>CM032924.1:6817572-8051779 GCA_019202795.1 Arabidopsis thaliana x Arabidopsis arenosa
TTTTGTTTATGAAAATTTACTTCAAGGGCTGTGGATTGACCTTCCCTCTTCCCGAAGCCTTAGTTCGGTATTTGGCGGCCCTTGAAATTGCTTTGCCTCAGCTAACCCCCAACCTCCTCCGAACCATCCTTGGAATCATAACTGTTGCGGCGGAAGCTGGTTACATTATTGGGGTTCCCGAACTGAATGAACTTCTAAGTGTGAGAAGTTCGTCTAAAAAGGCAGGGTACTTCTCGGCGTACCCGAACGCTAATAGGAACATCATCTCGCATCTCCCCGAACAAAGATGAGAACTGGCACCATCCCTGGTTTCTGATTAAGAAAACTCCCCGCTTCGATTGGAAGTCTTTCCGATGTACTTCCATCGAAGTGGTCTGCAAAGCCTGGTAGAAAAATAGGTTACAGACATTTTCTTAATCCTCCTATTCCTTTACTAACCAAATCTGTTGTTTCATTTTTGCAGCCTTTATTGCTCCAATTCTCCCAACTGAAGAATTCATCAACTTCTTCAAGACAATCCTTAGAGGGGAAACCCTTTGGAATTCCTTTACTCTCGATCGGTTCATTGAAGCCAATCGAAAAACTCAGGATGAGTCCACCAAATCTCCTTCATCGTCTTCCGCCTCCTCCTTCAAATCAAGGGATTGTCAGCTCGGGCCCTTACCGCCCAGCGTAAGAAACTTTCTACTCCGATCACAAAGGCTTGTGATGAGAACAAGGCGTGCTCGCGGCTGCCTTTGACAAAAAAGATTACAGTCGGTCATGTTAGTCGACGACGGTACCGCTGAAGGGGCCAGATCTACGGGTGCCTACAGGCTAACGCCTCGCCGTGAACGCCATGGTGACCGTTCTCCTCGAAGAGCCCGGTCTCCTCGTCATGATTCTTCTCGACCTCCCCGAGATGACTTTAGCAACGAACCGCTCAAGAATTTAATTCGCAGGAAGAGAGACAAATCTTCTCGCAGCGACTCTTCTCCACAAAGAGAGAAGTCGAGGGCCCGAACTGAGCGTTCTCCTCGTTCGTCCCCTCCTTCTGAACCGATGGGTCATCCTCTTCCAGTTGACATGTCTTCCCAACATAGTGGTGAGAAGACTGCTCGGAACGTATCTCCTCAGAAAGAAAGTTCTGAATCTCAAGATGCTCCCCCGAAGTCAAGACCTGCTCTTGTCCCACAGATCAAATCTCTTACAGGTAATGGTTTAGGCAACCTTAAGGGTTTTCACTTCATCTTGAGTCAAAATATTACAATTCCTTCTTCTTCCTTTACAGCTATGGAGAAAGAAGGTAGCGTCTTTCGATGCTTTAAGACTCGGTCGGGTCTAATTCTGCCGGAGTTCGACAAGTGGCGTCCTGCAATTCGCGAACGCTATTTGCTTCATGCGCATCACTCATCTCGGGTTAGTCTTACTTCATTCTCCCTTCTATGTTAACTTTCCACCTGGTTCATCATTTCGAGTTTATACAAAATGCCAGGCGAATAGCGAACTCAACGACATGATCGAACATTATGAAGGGTTGCTACTCAGTCAGCAACAGGAGACTGAATTATGGAGAGGCAAGTTTACTACTCTTGAGTCCGACCTTCAATCATCTTCGGGCTCTAAGCAACAACTGGAAGATCAAGTAGACGGCCTCAAATCCGAGCTTGAGAAGATAAAGGGGGATCTGAAGGACCAGTATGACCAGAATTACCAACTACAGAATGAGCTGTCTGGCGTCCAGGGTAGGCTTCACGAATCTGAATCATCCGCCGACGCCCTGAATAACCAACTCATTGAACTTCGCGCGAAGTACAACGTGATTACCAAGCTGCGTGATTCCGAATTGGCAAGGTCGGCGTCGAAGGCCAGAAAAGAGGTAAAGGGACGAGGGATGGAGTTGATTCAAGGAGCCATTCGCTTTATTCAAACTGAGAAGGTTAAATCAGATCTGGAGTCAGACATTAAAAAGCACGAGAGCAACCTAATCTTGCTGGATCAAATTCACGACGATGATTTCTCCGAAGCAAAAGAGAGATCCGAACTGGCGTCTAGTTTATCTGAAAAGAAGAGTCGTCTGGCAGCTCTTCCCGCTTCGTCCTTCAATCCTCAGGATTTTGCGGAGTTTTTTACTGAATCACCTCCCCTAAGTGAATCAGGTCTAGACTGGGCAGGTAAACACTAGTTCCTGATGCTTACTACCTTCTTCTTCCCCTTTTGTTTGACCCGAACTGTCTTCTATAGGTTCAAGTGAAACGGAGGGCATTGTCTCACCCGAAGTCCCTGCTGCACCGAAGGTCACCTCAGGAGATGTTTGTACTGAAGGGAATGAGCAAGGAATTTCTTCTGATCAAGTCCCGGCCAAGGAGGTGGGTGAAAACCTGCCAACCGAAATGGAGGCCGAAGCGTCTGTTGATCCGTAGTGGCTGCGTCCACTCCGAATTGGGGCTTGTCCCATTATTATACATTTTTTGAGACTTAAATCTTTATGTTTTTGTTTTTGCCCCAGGAGGCTTTACTATCAGTTTCCTTTGAACAAGATATTTGCCTGAGGAGGCTTTTAAACCCTTTTTTTTTTAAGGTTATGATCCCGAGGGGGTTTTTGTTAAAAATTATATGCGGGTTTGCAAAGTCCGCTTTTTTAACATCTCTTGGCCTTGTGGCTATGTTTTTCGAGATTTTTAGGTTGATCAGGCCTTTCTCTTAGAATGCGAGAACTGAGCTCGGCTTAACACGAGTTCCCCACTTCGGGTTTAGTTAACTCGGTGGATTTGTTGGGCTTGGGCCCCGAAAACTTTTGTAATTAATGCGACGGTTGCTTTTTCCCTTCTTATTTCTCAAAAGTAGGGAAAACGGCTCGTCTTTAACGCATTAACTGTCTTTTCTCGATTTTCCAAAAATGGTTTAAATCACTCGGGCACGCTACCATTATTGGATTTATGGTTCCAAGACAAACCCTAAATCGTCATTATAAATAAAGGCTTACCTACCTCCAAGCTTTATTTAAACACGATTTTAGAATCTTACTTGAGAAATATTTTGAGAATGGAAAACGAAAAGGTAGTCCCCGTTGATCCCGGCAGTCCTCTGTTCCTGTCCGGTGACGGCTTCGAACCGGCCGGCGTTCTCTTTCCTCATGCTGTGTTCCACTTCCCTTCGAGGGAAAAGAAAGAGGCTTACGACTTCATGGACAAGGTTTAAAATTCGACTCTCTTGACCAAAATCTTATGCCTTTCATCTTAATTTATTCTTTTATTGATAGGTTGTCGACAAACACCGCCGCTTGTGCGACGAGAGGCAGCGGCTGGGACTAAAGAGGCAAACACTCGAGGCTCGTATTGCTCGAGTAGAGAGGAAAGTGAGAGCCTTGGAAAGTGACCCCTTTCAATGGGAGTGGAGGAACTTCGATTGTATCGCGGAGATCCCGCGAATGCTCCGGATGTACCTCCGTGCCAAGGGTCAAGTTCAGGGACCGGTGAATGCCCCGACTGAAGCAGCTCTTGTTGATAGTGAAGAGGAAGACGAGGAAAATGATGACAATCCTTGGAAACGTGTCCCGAATGAACCCGAAGTTGAGGGTGGGAACGGTGCTTCCACTTCGAATTCCACATCGGCGATGAGGGAGCCTGTTCCTGAGCCCCTTCCATAAATGTTCCTTCACTCTGTTTTCTTTTCTTTCCTTTTTTTTTTCTTTTCTTTGAACTCGTAATGGGCCTCGGCCCCTTTTTATTTATGGAAATACTTTAATTTTCATACCATTCTTGGAGATACGTTTTTTAATGCAGGATCGGGTTGAGAACATAAATCTCTCCGCGAATCACTCCATTCCTAGGATGGAGTTCGCAGCTTATCAGGGACATGACGTTCCTATAAATTGTAGTCTCAATTTCCCTTTACTCCTCACTATTCTTCTCACTCCTGCATATATGGATTTTAACCTTCGATGTTCAGAATCTATGCCGGACTTCTCCAGGGTCGGAATGATAGATGAAGATGTTCCAGATGTTCCAAGTAGACGATCTCCTCCACCTCGCGGCTTCTTTAGATCTCAGATCCGAGCTCCATGTGCTTTGATCAGGAATCTCCCAATCAGGGACCAAGGAACAGCGATGGCTTTCATAGAGACGCTTGCGCTTCAACACCGGAAGCTTACGTTGGAAAAGAAGAGGCTTCGGAAAAGGATTAACCGAATGCAACGCAGGCTTACTACGGTATCAAGAGATCTTCACATTCTTGGCTCTCACCCCGGAGATTGGATCGAACTCGGGATCCCTGACTTTGCTCGAATCCCGGATTGTATGATGCCAGTTCTGGACCTCGCAGGTCAAGGGGTTCAAGTGTTCTGCTCTCCAGGAGGGTTTTCCTAACTCGAAGTGTGCGAAGATCGACACTTTGTCTTGCTCGTTTGAATAAATGTTTTACTTTTCGATTTCTTGTATGTTCGCATAGCCGAACTTCTTCATCTTGTATGTTCGCATAGTCGAACTCTTTTCCTAAGAAATAAAACGAATTTTTATTATTAGTAGCTGAACTCTTTTTCGAGCTGCCTACGTACCCATTTCGGGATCAAGCCACACCGTAGTTCATGTACATAACAAAATGCGTATTAAACATAAAACTTTTTTAGATTGATCACGTTCCAAGGTCGCTGGACTGGACTGCCTTCTAAGTCCTTTAACCTATAAACGCCATTTCGAACCACTTCGGTAACAATATAAGGTCCTTCCCAATTAATGCCGAGTTTACCCGCGCCTTCTTCTTTTTTATTATCAAAACTCGCCTTAGCACGTAATCGCCTACAAAGAATGGTCTGCTTTTGACTTTGGAATTGTAGTATCGAGCTGCTGCTTGCTGGTAATTTTGTATTCGAATTAAGGCTTGATCTCGTCTTTCATTAATGGTATCCAGCGAGTCATCGAGCATTTCTGAATTTTCCTCTTCGTTCAATGGTGCTTCTGTTCGGCGAAGACCGGGTACATTGAGTTCAGCCGGTACTACTGCTTCCATGCCATAAACTAGGGAAAACGGAGTTTCTCCGGTAGGTCGCCTAGGGGTTGTTCGATAAGCCCATAGGACGGGTTGGAGTTCATCATACCATCCTCCTTTTAGGTGACTCAAGCGTTTTTTGAGATTGCTCAAAATTGTTTTGTTCGCAGCTTCAGCTTGGCCATTTCCTTGTGGATACCGTGGAGTGGAATAACTGACTTTGATCCCCCATTCTGAGCAAAAAGCTTCAAATTCGTGCGAAATGAACTGTGGCCCATTATCAGTAACTATCTCGTATGGAACCCCATGTCGGCATATGATATTCTTCCAAATAAAAGTATTCACCGCCGAATCTTTGATGCTAGCATACGCTTCAGCTTCGATCCACTTTGAAAAATAATCCGTTAAGACCAATAGGTATTGTGCCCCTCGAGTTGATCTGTGCAATGGTCCAATGATGTCCATCGACCACCTCATAAATGGGTACGGGGCAGAAATGGAGGAGAATAACTCCGAAGGTTGATGGATCATCGGTGCATGGAGTTGACAGCGTTTGCACTTTTGAGCGAACTTGACACAATCCGTGATCATAGTGGGCCAATAATAGCCCATCCTTTTTATTTTAAAAGCCATGGCCCTTCCAGACGCATGACTTCCACATAGACCTTCGTGTACTTCTCTTACGACGATCTCGACTTCGGGCCCAAAGATGCACAATAAGTAAGGGTCGCTAACACCTCGCTTATATAATACATCCTTTGACAGACAAAATTTCGCGCTAACGATTCTCATTTTTCTGGCTTGCCATTTGTTTTTCGGGAGCTCGCCTGTCACGATGTAGCGCTTTATTGGCTCCCTCCAATCAGCCCCCCAATCTTTAGCCGGAATTTGGTCAATCTCATGAAATACTCGCGGTTCCGGTTCGGGATGCTCATTTGGTTCAAGGTCTGGTTCGGTATGGTCGTCCTCGATTATCGGTTCCATCTCTATAATAGTTTCCGGAAGTACATCTGGCTCTTTGTTGTGCTCTTTCGACTTCCTCCGTTTAACAGGTGGCAGCTCGACTTCGGGCTCGCCACGTTCACGCGCTGCTGCTCGAGATCTTGTAACAGCGAGGACTTCTTTGTCAGTTTTAATGCTTCGCTCCGCGATACACTCAACTGGAATGATTCTTTTTAGTTCAGGATCTGATGTTGACGCTAATGCGGCAAGTGCATCCGCGGTTGTATTTTCTCCTCGAGGTATGCGAATTAGTTCGAATTTCTTGAAGTCTTTGGAAAGACCCTTTACTACTTCGAGATATGCTTCCATTCTTAGGTCTTTCGCTTCATAATCGCCATTGAACTGGTTAACTACTAATTGTGAATCGCAATAAGCAACCACTTCTTCAGCTCCAACCCCTTGTGCTAGTCGAAGTCCGGCAATTAGTGCTTCATATTCTGCTTCATTGTTAGAAGCATTAAACAGTAGCCGGAATGATTGTTCAAGAATTTCCGACGTTGGAGATTCCAACTTGATTCCTACTCCAGATCCCTGTTTTGATGAAGATCCGTCTACATATAGTTTCCAAGTCTGATTCTCTGGTTGCTCCGGTGTGCCCAGCACTGGTAGTTCGGTTAGGAAATCTGCCAAAACCTGAGCCTTCATGCTGACTCGGCTTTTATACTCTATATCATATTCACTTAGTTCCACTGCCCACTTCGCCAATCGTCCGGACTGATTTGGACTATGAAGTATTGTTCGGAGTGGCTGGTTGGTTAATACTTCGATTGGATGAGATTGGAAGTATGGGCGCAGCTTCCGGGCTGAAGTTACTACCGCAAGTGCGAGTTTTTCCATCATTGTGTACCTTGTCTCTGGATCTGTCATTGACTTACTTATGTAGTAAATCGGTTTTTGCTCCCCGCGGTCCTCCCGGACCAAAACTCCACTAACTGCATGTTTTGACACTGAAACATACAAATAGAGCTTCTCGTCCACTTCGGGTTTAGACAACACTGGTGGAGTAGTGAGGTATGCTTTAAGTTGTCCGAATGCTTCTTCACACTTCTCATCCCAAAGGAACCCTTTATTTCCCTTCAGAATTTGATAAAAAGGCAGAGACTTGTCCGTTGATCTTGAAATAAATCTGTTTAGGGCTGCAATTCGACCAGTCAGACGCTGTACTTCCTTGAAGTTCTTCGGGGATGGCATATTTAGAAAGGCATTAATTTGGTTTGGATTAGCTTCGATTCCTCTTTTTGTCACGATATAACCAAGGAACTCTCCGGATGGAACTCTGAAAGTGCACTTCGCCGGGTTCAGCTTCATTTGATATCGGTTGAGAATTTCGAAACACTCTTCCAAATGCTTAATGTGATCCTCTTTTTTCAAAGACTTAACCAACATATCGTCTATGTAGACTTCCATTGTCTTCCCGAGATGCTCATGGAACATTTTGTTGACCAATCGTTGATAAGTTGCACCTGCGTTTTTTAAACCAAAAGGCATTACCTTATAACAATAGGTACCTCTGTCTGTGATGAATGACGTCTTTTCTTGGTCTTCGGGATCCATCATTATTTGATTATAACCCGAGAAAGCATCCATGAAAGTTAATAACTCATTCCCAGCAGTAGATTCTACGAGCCGGTCTATGTGCGGGAGCGGAAAACTATCTTTTGGACATGCCTTATTGAGATCGGTGAAGTCGATACACACCCTGTCCTTTCCATTTTTCTTTTTGACCACGACAGTGTTTGCTACCCACTCCGGGTATTGTACTTCCCTTATAGATCCTATTTTTAATAGTTTGTCCACTTCATCATTTACTGCCTTTGCTCGCTCTACTCCGAGTTTTCTTCTCTTTTGTTTCACAGGCTTAAAACTTGGATCTACGTTCAATTTGTGGCAGATTATGCTTGGATCTATGCCAGGCATATCGGCCGCTGACCACGCAAATGACGTCTTGTTTTTCCTTAGAAGTTCAACCAAAGCTTTTTTAATTTCGCCAGCCAAAGTGACTCCAATTCGGACTTTCCGATCTGGCTTATCCTTTTCCAATATTACTTCGATTACCACATCGTCTTCTTTTTGCCCACTAGGAAATCTTGGAATTTCCTTCTTCGCAGGTTTCGTTAATTGCTATTGGATCTTTAGTCGATGACTGGTCAGATAACACGTTCGTGAAGCTTCTTGACTTCCTCGAATTGTTCCCACTCCACTAGGAGTTGGAAATTTGATGCACTGATGATACGTCGAGGGAACTGCCTTCATTTGATAAATCCATGGAGTCCCAAGGATGATGTTGTAGGCTGCTGGTTTATCAAAAACAACAAAATCTACTATCTTTGACACGTTTTTGGCAAGAACTGGTAGCTTGATCGTCCCGAGAGACATGGCCGATTCGCTTGTGAATGCCACCAAAGGAGACGGCGGTCCTACAATATCTGCCCGACTGATTCCCATTCTTTCCAGGGTACCTAAAAAGATTAAGTCGACCGAACTGCCCGTATCAATGAGAATTCTCGAAACTTCGAAGTTGGCAACGTCTAAGGTAATGACTAGGGCGTCATCATGAGGCCTTTCGAGGTGACATGTTTCTTCTTCGTCAAATGATATTGACGTGCCTTGAAAGTCCACTTCTTCACCTAAATTTGCTTTAAATAAAACATTTCGCCTGTGCTTCTTTATGGCATTGATCGTATCTCGACAAAGCTTGGAACCTCCAATGATCACATTGATTTTTCCTTTAGAACTTCTAGGTTCTTCTTCGTTGGATTGCCTAGGTCTTTTTAAATTCTGATCTTTAGGGGTATCTTTCGCCTCGTGATATTCTTTCACGAAATCTTCTATCTTGAATTTAGAAAGATCTCCACTGGCCCACAGCTCTGCGAGGTGCTTTTTGAGGACACTACAATCTTTGGTTAAGTGTCCGGTTACCTTATGGATGTCACAATGCAAACTTTCGTCACGGACCCAAGTGTTCGACCTTCCTTTTCCTTGAAATTGTTTCCCGACGGTATTGTTGAGGGGTTGCGATCCGAACTTTTTAGGTCCTTGGTTCTCTCTGGGCTCAAATTTTTTGGTAGGGAAAGTGACCGCTGGTTTTGCTTGTTTGTTTCTTTTCGCAAAACTCTCTTTTTCGTCTTCTACTTCCATCCAGTTATTTGCACGGAAAAGTGCGTCTTGGATTGTGTCCGGTTTGTGAAGTATTAGATCTTCTTTAAACCTCGAATCATGCCATAAACCTTTTCGTAGGGCAGATAGAGCTGATTGCTGCGAGATTCTTGGGAGTTTTGACAGCACCCCCTTGAATTTGGTGATGAAAGTTCTAAGTGACTCATTTGGCCCTTGTGTTAGATTCCAGAGGTCAGCATCCGAAACGCTTTTATCCATGAGGATAGAATATTGTTTCAGGAAAACAGCCGACAACTCGTCGAAGTTATTGATTGAGCCTGGTTCTAGCTGAGTGAACCACATTAGTGCTTGACCGCAAAGATTTTCCGAAAAGAGTTTGCAGTATCCTGCATCCTCATCAGCTTCATCCAATTCGACTCTTCCGGCGGCAATCAGAAAAGCTGCGAGATAGCTTTTTGGGTCTTCTAATCCACTGTACGGATCCAGTTTGAGTTTTCGAGAATCTTTGATTCTCAAATTTGCAATTCGCGGAATGAAAGGAGTTCGCCTAGCTTCCTCGATGACTCGGTTAATGTCCGGCTCCGAACTGGTGGCCTGGTGGAACTTTGACTTCATTTCTTTTAGTTCCTGGCTAACCTTCCTCATGGTTTCGAGCTGATCCAAGCTCTCTTGATCATACTGATCCAGAAGCTGATCTTCATCTCCGAGCTGCGTCTCTTCTTCCACATCCGGTTGGATTGTCGGGTTAGAAGTTGTTTGTTCGTTGGTCTCACTTCGCACACGGGAGTTTGGCGTACTGAACATGCTTCTTCGGACTCCCACGGTACTTCCTGCACCTAGAGAACGAACACGAGATTGAACAGCATTGATGTTTTGACCAAGAGATACCTGGGTTGTTTTAAGCGTGTCCACAGCTTTTTCCACATCCGAGAACTTCTGCGACATTTCTGTTATGGCTTGCTGCATGGTCTTGAGAGCCTCGGCTACTGTCGAATCAGGGATGCTTGTTCCAGACATTGCTGCTTATCTCGGAAATGAGAGAAATCTGACAACTCAAGAATCTTCTAGTTCCCCACAGGCGGCGCCAAAATGTGGATGTCGGATTCGCACACTTGAATATTTGTTTAGTTTGTGGGATCGAATACTCTTGAGGACAAAAATACGACGTAAAAGCTATGAATTGAAATGAAAAATGGTTATAGTGTATTTGCTAGAAAAATTGCGTCTCCTTTACATGGCTACTAGCCCTCTTATTTATATTGACAAACGACATTTAACTCTCAATTAAACACAATTATTCTCTCTTAAATGCGTCCGTTTTGGTCTTCAAGTTTTAATGCCCAACGTTTAAATTTGAATTGACTCCGATCTTCATGGGCTTCGCCTTTTGGCCCAAGTCACCCGACTTCGATTCCGAGTCATATCCCGAGGTGTGACCACTCCGAGCTCTCTCTTTATGGTGATGCCCACTTCGATTATATCTTGTGATCCATGGGCTTAATGGGCCTTATCCTTTGCGGGCCTTCATCTTGACTATGTGGCAATCTTTGGTTGGTCCCGGTCCACTGGTGCGGGATCCGACACCAACACAATTGACCAATAAAATTTATACGTATTAAAACATATCACCAATTGACAAAACATATCTAAAAATAAAATTTATACGTATCAAAACATATCACCAATATAAAAATAAAATTTATACGTATAAAATTTTTACGTATCAAAACATATCACTTTTAACCAATCACAATGTGACACCTTGCAACATCTTAAGTTAAGAAAAACATCTTAACTTAGATACAAATCTTAGTTTTAAGATGTTGGTTTGATTTTATTTAATCAACTTTAATACTAAGATATCTCTAAGATGTTGCCGTTAATCATGCTCTTAGCTTGAGAGATTTTGAGGTACGTTTTGGATGAACCAAGAGAGAGAACTGATGATGGTATTGGTCGTCATAATTTTAATGATGATGGTATCTTATGTTCAACAAAACAAATAATTTCATTTGATCGAAAGTCTCATTTACACATTCCATTGAGAGTGTTTAATCCGAGATTGAAGAGAATGTTTAGATTGTCTTGATACATCTTCACAAACATGTATTAAAGATAAGTTTTAAAGGAGATAGAAAGAAAATTCAATTCGCTCAAAAACAAACCAAAAGAAGATATCAAGAGGCAAAGGAAAGAGAGAATCATGTTAGATCCATGACCATGGTAATGATGGAACTTCATGTGCGGTGGAGACTGCCTCGACATTGTTGTCACAAATTTATCTTATTATCGTGGGTTTTATTATATACCTCAAAGTTTTCTTACAATCTTTTATAAAATATTTTTACTAGTGGTCTCACACATAAGAATTGAGTTGAATCATGTACCAAAGAGTTACCACTGGTCTATCAGGCTCTTAAAAAGTTTGTTAATCTTATATTTTTACCATCAATTAACACTAGTGAAACCACATCTAATTTTTTACTAAATGTTTTTGGAATATAAGTTGACTTTGGTGGCATAGAAAGCATTGACCTTTAGACCAATTAATTCGTTGATAATGTCTAATTATACAAATCTGCTTTATCTATATAAAATGTGATTACTCCAAATTAGTTTAGAGTTGATAAAAACAATATAAAAATTGGAACTCCATGTGGAAGTGCATTGGGCTGGAGGCTGGACGATTCTCGAGTTTGTCACAAAAGGACAATCTTGGAGTCAAGGATCCTCTTCATCCTCCAAATAAATTAATATTTAGTATGATATAATTTGTTATTTATTATCTTTACACAGTTGTTTTTCTTTGTTATCTTTAGACGGATTCAGACTTACAGACCACAATGGGTCTACTATAGTAATATAAGCAAGTGGTTTCTGATTTTCTAAAAAGTGTAATCATATCTCATTAGTAGTCATCAAGAAAGCAAAATACGTAAAAGCACTGAACCAATATTCAAAGCAATCGATAAAATTATAAGGAAAAAATTATTGTATTAAACATTTCACGAAAAAGATGGACTCTAATCGAAAATAACAATGAGATCTATATTATATGATAGATATGGAGCGAGGTAGAGGAAAACAAAAACTGGTTTCACGAGATCCCAAAAAAACGCTTACAAGCCTTTACGAATGCTTTTTTCTTGAAGTTGTTGCTCTTCTTCTTCTTGTGCACCTTCTCTTTATCATCATCTTCGTCTTCATCTCCTTCATGGAAAGGAAGAGGCCACGTCGTGGCAGAGCTCTGGTCATAGATTCTACAGTAGCGTTCAGAGACAGACGAGGATCTTCTCATAGACATCTTCACTGGTGAAGGAACCGCTTGTGCTGATGCAGACACTGACCTGTTCCTGCTTAGCTTCGGTTTCATTTCAACAGGTTCAAGATCAGGCTTCTGAGTCTGAGGATCGACCGGGTGGTCCGGCTCAAGTTTCTGGTCTGTTGAATCCATTTTGGAATAGCCACTCATGTTTTGTTCTCTATTTCTTCTTCTTCAGTGTTTTGATCATGAATGGTACTCTTAAGCTATAGTAATGTGCCATATATATATAAATGTGTCGAGAGGTTCATGAATCGAGTAATTTTTATTACAATGAGATCCGCACAATATTACAGCTGGTGGAGATTGCAATTTAACGTTTTTGACATTGGACATGTGCACTTGTCTGGCAAATGTTTGGCGTTACATATAGCATCCATACTTTTCTGTATCAAAAAAATGTTAAAATAGTCAATTGGGAGACAAAAAGGTCAAAGGATTTATATTCTGTGCTACTCAATAGTCAATACCTTGTGATTAGGGAGTATTACATATCGACCTTATTAACTATGAGTACAAGGATTTTACTTTAGTTGGCTATGGAGATTTCTGTATTTAGTTGCTAATCATTTATTATTAATTTGTAAATCCATATAGAATTTGAAAATTTCTATTAATTATGAAATCAAGATATATGGATTTTGAAATAACATGTGTTTAACCATGGATTTGAATCCTTCTATTTTTCTCTTTCAATTCCATTTAAATCCATTTAAAACATAATTTGGATTCTCAAATCCAAAAACAAATGACTAAACGAATAACAAAAGATTTTAACTAGTATTTATAATTCATAGAACCAATAACACATGATTTTAATTAGGATTTTAAAATCAATGATTGAATAACAAATGATTTTTGTTTGGATTTCTAATTCCTTATAAATCCATGAACCAATAACCCCTCCTTATTCTTTTTCCATCATAATACATTATCATGCTACTTGATTAGTTAAAAAAAAATGATAAGTATGTTTTGTTCCTTACTCCTTAGTAGCTAATACTGAATATCAAGATTCAAAATTAACATAAGACATGTCTTATGTTAATTTATCCAAAAATTATGTGATCTTTGAATATAGTTTTAGAATTTGTGGTATTTTATTCCATTTTTAATAATAAAAATCTATAAGTAAATTAAAAAAAAAAACTTCAAAAAGTAACGCGAAATAAAATGGTCTGATGTGACGAAAGCGCTATTGGTGGTGTTTTGAGAGGAATTGCAAAATTGGTGGCATAAAACCCTAAACCCAAAAAATTCCCAACTCGGATTCTTGAGAAGATGATGGATGATGACACTGAACTCGTCGTCAGTAGCATCGACCAGAAGATGGACGACGCTTCTACCGAAAACCCTGCCGCTCCCCGAGCTGATCCCCCCTCGTCGGATGATTCCGGCGAGTCTGATTCCGACTCAGAGGATGAAGCCGAGTCGAATCAGCTGATTCAAACCCTAGAGTCGGACCTCTCCGCCAATCCTTACAACTACGATGCTTATATCCAAGTAACAATCACTCTCTCTACCTTCCCCTTTTGCTATAAATTGTCGTTTTAGCTCACTCAGAACCTGAGAGGAAAGCAAAATTTGATAATCTTCATATCAGATTTCTTCGGGAAAACTTTTATACAGAAACTTCATGTTTCTTTGGGATAAAATGATATTGCTTGTGTATATTTTGGAAAACTTTGAGTTGTGTCTTCTCTCTTGTTGGAAGATGGATGGTTTTTCTTGGTTACATTTTTTTGTCCTGACTTTTTGCTTTTATTATTTCAGTATATTAAGCTTCTCAGGAAAACAGCCAACCTTGAAAAGCTAAGACAAGCAAGGGAAGCTATGAGTGCCATATTTCCATTGAGTCCTTCCTTGTGGCTAGAATGGGCAAGGGATGAAGCATCTCTAGCCTCTAGGTAAAATTAATATTTGCGCTTCTTTGGCTCATACTTTCGGTTTTTTATCATAGGCTGAAGATGGTCATTCTTTGTTACGGTTCTGGCATGCAATTTTGACAGACCCTCTGAAAGTTTTGTTACATTTATCTGTCTTCTGCAGTGAGAATGTGCCTGAAGTTGTGATGCTTTATGAACGGGGACTTTCTGATTATCAGGTATTTTTTGCTTCTGTACTGGATATAACAGCTTGAATAATCATACTATTATCATTTTGTTAGATAGATTGACTGAAGAAATACTCTGGTATGCAATATCGAATTGTTCTGTTAGGGTTACCAAAGTTTTAACACTCTGGTAAATATTTTAGTATTGCAATTATAAGGCAGCGATGCTTTATTATCTATCCACGTTAAATCAATAAGCTAATAGCTTTTCTTTTATGCAGTCTGTATCTCTTTGGTGTGACTACCTGAGCTTTATCCTAGAATTTGATCCATCAGTACGTGGATACCCATCTGAAGGTATTTCCAAAATGCGGAGTCTTTTTGAACGTGCTATTCCGGCTGCAGGCTTCCATGTTACTGAAGGCAATAGAATATGGGAAGGTTACAGAGAATTTGAGCAAGGCGTCTTAGCCACTATCGACGAGGCTGACCTTGAGGTTGGATCCAATCTTGATTTTGTTCATCTACATTTCGTTCACTGTATTCTAGCAGCATGTTAGCAAAGGTTGTGTTCTAGGATGATTCCTTTACTAAGTGAAATAGAAGTATAATAATGGGTTGCTGCACATAGTTTTCAGTGGATAGAACTAACACCTTGTTATAAACGAGAGCTAGTGGTTGCTATGTAAATATCCTTTTGGTCTCTAGGCTGTAACGTAGAAGTAAATCTGTTTATTCACATCTCTTTATAATTCTTTTGGCATCATGAATTTAGTTTTATTTTACAGGAGAGAAATAAGCAGATACAAAGGATCAGAAGCATATTCCACCGTCACTTGTCTGTTCCACTGGAAAACTTGAGCTCCACCCTTATTGCTTATAAGGCTTGGGAGTTGGAGCAAGGCACTGACCTTGATATTGGATCTGATGATTTGAGTAAGGTTTCTCATCAAGTTGCTGCTGCAAACAAGAAGGCACAGCAGATGTATAGTGAGCGTGCCCATCTTGAAGAACACATATCTAACAAAGATCTATCTGACACGGAAAAGTTTCAAGAATTCATGGTGTGTATGGTTTATCGTGCAGTTCATATTTGTCATAAATGTTGTGTAGAAGTTGGATTCTAATATGCCTACAATCTGCTCATATTGTGTGAAGGATTCAGAATCTGCAGACTGGGCATGTTGTTTGCTAGTGTTGCATCGTTTTTTTTTTTTAAACTTATTCCTCTCTCTTTTGTTCTTGTAATTAGCTTTATCAAGTAAAAGAAGTTATCTATATGGAAACGTGATGATTGTAATTATTTCTTTGTAGAATTATATAAAGTTTGAGAAGACTTCTGGAGATCCTACCCGAGTTCAAGCTATATATGAACGTGCTGTGGCTGAATATCCGGTTTCAAGTGACTTGTGGATAGACTACACCATGTATCTTGATAAAACTTTGAAGGTTCGTCAAGAATTTGTTGTATAGCTTCTTTTTGGCGTTTTATCTATCATCTTTTCTAAATTGTCTTTTTATGGTGCTATTTTCTTACAATTTCTACTTGATCTGTACAATGGACTTCCTGCTTCAGGTTGGAAAAGCTATAACGCATGCCTATTCTAGGGCGACTAGAAGTTGCCCATGGATTGGAGATCTTTGGGCACGTTATTTGCTTGCTTTAGAGCGTGGTTCTGCATCCGAGAAAGAGATTTATGCTGTAAGTCTCAACTTGTTAAAATTGTAAAAACAAAAGAAATATAGTGAAGGAAAGGATACTTACCCTAACATTGATTTATGTCTCTTATCTTCCTCTTACCATATCCGATGTGTTATGCTATGAGATTTTCAGAAAGTTATACTGAGAATATTCTATTATTCAAATTGTTGCGTACAGATCTTTGAGAAGTCATTGCAGTGCACATTTTCCTCCTTTGAAGAGGTACAACTTTACTTTCATGAAGTTTTATTCATTTCTAGCATGTATCCATTAAACTCTATCCACATATTTCTTATGAGTTGTTCCTCATCAGTACCTGGATTTATACCTCACTCGAGTAGATGGCCTGAGAAGGAGAATGTTATCAACTAGGATGGTAGAGGCTCTGGATTATTCTCTGATAAAAGAAACTTTTCAGGTTTGTCTGCTGCTTTTACCATCTTATTAGTATTCTCAAATTCTTGCTCTCAGCTTTCAAGATCTTTGTATGCTTGCACTTCTTTTAGCTAATTGCATTCTTTTCGTAGCTTTCCATTTAAGAGGCTATATAAGATTACCTTTTTCTGTAAGAATAGTGTTCTTTTGTTTAGCTTTTCTCCTGATTTAGATCTCTTCTGAATAACTCAAATTAACTCAATGTTTCTTTCCTGTCAGCAAGCATCAGATTACCTAACGCCTCACATGCAAAATACAGACAGTTTGCTACATTTGCATGCTTATTGGGCTAATTTGGAACTTAATATTGGAAAAGATCTAGCTGGAGCACGAGGTGTTTGGGATAGCTTTTTGAAGAAAAGGTTTTGCAAGCTATATCCTTTATATTTGATTGATTACAGATTTAAACTTGAAATAATCCAGGCAGATTAAAGATTTGTCAGCATAAGGCAATCTGGTTCACTATGGTTCATCTTACTTGGTTCTCTCCAGTGGTGGGATGCTAGCAGCCTGGCATGCATACATTGATATGGAAGTGCATTTGGGGCATATAAAGGAAGCTAGGTCTATTTTCCGGAGGTGCTATACAAGAAAGTTTGATGGAACTGGCTCAGAAGTATGCACTCGATTCCCTCTTGTTTTATGTGTTACTGTTAAAATTTTTTTGTTATCCAAGTAGGATTATTTGACTCAGAACACATTCTTTAGCTTCACATACAACTGAAACGGCTGTCTATTAAATGGAAAGTAGAGAAACCATGTATAAATGTGCCTACTGCAACACAAGCACTTAGATTGAGTTTTTTGTGTTTTTGATGGTCGAGGAAGATTTGCAATATGTGACATTTCTTTGAAACAGGAGAGCATGTATGCCTGAGCTTTCACCTTTAATTTCTAAATGCCTATATTCATTTCCTAAGAAGGACAATTTTCCAGGACATATGCAAAGGATGGTTGCGCTTTGAAAGGGAGCATGGGGATTTGGAAGGTTTTGACCTAGCAGTTCAAAAGGTATTATTGTTTACTGTTTGGCATTTCTAGAAAATGGTGAATATTGATAAATTTGGGTGGGTTCGAATTTTTTTTTTGTTAATTCTTTTGTGATAAATACATTTGATCGATCTGTTAAATGAAGATTAGATTCATGTCTACCGTGCTGCTCTTGGCTTCTTATGATGTTCAGTTTTAAGAGCGATGCATTTTGTGCTATAAATCATGCAAAGTTGTGGAAGCTGTAGATTATGCGAGTTGCTTAATTTTTGTTCCGTAGGTTATGCCACGCTTGGAAGAGCTACAATTGATCAGGTTACAACAGGAGTCTACACCAGGCAAACCGTCAGCTGGTCTGAAAGAGCATAACTCACAAAAGAGTGCAGGTGAAAAGAGAAAAGCAGAACCGAATGTAGAAGAAGAGTCTTTGGCTAAGCGGCAGAAGAGGAAGGGTCAAAAAGAAATGGACGTAGGTGGTCAGAGTGCAACTGTACCAAACAAAAAAAATGTTAAAGCAGAGAATGGAAAAACAGTTGATTCAAATAAAGAAGAGACGGAAGATGCCAAACCGCTGAAGCCGAAAATTTATACAGACGAGTGTACAGCTTTTATTTCAAATCTAAGTGTCAAGGTAAGTATATAAGCTTCATGTAAATTCATGAAGACGGCCTACTGAAATAACATGTGTGGGATTTTCAGATACAAGCTACTAATATTGTTGTTGGCAGGCACAAGAGGAAGATATACGTAAGTTTTTTGGCGATGATGGTGGGGTGGATTCCATTCGCATTCTCCATCACAAAGACACTGGAAAACCAAGGGTCTCTCTCTCTCTCTCACACACACTCACACCTTATGCATGTGATGTCATTTTCTACTGTCACTGTTAATGAATCTGGGACTTTCCCAGTTTCCGTGTGATCATGTTGGGATTTAAAATTCCAGCCATATAGGAGTTGCAGGGAAAGGAAGTTTTGTAATAGATTTTTCCATCTGAAATGATTGGCAGGAACTGTGCACTATAGATCACAATTAGATGCATACTGCCAATGACTTGGTTCTTCTAGTTTCTGTTTTAGTGATTATGCCGATATGGTGGCTTAATAAGCTTGATCCTCTTGTGTCTCGCAGGGACTGGCATATGCTGATTTTGTGGATGATGAACACCTTGCAGCAGCTATAGCAAAGAACAGAAAGATATTCTTTGGTAAGAAGATCAGTATAGCACGGTCAAATCCAAAGAAGGGTAAAAAGGAATTCACTAGGCGTGGAAATGGTTAGAATCTATCTCTCTTTCTGGTTTTTTTCATAATGTAGCTAGCCATGTATTGAATTCGTAGCTACTTCTGGTTTAAATAATTATTAACTGGTATGATCTTGCTTCCATAGATGGTTCAGGGAATTCAAAGGAACCCTCCCTGATTTCTGAGAAGGCGAAAGCACCTCTTGGTGGAGAAATGGAGGATGAAAGGCAAGGAAATGAAGTCGAGGTGAGGGGTAAGAACACGTTTACTGTCCCAAGACAAGTTAAACCACTCGGCTACACTACACCCAAACCCAGCGCAGATGAGACGCCAAAATCAAATGATGAGTTCAGGAATATGTTCCTTAAGAAGTAAGCCTTTTGCTTGGTCCTTATCTTCCTTCCCCTGGATACTGTCTTGTTCTACTAGACTTAAATTTTAGTCTTGCTAGACGACCATGTTTTCGTTCCGATATCGTGTGTAGAGAAAACACAGATAAGTCTGACGCTTTTTATTTTATCACTAAACTTTTAGCAGAAAATGTTAACATGATATCAACAAAAAAAAAAAAACTACAGTTTTGCCAGTCTACAAGTTCTCCAGTTTCACTATTCTAATTGTTAAACAAAGGGGTTGATATATTTTGATGTTTACTGTCATTTAAATTGATGTTGGAACCAATTAGTCATGTATTCTGAGAGCTTTACCAAGTGATTTATACATGTTTTCTTTGAAGAGAAGAAACTAAAACCCTTCTCATGAAGTAAGCTTTACATGCAAAAATTTCACTTTGTACACTTGGAATCTTTTGTAGTGACTGCCAAACAAAATCAATGACTAAAAAATTAGTGGTGGCAACGGATTTTTGAGGTGGTATGAAAGTTAGGTGGGGCCTCTGCAATATAGTGATAATTTAACGGTCACAAAGATTGAAGATCCCAAAAAGCTTAAAAGAAGTTCATGATGCTTTTTAAATTACTTTTTGACTTTTGTTCTTCAACGGTTACAAAATAGTCTCCTTTTGATACAAAACGCAGAGACCATTTTCTTAAGCCTGAACATTACTCAATGAAGGTTATGAAAGCAATGAAGAAGCTCAAGTTCTGGTCAAGAAAGAAGAGGAAACGTAAGCAAGCTTGCCCATCTCAGCCTCACCATTGCTCTTATGAGTACTCTTCCGCGGCAGCAGCAGCGGTGTTGGTTGAGCCCACAGCGCCTCCTCTTCCTTTTTGGTTCGATGAGAGCCAGAGTCTTTGTCAGCCAGAGACATCAGCATTTCCTTGGCATACTCCTCACCAGCAAGTAGAAACCATCGTTGAAGCAACCCCGTTGTTGTTGTCTCAAGTGTCCGATCTTCGCATCTACCAGTCTTATCAACAGTACATGGTGCCGAATCCAACTAGTGACGTCCCCATTGTAGAACCAGCTACGGCCAAGAGATCAGTGGGAATATTCGGTTGTGTTATCGAGTTAAGTTCGAGTCTAGTTCGTTGTTTCATACCGTGATTGAGCAATTATGAAACCGATTTGCGAGAATAATTCAACATCTTTGACATGTATCATCTTTGCATCTTCTCAATTACATCATCATCACGTTATGGTCATAATTTTTTAGAAATGTAAAATAAAACTTTGTAACCTTATAAAAAAGGTTGTAATATTAAATTAAAAACAAAAAAAAATTGTCAATTTGAAGTTATTTTTGTTAATTTGAAGTTTTCTTTGATATATATAACGTCTGAAATTCACCTAATTGGTTTCTGAAGTAAATGCATTACCCTCTAATTATAAAAACAAAGTGGCTTACAGACAAAACTTGCTGCTGCATCACCTAATTGGTTTTCTGACGTTAAAACATTACCCAAAACAGCAAAGTGGGCCTACGGACAAAATTCCAGCTACAAAATAAAAGTGGTATAAAAAAAAGACATAAAATCCAATGCACGACCGAATGAATTCCACGTGGCAAAATATGAGTTAACTTACACTTCTTCACTTACACTTTCCACATCACACACGCCTTTCTATTACCCTAAAACCACACTCTATGAGCATCTCCAACCCACCTCTATATTTGCCTCTAAACTCTATTTTAAAGGTAAATTTACTCCAACCCACCTCTATTCTCATCTCTAAAATAGAAATCTCTATTTTTTTCTCTATATATGGGAACTTTACTCAGGTGTATAACATTTTATATGAAATTACCAGATACATACAGATCTTTTTAATATTACTATCATATTTCGGGTATATTTTTTATACCCAGCGTGCCCCTGCTAAACGTTACAGGAAAAAACGTAATTACAAAGAATGCCACTGCCATGTCAGCAAAGCCGCGTCGCCACGTCAGAAATCGCTGACGTGTATTAATGAACTCAGCCGTAAAGCGATACAGCGGCAGTTACGGCTGAGTTACGGTTAGTATCGGCTGATTTATGGAAAATGACTGAGTTATGAGCAAACGGCTGACTTACGAGTATAACTCAGACATTAGTTACGGCTGAGTTAATTAAGTCGGTCTGAGTTATGAGAAAATGGCTGACTTTCGAGCATAACCCAGCCTAAGTTACGGCTGAGATTTCACCCGTTGGTTGATTTGTCAAAATTTTGGCTGAGTTATTGCTTCGACACGGCTGAGTTAACTTTTTCCGGTTGGCTGGGTTATCAAAGACGGCCTAGTTATGTGATGTCGTTACGGCTGATTTATCCTCTAGTGTCATAAATCAGCCGTAATGAGCTGAGTTAATGGAAAACTCGGCCCAATTACGGCTGACTTAGTAGCGAAAGATTAATTACTAGAATAGCTTGCAATTACGGCCGACTTATCAAACGATACGGCTGAGTTAAATATTTTCGGTTGAGTTACGACATTAAACGGCTGAATTTGGCTGCATTTTTTTCGATTTTTAATTACTGTAATAGTATGCATGTTGCGACCGAGTTAAAGTTTTGTTTGATGGCTGGTTTAATTCGGTTGATTAACATTTTCGTTTGGTGGCTTACTTGCCACTTCATCAATTAAAAAAATGACGTGGCATGCAACATTCCATGTCATCATTCCATGTCATCATCATCAAGGGAAATACGAAAGGTCTTTTCTACTACTCATCTTCTTCTTCATTGTGTCGATCTTCACCTGTGTTTTTCCACATCTCTGGAACTTAAATTTCACTCGACTCGTCATCGTCTTACTTCTTCATTTTCGTTCTTCCTTACCCCGATATGACTGATCCGGTTCCGGTAATTGTTGTTTCCGGTAATTGGGTAAAGAAACACAAATTCGTATTTAACACCGACGATAAAGGGTGTAGAGTTGTGCAGATAGATGAGGAAACAACGCACGACAAGCTTGTGAAGTTGGTGCTCGATGACTACGGATTGAATGAGTTGAGCCATCAGTTAAAGCTGAGCTACATGTTCTCGAAGAAGGCTATGAAAAATATGTCGCTTGATACTCCACCAGTTTATGTCTCCAATGATCGACAGTTGCAATGTTTTCTAAGCCTACGGAAAATCGATCAACTACGTCTCTGTGTGGAATTTACGGTGAAAGAGTATATGGAAATTAGTCGGAAGGACGGATCGAGAGGAAGGATGAAACGGCCATCCAGTTCTGGCTCAAAATTAGAATCTAGATACGAAGTTCCCGATGGTGGATTTGAAGGTTTCTGTTATGATTATAGTGAAAATCAAGACGAAGAAGCAGGTGACCAAGAAGCAGGTGACCAAGAAGCAGATGACGAAGAAGAAGATGATGAATTTTCAAGCCGATTTGATGTTTTCGACGACTCCGATGGTGCCTCATCTGATGATGATAACTTTACTGTATACGGCGATCCTCAGAATAAAGACGAAGATTCACCGTCTCTGTCTCCTAAGAAGAAACCTCAGAACATTGAAATGGCCGGATCGGCTGGGGACTCGGAGGCTTTAAGGTTGGAGTTGTCTTCGCTAAACCTCGCTGTAGGTCAACGATACCGGAGCAAAGAAGATTTGGTGTATCGACTCAAACTTCTTGCGGTAAGGGATGGATTTGATTTTAATGTACCAGTCTCAAATCCGACCGCAGTGAATATTGTTTGCTGGGTTGATGAATGTCGATGGAGAGTTCGTGCATCTACACAAGGGGATGAGCCACATTTTTATGTTCGTATATACGATTCGGAACACACATGTTCTGTGACGGAACGTTCTAATCGATCCCGACAAGCAACACCTGATGTTTTGGGAGGTCTTTACAGGGACTTTCTTGGTGACGTTGGTGCGGATGTTAAACCTAAATCAGTCGGAGTAATTATCAATAAGCATTTTAGAATAAAGGTAATTACTGTGTCGCGGCTGACCTATTGATTACTATACGACTGACTTTTTCTCATCTCGGCTGATTTATCAATACATTCCGGCTGACTTATAGTTTACGACTTATATATATGACGGCTGACTTATGTTTACATTGTGGTTGACTTATATCTTACGGCTGACTTATGTTTACATTGTGGCTGGGTTATATATATTACGGCTGACTTATAGTTACGATATGTTGGTGTCAACAGATGGGTTATTGGAAGTCACATAGGACGCTCCTGTATGCAAGGCAGATCGATCAGGGAACTCCTGAGAGTAGTTTTGAAGAACTGCCTTCTTACCTATACATGATAAGACGGGCAAATCCGGGTACAGTCACGCGTCTTCAACTTGATGATGAAGGAAGATTCAACTATGTGTTCATTGCTTTTGGTGCCAGTATTGCTGGGTTTCCTTTCATGCGCAAAGTTGTTGTTGTCGACGGTACGTTTCTCCATGGAAGTTACAAAGGGACCCTTCTAACAGCCCTAGCTCAGGATGGTAATTTTCAGATTTATCCAATAGCTTTCGGTATTGTTGACACCGAAAATGATGATTCTTGGCGTTGGTTTTTTACGCAACTCAAAGTTGTTATCCCTGACGATAAGGATCTTGCGATAATCTCGGACAGACATAAGTCAATAGGGAAAGCAATTGGTGAAGTGTTTCCGTTGGCTTCTCGTGGAATTTGCACTTACCATTTGTATAAGAACATTTTGGTGAAATTCAAAGGAAAACATTTGTTCCCTCTGGTGAAAAAAGCGGCAAGGTGTTTTAGGCTGAGTGATTTTAATGAGGCGTTCAATGAGATTGAAGCGTCTGATCAAAACCTACATGGATACCTCCAACGAGCTGGTGTCCAAATGTGGGCGCGTGTTCATTTCCCGGGTGAAAGGTACAATTTAATGACTACTAATATTGCGGAATCAATGAACAAAGCACTGTCAAAGGCCAGAAGCCTTCCCATAGTTCGACTGTTAGAATCGATACGGACTATGATGACCAGATGGTTTGCTGAACGGAGAGTGGACGCGAATTCGCAGCAAACAACGCTCTCACGAGGTGTTGAAAAACTGTTACAGGTAACTCAGCTGTAACTGCTTACATAAGTCAGTCGTCAAACGTTCTTAAACCAGTCATTATTTCCATAAATCAGACTTAACGTATTTTGTTTTTTTTTTCCCCTCTAATAGGCCCGTGTCACCGCGGCAAGACTTATGGGTGTACAAACGATTGATGCTTTACGCGTGCAGGTAACTTATGGATCACAGTTGCATATTGTAAATGTGGATGCTAAAAAATGCACATGCCGTCGTTTCGACCACGAGAAATTACCATGCATACATGCAATCGCAGCTGCAGAGCATATGGGTGTGTCTCGTATATCCCTGTGCAGTCCTTACTATAAGAGAAGTTACTTGGTTAGCGCATACGCTGCTCCAATCATGCCTTCCGATACGGCAATCCCTGTTCCTCAAATTGTAGTTAACCAACCGTGCTTGCCTCCGATTGTTGTAAACCAGCCAGGAAGGCCCAAGAAAATTAGGATTAAATCATCTTTGGAAGTTGCCATTCGAAACAAACGCCCTAGGAAGCAACATGTATGTTCTCGATGTAAACAAGCTGGGCATAATGCTAAAACTTGTCAGTCGTAGTATTGTTTGTATGAATTCTCTTTTATGTATTTGTTAATGGCGAATTAATCTGAGTAACTCAGCCGTATATCGTTATAATAATTCGGCCAAACCACGAATTCATCTGTGGTACATCATCCGTGTTGTTGTCATAACTCGGCCAAACCACGAATTCATCTGTGGTACATCAGCCGTGTTGTTGTCATAACTCGGCCAAACCACGAATTAATCTGTGGCACATCAGCCGTGTTGTTGTCATAACTCGGCCAAACCACGAATTCATCTGTGGTACATCATCCGTGTTGTTGTCATAACTCGGCCAAACCACGAATTCATCTGTGGTACATCATCCGTGTTGTTGTCATAACTCGGCCAAACCACGAATTAATCTGTGGCACATCAGCCGTGTTGTTGTCATAACTCGGCCAAACCACGAATTGTTATGTGTTAAATTCGTGATTTAATTTAATCTGAAATTAAACAACGTTTATAAGATGTATTTAACTTCTTCTATTCATTCATCTTTTAATGATCATAAAATTTGCTCATGTTTGTACCCTAAACCCTAAACCAACACCATCTAAACCCTAAACACACTGAGGCCATACTTAACTTCCATTCCTAGAAAGTCGATCTATATAGAATGTGAATGGGCTGAAAGTGTGAAATTTTTATTGTGATTTAATATTATAAATCTGGACATTATTAGAACCAGACATAATGTTAATATACAAATGGCCCTCTAAATAAAATGATTTTTTTCATAACTCGGCCGTAAGTAGTAAATACCTCAGCCGTAACGTATTTGAATTATTTTGAATATTTTTTAAATTGTTTTAGTTATTATAAGAATTTTTTTTTGTATTATTTTCAATTATTATGTATTAATTTATGACATTAAAAATCGTGTGCGTGTGAATATGTCAGCAATTATTGTTGGCGTTTCCCCAAAAAACACTTTCTGTAATCTCGAGACTGTATATAATAAATAAATTAATATCTGAGTAACTCAGCCGTAAAACGTTACTAATAACTCAGCCAATTCTCGTTTTAATCTTCAATATACAGGAATGGCTTGAACGACGTCGGTTGATCAGTGCTTTAGTAGACACGACTATATTGATTTAGTGATTTATTTATTTTTTTAGTAATCAAAGAGAAGATGATGGCGCAGAGATCTCTACTAGGCGGCGACTCTAGGGTTGATGAGAAAACTGCTTCTGAAGGAAATGAGGTATTTTTTTCCCAACCGTCTGAGACGAACAAATCGTTAGACATCTTTATATTGTCTGTCGTGTTTGTGGTAAAGTAGGAGCTGGATCGTATGGAAATAAGGATGAGAATGAGGTACGGCGAAAACCGGAGGCGCGATAAGGGCGTTCCGATCGCGTGTGATTGCAGTGCAGCGGTTCTCGTTGCCACTTCTCGTGATCCTAATACAAGAGGAAAACTTTATTTCAGTTGTCCGTATGAAATCTCAGACGTAGGCATCTTTTAAGATTTATTGGGTCTTGATTTTGAGTTCTGATCCCTTTTTTTTTTTTTTTTAATTTTGGGGTGTAATATGGGTTATGTATGATTTTTAAGGGTCCTGGTCGTGGCTGCGGTTTCATGAGGTGGTGGACTGTCGCATTGTGTGACGAATTTGAGAAGATAAAGGAGGAGAAAAATGAGATGAAGCAGGATTTGGATGCAGCCAAGAAGCGCATCGAGGCTCAGGAAGAAAAGATCTTTCTTATGGAAGAGAAATTTGAAGCGCTACAGAAGAAGTATCAGAGCTTGAACAAGTATCTGTGAGCTTAGTTAATTTCGGTTTTTTATTTGGACTTCCTTGTACTGTCTGGTTTTTTTTTTTTTTTGTACTGCATTGTACTGTCGGTATTAATCTGTATGTCGCTACCATAACTCGGCCACAACTTCGAATTTCTCTGTGTTAATATAACCAGTCATATCTTTATATTAACTCGGCCAAACCACAAATTAATATAGGATAAGTCAGTCATATCTTTATAAAAACTCGGCCAAACCACAAATTAATATCACACGAAATTAAACGCAGAAAAAATAGAGTTATAATTCACATGTAATAAGTAAACCTTATTACATATGAACACATCCAAAAAAACAAGTAACAATTGTTTCAAAAAAAGTAAATTTTTGTTTTCCAATTACGTTACCAAAAGAAAAATAAATGAATATTACTTATAAAATCTTAACAGTGTTAATATAACCACAAATTAATATACGATGAGTCAGTCATATCTTTATATTAACTCGGCCAAACCACAAATTAATATAGGATAAGTCAGTCATATCTTTATAAAAACTCGGCCAAACCACAAATTAATATCACACGAAATTAAACGCAGATAAAATAGAGTTATAATTCACATGTAATAAGTAAACCTTATTACATATGAACACATCCAAAAAAACAAGTAACAATTGTTTCAAAAAAAGTAAATTTTTGTTTTCCAATTACGTTACCAAAAGAAAAATAAATGAATATTACTTATAAAATCTTAACAGTATTTTCACATGTTAATAACTCTAAAGTCAGCCGTCAAGCAACCTTTCGTCTTCCGTTAAGCATATAACTCAGCCGTCACATGTACATTTTGCCGCGGAACATTAAGAGACGCAACCTTTCCACTCCTTTTCCCTATTTTTCTCTTTATATCATATCAGTTCGTTAACTCATTGTCTCTCGTTTGTCTTTCTCTCCAATCCCCTACACAAAATATATCCGGTACATCTTCCAATCGACATGGAAGCGGTTGTTCCTCACATCGACCTAAAGTTTTTCGGCGAAGTAGCAGCGATCATTATCGCTGATGGTCGGGAGGATCTTCCCGTCCTAAACCCGGGTGTTGGTTACTGGGTTGACAAAACCACTGTTACGTGGTTCAAGTTCAATCACGATCTCTCTGTCGCGATTGCAGAGATACTCGAGCACAACTGGCACCATGAGTGGCCGACGTACCGCTTGATTCCCGCCGATGTTAAGAGACGATGGTTTATCCTCCTCGCGGTAAGCATCGATATTTGTTATAGAGCACACTAAAACAGAAAACCGAATTCACGATCTTTTCTTTCTTTGTAGCGTAAATACACGTGGGATCCAATGCAAACATCAACGGTTTGGACCCAGTTCCATTTGGTGGCTAGAACTATATTCCGGGACCAGATGCGTACGTTGATGAGGATATGGGCGCGTAGTGGCGATAAGCCCGAGTGGATGAATCTAATAGTGTGGAATAATTTATGCGATATGTTTGCCGAATTTGGCCGTTTGTTCCGTCGTTAAACTTCCTTCTACTGTCGTTTCAGCTATGAACTTCTGTGATCAGCTTTTAGTATGACTTTTGTTATCACTTGATTTACCCGTGGTTTCCATTGTTCAATTTTATTATAAATGAGCCGTAACTTGACCTTAACTCAGTCGTGACTTGCTAATAACATGAATTAATCTACGTTAAGTCAGCCATGACGCTTTCATAACTCGACCAAACCACGATTTAATATGTGCTAAGTCATCCACGTCTTAGCAGTCATGTAATTTACGCAGATTTATAAAATCTTAACAGTATATTCACATGTATATTTATTGTACTTACCAAAAAAAAAACATGTATATTTATTGTTATAATGGTATGGTGCTATTGAAACTTATCTAATAACTCTAAAGTCAGCCGTCAAGCAACCTTTCGTCTTCCGTTAAGCATATAACTCAGCCGTCACGTGTACATTTTTGCCGCGGAACAATAAGAGACGAAACCTTTCCTCTACCTTACCCTTTTTTTTTCTATTTAT
Source organism: Arabidopsis thaliana x Arabidopsis arenosa (assembly GCA_019202795.1). Taxonomy (NCBI): domain Eukaryota; kingdom Viridiplantae; phylum Streptophyta; class Magnoliopsida; order Brassicales; family Brassicaceae; genus Arabidopsis; species Arabidopsis thaliana x Arabidopsis arenosa. Next base: position 6,846,197 of record CM032924.1, read on the forward strand.
ATCCGATCAGTTCGCCTTCGTCTCTTTCCATCTCATGGTCTCTCGTTCCTGGAAAACATCTTCCAATCGACATGGACGTTTTTCCTCGCATCACAGGAAAGTTTCTCAGCGATGTTCTAGGGATCATTGTCGCTAATGGTCGGGAGGATCTACCCGTTCTGAACCCGGGTGTTGGTTACTGGGTTGACAAAACCACTGTTACGTGGTTCAAGTTCAATTACGATCTCTCTGTCGCGATTGCAGAGATACTCAAGCAGAACTGGCACCATGAGTGGCCGACGTATCACTTGATTCCCGCCGATGTTAAGGAACGATGGTTTATCCTCCTCGCGGTAAGCATTGATATTTGATATAAAGCAAACTAAAAACCGAATTCACGATCTTTTCTTTCATTGTAGCGTAAATACAGGTGGGATCCAACGAAAACATTCACGGTTTGGACCCAGTTCAATTTCGTGGCTAGAACGATATTCCGGGACCAGATGCGTGCGTTTATTGGGATATGGGCGCGTAGTCGCGATAAGCCCGAGTGGATGGATCTAATAGTGTGGGATAATTTATGCGATATGTTTGCCGAATTTGCCCTATTGTTTCGTCGTTAAACTTCCTTGTACTGTCGTATCCTCTTTGAACTTCCGTGTAATGATCAGCTTTCCTTATGACTTTTGTTAAATTTGATCAGATTTCCATTGTTATGAACTTCTATGACTTCTATGTTCAGATTTCCATTGTTAAATTTTATTATTAATACTGTCGTAACCTGACCACGAATTAATCTACGTTAAGTCAGCCATTACGCTGTCGTAACTCGGCCAGACCACGAATTTAGTCGATATAATGGTATGGTGCTATTAAAACTTAATTCAAAAGTCAGCCGTCACGCAACCTTTCGTCTTCCGTTAAGCATATAACTCGGCCAAACCACGAATTAATCTGTCTTCCGTGATACAGTCATGTAATTTACTCAGATTAATGAGATGTAATTAACTATTTATATTCACTATCCAAATAATGATCATGAAATAAGCTCATGTTTGCACATTTTAGAACTTATCCAATAAACCGATATACCAAACTCAAAAATTTGAATTATTTTGAATACTTTCTCAAAAAAGTTGTCATTTATGACTGATTCGACGACTTGCCGTCTGCGGGTGAATATGTCAGTAATTATTAATGGCGTCTCCCGAAAAACCACTTTATGTAATCTCGAATATTAATATGTATAAATTAATGGGATGTTCGTAAGACAGCTGTAACTCAGCCATTACGCTGTCGTAACTCGGCCAGACCACGAATTTAGTCGATATAATGGTATGGTGCTATTAAAACTTATCTAATTAATGTGTTCCGTATTTAGAAATTAATGTGTTCCGTAACTCAGCCGTAGAACGTAAATATCTCAGCCATTACGTATTATTCTACAGACAGACATCAAACTCTAACTCAAAAGTCAGCCGTCACGCAACCTTTCGTCTTCCGTTAAGCATATAACTCGGCCAAACCACGAATTAATCTGTGTTTCATGATCATTATGATACAGTCATGTAATTTACTCAGATTAATGAGATGTAATTAACTATTTATATTCACTATCCAAATAATGATCATGAAATAAGCTCATGTTTGCACATTTTAGAACTTATCCAATAAACCGATATACCAAACTCAAAAATTTGAATTATTTTGAATACTTTCTCAAAAAAGTTGTCATTTATGACTGATTCGACGACTTGCCGTCTGCGGGTGAATATGTCAGTATTTATTAATGGCGTCTCCCGAAAAACCACTTTATGTAATCTCGAATATTAATATGTATAAATTAATGGGATGTTCGTAAGACAGCTGTAACTCAGCCATTACGCTGTCGTAACTCGGCCAGACCACGAATTTAGTCGATATAATGGCATGGTGCTATTAAAACTTATCTAATTAATGTGTTCCGTATTTAGAAATTAATGTGTTCCGTAACTCAGCCGTAGAACGTAAATATCTCAGCCATTACGTATTATTCTACAGACAGACATCAAACTCTAACTCAAAAGTCAGCCGTCACGCAACCTTTCGTCTCGAACGACGTAGTTTTATTAGTATACATGACTATATTGATTTAGTGAGTTTCGGAACACCTAGAGTCATCAATTAGACATTTATCCCCAAATAAACAATTAGGGTTCTTCGTCTGTCTCCGAATAACGAGAGAAGATGGAAGTAAGCTCTGGATCGACGAGTAGCTTTGGGAGTAATTCTGGAGTTCGGAAACTGTGTGAATGTGGATTGCCGGCAAAGGTCTTCAAATCCAAAACGGATAAAAATCCAAATCGAAGGTTCTTTGGGTGTCAGTTGTACAAGGAAGGTGGTAATGCTCACTGCAAATTCTTTAGGTGGCTCGACGAGGAGGTCATAGGGTGGCCGAAAAGGGCTTTGGCAGAGGCTCAATCTGTAATTAAAGAGAAGACTGAGAAGATTGAAGAACTTAATGCGACAATTTTGGAGCTTCGTGGTGATTTGGAGAGGCAAAACTTGGAGATATCATCAATTAATACAGAAGATGAGAAGATTTCGATTGAGCTTGGATTACAGAAAAGGATTGACGAAATGGAAACAATAGTTTATCGTCAACGCATCGTCATCAGGGGATTGACAGGATTGCTTGTATGTGTCGTATCAGCCATTGTCTTTTGTATTGTTAGTGATGTTTGAATTTTATTTGGCTTTGTTAGTAATGCTTTTTGTTAGTGTTGTTTGAATTTTGCCAAATGACCAATAATAACTCAGCCGTTAAATGTATATTAACTCAGCCGTTAAATGTATAAAAACTCAGCCGTAACATCAAAAATTACTCATAAGTCCGCCGTGTCGCTGGAATAACTCGGCTAAACCACGAATTCATCTGTGTTAAGTCAGCCATATCGCTAGAATAACTTGACATAAATTCAGTAACATAGATTCATTAACATATCAATAACATAGATTCAAAAAAAAAAAAAAAAAAAAAACAAACAAATAGAATGGATATCTCCATTCTTAGTCTGATTCCGACCCCGACAACTCGGTCGGCTTAAACCCCACTTTGTCCCAGTTGATCCCCGTCACGTTGAATGCCACCTTCTCCTCGTAAGCCTTCCTTGCCTGCTCCTTCACGATCTGGAACTCCTCCTCCACGTTAAATCCGTCCTTCAAACTCATCATCTTCCTTAAGAGATCCAGTTTCGCATTCTCCTCACGCAACGTGAGATCCAAAGCGTGGGCTTCCTCCGTCTCTTTCATGTTGTGTTTGATGAGAGAGATGATGCCTTCGAAACGTTCTTTCTGCTCTTGCATCTCCACGGTACGCCTCCTGCTGCGGGAACCGTCTTCAACACGCGTCCTCTTGCTGCTAGACCCTGATGCATCCATGATCGACGAGAGGAAAGACAAGAGAGATTATATATATTAGTTGCTAATAATCAAGAAGATAAAAGACGAGAGAGAATTGTTTTACAAGAGTTATATTTAGAAGAGATATATATAGGGAAAATAGGTATAAGGGTATCTAGGTATAATGATAACTTGAGTGGGTAGTTATTCGAGGTGGGGAGTTATCCGAAGTGGGGAGTTAACCGAGGTGGGGAGTTATACAACATTTGTATAACTCGACAATAATAAACTCCTAATAAACCATAACTCAGCCGTGTTGTTAGACAATAACTCAGCCGTGTTGTTAGATTATCTCCGTAACTCAGCCGTAGAACGTAAATATCTCAGCCATTACGTATTATTCTACAGCCAGACATCAAACTAATAACTCAAAAGTCAGCCGTCACGCAACCTTTCGTCTTCCGTTAAGCATATAACTCAGCCGTCACATGTACATTTTTTTGCCGCGGAACATTAAGAGACGCAACCTTTCCACTGCTTTTCCCTTTTTTTCTCTTTATATCATATCAGTTATGATTATAGTGAAAATCACGAATTATAACTACGTTAATGGGTAGTTATTCGAGGTGGGGAGTTATCCGAGGTGGGGAGTTATACAACATTTGTATAACTCGACAATAATAAACTCCTAATAAACCATAACTCAGCCGTGTTGTTAGATTATCTCACCCAAACAACGAATTAATAAACATCAATCCAGACGCATCACACAAACCTAAAGCATTATCAACCCCATACATAATCATCACGAGAACTCAAAAGCATAAATAGTTAGTACAAAAGACAATCACATGTTCGAAATACTAATATTTTACATATCATCATAATGTATCATTGGGCAACAAACGCAGCGAGCAGGTCAGGTGCCTCATCATAGATCTCTGTTGCCATCTTAACCCGTATAGCCTGAATATTTTCATCACAGATGCCAACGAAACTTACACCAAGCGCTAGACATTCGATAAATTTCAACGCGTACACGCCACAGTCTCCAACTTGGCTGTTCTGAGGGACCCTCGATTTATTCCTCCTTCTGAATGAAAACTGCTCGAACCTAGGTGGGTAGATTTCAGGAGGAATTATTTCATTCATCATCTTAGGAATCATCCTCGTAAACGGCCTACAAGCCTCCAGCACAGATAACTCACTTTCCTTGGTATGCTGCCCCACGATGCTATCATAGCAATCAATGTGCCCCTTAACCAGGTCAACGTCCAGCGCCAGCCAGTGATTGCCTCCGATTTGGTGAACTATATACAAGTGATCCACATCTTCTATCCATTTCATATTTGTCTGCTGATCTTTTGGCTCCAAACCGTGTACCAGCCTCTCGTAAGCGGTGCCTTTGAATTTAATCCTCTCGGGTTTTATCTTGAACTGGTCATACTCTTTACACCAATAGCTCACGAACCACGAGTCTATAAACGCAATGCGTTTGGTGTGGAATGGGAAGGGAACTCGCGTGATGAACCTCTTTCTAAGAACCCTCAAATACGCAGCAATATGCTGCACACAAAAAAAAAAAGAAAAAAATAACAACTCAGACAAAACATAACAATAACTCAGACATAATGTAGAAAAACATACCAATAATTCAGCCATAATGTTGAAAAACACACTAATAACTCAACCATTATCTAGAAAATCTCAGCCAAAACACACCAACAACTCAGCCACAACACCAACTCTTACAATACCTCAGCCAAAACACACCAATAACTCAGCCAAAACAAACCAATAACTCGGCCACAACACTTACAATAACTCAGCCATAATGTTATACTTACGTCATCGTAAAGCCATCCATATTGTCGATCTGGCCAGTCCTTTCTTTCGGTGATGAGTATTCTGTAGAAATCAACAGTGTCTGTTGCCCTGCCCAATGGGAGATGCCTAACAGATAAACACAAGTTAATATACATAAATAGTGTAAAACAAGCCGTAATTAACAAGGTTAAAAGGTATAGAGGGTCATACTTGAATGGGGCCATCATTTCCTTCAGTTTCTGCAATTTGGCCGGATCAACTGGTGACAGAGGATCATATATTCCAGCTGAAGGCACACAATTCTTCCTCATGCACGTCAGTCCGTTGTCTCCGATATGAGGAAATATCCGTTCAGAGACATTAGAGAGTGGATTCAATGCACTCCCATCCGGAGACAGCTTGACACTCTCCTTCCTTAGAGCGTTGATTCTTTCAATCCTTATAAGTTCCTCTTCATCATCTTCAGACTCAGGTAACGTGCGTTCGTCACCAGCTAGCAACTGGTCTGTGACATCATATACGTCATTGTCACCTTTAATGCCAGCCTTTTCCAATACTTCCTCATCTTTGTCGGGGACATCAGCAGCCTCTTTCTTCTCATCAAGAGCAGCTCCTCCCTCCGCCAGAGCAGTAGCTAGTTTTCGTACCACCTTTTTAACCGTTGTAGAAGAAGGCTTCCTACCTCTTCTACGTCCGACTGCTGCCTGAACTTTGGGGGCCTTATCTTTGGCGGGCTTATCCTTGCCGGTATTCTTCTTTCCCGCTGCGATTTTCTCTGTGTCAATTTTCTTGGAGCGTAATACCCTAGTATTATTAGGTAACGTTTCTATGAAATCAATAGCAGATTTGCCATCAATGACATTAGCAAATTCCTTTTCCAGATTCTTACTGACACCAGCAATACCAATGTCCTTCTCAACATCGACAATATCCTTCGCCTGCATAAACGTACCGATAACTCAGCCATAAGATAAAGATAACTCGGCCGGTAGGTGATTAATATAATAATAACTCAGCCGTGATGTGATTAATATAATGATAACTCAGCCGTAAGGGGATAACTCAGCCATTATGTGATCAAGATAGTGAAAACTCAGCTACTAGGTTATTAAGATAATAATAACTCAGCCGCAATGTATTTATACATATGTCTGGCACTGTTAGCTTACCAGAGGACTAGTAACAGACTGGTTTTGTGGAGGTTTCGCTGGACCTTTTGGTGTTGCTTTTTCTTTTTGATTCAGCAAAAGGTTGACTTGCGTCGGCTTTTCGGGAGGTTCTGTTTCTTTGAAGGCTGAGTTTTCCTCACCGTTTTCACCAGATTTCCCTACCCCCTGCTCAATTGCATTCAGACGCTCTTTCATCTGTTTCAACTCCTTCTCCATATATTCAAACTTTTCATCCATCCTCGCTTCTACTCTATCTCCAATCACCTTCTCCATATTTGAAGACACTTCTTTGATGCTTGTATCAACGGTGTCAAACCTTGAGTTTAATTGCTTCACCAATTCCACGAATGTTTTAACAGACACATCTTCCAGAACATCGTCCTCCGCACTACCAACCTGGAACACATACACAAAAACGCATAAACAAGCTACCCAAACATCACATCAAATATAAACTCACTACATACCATATCATTTACCTTTTCTTTCTTCTTCTTCTTCTTCTTCTTCTTTTCTGCATCTCCTTCACCAGATTCAACACCATCACTGTTGATCACATCCTTGACATTGTGGACTTTCTGCCTCTTTGCAGGAGATTCAGAGTCACCCGCTGCATTAGAATTTACATTTTTCCTCTTCTTCTCAGTCTTCTTCACATCCCAATATCCGTTAACAAACCTATCCTCATGTATATCTCGGATCAAATTATCAAGTGCTGGGTCCTCTTCTTCATCTGGCCACGTATGAAATAGCTCTCTGACATCATCCTTCATAACCAATTTACTCACACGCAGCTATAACATAAGAGATTATAAAACCCATTAGTAAATCAATAATTATAACTCAGCCATCACTAACCAACACTAATATAACTCAGCCAGCGCATAAATCATAACTCAGTCATCAAAACGATAACTCAGCCATCACAAAATTTAACTCAGCCATTACTAAAACATAACTCAGTCAGTAACTATCAGTCATCAAAAACGATAACTCAGCCATCACAAAATATAACTCAGCCATTACTAAAACATAACTCAGTCAGTAACTATCATAACTCAGTCAGTAACTTTCATAACAGAGCCTAAACCTTACCTCACCATGCGCTTTGATATCTTCAGCAATGGTCAATTCCATTGTTTTACGTGTACGGTTTCCACCCCAACGAAGCAACGGTATCTCATCCTTGTTGACTACTCTCCCATATCGCTCTCCAAAGCATTTGACTGAATCATACGCCAAAGCCTGTAACACGTAAACCATACCACTGACGGTGTACGTCTTTCCAACAGGCCTCAACATCTTTATAGAATTAACCAGGGCTTCAAATGCTGACCGACCCCATGGATAAGTGTTCATGGCTTCGTCATCAAAAACTCTTTTCGCACTTTCAAATGGTATTCTAGAGTTATGATGCAAGCCATACAGTCCAATGGCTTGAAGAGTCAACAGCCCCAACCACTTACGCTTTTCAGGAGTCCATGTCCTGCACACTAGTAATCCTGCCCTCAGTTCATCTAACTTTGGACCTTCACCACCAGGCACATTCAATTCACTGAAGAACGCTTTGTAGTCAGCTTTAGGTTCAAACTTTTCTGTAGGGATTGAACCTGTGTTTAACCCCGTGATATGACCAAATTCGTTCAAGCCAAACCTGATAGGTTGACCACCAACTAGAAACCAAATCTCCTTCTTGTGTATTCTTAACTGTCTACACAGTAGAAAATGTACAGTCTTACCAGACCACACGAATTGGCTTTCAGCTAGCTTAGCAATTATTCCAATAGGTGACCCCTTCAGTTCATTCCACGCATCTTGTCCTATTGATTCTATAATCACAGGGACATCTCCCATCTTGATATTGTGATTTAACAATTTATTCTCCAGAATAGACTCCCCTTCTGCGTAAAGTCTTGGAGGGTAATCCCTTGGTTGTTCTTCAGAAATAACCTCAGCCATCTGATAAACCATAAATCAGCCGTAAGCATACAGTAACTCAGTCACAACATAAAACAAACTCAGCCACAGTTGAGCAGATAAACCATAACTCAGTCGTAAGCAGAGAGTAACTCAGCCACAACGTAAAACAAACTCAGCCACACCATAAAACAAACTCAGCCATAGATGCATTGATAAATCATAAATCAGTCTAAAGCAAACAATAACTCAGCCATGGAATCGAATAGATATAACAAATTAGCCACCATATGAAAATCAACGTTGGCGAAAATCAGCTGTAATAAGCGTCGATAAAAACCCTCAATTTCTTCGCGATAGTTTTCGGAAAACAGTTTCTATCACGGAAATCACTCGCTATTGAACTTAGATGCGGGAAAAATGTCGGAAAATCCAAAATAAAGATTCGACACATACCTTAAACAAGTTGAGTTGAGACGAAATGGTCCCGACTTGAGGTGAGGCGACGAAGTAAAAGGTCCCGACTTGAGTAGAGACGAAATGCGACGGAGAGAGTTAAGAGTTTCGGCCGGAATTAGGGTTTCTTAGTGTTAGTCGGAATCGCGTTTCCGTCGGAGAAAGAAACAGTTTTTTTTTTTCGGAGACGAACAGTGACAGAGAGGGAAATCGAAAGGGTTCTCTTAATGACGTTAATGACGTGGCTTTAATTTGTTTTTCTTTTAATGACGTGGATTAACATAATTTTCGTTAATCATTTCTTAATTAAAAATGGATTAAAAAAAAAAAACTAATCAAGGGTGTTAATTGTAATTACACAAAGACGCTAAACATATGAGTAATTTTTAAAAAATGTATGATATTCTAGTAATATTTGAACTTTTGGTTAACATCTGAGTAAATAGAGGTGAGAATAGATAATCTCTATTTTTTCCCCTATAAATAGAGTTAAACTTTTTAAAGGAAAAAATAGAGAAACACATTGGAGTAAAAATAGAGAAAACTTACCTCTATTTCTATAATAGAGCTAAAAATAGGGACATACATTGGAGATGGTCTAAGCTCTTCCTCTTCCCTCAGAATTTTGACAAATCTCATCGGATTAAGACTGATCACTATGTACGGACGTGATCCATGGGGCGGTCCTTTGGAGATCAATGCGGCGGACTCTCTCACCGATGACGATCGTAGTCGAAACCTACAAGACCTTGATCGTGCGACTCCTTCGCGGCCACTCGACGAAACACAGCAGAGTTGGCTTCTTGGACCAAAAGTGCTGAAGAAGAAGAAGTACGTCGATCTTGGATGTATCTTAGTCAGCCGCAAGATCTTTCTTTGGACTCTTGGAACCATTGTAGTAACTGCACTTCTCTCTGGATTCATAACTTTGATCGTTAAAAAATTGCCACACCACAACCACAAGGAACCACCACCGGATAATTACACAACCGCTCTCCGTATAGCTCTTAAGTTCTTCAATGCTCAACAATGTAAGCACTACAAATTTGGGGTCTTTCTTACTAAATCAGTCTGTAACATGGAACAAGGAAGAGCTTTTTTCTTAATTAACATTTTTTGTTTCTGGTGATACCTATCTTCATGTCTCAATTATATTTCTTATGTGATGATGTTGCTTTGCAGCTGGGAAGCTTCCAAAGAACAACAATAGCGTAAAGTGGAGGGGTGATTCTTGTCTACAAGATGGGAAGGGAGATCCAGGACAATACTACAAAGATTTGGTAGGAGGCTACTATGATGCTGGAGATTCTATCAAATTCAACTTCCCAATGTCTTATGCTATGACCATGTTGAGCTGGAGTGTAATCGAATACAGCGCAAAGTACGAAGCTGCTGGCGAGCTTGACCATGTTAAAGAACTCATCAAATGGGGAACTGATTACTTTCTCAAGAGTTTCAATAGTAGTGCTGATAACATCTATGCTATGGTGGAACAGGTAATAAAAAAGAACATACTTTAGAAAATATTACTTACTTCTCTGTTCCAGCTATTAACGTTTGCTTTTTCGCAGGTAGGATCTGGAGTTACCGGTGGAGGAAATGTATTGCATAATGACCATTACTGCTGGATGCGTCCTGAGGACATTCATTTTAAAAGGACTGTATTTCAATGCTACAGTGGCTGCTCGGATCTTGCTGCAGAGATGGCAGCTGCTCTGGCTTCAGCATCCATTGTATTCAAGGACAACAGATTATATTCGGCAAAGCTTGTTCACGGTGCTAAGACGCTCTATAAGTTTGCAATTACTAATGAAAATAGATACAGTAAACCTGGTGAAGAGTCTAGCAAATTTTATAACTCTAGCATGTATGAGGATGAGTTATTATGGGGTGGGGCTTGGCTGTATTATGCTACTGGAAATGTAACTTATCTAGAAGAAGTTACCAGTCACTACATGGCCAAGAAAGCTGGTGCCTTCGGGAATAGCCCTTATTATGGTGTGTTTAGCTGGGACAACAAGCTTCCAGGGGCTCAGGTTTGGTACTCTATGAGACATATATCCTTAGTTCTGCTTTTGGAATTATAACTGATGCTTATGTGCTTTTTTAGTTGTTGTTAACCCGGATGAGGCTGTTTCTGAGCCCTGGATATCCATATGAAGAACTTTTAAGCGCATTTCATAACCAAACAGGCAGAGTTATGTGCTCCTACTTGCCTTATTACAAAAAATTTAACAGAACCAATGGTGAGTTGTCTGTGAATTTGAGGATTTGCACACGTTTTGAAAATGTGATCAAGAAAATAATCTTGGTATCATCTCTACAGGAGGTTTGATTCAGTTGAACCATGGAGCTCCACAGCCTCTCCAATATGTTGCAAATGCGGCTTTCTTAGCGGCGCTATTCAGTGATTATCTAGATGCTGCTGATACTCCTGGATGGTACTGTGGTCCTAACTTCTATACTACTGAATCCCTACGCGACTTTTCAAGATCCCAGGTATGCTTCACACTTCACAAATGAAGGAAAATATACAAGATTTTGAAGGACCTTATCTGATGGAACTTTGTGTCTTTTGTTTTGGCAGATTGATTACATACTTGGTAAAAACCCTCGGAAGATGAGTTATGTTGTGGGTTATGGGCAACGGTACCCGAAACAAGTGCATCACAGAGGAGCTTCAATTCCAAAGAACAAGAGAGAAACCTGCACAGGAGGATTGAAATGGAAAAAGAGCAAAAAAGGTAACCCAAACACGATTGATGGAGCAATGGTTGCTGGACCAGACAAGCATGACGGATTCCATGATGTTCGTTCAAACTACAACTACACAGAGCCGACTCTAGCGGGTAATGCGGGTCTAGTCGCCGCTCTGGTGGCTTTATCAGGAGAGAAAGCTGTTGGTGGTATTGACAAAAACACTATGTTCTCTGCCGTACCTCCATTGCTCATGGCTACACCGCCGCCTCCAGCACCTTGGACACCTTGAAAGAACTAAAACTTTTAGAATGTAATAAGTCATTTTTTTGCCTAAATAAAAAGTAGTTTTCTTTAGCTTATTACATAAAATGTGGTCTGAGAAACCAAACATTGATTGTGGGTTTTGTGAGGTATACAGTGTATATTCTTTGTTTTCTAATTTGTAAGTAGTTGCGTGAGAAGGAAGAAAGGTTTTATGCTTTATTGAAGAGATAACCTACACATTGTTCTTTCTCTCTATTCTTTTCCATCTGTCTTCTTCCGTTTTTTATTCTCTGCTTTAAATAATAATAATAATTTCAGAGTTGTTCTCCATCTTGAGGTGCAGAAATGGCAGAAGCGACGTCTGGTTCTCTTGAATATACACCAACATGGGTCGTTGCGTTTATCTGTTTCATCATTGTCCTCTTATCTCTTCTCGCAGAACGTGGTCTTCATCATCTTGGAAAGGTATAGTATCACTGTCTCTTGCCTGTAAAATCTTGAGTTTTAACTCAATTCTTTTTCCAACTCTCCATTCTCTCTGTTTCAGTGTCTGAAGCGTAGGCAACAAGATGCCTTGTTCGAAGCCTTGCAGAAACTTAAAGAAGGTTTCTTCTTCCTTCAATTTCATCTGCAATCGTTAACATGCATGAATTGGTTGATTTGATTACACCTGACACCTGACCATATTGATGTCCTGACACAGAATTGATGCTTCTTGGATTTATCTCCCTGATGTTAACGGTATCTCAGGCCGCAATTCGGCATATCTGTGTACCACCAGCTCTTGTAAACAACATGTTTCCCTGTAAGAAGCCATTGGAGAAGCATGATGCTCCTAAATCATCTCATTCGGTTATCATCAATGCACGACATCTCCTTTCAACAGGAGAAAGTCCAGACCATTGTGCTGCCAAGGCAATTTATCTTTACTTTTCTGCTCATTTCATTTCTCTTACCACCGGATCCTTTTCCTATTAAAACATTGATCTCTTGCTTTGGTTGCAGGGTCAGGTTCCGTTAGTATCCGTGGAAGCTTTGCATCAACTCCATATTTTCATCTTTGTGCTAGCGGTTTTTCACGTCATCTTCTGCGCCTCAACCATGGTTCTTGGAGGAGCCAGGGTACTGTAACTTACTTTTATAGCTTTTTGCTCAAGTTACAAAACATCATTGAAACCTTCTTTTTTCCCAAAAGCTGGCTCTGATTAATTCATTGATTTGAAATAATATACAGATACAACAATGGAAGCATTGGGAGGATTGGTTCAAGAAACGTCCTTCTCAAAAGGGTGAGTGAGATTCCACAATAGTAATTAACAGTTACTTTGTACCTTAAAACACGCAAAGTACATAACATAATGTCGCAGGCACTACAAGGCGTGGTCATGCTCATGCTCATGCTCACGAGTTATTCAGTGCAAATCACGAGTTCTTCGAGATGCATGCTGGAGGATTTTGGAGAAGATCTGTTGTCATCAGTTGGCTGGTGAGTTATGGATATATACTACTCCCAACAAGTGTAACACATGAATCAAATTATCTTCTAATTAAATACCTTATCTGATTCCTAATGAGATTAGCCAATGTGTACTGTTCTTGCAGAGATCATTCTTCAAGCAGTTTTATGGTTCTGTCACCAAATCAGAATATATAGCTCTGCGACAAGCGTTCATCATGGTCTTACTTTTACTGTCTTATTCCAACATCTTATTTAGGTTACCAAATCTCTTATGTAACACAGTATATTTTCTTACCTTACCAGAGTCATTGCCGCACAAACCCATCATTTGATTTTCACAAGTACATGCTAAGAACACTGGAAATAGATTTCAAGAAAGTTGTGAGCATAAGGTAAAACAATCAAATCAGCTCTTTAGACAGACACACCAATTAATGACTTGATGAGTTTTGTCTGACACCTTCTTTGTTGATGTGATCATATAAATATAAAGTTGGTATCTCTGGCTCTTTGTCGTCGTCTTTTTGCTGCTGAATGTTGGAGGATGGAACACCTACTTCTGGTTATCTTTCTTGCCTTTGATTGTAAGTGGTTATATATAATTGGCCTTTTTGTCACTTTTGATCTCATTTTATCTTTTTGAATGGTTAAAAGTGTTTCAAAAAATGCAGCTGTTACTAATGGTGGGTGCCAAATTGGAATATATTATAAGTAGCTTAGCTCTGGATGTTTCCGAGAAGCGAAACCGCGCGGAAGAAGCAGTGATCACACCTTCTGATGAACTCTTTTGGTTCCATAGGCCAGGCATTGTTCTCCAACTTATCCACTTCATTCTCTTTCAGAATTCATTTGAGATTGCTTTCTTCTTCTGGATTTTGGTACTTCTCTTTCAACCCTCAGCTTCACTTTCTTTTTCTTCCACAATTTTTGAACAATCCCATTCTTATTTACGAGATTTCCCCATCGTATCATCAGTTCACATACGGAATACATTCATGTATCATGGAGAAACTAGGCTTCCTTATCCCAAGACTCGTCATGGGGTAATAATATGAACTCTTTGAAGTCTAACTAAAAGACCTTAAAGGTTTAAATTAATATTTTGGTTTGATCTTTGTTCATACAGAGTGTTAGTCCAAGTGCTTTGCAGTTACAGCACATTACCACTATATGCCCTTGTAACACAAGTAAGTGTGTATAATAATAACATGCCTACACCAATCAATCAGCAAAATTTGAATCAATTGTTGTTAACTTTTTGTCTGAATTTAAAAGATGGGTAGCAAATTCAAGAAAGGGATATTCGACAATGTAGTACAGTCCACACTTGAAGGATGGTTAGAAGATACGAGGAACAAAGGAGAATCCACAAGCGAGGCTCATAGGATAGAGATGCAACCTACGACTCCTGAATCTTATAATGTTCAAGTCATGGAGAGTGAAAACCCTTAATTAAGTTGCAATCCAATAAGATCCTCTATGATATCCTTTTACTATTTCCATTTAATCCGTTGTGCTACATTTAGAGCTCTCATCAGAGGATTGTGTGGATCTATGACATTGACCCGTTAACGTTTCCTTTCTACTTTTGAGGCTACTATATTATTATTAGTTGACTTTTTAGTTCTCTGTTCTCAGTTTTTATTAGAAAGATTAGATAATACATGGATAAAAATGATACTACTATATACTTTAACAACGTTTAAATTTTCAATGATGTTAGCGGATGGAGCTTTATTTTTGAGATAGGTTTGAATTTAAAATTTTAAGTAACTTTTTATTCATAAGATAAAATTTGGTCCTATACTCCTATCTTTAAAAGAAAGAGACTTTAGAATTGTTTTGTTGATAAGATAAATTTTACCTTTTTACAACAACAAATTACTCAAACTCATTGCCGTGTTTTTATACTTTCGACTTAATAGACGTTAATAGAATTAACAAACGTCGTTAACTTTGTTAAAGACAAAAAAAGTACTAATGACATTGCATTTGGAAGTTTTCTTTACGAATATCTAATATATAAAAAAACGTTTTTTTGACTAAGTGAAACTTTTTTACTTTCTGTTAGTGTCTGTAAAGTATAACGCAATGATGAATAGTTGTTGATTTGCTTGGAAATAAATTTTGTCGTAAAGTGTAACGCAATGTTAGTTTAGTTCTATTAAAGTACGTTAAGCTAATTTGATGATGGAAAATACAAATCGTTGTTGATTCTTTTCTAACGAAATTTTAATTGCAAGTTTTTCATTTCATTGGAAACAATACAGTGAATCTAAATAACTGTTGATTTAAAAAAGGGTTGGCTGATTTTTCAGCCCTTAACTATACGCAAACTCAAGGAATCCCCCCATATTTTTTTGCTCTTAAAAAACCACCAACAACTAACAATTTCCTCAATTAAACATCACATACTTTCGGATTCAGCTTGATAAATACGCCTACAATTGAACCGGCCATTAAACCGGGTTTAACCACAAATCCGCGTTTACTGTACCGCGATTAGGTTATAAAAAAACGACGTCGTTCTTGAATAAAAGTGAAACCTAGGAACGGTGAAGATCAGTCTCATCGAAACCTGTGATAACTTCTTCGACGAAATAACGAGTAGGACTGAAATGGCCACGCTCTCTCAGCATAAGAGACGATTTGGAATTGCCGATTCCAGGCGATTTAGAATTGCTGATTCCAGGTTCGACAGCGAGAATCGCCTCCAGGTAACTATTTACCCAGTCGTTTCCCACCATTGTTGTTCGCTCCCAAACTCAACGATCCGGAGAAACCAGAAAGCAATCTCTCTGCAAAAACTCGTGAACCGGAATCGGATAGAAAAAATTGATGATGGTTGTGTGATCTTGGGTTACGAAATTTGGAGAAGGAAGAGAGATGTCAGTTTCTAGAAAACTTGAACGAGAGACGAAGAAGAAGGAGAGGGAAAGAGGTGATTTGGCGAATTTGGGAAAAAACGTCTCTTCACTTCTTTTTTTTTTTTTTTTTTTTTTTTTTTTTTTTTTTTTTTTTTTTTAACCTAATCGCGGTACAGTAAACGCAGATTTGTGGTTAAACCCGGTTTAATAGCCGGTTCGATTGGAGGCGTATTTATCAAGCTGAATCCGAAAGTATGTGATGTTTAATTGAGGAAATTGTTAGTTGTTGGTGGTTTTTTAAGAGCGAAAAAGTATAGGGGGATTCCTTGAGTTTGCGTATAGTTAAGGGCTGAAAAATCAGCCCACCCTTTAAAAAACTAAAACATAGTTGTAGTTCAGCAGAAAAAGAAAAAAAAAATTCAGAGATTTGACTAAAACAGGGCTAAATATTATCCTAGATAATAAATAAACAGAAAAGGACATTCACATGATTCAACTTCCATCAAGATCCACAACGTTCCTCTCTCGTCTTTATCTCTCCCCCTCTATTTTCTCCAATCAAAAGAAAGATAAAGCAAAAGCTTTTTAAAATGTTTTTCAAAAAAAGAATAATAAAGTGCAGTGCAGGCCCACTATGTCGTTGACTAATCTGGAGAGTGGTCACATACACTTGCCCTCAAACTCGAGAAATTAAAGAGTTTTGTCATGATTCGTCGTCGTCGTCTCGAGAACCAAAGCATGGTTGTGGTCTCCTTCGTACGTCACGATAAGCATCATCGCATCGTCCAGTGCACGCTCCACATGCTTACGCGCCGGACAACCTCTTACACTGCTGCACTTGTAATATCCCCTGTTAACACCGAGTCCAAGTTCGAGTTTTATTAATTATTGAGAACACAAGAGTCAACTTAACTCTCGGCTTTCTATTTTCAAATTTATTTTGTAGGAAAACAACAAGTCAAAAAGAGCGTGAAACTGAACCCACTACTATTCTACTAGACGACATGTTTGGTACAACCAATATAGAAAAAAAACAATTACATTTTTTTAAAAAATCTATTTGGTACTAATATTGACAATACACAAGTTGCTCAATTTTCTAATCTTCTAGCCAATATTATGATTTGTGGTGTTGAATCTAGTGAATGATTGTGATGTATATGTGGATTATATTGATGCTAAATATGAAAAATAATTGGGACTAACCGAGGATGAGGAGAGCCTTTAATTGGTTTTTGACCGTATTTTCTCCATGAAAACTCGTCTGATGGTATATCAGCCATTTTGCTACTTACTGCTGGAACTCTAATCACTCTCTTCACTCTTGATTTCCTGATTATATAATAAGGTTTTTATTAATCAAATCTCAAGATTTAGATCTAACATAAGATTAATTTTTAAAGTCGAATCAAACCTTTTCTTGGAGCAATGGCAACGACTAGAGGGAGAGGAGTTACATCTTCTCTTTAGTGAAGCTGATGATAAAGGTGGTTTACCTCTCGAACCAGAGACCTGAGATGGGTTAGTGAACTCGAATCCTGATGACATATGAGTACTGTCGGTGTCACATCTATGAGAAGACATGAATGAGTTCGTCGCTGATACTGGTGGTGACGGCGCGAAGTTTATCGTTGACGGTGCTCCGTTTGTAGGTATCGGAAGAGACGAAGAAGACGAACCGTTCTTTGTCTGATTCTGATTGTTGTTGTTGTTGTTGTTGTGTGATAGAGGAGGACGACGATGAATTGGAGTTGGACAATAAACTCTAAAAGCAGATCCACCGTGATTATATTGCTCTGTTTTCTGTTTTGTTAACACAGAGGTTGTTTCTGGCTTCTTCTCCTCCGCCTCCTCCTCCTCCACCACCGTCGTTTGCTTAAACGGCGTTTGCGTTGACGCGGGGGCTCGTCTGAATCTAGCGTGTCCAGTTCTAGATCTACCGAGTAAAGAAATGACCTTCTTGAAGCTATTAACGGCTACGTCAGTCACCGCCGTTATCTCCGACTGATTCTTCTCCGTTGGTTGACTTTGACCGATGAGTTTGAGAAACTCCTCCACACCGTGAATTCCTGCAGACGCAGCTTCTCTCAAAGCTGTGTCTTCCATTTTCGCCGCCGCGGCGATTGCAGGAAAACCGTCTCCTCCTCCTCCTCCTCCACCGCCGTAGCTGCTCATCATCAGCTCAACCGTCATCTCAAACCAAGACACCAACCAATCTGATTCTCCTCAAAGGTCAAAGGAGATGTTATAATACACAGATTCAACAGTTTTCTTGTAAGTTGTGTTTTGGTTAAAGAAGCTGATGATGATGATGATGAAGAAGAAGAAATGAAGAGAGTGAAAAAGGGAGAAGAAATTAAAGGGGAGAGTCAACCATTTGTGTTTCTCTCTCTATCTTTGGGGATGTGTTGATAGTGCATCAGTCAAATAGACCACCATTCATAGGCCTCCACGTGTGAGCATTTGTCAAGCGTTTTGACACTCTCAAACGTCAATGATTTTAAATTTGGAACCAGTGGAGCTCCAATTATAAATATTCGTTATATTATTCGAAAAAATCTAGATATTTTATATTTGTTTGAGGCTGATTATTCATATACTAACATTTTTATGTAGAACAGAATAAATCACACATACTGATTTTATAAATACTCTGATGTACCAATACCATTAAAGGAGATTTTGAAAGGAAAAAACAAAACAAAGAGGAGACTTTTTTTAATCATTATTTTTTTATTTATCGAGTTAAGTTTGCCTTTCTTTGTTTGGTAAAGACATTAGAGGAAAAATACTTTTAATGAAGTGTGTTACCCATATTTCAAGTTTTTTTGTGACGGTAGTTGAGCAAATAAGGACGAGTGTTCATGATTGTGGTTGGGTCACAACAACGGAACTTATCGACTGGATTTGGCCCATGGAGGTGAATGGGTAGGAGGATATCGTTACCGTGATAAATATGTGTTTTGTTATAAAAAAAAAGATTAATGTTCACATGGGCCTTAGACTCATTATGTTTTAACATATGCCCATTTATTTGGTTTTGTACATGGCCCAAATAAACTATAAACTGCCCTTGCAATTTTAAATATAGTACTTTTCTAAGCATTTAGATTCCAGTAGAGTAACTCAGAACCTTTTGGTCTTATTTTCTATTTATATACCATTCAAAAATATAACTTAATTTCAAATCTAGGCATCAAAATTTAGTAATGTAATGTTCATAAAAGCTTTTTAAAAAAGCCAGATTTCATTTGTTATTTTAGTGGAAAACTTTAAAACTAATAAAACCCAAAAAAAAGAAAAACTCTTGCAATCATTATTTTGATTTTATAACTTATCAAAGAGTCCAAAAACAAAGATCCAGTGAGAGGAAGAATGAAAAAAAGCGGCGCACAAGGAGCCGGTGAGGTGGAGAAGAAGATAAGAATAAAACCGCAAGAGCCAAGTCAGCAGTCATAGCGGTTAGGCGTTGAGAAAATATTATTGACGGACGGACCCGCTTCCCTTATAAAGCCGAATATGCTTTCTTCTTCTCTCTCATTTATTCCTTTTTCCTCTCCTCTTCTCTTCTTTAATTACATTCTTTTTCCTTTTTCCCTTCTTCTTCCTCAGAGATCCTAAGTATCTTACTTTCCTTTTCGTCATCTTCTTCGATCAATCATGGAGTTTTTCTTTGAGATGCTTCTCACGGCGGTTGTTGCTCTCTTGTTTTCTTTCCTTGTCGCCAAGCTGGTCTCTCTTGCCACGGTGGAGAACAGAGGAAACGATTTGAGTTCTGATCAGGCGGAGAAGCACGAGATCGGTGTCGGTGATGAGTTTGTTACGGAGGAGGTTCGTTTTGGTATGAAGATGGATGCTTGTGTGCTCGAAAGCGAGAGGAATTTCCAAGTTGTGGAGGATAATGTGGAACTTGTGGATCGGTTTCAAACCGTAGCTGATCGAGTTTATGAACTCGCTGAAGCTGCTACTGGAAACGCTAAAATCCGAGGTAACCGTGAAGCTGAGTCCTCGGCTGCAGTCTCGTCGGAAAATAATGTGATCGCCGAGGAGGTGATAGTTCGTGGAAAGGACGAACAGAGTGAGTCTGTGGACGAAATCGGTTCTGAACGCGACGAGTTGATGGTTCGAACCATGGAAGCTGAGTCTACTTCTTCTGTCTCGCCGGAAAACGTGGTAGCGGAGGAGATTAAGAGTCTAGGACAAGAGGAATCAACAGAATTAGGAAAAAGTGTTTGCGTAGAAAAGGAAGAAAGTGGTGGAGATGTCGTAGTCGCTGAATCTGAGGAGCTTAGGGTTGAAGAGAGTAGTGATTCGGTGGAGGAGAGTGAAACTGAAGCAGAGAATGAAGAGAAAACAGAGTTGACTATTGAAGAAGATGATGATTGGGAAGGAATTGAGAGGAGTGAACTTGAGAAAGCCTTTGCAGCTGCTGCAAAACTCATGGAAGAATCAGGGAAAGCGGAAGAAATTGGTGCTGAAGCTAAGATGGAATTGTTCGGCCTTCACAAGATCGCCACTGAAGGGTCATGTAGAGAGGCACAACCTATGGCCGTCATGGTCTCTGCTCGTGCCAAATGGTATCATTCTTTTCCTGTTTCCGAATTCTTTCCTCTGCTACTCAGATTGGTCATTGATATACTTGTAATGTGAACGTCATAAAGATTAGGTGGAAATCTGTATTGCAGAGTTTTGTAGGTCATATTACTGATATGGAATTTAGATTCCATACACTAGAAACTAGGAGGGATAAAGCTTTAAAAGGTTCCTGATCATCTAATTAGGACAGATTCAGCAATTGTCTGGAATAAGCATTGGTGTATTGCTTGTTTGCTTTATGGTATTTTTCAACAACTACGTGGGATTGACAAATTGTGCTTACTTTGTGCTTAGGAATGCCTGGCAAAAACTTGGAAACATGAGTCAAGAAGAGGCCATGGAGCAGTATCTTGCACTTGTCTCAAAGGAGATCCCTGGTTTTATGAATGCTGGTCATACTGTGAGTTGTTTGATGTTGAGGGTTTGAATATTACCTGGATGTGTTTATTGGGGTTTGAGGTCTGAGAAACTTTGACTTGTTCTCTCTCAACAGGTAGGGAAGATGTCAGAAATGGAAACTTCTGTTGGCTTACCTCCTAATTCAGGATCATTAGAAGATCCGACCAACTTAGACACAACTGGTGTTGATGAATCCAGCAAAAATGGTATCCTCTAAGAGTAATGATATCTTTGTGTCAGCGATTTCTCGCATCTTTCATTCCAGACCCCAGTCATCTGTTTCTTTTTCTAACTGCAACCTAATTCGTCTTAGAATTAGTTTCAGGGGAGAGGTGAATCCAGTGTTTAAGCAGCCAAGGCAAGGCTTAAAGGAGGGTCTTTGGGATAACAAAGACAAATCTATTCTTTTGCATATAAGTATTTTTCAGTGCATTTGGTGCAACTTGGGTCGTCGAGAGTGTATGCATAATTCATTATCCTCACCCAATGGTTTAGGCTTTTCATTCGATCCCTTTGGTTGAAGGAGTTGAAGGAAACCAAAACACTTAATTATATGCATACATATGTGCGCGAGGATTGGTTGATTTCTAGTGCATTGATAATGCTAAGACCTTATGATTTATGAATCAAGCAAGGGTCGTTATATCCTCCTAGTAGTTGTCTTTGATTTGATTCTACGTACCAGGCGACATAAAAAGCTAAAGTTGATTATAGAATTGCCATCAATACTACTTTCGATATAAGCAAGCTTTCTTACTTGTAAAAGAGAGAGTAGAGATAAGTCCATGTGAAGCCTTCTCCCAGCTAGTGTCTTTAACCATGGTACCTTATTAACTGCGTTCACAAGACAACCAAAAAACACACCGCTTCTGGAACCAAAGGGAGTACTAATACACTCCAACTGCAAAACACAGAATCTGGTGTGTTTAGGACAATACAGAATCAGCCTTTAAAGCTCCTTAAGACAAAAGCACCATTGTCCAATATCTTTCCATTACAACTTGTAACAATATTTGAAAAGTGAAAATTATCACAAAAGAGTAGAATTTTCGGAAAAAACAAAGGGTTTACAAGACTAGAGATGGAATATTCAAAAACAGAAAAAGGGTGAATGCTCTTATTTCATTTTTTTAGCAGACACCAACGAACTGAGATTTTGGGAGAAACATAAACATGAAACCAGAGAAAACATCCAACTATGTTTTAGAATCAAGGCACGATCTTGAACGCCTTGTACTTGTCAATCCACGAGATAAAAGAGTTGTTGGAGTTCCTGAAACCAAGGAAGCCATGTTCCTTACTCTTGTTCATACTATCAATCATTCCATCAACTCCAAGTATAATATCAACAAACCACCACACACCAACTTCTTCAAGCTTCTTCTCCTGCAATTGATTCTCCTTAACCATCTCCTCCCACACTCTCTCTTTCCCTTTCATCATCTCCACCAACCCCAAATTCTTCCCTTCCTCAAATCCATACTCCTCAATCCCAAATTGCTCAGCTAGAATCTTCCACAGATGTTTCCACTTGAAGATATCAGCATTGTTGCAGTTAAACGCCTCGTTCTTCGCATACGGATCAACCGCAGCCCAAATCTGCTGCTCCGCAATCAAATCCGCGTCTGAAGCCGTTGTGAACCCTTCCCAAGCTTTCTTGCTCCCAGGAAACAACAACGGAGACCCTTCATGCTTACAGATCGCTGCATAGACACAAAGAGTCCCAACAATGTTCATCAAACTATAAGGAGAGAATCCAAAGATCGTGTTTGGTCTGTGGATAGTCCACGTCACGGTTTCTATCTTCTTGATCTCTTCAAACAGAACATCCTCTTGAGTATAATAGAAATTCTGGATCTGCAATCTCGGCATATCCTCAGTGAACGGTGGATCATGACGAGGTCCTTCAACGTTGCTGAAAGGGCCGAGGTAGTGCTTTGTCCCTGTCTGGAGACAAACATGCCGGAGATTTGGCGCGTTTGGGACAATCGCTCGGAGAACGTTACGGAGCATTGAGCCATTAGCCTCGCAGTTTTCACTCTCCGATTCACGGTTGGTCCAGGTCACGTAAAACACGTGTGTGACATCGGTTAAAGGAGAAAGCTTGGATCTTGCGTCTTCAGCATCGGAGACATCGCACTGGATGTAATCGATCGGATGATCGGCGTTCCAGGTGGGTCGAGGACGACGAGCAACGCCGTAAACTTTCCAGGGACCACCGGGAGTATCGGAAAGAGGGAGAATCTCCGCCAAGCTGTTTCCGACGATTCCAGTAACGCCGATGATGAGAGCGACGCTTTCGTAGCTTTGCGACGGCTCATCGTCGTCTAGTTTCTTCTGCGAAAACCCAAATTAAAGAGAAGATTTTTAATCAGTGACTAGATGAAGATCGGAGGATAGTTTGTGGGATAAGATTGGATTTACCTTAGCAGCTCCGATGGCGCCAGCCCACCACCAACTCATTTTCTCGATTTTTCTGATTTTAGAAAGCTCAGAGCTGTTTTTGTGTTACGGTCGTGGCTTAAGTAATTTTGGTTATAGAGAGCCGTGTGGGGTTTGTCTTTTGTATGTGTTTATTGTCATTTTTATAAGAAAAAATGTCTTTGTAGCTAAACCAAAAATCTTCTTTTCTTTCACAAAACTACTTTAGTACATTAACTTTTGTTAATTTTAGTATATGCCACATAAATGGTTTCTAGTTTTTAGTAATCACTCGAGTTTGTTTATAAATTTCCATATAAAACTAAGAACAGAAAAGGAGTATTTTTTATCAATTCACACAAGCTCTTAATTTATTTTGTTGACTTATACATCTTATTTCATATTTGATTTGAACAAGGAGTGGTGGTACACGGTAATGGTGTTTATGGTGTAGCAATCACTCAAATACACATAAATCTGGCGAAATTAAGGCTAACCATCGCAAGTGATAACGAAATTAAACAACACTTGAGAAAAGAGACGGCAAAACTGGATCCGACGGAGTTGTTGTATCCACCGGGATACGCTACAAACGAAGAGGACATAAAGAAAACAAACAACATTACATAGCTTGACATTGATTCCAGTTTTGCGTTAAGTGGTGAAGTGAATGTTTGGTTTATTACCGAATTGGTTTGGCATGTTTTCGCATGTAGAACATTGTTTTTCATTGAATAATAAAACAGAATCGTCTCTAGTCCGTCCTTAACCTTATCAAACTGGATCATGAATCTGTCCTTAATCGGTTATGTTACAATCATTGTCCAACTACGGACCAACTTAACTTCACGACACAAACCATTACAACAAAATCGAATCATATTTGATTATATCAGTCTACTTAATCAGATCCGATTTAAGTAATCAATATTCTCATCAGCCTCTATTATTACAGAACACAACTGTTGCTAACAGTCTGGCTATGAATACAACAAATTTTATTGCCAGCTTTGAGCATCACATCACACTTAAACAATCAACAAACTCCAAATACAAACATAAGATAAAACCAAATAAACCCTAAGAATTTGTAAGTAATTAATTGGAGTTTGGGAGAGGTCTCTTAGTGAAACTCATCTTCTCATAGTATCGAATTGAGAGAAGAGAAAGAGTGAGTTTAAGCTCGTCTTTACCGAATCTAGCACGCGGATTAGGTTTAGAGAGAGGCCAGAGGTAAAGTGAGTGGAGACGTCGGAAGCCACCAAGCGCCAAGACCACAGATCTGAGCTGGTTTTGGCCGCAGCCGATGTTAGTCCAGTGACGTGTACAGATCAGCTCCCAAAGCCGCTCGTCTTGTGCCGTTTTGTGCCAGATCTTGCTCACGCATGAAGACATAGCTAAGGTCTTTGCGTCTACGTGCTTCAATACCTCGTACACTAGATTCTCGTCTAAATTGGAGAATCCGATTTCTGAATCGTCTTCCTTCGTACTCTTCATCTTCTTGTGTGTCTCGTTCTGAGCATCACCGTCCAAATCAGAGTCTGTAGCACTGCGCTTCATGTGGAATTGATTAGCGAAGATCAAAGTTGTTTGATTTGAGAGGAGAGATGGAGAAAAAAGTATTGAATTGAAGAAGAAGATGAGAGATTGGGTTTTTTTCTCAGATGCCTTCTCTTCTGAGTGTTTTCGTAGACGACAAAATAGATAAAATGCTTTTTTGTGAAATGACGAATTTACCCTTCACAGCTGTTTTGGAGTCTTTTGGTGTGTTCGTAAATGTTTTTTTTTTCTTCTTCTCCAAATGTTCATTTTTCAAGTAGTATTAAAAAGAGTGTTCAATGAATGTACCAGAAGAGACCTGTAGGAATTTGTGTAAATTAACGGATAATCCATTTTTTTATCTTATTTTCAACTATTGACAATTTAGCATCACGTATTATTCCAGATAAAAGAATCTGTCGTTTAGGACTTAAACAGAGTGAATAATTTGGGGACCTTTTCATTTTCTTACTTGAATTGTCCTTTTTTAAGATCAGAGTTTGGAATTTGACCCTTTTTTTCTTTTTTTTTTAGTGTGTCAGCATTCAGCAACCTGTATTTGCCTCTTTTTCTGATCAAATTAAGAAATATGGATTGCACGACGAGTCTTTTGACACAATCTACTATATAAACTGTCAGAGTTATGACAATGCTTGGAACTAATCAAGAATTCATTTGTTTAATGCTCTCTATCTAATATAACTTCAGATGAGAACAAATCATTGCCATCTTCACTGGATCATTCTTATCTCTCCAAAAAATGTTCGATGCGACGATCTCAAAGTGTCTGCGGCTTATATACATGTTCTTCGGTAAACTAGATTCCATCGCGGCACCATCAGATAACGTGAGTACCCCTCTAGCTCCTCTACTCAATTTCCTATCAAAAAAATTGACGAAACCATCGATTAATTTATACGAGTAACTTGTATTTTGCAGGATGAGTTCGTTCGATGGTACTTGGAGCTATCCTTCTCAGCTAGAGTGGTGATTTATATTACAGTTTTGGGTACAATATATCTCCCATATTTATATAATTAACATATACTATTTATGTTCAATGTAGAGCTAATTTGCTTTTTTTTTTTTGTTATTGTTTCTCAGGGACTATAATGACAATTACTTATTTGGTATTGAAATTCCTGAGCGAATGTGACATGGAGGATGACACAGAGAGGCTACTACCATTGGTGGCAGAAGAAGAAGAAGTCCACACCGTTTGGACGCCGTTGATCAACGAGTCTTCGGAGGTATCGGGGAAGGGAGATGTAGAATCGGCGTCGTTTAGCTCGTCGGATGATGTGGACTACTCGACATTGTGTGTTATATGTTTCGAGGAACGTAGAAACTGTTTCTTTGTACCGTGCGGTCACTCTGCCACTTGTCGTGGCTGTGCTCAAAAGATCTTGTCGGAAGAAAATAAGGTGTGTCCGATTTGCCGAAGGGTAATACGCAAATCTAGGAGATTAGTGATGAAAAAGCTTTGAACGCCGTTGCTTTTCCTAATCACCATTTGGCGAACTCATGCTTCCAAGAAACGCCCTTTGCTTTGTGTTCGTTTTATTATTAATTGTCCTTATCAGTTTTCAGCGACACAAGTGAAAAGAAAGATCGAGTTTTGGTGTCACCACAAGACTATAATTCCATACAATCTGTAACTTTAACAATGCATTCTATAACAACAACAAAAACAAAGACAAAGATGACTCCATGCCAATGTACACACTAGCATTTGGATTTTTTTTCTTTAATTTTTTTTTTTTTTCCGGTAAAGTGATTTGTATTTATCATGTCAATAGACACTAATTTGCGTTTCTGGTAGTTTATGTGTATAGAGGCATATGGTATTTTATTTGGTATCCTTCTAATCGAATGTATCATATTTAACATGCTAAATAATAATTAGATCCGGTCCTCCGTCCATAGAACAAATGAAGCATTTGCTTTAAGTCACAAAGATATACTACTAACCGAAAGGCTAATTAAAATTATCCGTTTGGTATGTTGGTTAAGTAGTCTAATGTTTATCTCAAATGATCCTTTTTAAAAAAAAAATCTTCAATTCACTTATTATTTGATAGTTTGATTCCTTTTTATTAGGAACTTTTTTTTATAATATTTGGTTTTTATAAATAAGAGATTTGTTTCTTATTAGGAAAAAGCAATCCTGGACAATTCAATAAATTTGCTGCAAATAATTTAGAGGAGCTAGTTTTCATGATGAGTAAATGTTTTACAATTTACTGAAACATTTGATGAAGTTTAGTATTTTTAATAAGCTTTTTTTATCATTAATAATTATATAATATACCACATGTTTAAAGAATATTCTAGGCCACTTATTAGTTATTAACATCAAATAATAAATCATATGCATACAAATTATTTTGGTAAATTAAAAAACGTGTAAATGAAAATAATACATTAACAACACACTACAAAGTAACATATTAAAAAAAAATCAAAACATATTTTAACGATATGAAAAAATCTCTTAATATTATATTATCAATTAGGATATTCACGCAATTTATCTGACTTTTTCTCCCATAGAATTCCGGAAAATTACAACTAGTTTTGGTGGAACCAATTGGGTTCTTGTTGACTCGACAAGTTGGTACATAATGACCCGGGCCGTGAGTCCCTACCGGTTCACTCCCACACGCTTAGCACGTGCAGTTTCATCAAAACGCAAACGAAATTGAGAAATAAAAAAAAGTATTCACCAATCGCTTCATAAGATTTTAGTTATTGAATATTTATTACCAAAAAGAATAAACGAAGAAAACCTTTTCTTCTCTCTCGTTTTCGCGACAACCTTTTCCTCGAAGAAGAAGAAGAACGAGGTTTTCTCTCAGAGCTGCCAACCATCGTTGCCGGAGATTTTATAAGCTGTGAAAATCGTAAGAGAGTGAGAGATATATACACACATATATACAGAGGGACAAGGAAGAGATTGGGATATGCGAGTGGGCATCGGTTCTGTCGGAACGGCTAACTCGCTTGACCTAGGGTTTCGTTTTCCTTGTGCTTCGTGGTGAGTTCTTTATTTCTATCTCTCTTTTTAGAATGATGAATAGCTCTGAAATTCGCCTAGGGTTTATTAGTGGTATTCATTTTTGGTCATCTGTCTTAATTAAATCAGATTTTTTGAATTGATCTTAGGAATTTTGTTCATTGAATTGGCTTAATCTCATATTCTTTGTCATTTAGTGTTTTCTCATGTGTTGAATTTTGCTAGATGTTTTCTGAATTTAGGGTTTTGATCCTGGACCTGGGATTTGATTGGCATGATTTTGAAATAACTATAGTTTCTGAGATTGGGAGATTTTACAATATTTGTTGTCCTTTTACTGTACCATCAATTTGAAATTGGCTTTATCCCTGTTAATATCAGTCACGGTCATAAGAAGGTATCTTGTAGTTGTCCTGCAAATTGTAGTTATTTGTTTTGGTACTATGCCATATGTAAAATTCATATTTTTCGACATTGGAGTGATCTTGGATTCCTTGCATATGAATTGGGACTTTCTAGTGTATTAGCAAGCAAAGCATGGTGAACTCAATTTCATATTCAATTTTTTTCTGAACAGTTTGATTGTGTTTTTTGTACTTGTCACAGTAGGTTAATGACATAAAGTTTGTCTTGTTATGTTTTTTTTTTTGTTTCTCAGGACTTTTTCGAATGGGAGAAAGAACCTTTTTGCTTCATAACAGTGTTCTATATTTTTGGAGTTGTCATAAGTAAAGCAGTATGACGCTTGAAGATTTCTTTACCCTAACAGAAATAAAAGATGGACTCACGGTCACTTCTCGTGTTGAAGAGCTCGTGTCTGTTATGCAGAGTAATAAAGATTCAGTTTTGAAGAATAATGGCGATGCTTCTAGACAATGGACTGCTGTTGCAAGCACAATTGCGGCCACTAAGAACAGAGATTGTCTTGATGTTTTTGTAAATTTAGATGGACTTGTTTACTTAAGTAGCTGGCTAGCTGAAGCTCAGATGTTGGCTAACGATTCAGTTGACAGATCTGTAGAGGAGTCAATTCTTGCTTTGTTAGAAGCTGTTGAAAATCTAGGTGTAGACAGTTCGAAGTTAGTTTCTTCTGGGATATTGGTTGCTGTCAAGAAACTTGTTGACCATGGTAGTTCTCGGGTTCAGGATCAGGCGAGAAAGCTCTTTGGTAGCTGGAAGGATAAGGATGTGTATGACCACTCTGAACATGACAGTGAAAGCTGTAACAAAATTCATGAAGATGAGATGAGAGTAGTAGCAGCAAGCATGGAGAGCAGTGGGCAAAAATCTGCTGTTACACTTTGTTCGACTCAAAGTAATAATGAAAAACAGTGTCCTGAAATAGCAGATGAAGCCTTGCTGTCAGGATGCTCAGAAGGAAACATCCCAGATCAAGATAAGGGTTTGGAACTGCAGAATGACAAGGCTGGGTTTGACTCGAACGTGAATTCCCATTGCTCTAATACGATGACTGAAACTGAAACTTTCAATGGTTCTTCTACGGATGATATCATGAAAGAGGTTCAAGAAAAACTTTCTGTGAAGGAAAAAAGCTCTATGAGGGAGACAAGTGGTCCAACTATTTTTGGTACTATGCCTACTGGTTCTAGTAGCCTACTTTATTTAGAGCGCGATAGTGCCGAAGGCCCATCAAATGCTCCGCTGGGTGCTGAGATACCCAAGGAAAAGCAGATGGCAAACTATTTTCTTGAAAAATTGGGTGAAGCAGGGACATCTAGTGCAGCAGGACATGTAGCTGTGTCTTCTGATTCTATGATCGCCAGCATGGAGTTGGAGAAAAATAGTCTTTTGCAGAGTAGTCTTGATTCAAATGAAGTGAGCAAGAATGCGTCTGAGACGATATGTGGGTCGCACGATGCGAGCGTAGCCCATAATAGCAAACAGGTGTCTTCATTGACTCATATAAAGGATAATCAAGATTCTGACAATTCATCAAGACTATCAGGTGGCCTTGGTAGAAGTAGAAAATATGAGAGTGACAATTTAACTGCTCTTGCTGACAATGAAGGAAAAGATGATATGGGTCATTCTGACAAAAAGAGGAGAGTAAAACGGAGAAAAAAACGCAGCTCTTCTAGATCGATGACCATATCCCAGCGCCTTGGAGCAATTGACAAAACAACTACTGATATTGATCTTGGTATTTTGGATGCCTTGGAGGTCGCTACCAAAGTCGCACAGGAAGTCGCAAGAGAAGTAGACTCTGGAGAACCTTCTCATAGTTCTTCAGAAGAACTATCCGATGAAAGTGGGCAGTCTGGTTCGCAAGACTCCCGCGATGATGATGTACATACAGGTTCTCCATCTAAGGGATTATCAGTGGGTGAAAACCATTCCTTTGAGGAACCTCATGCTGGAGATGATGATGTCATGGATGAGAAGGATGACAAACCTGAAAGCGCGATGAAGAACAGTGATGATGTTGAAGAAAGCCACCTAGCAGCAGCTGCTAAATCTGAAGTAGGCAGAGAGAAAAGCCCATGTGGATTTGATCTTAATCAAGATATATGTCCTGATGAAGCAGATGTCATTATGTCCTCCATATCTACAGCCCCTACTCCTATGTCTGTTTCATTTTCTGTCTCATCTTCTGGAATGCCTGCAGGAGCACCGTTGCAATTGGAAAGATCTCTTAGCGGGAAAGGATCAGCTGCTACTAGTGTATTCCACCCAATATTACCTCATAAAGTTCCTAGTGGGGATTTAAGAGAAAGGCAGGTGATTTCCCGTGGTATCGATCTGAATGTGGCTGAGCTAGGAGATGATCAAGTTGAAGATCTGACTCCCTGGAAACAGTTTCCTTTCTCCTCATCAAACTCTAGGGGTGGAGAGTCTTCACATGAAGCCAGTCGCCGAGGATCAAGCAGATTCAACTTGGATTTGAATTGTATGAACGAGGACGATGAGATGCCTCCACCTTCTGAGTTGAAGATGGAGACAAGATTGTTTTTAAGTCACAATGGTCAGCAAAGCGCATCACCTGTCTCCTCATCGTCAGTTGCTCAGCAATCAGGCAAGGAAGTAAACTTTGATTTGAATGACAGGCCACAGTTTTTCATCGATTCACGTGATCAGGGTCCCTACTATGGGCGGCACCCATGGAGTACGGCCTCCTATGGAGGGCACAAATTGGAAGAACCAGGTATTTCTATCTTGGGTACAAAAGTGGATGTTGACAGAAAAGAGTCTGTATCTCAGATGGCTTCGTTCTTGTCCAATGGCAAGTCCCTCGAGCCTGCAGCAGGATTATACATGGGAAGAACGGGAACCTCTTTGGGTCTAGCCCCAGGTGTCTCCTTTTCTCCAGCTCCTATTTATGGCTACAACGGAATGAGTGGTCCTCCTGGTTTGTCAATGTCATCGCCCATGTATGTTCCTGGAACTGCTATTCCATACATGGTGGATTCAAGAGGTACTCCAGTGATGATGCCACAAATAATCGGATCGACCCCGTATGTACAGCCACCATTCCCTCAACAACACATGTTCATGAGCTTGGCGGGTGGATCGCCTAGTATGAATGGATCAGTGCGGCCAAACTTTGATCAGAACCCTGGGTTTGGACTTGAGATGGGAAACAGAGAGTCGATAAATTTGAGGCAGTTTCTATCGCCGTCACAAATCGGGGCAATGGGAGAGCATTCGGGAGCAAATGTAGAGCCCTCATCGAGTTCGTCTATTAGCATTGGTGGAAAGCGAAAAGAGCCGGAGACACGGTGGGAGTTCCCTCCATGGAGGTGAGTGATGTACAAGTGGTGGGGATGGGTTCTTGAATAGGTTGATGAATTGATTGATTGGTCAAAGGATGACAAGTGTTGAGGTAACTTATAAAGTGGTCTTGTTGAACTTTTCTCTTTCTTTTATTTTCCCCTCAGTTTTCCCTTATTTTCAGGTTTTTAAATTTTATTTCATAACATATAGGAGGATTAGTTCAAACATTGGTATATGTCAAGCTTCTTTTTAACCTTGTTGGGTTTTCTCCATAAATAAATATATAGTTTTTAAGATACAGAAATGGTTCTAGTGGTTTGATTAATCTTTTGCGTTTCAAGACGCAAGTAAAAGTGTCCATTTTCGTTCCATTTGTCGTCATGTTATGCTCTCATTTCTGAACGACTGTTTCATAGAAGAAAGCAGCGTCAGGAGTGGTGGGACGGGCCAAAGTGAGTATCCATACAAATGGGCATTACCATTTTTGGACCGAGCGTACATATGCTACTACTGATGAGTGATGACTGATGACAATAATCTTCCCAAATTGGCAAATTGGATCTTAGGCACCAAACATAACCTTGGGAAGTATAATCGTCGTTTAGATCAATAGAACATCAATAAAAGCATAGCTATAGTTATTGTCACATGTAAAACAACTAAATATAGCCGTCCGATCATCCCAATTAGGACGCAAACGAGTATCACCGTTGATTTACCAGACTTTGATAATTTAAAAGTCGTCCATCCACGCCACAACCCGAAATCCACGTCGCTCCACGTCAAGTAAAACCCCTTGCTCCAATACAAAACTACCACGTGGCTTTCTCACAATACGAGCCGTTAGATCTGCCACGTTGGCAAATCATGACGAAGCTAACCAATCACGAGAAACCAAAGTGTACGCAATTAAACAGTTCACACATCACTGAATCATTTCTTATTATATACGGATCTATCGAGCTGAATCATCATCATCACTGAGTAACCCGAAAGCAAAAGACTGAGAGAGAACCAAGCGATCTAACAATGAGGAAGAGGACGCTCGTGTCCGTTTTGTTCCTTTTCTCGCTTCTGTTTCTTCTTCCAGATCAAGGTACGTTTCCATGTATATTGCTTGATTTGAGCAGATAGATATAAGTGTTGCTTAGGATTCATATGCTGATGATGGCGATGTTTCTGTGGTATTTATCGTAGGAAGAAAGTTACACGCGAATGCAGAAGATAGTTCCGATGAGGTTACAGATCCACCAAAGGTGGAGGAGAAAATTGGTGGTCACGGTGGTTTATCAACGGATTCCGATGTAGTTCATAGGTTAGTGTCTTGTTAGTTTTACGGTAATAACTTTCGTTTCGATTGCGGAAATCTGGCTTAATTCGAATTTGTTTGATTGATAGAGAGTCTGAGTCGATGTCAAAGAAGACGCTTCGCAGTAACGCGGAGAAGTTTGAGTTCCAGGCTGAGGTTTCTCGGCTTATGGACATTATTATCAACTCTCTCTACAGTAACAAGGACATTTTCTTAAGAGAATTGATCTCCAATGCTTCTGATGTAAGCTTCGTGTACATGGTTTTTAGTGAGTTTTGGGATAGCTCGTTAAATAGGGGAACTAATAAGTGTCTGTGTTGGTAATTTTTCAGGCCTTGGACAAAATTAGGTTCCTTGCACTCACTGACAAAGACGTTTTGGGTGAAGGTGACACTGCTAAGCTTGAGATCCAGGTTAGCTACATGTTTCTCGATATGATTTATACGATGAACTTGAGAGTGTTGAAAATAGAGTTTCATATATTTGTTTTCATTCAAAGCTGATCCCAGTACAATTAGCCTTTCGTTTGGAATTGTGTCTAGTGCAAGCCTTTTTCTCTTAGCTCTCTAACTACGCCATGGTATGCAGATTAAGCTTGACAAAGCCAAGAAGATTCTTTCTATTCGGGACCGGGGAATTGGTATGACTAAGGAAGACTTAATCAAGAACCTTGGTACCATAGCAAAATCTGGAACGTCAGGTACGTTGCTTATGTGGTGATACGTTGTCCTGCATAACAGTCCGGATCAATAAATTCCATGTACCTAAGATCTTGTCCTTTCGCAGCTTTTGTTGAGAAGATGCAATCAAGCGGGGATTTGAACCTTATTGGACAATTTGGAGTTGGATTCTATTCTGCCTATCTTGTTGCTGACTACATTGAAGTCATTAGCAAGCACAATGATGACAGCCAGTAAGTAAATTTTATAGAGGGTTTTGTTTGGCAATATACTTGTATGCATGTAAAATCATTTGAAAATCTTTTCTGATAACTTCTTTACCATATTCAGGTATGTATGGGAATCAAAGGCTGACGGTAAATTTGCTGTTTCCGAAGATACATGGAATGAGCCTCTTGGTCGTGGAACCGAAATCAGATTACATCTTAGGGATGAAGCTGGCGAGTACCTAGAAGAAAGTAAACTTAAGGTTAGTAATCTTTTGATAAGAAAGTAAATCTCCTTTTTGTTACAAACCAAAGTTACCCAATGCAAAGAACCAGAATAACCCAAGGTTTGTTGTAGAGAACCCCAAACTCTCCTGAGGGGAAGTGGTTCAGCATTATTATGAATTCAGTTCAATATTTCTGTTTATCCTCTCATTATGGTTGCTTATGATCATTGTTGTCTACTACAGGATTTGGTGAAGAGATATTCTGAATTCATTAACTTCCCTATCTCCCTATGGGCTAGCAAAGAGGTTGAAACCGAGGTCCCAGTTGAGGAAGATGAATCAACTGATGAGGAAACTGGTGAGTATTAATGAAAACACCATATTATAATTTTCTGCTGCAGTGTTATCTTTTTTTCCTTCAATTCATGCAGCCCTGATTTTTGGTAATGGTACTTGACTTCAGAAACCACCTCTACCGAGGAAGAAAAGGAAGAAGATGCTGAGGAGGAAGATGGTGAAAAAAAGCAGAAAACCAAGAAGGTGAAAGAAACAGTTTATGAATGGGAGCTTCTGAATGATGTTAAGGCTATATGGCTGAGAAGTCCAAAGGAGGTGACGGAGGAAGAATACACTAAATTCTACCACTCTCTCTCAAAGGTGAAAGCCATGTGTTAACAAAATCATACTTATTACATACTAGGTGTTAAATTTTCGTGTGGATTTCCCTGACACCAGTAGTTATACAGGATTTTACCGAAGAAAAGCCAATGGCTTGGAGTCACTTTAATGCTGAAGGTGATGTTGAATTCAAGGCTGTGTTGTATGTTCCTCCGAAAGCTCCCCATGATCTATACGAGAGCTACTACAACAGCAACAAGGCGAACTTGAAGCTATATGTCAGGAGGGTATTCATCTCAGATGAATTTGATGAGCTTCTGCCTAAGTATTTGAGTTTCTTGAAGGTAAATTACTTGAATGACAAATTAAGGGGTTCCTTCAATACAAATTTAAGGGCTAAGTCCCTAATGTGAGTTACTTCTGCAGGGTCTTGTTGACTCTGACACATTGCCTCTAAATGTATCACGAGAAATGCTTCAACAACATAGCAGCTTAAAGACAATTAAGAAGAAGCTTATCCGAAAGGCACTTGATATGATCCGCAAGCTTGCTGAAGAAGATCCTGATGAGATCCATGATGATGACAAAAAAGGTATTCCATAAAACATGCTTCTTGGTATCGATCCACTTTGACTGTTCCACACCTTTTTACCATATGGTAGTTTCATCTTTCTGAAACATGGTCTATACTTATTGAATTGTTGGCACGCAGATGTGGAGAAGTCTGGTGAGAACGATGAGAAGAAGGGTCAATACACAAAATTCTGGAATGAGTTTGGCAAGTCGGTCAAACTAGGCATCATTGAGGATGCTGCTAATAGGAACCGCTTGGCAAAACTTCTTCGTTTTGAGACGTATGCTCTGTTTCTTTTTTTTTTAATACACGTCTGTCCATTCATTAGCACCAGCAGGCTAAAGATTTACAGTTTGCTATTTCAGAACAAAGTCCGATGGAAAATTGACTTCCCTGGATCAGTACATTAAGAGAATGAAAAAGGGGCAAAAGGACGTATTTTACATCACAGGAAGCAGCAAGGAACAACTGGAGAAATCTCCATTCCTGGAGAGGCTCATCAAGAAGGGCTATGAGGTTTGCATTGCACACGAATAATTCTTCTTTCATCGATCTCCAACTCGCATAACATGTTCCAATATTTGTGCTCCCAGGTTATCTTCTTCACAGACCCTGTTGATGAATACTTGATGCAATACCTGATGGATTACGAAGACAAAAAGTTCCAGAATGTGTCAAAGGAAGGACTGAAGGTTGGGAAAGATTCAAAAGACAAGGAGCTGAAGGAAGCATTCAAGGAGCTAACCAAGTGGTGGAAAGGAAATCTCGCTAGCGAGAACGTGGACGATGTCAAAATCAGCAACCGTTTGGCTGACTCTCCCTGTGTAGTTGTAACATCCAAGTTCGGATGGAGTGCAAATATGGAGAGGATCATGCAGTCCCAAACTCTCTCCGATGCTAATAAGCAAGCTTACATGCGCGGAAAGAGAGTCCTAGAGATCAATCCACGACACCCTATCATCAAAGAACTCAAGGATAGAATTGCAAGTGACCCAGAGGTAAAAGCAAACACAAGACCCATCAATTCTTTTTAACCTTCTTTCTATTCGAGAAATAATCTAACACCAAATTATCTCAGGATGAGAGTGTGAAAGAAACAGCACAGCTCATGTACCAGACGGCTTTGATCGAGAGTGGATTCGTACTCAACGACCCAAAAGACTTTGCAGGCCGTATCTACAACTCCGTCAAGAGCAGTCTGAAAATCAGCCCTGATGCAGTAGTCGACGAGGAAGTCGAGGCAGCAGAGGAACCAGAGACCAGTGAGGCAACTGAGACGAAATCAGATGACTTGGCTGGTGGTCTAAACATTGAAGCCGAACCCGTTGAGCAACAAGAAGAGAACACCAAGGACGAACTGTAGATTTTACTTCTGATGGTTCTCCTTTGTGTTTACTATGGCTCTCTTAGTTTAAAGCAGAACATCGTTTTACTCAAATCTCAAGATTAGTTTAATTAAGCAGTTTTTGATGGATTATGTAAACGCACTACTTGGATTCTAGAGATCAACGAACCCAAACTTCTTCTTTTCAATATATATGAGTTTTATCTTTCAAGATTAATGATCCTTCTGTCCGAGTTAATCTTAGATTTGGTACCATAATATGCACTCTCTTAGCTAATTTAGCCACCTATAATGTATATATTACTCGGTGTTATTTTCCACAAAATTTATTTTAGAAAACTTGACTTTTGCAAAAATTTCAAACAGATAATCTGTAAAGCTATAGATTTTATATGGAAAAAGACTTTAATCAATATATTCGTGATAACATAGCTTTTCAACATGTTGTTTTATCTTGTATCACTTTAAAAAACATAAAGAAAATGGTCAATACTTTTGTGAGATCACAGATCTTGAGCCTTGACCCTTGAGACAACGTATATATAGAGGTGCTGATGACATCGCAAGTGCTCTTTAAACTCTATCTCTTGGTCTTTCTTTTTTTCTTTTTTCTCTCTTCGTCTTTCGTTTTGTGAATATTCCAAACTTGATTTCTACACCAAAAATACTTTGCTTTTGAAAAGAAAAAAAAAAAACAGTGATGATCATAACAGTCCTTCATTCTCCAGTCTCATTCTATTTCATCATCCTTAGCTTCCTCTTCTTCCATGGTACGTAATATTCATATCTATCATACATTCATATCTGTATGAATATTTCTTTAGAAAATGTAAATATTAACCACATGGTGGTGGGAGAGTGGTTCTCGTTTGGTTGGAAGGATCGCCCTGTTGGTCCAGGCCAGGGATCGATCCTCCCCAGACGCAGTTTCGCTCTCTCACTCCTGTGGCCACCTGGGAATTTACCTGCGGACTTGCTCAGGCGCCCCAGACCACCAGTTTATCAGGGGGCCCTTAAGTGGAGGCTTAAAAATCCCTGTGACGCGGGCTTAGGCCCAGTGGGCTAGTCAGATCACTGTGTGGTCTGGATACTGGGTTATCAAAAAAAAAAAAAAAAAAAAAAAAAAAAATGTAAATATTAACACTTAGTTAAAATTAAAGCATTGCATTTGGTAGGAAGTGATGGTGCTACAATCACCATCGTAAACAGATGCAGTTTCACTGTGTGGCCGGGAATTTTGTCCAACTCTGGAAGCGGCGACATAGGCACCACCGGTTTCGAGCTCGTCCCTGGTGATTCACGTTCGTTCCAAGCTCCAGCTAGTTGGTCAGGTCGGTTTTGGGCAAGAACCGGTTGCAACTTCAACTCTGATACAGGCCAAGGCACGTGCTTAACCGGAGACTGCGGCTCTAACCAGGTCGAATGTAACGGTGCAGGAGCGAAACCTCCCGCTACGCTAGCCGAATTCACAATCGGGTCAGGTCCAGCAGACCCGGCCCGTAAACAAGACTTCTACGACGTGAGCCTCGTGGATGGTTACAACGTTCCCATGTTGGTTGAAGCAAGTGGCGGGTCAGAAGGTACTTGCTTAACCACAGGATGCGTAACGGATCTAAACCAGAAATGTCCAACGGAGCTCCGGTTCGGATCCGGGTCAGCATGCAAGAGCGCGTGTGAAGCTTTTGGTAGTCCAGAATATTGTTGTAGTGGCGCGTACGCTTCACCCACCGATTGTAAACCATCCATGTACTCGGAGATATTCAAATCGGCGTGTCCAAGATCGTATAGCTACGCGTTCGACGATGCTACAAGTACGTTCACATGTACTGATGCTGATTACACAATCACTCTTTGCCCTTACTTGCCTAGGTAGGTTAACTTATTTTATCTTATTATTGTTTTTTGTTTTCATTTTATTTGTTCCCACTTGCTTTTTGGTATGCACACGACGAGCTTAGCTAGCAAAGTAATGTGATTGGCTTGCGCCAGGCTAAGAAAAAAGAAGTTGATACTTTCTTTTTTTACACGTAATAAAGGAGTATATAATAGTCATTCCATCAAAGAAAAGGAAAACAAAAAGGTTGTTATAACACGTACAATAGGCCTACCATTATGAAACGCGGAAGCACAGATAAATTATTATAATTTTAGTTCTATATTTTATCAAAAAACAATTATTCTGATAATCTAATTAAAGTTGGAATGTTTTACAGCCAAAAATCGGCAGCGAATGGGTGGAGAAATGGCGGTGGATCAGTACAAACCTCGTCGTCGCCACTATCGACGTGGTTGTCCGATGTCTTCACCTCTGATTCCTCACATGTTCAGTCTTCCCAATATATACTCATCTTTACTATTTTTCTCCTTCGGCGATTTTGATATTTTTGTTTCTCATTTCCGGGTGTATATTTTCTAATCTTATTACATTTATATGCTTCATGATTATGCACATTGAATTTAACCAAATTTATATATATGGGTTGATTTAAATTTTGGCGGAAAATAGCCTAAAGTCCATGCAAAACCGTAACCAAAGGCAAAGTATATGAGATGACACTTAAGGTAGAAGAAGTACGATAAGTGTTTTAGTCGCAATTCGCAAATTAGAAACAAAGATAATAAAATACTACCAAGTGAAAAAGACTCGTGTATTTATAGATATACTCCCTCCGTTTTCGAATAGTTGTCGTTTTAGAGAAATTTTTTTGTTTTTAATTAGTTGTCGTTTTCAGTTTTCGATGCAAAATTTATTACTTTTTAATTTTTTATATTTATTTTTATTATGCAACTTGATTTACTATTGGTTAAATTATGTTTAGGTAGATAATTAATGATATTTTTATATTGAAAAACTAACAACATTAATAGTTTCTTAATTTGTGAGCATATAGTTAAAACGACAACTATTCGAAAACGGAGGGAGTATAGTATTAGTTTTTGTTTTGCTTTGATGATGGATGATGTGTCCGATAAGAATTACATTGATGGAGAGATGACGAGAAATGCAAAGACTTGGAGTGTAAAAGAAAGGGAAAAAAAAAATAGAGGACGAAAAGATAACAGAAACAAAGGTGGAAAGAAGATACAAGATATTATCAAAAACAAAAAAGATACAAGACAAAAAAACATCTATGGAGACTTTCCTAAAGAATGAAGTAAGACGAAGGAAAGTAGACAGAGTTATTATATGAAATCTCTTAAAGATCTATTGATTGGTCTGCTTGATGATTATGTCTTTATACTGATGTTTGCACTTAGCCTTTTGATGATAAGTTGATAACGTCTATTAGTCCTGCATACCTTGAAGACGATCATCTT
This sequence comes from Arabidopsis thaliana x Arabidopsis arenosa, assembly GCA_019202795.1. NCBI lineage: Eukaryota > Viridiplantae > Streptophyta > Magnoliopsida > Brassicales > Brassicaceae > Arabidopsis > Arabidopsis thaliana x Arabidopsis arenosa. The sequence continues at coordinate 6,886,196 of CM032924.1, forward strand.
GAATGGGTCCGGTCTTATGAGAGATATCAGGTGAAAGAGACTTTATATTAAGGAAAATAGCTTAAATCCTTGTGCTACCAGTGTACCACATGTACTGAAGAAATACCAAGTTAGGTAAGTTCACGTTTGTTGACAAGTGGAAAGAATGATTACTTATTTACTATCATGAAATTTTCAACTTGGTACTACTAGTTTAAAGGTCCAAATTATTTTCTGTTTTAGGCATTCATCCTTAATGGCATGTGACCTTCCACGTAAAGCATCCTCCTTTTAGGTGTAAGGTAAGTTGTTAGGAGACGATCAAAGTCTTAACTCAGAAGAAAATGATTTTACTCAAAGTATTTGTATTTATTGACTCAAGGATGACTCTAGCACAAACCACTAGACTAAAGTTTTGGTCATTTATCAAATATAGTTGTATGTGAAATGGTTTGTTTTTAGACATTTTAGATCATATTACTTGTTTGGACCTACCATTCAAAAAACCTGAAACCTAAATGTCTAAGCCTATTATCAGATACATTTTACAGAATAATGTTTCGTTTTGCCAATCTTATGTCTTATGCTACAGCCTACAGTATCATTCGATTAACAAGAGTAACAACATTCGCCTAAAAAACTATGGTCCTTGGGATGTCTCTGGGGAAAGAATGGAGTTTTGATTAAAAAAAATGTAGAGTCAAGAACACATTGTTATTCATAAGTACAAATCAGTCTGCTCACTCTGCATTTGTTTCGCCATGGAACAGAGGAATTGTTTCAGAGAATTTTCAGCAGTCACTAATGCAGCCTCAACTTCTTTCTGCTTCTCCTCCTCTGTTGTGCCTTTTTTTTGCTCATGAACCAACTGTACTTTCCGAACAAGTTTACGCAATTCCTATTAACAAAAAAATGGGATAAAAAGTATTAAGTTAAATAATACATCATTAAACCATATGATGCTTCTTGAATCAGACCTCTAGGTTTCAAAGACCCATACACATGATATACAAGTCATACACATCTCCTTAACTTATTCAATTCATATTTGACTAACCTGTCTATCGAAATCAACACTCTGAAGAGAATACACTTCCTTTGTAAGTTCCACATTTTGACTGATTAGGCCATCAAACCACCTCGCAGCCATAGCTATATATTCGTCTGACCCCTGAAGATATTCTTTCAAAATTTAGTTGAGTTTGGACAACAAACAACTGAAAGATATTCTATAAAAACAACAAAAGTAGTTCTCTTCATCCATTTAGACAACAAATCAGTAGCTGGTTGAAAGACTATTCATGAATGCACTCAGAAGCGGGATGGAAACGGTTACTTGGTTCTGTTTGACGTGTGGATTTGTTTTGTTACAAACAATGAAAAATAAATCTCTTCTCTGTCCTTAAGGAGGTTTCTAAAGGAAGCTCCTTAATCTTAATGTCATCTCCCCTACTCTATCAGCCACTATACTTATATAAAAATCCTCTGCAATGAACGTCAAAATCTTCCCCTCACTGTGTATCTCCCATTCACTAACTTAAGTTATCCTAAAGATAGAACTGAACTATACAATTTTCTTGTCTAATCCCTTAATATCAATGTTATACTTATATTGAGATTCTTATTTACACTTACCTCCTCTCCATCTTCTGACTCTGTTTCTGTATCATCATCATAGCTGCCTCCAACATCATCAGTGACATCCTTCGCTGAACTAATCAGTGTCTGCAGCGTTGTGTGATCACCCTGCTTCGTGGCATTAATCAGAGTGTCCATCAAATCAGGTTCAACTTCACGCAACAATTTCCCTGAGATCATTAACCAAATTAGCAAAATCTAACTGGATGCTAATTTCCCCTAACAGTTCATCTAGATAAAAATGATGTTTTTCTCACCGATATAGTTGAAATGTCTACGCTTTCCTTCTCGAACATCCGAACCTAGTCTCTGCGGCAAAACAACAAACACCTTATGTGCATTGTTCTAAATTTACGACTACCGTAACAATAACGTCCAAAGATGTACTCATTGTGACTTACCTTCGCAAGCATCAATGCATCATAAACCTCTTCACCAAGCGACGCAGCTCTACGATGAGAAAGCTAATTACTTTAAAACCAGAAACTTCAACACAAATATAAAAGTGAAGATTTTGAAGAGATGATGATTTCAAATTTGAGAAGCTTACTTCAGAATCCGTTTAACCTGATCACCGGAGAAGGAAGCAAGTTCCATACCCCATTTGACGGCACGGCGAGCATCACGCTTCCGCTGGTTACGGCTCCTCAACGAATCAGACTCGGAACCATCGCTATCACCATCGTCTTCAGCAATAACAGTTGGAGTTAAAGCTTCCGGTGGCGCGGGACGAATTCGCCGACGAGGTGGAGACTTTGCGGTGGAGAAAGACGAGAAGAGAAGAAGAGTGGGGATAGAAGAAGGTGGGTTCGGAAGCTTTTTCGAAAATAAATGGCGGAGATTACGAAAATGGTGATTACACTGCGGCGACAATTGCCTTATTGGTCGTATTAGTTGCGCCATTGCAGCTCCGGCGAATCGTTCCAAGGTCGGAGCTTTATCTATCTACACTCTTTATAAAGTCTTCTCTTTTATCAAAGTCAGTTTTTTTTTCCTTTATATATATGACTTTTTTTCTTCTGTTCGGTGATTGGTTAACCAAAGTCTCAATTTCAAATACCACAATTGAACTAGAGTTTGATTCAAATCCATACATACACATCTTTCACAATACACACAAAGACTGAATATTTCTGCTTTCATTGTTATCATCCGGTGAAGCTAATACGAGAGAAAGAGTTTGAGAATCTCCAGGCAGAGGAGGGTTTAATGTTGAATGTTGTAGGCGAGAAGCTAAGACCAAACATTTCCTTTGGTGTTAGAGTTGAGTCAACAAATCCAACCAATGTAGCTATTAGAGAAGCACTTTCTTTGCAATGCTCTATGTCTTTGGTGTTGTTCCATAGTTTGTGTGTTACTTGCAGGCTTCTCCGCTTTGAGCTCAGTTCAACACCCCATTTCTTGTAAACTTGTTCTTTTTCCTTCTTTCCAAACTTGTTTGGTATTTGCTTAGCTAACCATTCTCTCTCGCGTGTTAGTGTTTTGGCAGTTTGTTTCCTCGATGTCTCAGGCGAGTCCTTTAGAAACGATAGTCTTCGGAGTTCGACTTCCATGTAAACAAAGTCCGATGGATCGCCTTTGAAGAGCGAGAAAAAGTATGTTCTGTGAACCAAAGGTACATTACATACTTCCCAAAGCTCAATTATTTGGCTTTGTTGTCTCTCAAATTCTGTTTTCTCGCTCCCATCATCTGTGTTTTCTGGTTTCATCGTATTTGTTTCAGTATCGCTATGCGTGGAATGGTGCTGCATTGTCCTTTCTCTAAGTCCTGCCATAAATTCATGGAAGCTACTACCGCTAGTCTCTGTATCGGAATCTTTCATGCTCTGTGCGTCCATGGAGACAGTGATATCTGAATCAAAGGATGTGTTAGTGGTCTCGAATATGAAACCTCTACTAGCAGCAGCAGCAGCAGCCTTTGTAAACAAGAGGTTCTCTCTGCAACTTCGGCTTCTTCTCATCTTGAAGTAATCTCCTGGACTCAAAGTATCATCTATCGTATTAAACGAAGGAGATTGTTTCTCTTCTGCTGATTGAATACTCATAAAGTACTCAATTGTCTTCTGCATTTCCTTCACCTTTTTCTTCAGAGCCTCATATGTATTATCATCTTTATCAGAGCCTTCATACACTTCTACACATTTCTCTTCCTCAGGAGGTGATTTATATAATTGCTCTGACTGATCCATAGATAAATTCTGTTCTATGTCTTCTTTCTTTGAAGACAAATTCTTTTTTGTGTCTTCCTTCTCCACAGATTGCTCAGTCTCTTGGGATTCTTCTAACTTGTTTATAGTTAGCTCATCTTTGGCTTCAAGTTTATCATAGCCTCCATAGACTTGTACATATTGCTCTTCTTCAGGGTGTGATTTCTTTACTTGTTCTGACTGATCTCTAGACGAATACTCTTCCACCATTTCTTCTTTCTTTGGAGATTGCTTTTGTTTCTCCACAGATTTCTCAGTCTCTTGGACGTCTTCTATTAACTTTAAACTTACCTCATCCTCAGCTTCAAGTTTAGCATATAAACTCAACTCCATATCTATAGGTTTTAAAAATGAATCAGCAGATTTGTAGTTTTGTTCATATTCTTTCTTTTCAACAATGTCATCTAGTGAGTCTTGGATTTGAACTCTTTCTGCTTCTCCACTGTTTACTTCAATGCACCTAACTTCTTTGCAAGCATCTTCTGGTTCTTGGGTGGTCCTTTGAGCCATCTCCTCCCACTTGTCCTGTAGGTCATGCCCCGGAAATTGAGGGGTAGTATCATCCAGCAGGAAACCATCCTCATCAGGAGAGTACAAGTTACTCTTCCCCAAGTTATTTAGCATACGAGGCTCATCAAAATCCGTTGAATCGTAACTTATTCTTCTTCTTCTTCTGCTATCCATTGAACTTGAAGATGACTGCTCTTCCGCTGTTGATTTAAGCAAATTCTCGACCCGAGATTGAGCTACATCTCTTTGCCATTTAAGTTCTTGGATTTGTTCCTCCATCTGCAGGTTTTTGCACAAGAAATGAGTAATATATTCTTTAATCATAAGGGAAAGAAGAAGCATTCAAGAAACCTTTGCAATCAACTCTTCTTTCTGTTTGAGCATTAATGCGTAGAACTCAGAGGTTGAAGAAGCAGAAGCAGGTCCAAGATTCTTTAATTCATTCTCCATTCTCGCCAGTTCTCGCTGCAGTTGCTTCACCAAAGCTTTCTCAGACACAACTAAATTAACTTGAGCATTTGTGGTCACCTCTTTAGCACAAGTTGCAAAGAGAAGCGTGTTTCTTGATTGTTCGAGATGACTACGAGCAGGGCTCATTGTACAGATGATAGCCGTTCTTGCATTTCCCCCCAGTGAATTCTGAAGTATACGAGTTAGCTTTGAGTCTCGATACGGTATATGTCCATTTTTCCCTTTGCTGTAGTATTTTCAATAAAAAGACTCATATCAGCTCAAAGATGAAGTGATATGAAACTTAACAAACTTAGCAAAGAATCTACTAAATTGGTGCCAAAATGACCTTAGTTTTCGAATGACAGTTCCGAGAGTAAGTAAACTCCGATTAATGTGACAACCTTCTTTGAGTCTTGAACCAGCAGATAATGTCTGAGAAGCACGTTCACTTCCTGCTAGATCAACAAAGCACACTGATGCTGCAAGAGTCGCTGAGCTCTCTGGAGAAAATACTCGATTCGAGCTTTCAATTGTCTGCAAGAGAAATAAGCATTAATGTGACTTGTGACAATATGTGAGTGCAGTATTTTCATTAAAACGATGACAATGAGTGTACCAGTCGGAGAATCTGATGAGATCTGGAGCTAGTCTCATTTAAAGACGTCTCTCCAATCTTCCTCTGAGCTGCAAGATTCAATATATCATTTATTTGTTGATTATAGTCAAATTATGAAGAAAGAAAGAAGCAATGAGTTTGGTTAATTACTCTCGCATATAGAAAGGAGTTCCTCTAGATGATTCCTGTCGGTGAGAGTCTCCTCTCTAAGTTTCTCAACGACCGTTCCTCTCTATATCAACGTTGAAAATAATAAGATAAGTAAATTAGTAGCTAATGATGATTAGAGTGTTAATTGATGGCTTAATAAAGAAGATAGTCTGACCTCTGGATCATCTAAAAGCCTAAGTGGAGTGCTGCTATCTTCACAAAGGAGATCCCTTACAGCTTCATTGTAGATTTCCATCGCTGAGAATTTTAGAGTGAATTTTCTTTCTTGTTTATGCTAAAGGAAAAAACAGAGCATCTCAGAGACTAAAAATGTAGATAGGAAAAAGAGCATGAGTATGGAGAGGTTAATATATGTAAACCTTGTCAATGTAAGCAAAGATATCGTTCATTGCAAATTCAGTGATTCCACTCATCGTGTACGTTTTCCCACTACTCGTCTGTCCATACGCGAAAATGCTCGCTGCAACACAAGAATCAGTGATTATTTTATCGAAATGATTAATCATAAGGAGAGCTGTAACAAACATATTTCTTACAGTTAATTCCCGAGAGGACACAAAGTGCAACTTCTTTGGCTCCATCATCATAAACTTGTTTCGTGGGGCATTCGAATCCAAAGACCTTGTCTGTAACTCAATAAATGATAAAAGTAATAGTATAAACTCAAATCAAAATGGTGAGAAAGAAAGAGGTGCAACTCAAATTCTTACCAAAGGTATAGGAAGACTTATCAGGCAAATTATGGAATTTGCAGATGATTGTGGTGTCGTTGATACATTCCCAATCGCATCTATCATTCTTCGTCTTCTCTTTCTCGTTTAACGGCCTAACCCTCACCGACACCAATATCTTCTCTTCTCCTCCCGCTGCCATCTTTTCTTGCTTTCTATATATCTCTATCTTGCATAATCATTTGATGATCATTTGATCAAATTGAAATGATCAGACTTTAGATATCACAAAAAAAAAAGTGCTGAAACCAAACTTTTTCTCATCGTAACATTCAAACAATTCATTGACCAAACCTAATCGACATGTATAAGACTTGGCTCACCTTTTGATCCTCACCGAATTGCTGCAAATTGAGAGAGGTACATTTTTTTAATTGTGAGGGATCATAAAACTAAAGAAAAGTTTTGATTTGAACAAAATCCATATCGGAAATGAAGACATAGACAAATATCAACGAAAATTTGTTAGCTAGGAGATGAGAAGAATGAGTCAGCCAAAATAAATAATCGGGTCAAAAGACAAAAACCCCTCTGTTGTTTCTTCTTCCTCAAGTTTTCAGCTGATTGAGCTGTCTGAGAGAGAACATGTCGGCATGGCCATTGGAAATGTTTCGACCACCAGGTCCAGGTCTCTCTACTAAAATAAGAATGTTGCCAATTTTTAACCTCTTTTACCCTTTCCCGTTACTGTAATTACACTATATTTCCTTGCTGTACAAGGAAAGTTAACCTTATTTTGATGACTAAGTTAAACAATAAGAATTGACCAGACCCATTGGCCCCCATTTCAAGCACATAGATTTGATATAAAAATAAAAAAAGCTGAAACACATAAATCTGAGGAATTATTTTGGATTATGAAAGATTACAATTTGGATGTTGGAACACTTGAGAGGTTTTAGAGAGAAATCAAGAACGTCACACATAGAATTGAAACTCCAAACCACAACCAAATAGTAAAATAAAATAAAAATCCTTCTCTTTGATGTTTTTTTTTTATATATACTTTTTATACATATAAAAATAAATTTTAAAGGTAAAAGAACAAGATACTATAACTAAACCAAACGTAAACCATCTGGGAGTTGTTGATCATGAGACGAGTCTTGGGATATAAACTTACGGCAAGCATAAAGCACTGCAGAATGAAAACCACTTGGGTTGTCTATGAACACAAAATGACCACCCTGCGACATTTCGATCAAACAAAATCTGGCATAAGCATCATCTTCTTCTCTATTTTTATCTCTTAAATGTGGAAACAAATATTTAGAGACTGACCTGTGGAACCCGAATGATTTCGCAAGGGACCTTCATGGATTTCCTCGCTTCCACCGCACCTTGATAGTTCATCCAATCATTCATTCCATAGATAAACGTTGTTGGCACTTTCCACTCTGATGCACTGCACAAAAAAAGAGTCATCGAATTTGAGTTATGTAGAAACTCCATCTGCAATGTGCTTGCATCAGCTTTGGTGGACATACCTTTGTAAGAGGGGCTTCCGAGCAAATGCTCCGAAGGAGAAGATGTATTTCAAGCACAACTCTCCACTAGCCTTTGCAGCCAAAGTATGGTACACATAATCTACGATGCAAAACGAACCATCACTATCAGCGATTGCATTTTCATCCTCCATAACTTTGATGGAACTTACAGAATGAATTACTTACCGGTTAGCAATTTGGCTTCCTCTTCTGTTAGCACAGTTCCCTCCGAATATGCACCAAATCTTGCAGTTGTATACCGATTTACAAGACCTGGACCCCAAGGACCTAATCCTCTGCACCCAAAGCACATTTAGAGAAATGTAGTGAATATAGTACTCCTGCCAATTAATTTCATCGTCGAACAAGTGTTCCTATGCTCAATTGAGTGCCATAAATTTGTATCAACGAAATGAGTATCTAATCAACCTACTGGTGGATGAGAAATGATTATATGAGCATACCTAATCAGCTTCTGAGGAGTGAAATTCGACTCCCATAAATGATTTAGGACTGCACCTTTCCATGTTGCTCTAAATTTAGTGAGCCATTCCGATTTGGCATCTGCTTCAGCTGAGAACCCAGCAGATCCCACCAGAATTAAATGTTGAACATGTTCAGGATGCTGAAATATCCAGAGATATGCCCAATGAAAAGTCAGATATCATAAAAATCAGAACTGTCACCTTATACTAGTTTAGTTATACCAAATATGAGAATTCACCTTCAGCGCGTATTTAGCAGCAACATAGCCTCCAAAAGAATGTCCTAACAGAATAAAGTTACTGAGATTCTGGGTTTTACGCCATTCCTCAAAGGAGTCGATAAACCATGCCTCAGTTTCTGCACAATTAAAGAAGGAACAATACAGTTCCATTACTGGTATACCAACTCCATATATACAAGCCATTAAGAGACTGAGAGGGTTCCAATGAAATTTTTGCCACGAGTGATTAACAGTAGAGGTAATGAATACCTTCTGTGCTTCTACATGTAAAATCAGGCCTACTTGATCCACCCCACCTATGAAGAAAAAGAGAAAATTACCTTATTATACATTCACAATGTATACAAGAAATAAGAAAAAGGGCAGCAACATCCTCGCTTCCATTTTTAAGACATCAAAACAAACAAATGGCAAAAACATGAAATCTTAAACACTTTAAAGAAGCCAAAGGCCATATTGTGACTAATACATTTCAGGAAGACAAAAGTTGCTTACCCAAGTTGATCAATAGCAATCACCCTAAATCGATTGGCAAGAGCATCGAAATTACGGAAGAAGAAACCTTGAGAAGCAGCATAACCATGAACCATCACGAGTGTAGGAGCTCCCTCCTTAGCATCAAAGGTAACAGTATTGATGTAACGCGACTCATTGCTCGTAGACCTAAACCACCTGATTTTAGAACCTGGTGGTCCTGAACCAATATTGACTTGCTCTTGTACATAAGGCGTCCTGAAGATTATTCATCCCAAATGAGTTAAAAACACAGCTTATCCGTAATCTAGAACCTAAAAAAAACTCTCCTTTTACATTTCCTCCTCTAAGAAACCTTGTCCCAGAAACAGGGTTAAACCCAAATTACAGAACTGTTGTGAGAAATTCATTTATGCCAACAATCCAATTGAGAGAAATATCCTAAAGCTGAGCAATTGAGAATAAATATTTGAGCTTGAAGGAGAGAGATGTACTTGAGGATGGAGAGAAGACGTTTCTCGGCGGCGATGATATAATCGGTGGACGTAGGTATCCACCGGAGCGAATTGGGCCACAAAATTTTCCATCTTGATTTCGCTGCATTCGTTGCAGCCGACGTAGCAGCAGATGAATCAGCCACCGAAGCAGTAGAAGAAGATCCAACCTTCTTTGAGATTTCTTCGGCCATTCTTAATCTCGACGCAAAACGACTCAAGTTCATACAATCACAGAACAAAATCAAAATCCACAAAAATCTAGACTTTTCCCAAGATTCAAGGAATCGAGAATTTTTGGTACTAAATTTACTTTATATAGAAAAGACGAGACGAGAGGTTTTGCAGCGAAGTCGCTTAAGGGATATATGCTTTTAATTAGTTCTTCACACGTCATTGCGAACGTCACGTCTCCTGCAAAATCAAAGAAGCTTTCCGTTGGCAGAACCTGGACCTGTCGGTCTGGTCAACTCTTGAAATAATTAGTCAAATTGTTAGAACAAAGAGATTAATTATACTTTTAGGATTAAGATTGTTCATGGAAATTAACCAATTAGGTTAGGTAAGGTGAAAAGTTGCAATTTGATTCGTATTTTGACTATAATATAGACAGTGATAACATAATAGAGACACACAAACCGGTTTAAGTAAACCGTTGTTTCAAACAATTTTCCATCATTAGAGTAGTGGTTTAGTCTTCTACAAAACACCAACAGAACTAAAAGGTCCCAGTTTTTCAAACAAAACACTAACAACGATGATCTCTAATCACTCAACCGGTTTAGCTTGAGCTTCTGCTGCAGCTGCTAGTAGTAGTACTAGAACTTGGGTTGTTGGAGACACCAAGACACAGTGCTTCAGCCAATGGTCCACCTGGTGTTGTTGAATAGAGCCATGATGGACCTTCATGGCTAACCCACTGATGCTGGCTTGTTCCCTCTGCTTCCTCCATGCCTCCTCCAGCCATTGATAGTGTCAGAGAGCTTCCCATTGCTTCGTCTTGCATCCCTTCTACAACAAACCGCCTTGTCTCTTGGTTATGTTGTGGTGTCTCGTTTAGACTCAATAGACCCTGCACTGTTCCAAAGCTCTGGTCTACTATTGGCTCCTTCTGCCTGAAATTTAGATCATAATCGAATCCGCGTTTGAGATCTCTGCTTGATCCAACCTTCAGCTGGACAGCTTCTTGAATCTCCGGGTTTAAAGTTCCAATGGCATCATCTTCTTTCCTAAACCACCTCAGTCCTCTTCACATTTCAACAAAAAAAGTTTCAATCTTTCAAATGATTTCAAAGGGGAAGGATTTTAATACTTTGACTTCAAGATGCAAGTAAAAAAAACCTGTGGTGATCATATGAAGAGGAAGCAGAGGGAAGGGTAGAAAGCACAGGGATCTGGCTTACAGGTTGTCCGTAAAACTGAGGATAAGTTCTCGCAAACTGGCTAGTATCGTTCTTAGTGGTAGGAATGTCATTGTGGTGAGACGATTGGTGAGATGATTCCACATGCTTTCTTGAACGAGGACGGCTCTTGTGTGTGTGTCTCTCACAGTATTTCTGATCAGGAATCACGTTTCTAGAGCATCTCCATTTTTTCCCATCTGTTCTCTTGCATCTCCATGGCTCCAGATCAGCCGAGTTGTTGCTTGTGCTTGAAGCAATCCCAAGCTGCAATGAGCCTCCTTTTGCCACTGCCACTGTTACTGTCATCCACATAGACCATGGCAGATTCTTGTATTCAGCATAAGTACTAAATATTCCACTCATATGCATCCACTAAAAGAGGTAACACTTCTAAAAAAACTTGACATTCTAATACCATCATAATGGATTTTAGTTGCATCAAACATGATAACAAGAGAACAAGAAGAACACATGAAACCAAGAGAAGCGTTTAAGTGAAAGGCTAGGGAGATCTTACCATCCGGGTTAGTGTTTGATGGGTGGTTCTTGGTAAAGGGTGTGAGAAGCTCGGGAGGAACAGGAACAGAAGCCATCATGTATTTATATATATTCCTCTGCCTCTCAAGCTCCTGCCATTGAGCTTCACTGAAAGCTGCACCAGTATCTTCATTCACACTTCTTCTTATTTCCCCTGGATTTCATCCACCAAAATCACATCAAAACCAACACATGATAAAATTCAACTTTTCATAGCTACAAAAGGTGAGAACTTGAAACCTGAAGAGCTCAAGGAGAAAAAAGGATCAGCTACAGTCACAGCAGTAGAAGCAGAACCGGCGTGAGAAAACATATTACTGTAAGAAGAAGTATATGCCTGATTGCTAGAAACAGAGAACATGGGATCGCTAACACCAGCAGAACAGTAGCACAAAGAAGAATAAGAGGAAGGTGATGAATATGATGGATGATAATGATGATGTGGTAGCACCATAACGTCTTTATGCGAATTTTCTACAACTCCAAATCCAAACCCACCAACAAAATCTTCCTTACGTTCTGCTCTTGTTCCCATTAAACTGAAAACACACACAATTTTCTCTCTTTCTATTTCCTGACTCTGTTATATTCACTCAAAAAGTCTCAAACTTTTACCATAAACACCACCTCTAAACCTTAAAACCCAATTTAAAACACACATAAACGGAAAAACAAAACTAAAACACCCATTTTGTCTCTGTAATGGAAACCTTGGAGATACACAAAGCTTTATCCTTCAAACAAACAACACGCCCAAAAATCCAAGAAAGAAAGAAAACAGAGCTTTTTCTCTTAGCCTAAAGTCCTCAACATAAAGAAAACCTTAAAAACCACCCACAAGAACACAAAGGCTCTCTCTTTTTTTGTTTTTGTCTCTCTCTCAGTGGCACTTCAAAAATGAGAGGATGGGGAGAAAGATTGGGATTTAGGTTAAAACTAAGGTGAGAGGAGCGGTGTAGCTATTTGAGAGCCTCATGAGCCATCAAAAAGCTCTTCTTTTGTTTCCTTAGTCTCCAACATTCGACCTTGTTTCAGAATACAGACAAAAATCTTCATTAACTCTCTCTCTCTTCTCCCTGACACAGACAGCAGCATCCCACGTTGTCGTTTCCTACACTAACGCCGTTAACACTCTCTCCCATCCACCGCCTCTTCAAAGCTTTTAACTTCGACCTTAGGTAACGTCTTTTCATTTTGTCTCATTCTCAAATTACATCGTACCATAATTGATGATGAGGATAAACTTCCGTTAAGTAACGGCGTTTAAAAGAGGGTGCTTGGAGATGTGTGTTGGTAAATAGGACCCATATGAGGAGGTTTCCGTGAGAGCTTCTTCTCATAGGGGACCAGAGAGATGTGATGCTCTAACTAATTTACTCTCTTCGGGTCACTTTCTTAGATTTTACTACTTTTTCACCCCTTTTCTTTTCTTCTTTCTCTTTTTCGACCCCACTACTTTTATGTCTCTCTATTTTCTTCTGATTTAGTTAAATTTTCTTCTTTTATAGATCATAATTATTGGGGGAAGAAGGGAAATTATTTATTGGGGCAAAAGATGAATTCAAGAATAAAACTACATATCCTTTTTTTAATTGGCTAATTATAGTTTTCTTTGTTTGTGGTATACGCTAATTATAGGACCACTCACTTAAGTTCAAATGTCAAAACATATGGACTATTAAGGTCATTTGTTCGTAAGTGATATAGTAGTAGTCCAATTTAATCGGTGGTTATAGTCTTAAATAAAACATGTGTTTTTTACCAAAAGAGGACTATAATTTTAAAAGACTCCAGAGTGAACCCCAACTTTTTGAAAATAAGGAACCACTCCTATAAGAGACACTAATACTCATATATAAACTCATCATAAGGATATATGTTAGGATTTGGTTATATATCACAAACACGTTCCAATCTGTAATTCACCGAGACTAGCAATTTTATACAGATTCCGTAATTTGGAATCAAATCTGAGATATGTACTATTTCATGTTACCTAGCTACGAATGCGAATAGAACCTACTTAAGGGGTAAACTATGTACATTGTACAAGTCATTTCAAAAAATGTGACCAACCTTCCATAAAACTCCTAGTGTAAGAAATTGCAACTTACGTTACTGTTGGAACTCATAAATTAAGATACATAAAACATCAAAAATACATTAGTCTCTCTTGAGAATCGCCCTCAGAATCAGCAAGAGTATCGGCTTTCCGCTTGTCATTGTCAAGACTAGGTTGTGAGCTTCCGCTATGGTTTCCTTCATGGAATAGGCTTGTCAAAAAACAGGCTGAGCTTCCACTAAGAATTTCCCAATCTGATTGAGTTTCGGATAAGAGAAGACCAAAACCATACAAACCTCCAATATACGATGATGACCACGCGATTGTCTCTGACGATTTTTTAAGAGCACAATCACATATATATGCTTCCATTTTTTTGAAACCAGGTTTTACATATGCTAATTTTATATGGTAGGATATGCAACAGAAATTTGATGGACTAAACGAAAAAGTTAGAAGCCAGGGGAAATCAATTTACACATACATGAAAATGCATGGACTGTCACCCAGTAAGATAAGATAACCAAAATATCCAGATTAATATAACACACAGATAGTATTGCGTCAAAATCAAAATACACTCGGAATTCAAAGAAGCAAATTTAATTTGATAGAAAGACATCATACCCCAAAGATCATGCATGTCCTTTTCTTAACCTACGTGATCCGTACCGTTTTACAGTTAGATGTGTCGATTATTTATGTAGCACCGGAATGTTAGGAATTCTTGATATATATATTTGTCACAGCTAGTGTGTAATGGTATTAGTTGTTGCCAATTGGTGGTACGAATGAATAGAGTTATCACATATAAGGAAGAATCAACCATCTCGCCATAGAAAACCTTATACGTCCAGAAGCGGCAAAAAAACAAAGGAAGGTGATATTGTTTATTGAAACGTCTACTTTGGTCTGAAAATAGATATAATTGCGTGTCATGAAACAAAGAAATAAACGAGTTAGATAAGAAAAAATTGGATTAGCAAGTTTTAGAGGAACAAGAAATGATTATTCAAATGGAAAAGTAAATATAAAAGATAAAGCTTTTTGAAATGAGAATTGTGCATGATCATTTGATAAAGCCAAGTCATGGACTGATTCTCCTGTTTCACAGGATGGTTCAACCACCACGCACCTCTTTTTCTTTGGGCGTTTAATGACACAACCCACATTTATCTTTTTATATCCTTTTTTGTCTTGAATTTATTTGGTTACAACTGTTATTTACCTCTTTTATCCAATCTTTCTCACTTTCTAAGTCTTTTCCATACAAAGTATTTTGTTCGTCTGAAGAATTTGGCACCTTTATACATCCAAGAAAGTTTTAAATGTTTTCACTGCAGACAAACAATTCTTTGTGTGTATATGTAAATCTGATAAAAACATTTATATATGGAGAATAATAGTCATGTGATACAATTATGTACCTCATCCATACATATAGAATAAACAAGAATCCACAATTTCTCACTCCCAACTCCATTCACAAGTTAACAAAATACACATAGTTTGTCTTACACGCTTTACTATGGAACCTTCTGAATTTGCTTCCAGCAAAAGTTAATTTCCTATTTATTTTTACGTTCCATTTCTGTATATATGAAAAATAAAGTTAATGGCAATAAATTCGCCATCTTCCTATCAACATACATAGATTTTTTCGACAAATCCATATTATAAGGAGAGTCTAAAATTAACTCACAGCCACATGTTATTTAGCCAATGTTTTTAATATCAGACCGGTCAAACCGGTGGATCCGTGACCTTATATAGTAATTTTCGATTGTCTTTAACAATATCTCACCTTATGACATCATATTATATATTAATCACGTATCATCTATAGACTATATACATTCATACGACTCTCAGATTCTTTGTTTCTCTCCATAATCTTCTATTCTTAACTCTCAAATAGAGAGAGAAAAGGAGAGACAGAGAGAGGTTCTATATATTATAAAGTACATTACACAATTGTACAAGTGGACAATCCATCACGGATCTCTCTTCATATATCTCAAATATATAAAGAAGATTTGTGTATTAAACTCTCTAAGCTTTGTTGAGCCATGGCTGTGATGAAGATAAGGGGAGCAACAACCGTAGCAGGAACATGGCTAAACGAAGCCGTTAGCTTCGTCGTGTTCTGTGTCTTAGACATCGTTGATTCATTTCTTTGTCTCCTCTACAAAGCAGCTGACTATCTCTTCGAAGCCGAGTGGAAGCCTTGCTATTGCTTGTCAGACAAGGAACCCATCACGGCAACTCGAGGCAAGATCCTTTTGTCTCACAAAAATGGCGAATCCAAGATCCTCACTCTTTCTCCGCTTCAAGAACTCGGGTATATTCATTATTTTTTATGTTTTGTTAATTAATGCATAATGTATTACTATCAGAATTGTCCAAATACATGCTTATTAAAAAAAAAAAAAAAAAAAAAAAGAGACACTAATGAATCTTTTTAGTCTATTTAAAAAAAGAAAAAAAAAGATACACATGAATCTTTTTCGTCTAATAATATATATATATATATAAACTCATAAATATAATCTACAGCTATATTTGTTTTACATCATTACATGTGCTGTTCTGTGTTTTTTTCCTTAACGAAATCCTTTATATATCATTTATCATATTTACTATAACATTTGACGTGCATTTTAGAATTACAAATGGTTAAAAAAAATCATAACCGAAATCACAATTGGTTCCTTCGGCCAATAATTTCCCTACACGTTGGATATTGAAACTTACTTTCGTTTGATTTTCTTGTAGCGGACGCTCCAAGATTGAGCTGGAGGATATCTCCGAGACCCTTTACACACGTCCTTCTCTTATTACCGACCTCTCTAACATCTCTGTTAACGAGCTCAATAAGCGGTTCGTTAAGATTACTCGGTCGGAGTCCGAGTGTAGCGGCCATCATGAGAAGACCAAGAACAAAAGGAGGAGATCAGTAACGAAGTCAAGTTTGACGGTGAACTTCACGGTCGTTGAGATGCTTCGGGGAAAGATCAGACCACAGAATTTGAGCCAAGATATCTCCCGATGGTCGGATTGTGATTGTGGCTTTTGTACATCGTGGGCCTCTACTTCCGACAAAGATCATTCCCTCTTTGTCAAAACTCAAATCCCAAATGGTAAAAATTCACATCTTTATTTGAGTATATAACGCTTATACAAATTTTTAGCTTAAAAAAAAAAAAAACCTTTTTGGCGTTTTAAAACAATCGGATTCATTACAACAGGGGTAACAGCCAAAGAGGATGTTCTGTTCATACATGGTTTCATATCTTCATCAGCGTTTTGGACGGAGACAGTGTTTCCAAGCCTGTCAGCCTCTTCCTCGGCTCATAGACTCTTCGCCGTGGATCTTCTAGGATTCGGCAAGAGTCCAAAGCCAGCTGACTCACTCTACACGTTGAGAGAACACGTAGAGATGATCGAGAAATCTGTGTTACACAAACACAATGTGAAGTCTTTCCACATCGTGGCTCACTCTTTGGGATGCATTTTGGCGCTTAGCCTCGCTGCTAGACACGGCGGCTTAATCAAGTCGCTTACCCTCCTTGCTCCGGTGAGTTAAATTAGTTTTAGCATATTTTGGACTTGTCTTTATTGGTTTATATGCATGCACGAAATAAAATTTACATAATAGATTGCTTAAAAAGTTTATAATAATTACCTAATCGTCATTACATTAGGAATATCATGATGGTCACTCAATTTAGCTACTTTTTTTTTTTTTTTTTTTTTTTTTTTTTTTTTCAATTTAGCTACTTTCATTCAGAAAGATCTTAGAAGCTAAAAATTTATAATTTCTGAATTTAAAATTGAAAGTTTCTCTTTTTTTAAATGTAGTAAGAAAAAATTGAACAAGCTAGGGAAAGTTTTCAAATGTATTGGTTTGACAAAACACATGCTGTAAGTAAGAGATATGTGAGAGGTAGACTAATAAAACACGTGTGCATGTGTACGTGTGGCAGCCGTACTATCCAGTACCGACGGGAGAGACGAAGCCGAGGCAGTACGTGATGAAGAAGGTGGCGCCGAGGAAGGTTTGGCCGCCAATAGCTCTTGGAGCGTCGATGGCTTGTTGGTACGAACACATTAGCCGTACCATTTGTCTCCTCATATGCAAACACCACCGTGTTTGGCAATTCATCGCCCGTGTCTTGACCCGAAATAACAGGTTTTTATTCTTATCAACTTTTTATTGAATTAATTTTTATTGATCCGTTTAACCAAATTTCTAATCAAAACTAAGACCCAGAAATATATATATATATATATATATATATATATATATATATATATAATTTTTATGAAACTATATATGGCGAGGGAATTCTCATTTGCTTAAGATCAGTAAAGATCTACAGACTTAGAATTCCAAAGAAATATAATCAAATGCTTATACTTAACTTGTACACAAAAAGCAGCCGCAAGAGTCAAAATGTTGGTGGTTTTGTATCACTTTTTGGAGTGTTTTAAAAATTTAGTGATTTAAAAAGTTAGGTTTAGTCTAAATTTAGATTTTGTTTTCCTGCTTGTGGTTATTAACTTTTTCTAAGTTTAGAAGCATATTCAATTCATAGGAAACAAATGAGGGGTGATGTAGCTAGTTAGTTGCTGTCATCAGTTACCAAATCACCTCCAAATGACTAACTCTACTTACAAATTTAATTCGTAGCCGCATCTGGTAGCTGGCTCATTTTACTCCTTTTACGATTATTAAATCAAATTAATTTACATATATACAAATTTAGAGATAGTACAACTCTACGTGGTATTAGCTTGACCCACAAGTTACATCAAATAACCAAATATAGAGAGCCACGTATTTTGACATGCCATCAGTATATCTCCGCTCATTGGAGAAGAGCTCTAAGACAAATGGAGACTTAGGCAACCAACCTGACTGTAGTGTTATGCTAAATTTTGAAATTCCAACCTAAGTACTTATGACTATGTGGAATTGGAGCAATTGAAATTGATTTTACTTTTGAAATGTCTAGGTTGGTTGATCGGCCTATTTCAGTGACATGTCCATAGAGATTTTACGATTCAATTCTGTAGTTTCCACTTTATAGGTATTAAAAGTAATGGTTTAGAAATAATGCTCTCGTCCTACCAAAACAACCAACCCTTCGAGACTATATAAAATGGAATAAAAAATCCCTCCGATTAGAGCTACCAGATATGAGTTCAACTCCAAAATCAATAGCTATTAATTTCTTAATTAAAAAAAAAAGAAAGAAGAAGAATCAAATTCAATCAAGTTTAAATAATCCTCATCAGGAATAAGTAAATTAGCTATGATGAGAATACACCTGCCATGCAAACTCTATGACTCTTTATTGTTTTTTTTATATATAATGACTCATTATTGTTGTAGGACATATGTTGATTTATTAATAAGTACGAAACTCCATTTTGTCATATCATCTAGTTTACTAGCTAATAATAAATTTTCTCTATCCAGGACTGTAAACTTTTTAATAGAAGGTTTCATGTGTCACACGCACAACGCAGCGTGGCACACTCTACACAACATTATATGTGGGACAGGAAGCAAACTCGATACGTATCTAGACATCGTACGAGATAAACTAAAGTGCAACGTGACCATCTTCCACGGAGGAGACGACGAACTCATCCCTGTCGAGTGTAGCTACAACGTTAAAGAGCGGATTCCTCGAGCACGAGTTAAGGTTATTGAGCATAAAGACCATATCACCATGGTCGTTGGCAGACAAGATGAGTTTGCCAGAGAGCTCCAAGAGATTTGGAAGACTTCTTCTTGCTAAGATTATATACGTTTGATGAGAGCTTGTGATTTATTGTGATTGTTCTATGTAATGGGTTGGTAAAAATATTCATAAAAGTTCTATCATTACAAATTAAGGAAATCCTTATGTATCATGAGATAATCCAGGAAATGGAGTATTAAATAATAATATTGTTTGCATCTGTTTTATGCTAATTCATTCATCATATTAATATTTTTTGTTTATATATAAATTAATAGGTATGCCGACTTTTAACTTTGGTATGCCTTCTTTATTTCGACCTTTTTGACCCATTTAAATAAACGATATCAGATTTTTTTTAAAAGATAGAAGAGTTGTCTACAAATTTAATTCTTATATATGAAGCTCAAAATATATAGTTATCATTGTAAAAATGTAGACAGACATAAGATATTGCGGTGAGGTTTTTCCCTTTTGGTTTATACCACAATTTTCTTTATAATGTACTCTTCTATAAGTTCATATCCTAGAATTCACTTTGTCAAGTGATGATACCTTATCTGCCTCACACAATGATGGCCCAACGTCTTAAGACTGAACAAAATCTAATCGAATAAAACTAGGTACTCTATATACTCCTACCAGATAGCCAATACATATAAATAACATCTGACACTTTTTTTGTAATGTTAAAATAACATCTGACACGTTATGCTAAAAGACTAAACAAGATATAATCGAAGAAAAATAAAATTATATACTTCTAATTAACAGTTACCCGATACATAATTAAACAACCACAAATATATTTTTTCAGATTTGAACGTCATAAAGTTATTCTATTAATGCTGTAGCCTTTTTTTTTTCTATACTCCGTATAATTTGTTTTCTCAATGGTATACTTATATTTGCATGTGAATTAGGCGATGATTCCCTAGAAGTTGGTCAGATTGGTTGAACAAATTCACCAATATTAATGAATGTCTTGGACCCATCCAACCATATTATTCCGTCACTTTAAAGCTTTTAATGCATACCCATATTCAGTAACAAAGTGAATGAAATTTTGGGAAAGTGCTCATTCTATGATCCGGAAGGCCCTCATCATTACCAACGGACGTAAAATCCTTCACTTTCCAACAAAAATATATCGATTTTCTTCTTTTTCAATGTTTAGGAATCACTTATTGTCTATATGGATGGTTAAGTATCCCACAATTTTTGAATGAACGATTCAAAACTCTACAGTTTCAGGGAATGTCACTAGTAGTTTGACGAGATTTGTATTTTGGACTGGGCTTTTTGTTAAATATATAATGGTGAATATGTTTTTGACAGGGTTTATAATTGAATCACTACTCTATGTGTGAATTATGATAGTGCATTTCCGTTAGTACATAGTTTTCGAATTACTAACATTCGTTCAACGTCCACTGTGTGAGGCGTCTTTACAAATCAATGTTATTCCACTTATAGAAATATATGGTTGCGAGATTTTTTAAATTATGGTTTCCTATAAAAATACTTAATTCTATAGATAAAATTTGTGAAGCAAATCAAATTTGAATTTTTTTACTATATCGATCGTTTCAATTATAAGTTTTAGTCCACACAAATCAAAATTTACTTCACTTTATAATTATCAAAATAAAATCTCACATATAGATTGAAAAATATTAAAGACTTTTATATGAATAACGTTTTTAGGGAAAATAATCAACGCTCCCAGAAAATGTATTATTGATAATGGCATAGAGCAACCTTACAAGATATTAAAATAAAAATTAAAAAAGCATCCCAAAATGTAATTATAATTATCATAATCAAGAAGAAGCAATGAATAATTATTAAATGGTTTAATTTTTGGGATTCTCCAAGTAAAAGTTGCGTTTCTCTTCCTCGTCCATGAATGCGGTAACGGGGAAAGACTTGCCGATTCCCATAGGAGTCTTGAAGTAAATCTTCTTGCTTTTTGGCTCCTCCATACTCATCTCCACGATCGGTACCCACAAAAACATCTGCTTACTCTTCACTCCTATACATATACACATATACATATTCATAAATAAATCTATAACGATCCATATATATAATAATAATTACTTGGAGTAGTACACATACCTGTCATCTTCTTCATACAACACTTGTCGACGTAAGCGGTGACTTCGAGACCGTAGGAGACACGAGTGTTGGTGGCTTCGAAGAAATGCTCGTAAGGAGTGTCTTGCTTCATCCAAACGTAACCCGTGGCTCTAACCCTTCCACACTCCACAAGATTCTTCAAAGGCATGACTCCTTTTGGAAACCCTAGCTCCTCTAGAAGCTCCAAGGATTGCTTGTAACATTCTTCCGCTCCGTACACGATCTCAGCCCCTTCTCTCTCCCCTCCGACAACTACGACTCCCTCGCTCGCCATTTAGTTACGAGAATTATAGAATTCTATACAAGAAAAGATTAATATTTTCTTCAAATATGAAGAGGAATTTATATAATGTTTTGTGGTGGAATTTTGGAAGATAATGAAATAAAAAGAAGATGGGGTTGGTGGTTGAGCGGTGGGTTGTGTGAGTTATTTATTTGGTTTGCCTAATTCTCTCTCTTGTTACTTTCATGTGGTTTTTGTTTGGTTACCTAATTGTCCATTTATTTAGTCAAAGAGAATTAATATTTCTTTCTTAAGAATAGTCAAATACATCTTGACCTATTTAGTAGATGATGAATATTGTGGGATTTTATTCCTAAAAGATGCTTATCGAATTAGGCAATTTAATTATTGAGTAGAATATCTTAACAAAATCTTATCTTATTTATCATTTTAAATTGAAATCTATTGTTCTTTATTTTAAAATACTAAAAACTAGTGTATTCAATCAATGGTCAAGGATTTCTTACTACTATATACAAAAGAAACAAATGTATAGGGGTTTATTGTGAAATTATTTGGTTTTAAATAGCTGGTTTTATTACATGTTGTTACACCAACTCACCATTGTTTAAATTTATGGGCCAAGCCCATAACTATTTCAGAGATACCCAATAGAAGATAACCGGACCTATATGTGTGCTGATAACCGGAAATGCAACAGATCTAGATGTATTGACAAATTATACCAAAGCAAAAAACAGAGCACGAAGATCATCCGGATGAATATTATATTAAATTATTAATTATCTGTAACAAGTTTATTTTGATTAAACAACGATTCCATGTAAGTAGATTTTACTCTTAATTCCTAGAAAAAGAGATGTTCTTGTTCAGAAGTCTTCTTCTTGTTATTCTAAGAATAGGTGAGTTTCATAAACCTTGACGTCTTCTAACTACTCTAATATCATAAGTCTTCTTATCTCTTTGACTGATCCTATGAAGCTAAGAACTTCATACATATCGGAGGTTTTACTCCAGCGAGTGCAAGCACCGCCGCAGGTAAAGTCCAAAGCCCTTCGCCGCAGATTAGCCCTGAAGCCACCGCCGGAACCATAAACTCTGCTTTCTTCCGATTTATCTTCTCCCAAACGAACACAATCAAAGTCCCAACACACATGTCAATCGCGAAATAAGCTCCGACAAGAAACGGAACCGCCATAGCCGTCGGAAGCGGCATGAACCTCCCAACCTTCGCCGGGGTAAGATCCCTGACGACATTGACCAAAACAGCAAACCCGAAAAACCCGTAACACATTTGGAGACAGTGAAGAGGCAGAGCAGAGAAGCCTTGCACCCCAAGAATCGCCATGTTTCTGTAAATCAAAGCGTAAGGAGCCTTGAATTCTCCGTTAGGGTTTCCAACGTCAAACGCTTTGTAGAACAAGAAGAAACTTAACGGCGTCACGATGCATCCAACGACCGTTCCAATCATTTGGCTAGCAAACATAGCCTTAGGTGACGTCATCGTGTAATGAGCCGTCTTGAAATCTTGCATCAAAATACAAGAAACCGAAACAACTGATTTGATCAGTCCACAACCGGCGAGTCCGGCTACAACTCCATTCTCTCTTCCCGTCACAGCCGCGATAACAAAAAGACCGATTTTGCCGTAGTTATAAGCCATGTTAATGTCGGTAAGTCCAGCTCCATAAGCGTTACAGAAGGCGAGAGAAGGCGCGAAAATGTAAGCTACAATAACGTAATACCATTTGAGCTGAGGAAATATCAGAGGAATCACGACGGTTGAGACCGCAGCGAATGTAAGATATCCGGAAACTGCGAACCACATCGGGATCTTATCTCTGAGGAAATTCTCATCTTCCTTGAGATCTTTCCGCTGTTTCTTGTGACCCACGTCATCTAGATCATTAGGTTTGTTCTTCAATCTTGCGTTGACATTGACAATGGTCACAAAGATGATCTTAACGAAAGTGTAAAGACCATCGCCGAGGATTAGAGCTACGGATAAGAAGACTTTGTAGCCGTATATGCTCTTCATGTTGTGTTCGTCGAGATTCTCAGGGAACCAAGAGCCTTTGAGCTTATCAAGAAGAGGCCACATTAAGCCATAAGAGAGTATAGCTCCTAAAAGCAAAGAAAGGTTAACCAAATGTGAACAGATCATTCCTGCTCCTACAAATGTCATGCTGAAATCAAAGTAAAACCTGAAAGAAGAAGATTTTAATTAATTAATATATGATTCAAGAACTTGATTCACTGGTTTTCCCGAAAAAAAAAAAAAAAACTTGATTCACTGAAATATGTCTGTTTTTTTTTTTTTTGGGTAGAATTATGCTTACGTTTGTTTCCAAGCTTTCAAGCCAAAGGTTGGGAATTGAGCAAAGCCACAATCTTCAATACCAGAGAAAAACCACTGGAAGAAACCCCACAAGAAACTAAATGAGAAGTATTTCATGAAACCACGCACTTGTTTCCTGCAAATCGATTCCAGTTAAAGATTAGGAAACTTGAGTAACAATATCACTTTTTGTAAAGTAGGTTAATGAACTTACTTGGCCTGTGCATCTCCTTGTGTGTGGAAGCCATTGATGAGAACCGCAGTAGCTAAACCACTCGGATATGTTAATTTAAGGTCAACAATCATAACCTTTCGGAGAGGGATTAGAACAAAAAGACCGATGAAACAGACAACAAAGAGATAAGCAGTCATCCAACCAAGGCCAGGTTCTTTCACACTCTTTGGAGAGTTACCTTCCAAGTTCACACCAGACAACACATATGTCTTATGGTTTAACCCCAAAAGATATGAAGCAAACCCACCTGAAAGAAAAGAAAAAAAAAATACTCAAAAATATTTTTAATCAAAATTTCACAACTTAAATTTTATATCATACACACCCCCAAAAGCAAAAGCAATCTCAACCCTTTTTTTGTTGTGACTCAACCAACCCAAAAGTTTTTCAAAAAGTTCATATATTTTAATATGTTTGGAACTGTTTCACATATCCTTTCACTGAATCTTTGCTTGTTTACCAAGAAAAAAAGAAACTATTAAAAAGGAAATAAAAGCAATTTATGTTCTTAACCTCCAACGGCAATGCCGTAACAAGCAACAGCAGATGTCTGAATCATTGTATTCTCTTGTCTTGTGAATGGTTTCGCAACAAATCCTGATTTCTTGAGAATCTTAGTCCAAGTCTGGACAAAGACAAAAGCCAGTAAAGCTGCCGAGCTGTTGAGATTTGGAACAATCCCTGTCGTGAGATTTAGCTTCTGAGCAATCACACTGAACACAACTCCGATCACTATGCTCACTAACACTCCTCTCACCGTTAGCTGCTTCGTCCACGGTTCGTTTGTCCTCCCAGACATCTCTTCCTCTGTTTCTGGTTCTTCTTCCTGCAGTGACAGTTGATTGTTGTCTTCTTCTTCTTCTCCTTCTCTCTTCATGATCTTTCGCTGCTCTATTTCCATGGAAACTGAATTTATCTTTGATATTTATAAAAACCAGAATTTTTAGGAATATGAAACTTTGCTTTAGTCTAAGT
The DNA here is from genome assembly GCA_019202795.1 of Arabidopsis thaliana x Arabidopsis arenosa. Taxonomy (NCBI): domain Eukaryota; kingdom Viridiplantae; phylum Streptophyta; class Magnoliopsida; order Brassicales; family Brassicaceae; genus Arabidopsis; species Arabidopsis thaliana x Arabidopsis arenosa. The sequence continues at coordinate 6,911,372 of CM032924.1, forward strand.
GTACAAAAAATACTTGCTTTTTGGTTTGGAAGAGAATATAAGGAAAGCTAAAGAATTCATTGTCTCTACCCTCTTAAGTGCGCATGTCCAACACGCGCATTGTCCCACGTAGACGAATCCGTCAAAACACAAACGCCAAAGTTGTAAACGCAAATTCTGTGAACAAAAGTTGGGAGAGATTTGGTATACAAGTCAAGTGGCCAAGTAGATTGTCGTTAGCATCTTGTTCTAAAAGGACATTTAATGACATTTCACTTGTTTTGTAAGAATCTTTGAATTTTTATTACAGCCAAATGAAAGTGTGTGGTTGAAGTGGATGCAATGATTTAAATGTCTTTTTTGATCAAGAGGGTTTGAAAACAAAATTGTTTCCACAATCACATCGTCCATAATTAAATGTCTCGGACAGCATTACGTGTAGAAATTCCACTCTCCTTAAATTTGAGTTACTTTTCAAAGATAACCATTATAGCTAGTTTTGACTTTTGAGTAGAAACTTTCGAAACTGGCCTAGGTTTATGTCCACGTAAAAAGATATAATGCTGCGACACTCTAAGTTAGATTAGTTTAATAAAGACATAAGACTCATAATCTGACAATCACAGGTTAAATTAGTTCTTTCTCCATTGTCAGTACTCGAATTCATAGGCTCTGATTGGTAAGGTTTCTCTAGAGTAAACCAACATGGCGCACCATATGTGGAGTAAAATATATTTTTGTAATCAAGGAATTTTTTTTCATCTTAAACTTTTACTCTAGATAAAAGGAAAGTAAATACTTACGCCAAATTAATGGTTCTACATCATTTACTCCAATTTATTTACGCCAAATATGACATACCAATCATGTCTATAATTCTGAAAATTCTCTAGTTTAAAATATGTAATTTTATATGAAATCAAAATTTTGATATAAACCATATGAAGAAATCTTCATCAATTAAAAAGAAAGTTAATGATTATCGACAAGTCGAATTCTTTAGTAAAGATGAACAATTTACACTTTTTAGAAAAAAACTATTTTATATAAATAACATACATATGCCAATAACCTTAAAACATATTCGAAATTTGATATTTGTTTAAGATAATTATAAAATTATATGATCAGCACATGAATATCCAGAAACCCATAATTGCAGAATAATTGAAAAGTAAATGTATATAGATGCTATAATCGTGTATAGATGTGAAAATGGTGAAAAGTAGTGAGATTCTAAATGAGTGTGGCTCAATGGACCATAAGACCGATACTTCCACATGTCACGACAAAGACAATGCACTTTCTCTTCTTCTCTTGTTTTTACGTTTCTCTTTCTACGCAATCCTTCGTCTTAATTATCGATTGATTCAAATTGTCAATGCCATACGGGGTTAACTTTAGCGAATGTTCTATTTAATATCAATCGATAATGGGTTGATCATTACATTACTTTAGGTCTCGCCTTATTTTTGATATAAAGTTCCTAACATATATCAATACTAAAAAACGATAAATCAGTCATAAGATAAAATTAGTAATTAAAATCTAATAGTGGGTACAAAGCTGAAACCAAAACACTTTAAACTTTTCAACTAACATGTTGCTTTCTAATCAGACATAAAATGCGTGTATTATATAGGGATTAGGCCTAGTAGGGATTAGATTCGCCCACTTATTATCTAAAACTGAGGAAAACAAAACAAAAAAACATTTCAAAAATATAAATAGAGTGGGGATATTGATAGGTGGATGGAGACGAAAGAAGAAGAAAATGAATACTATACTCCTTGACACCATTCATTTGAGAAAGAATCTCATTCACTCTTAAAGTCACAACTTATCCACCTATAGCCCTACATTGACCCCAAACTATATGAAAATGACTTCTTTTTGACCCTTTGCTAAAACTCTATATATTTCATTTTTGTTTGAATTCCATCTAATTTCTGCGTTTGCGTCCAAACCGCTTTTACCAACAGCGTTTTATCAACCAGTACTACATTCTTTTTTTTTTGAGAGAGTACTGTATTCTTATCAACGAGTACTATATTCTTTACTTTCATTGTCATGTTACCCTAAGTTTTGTATCTTGGTTTTACCTAAGTTTTGTTTTTGTTCGAAGGCTACCTTTATTTATTTTAGTAACTAGTTGGGGAAAAAAATGAGAGAAAAATTAATGAACATGTTCTTACTTACTTGCCCATGTTACCCTAAATTCATTTATCACTATAAATCCATATAGTGTGCGTAAAATATCAGTCACATGCGTCAGTGTAAAGTTTCGTAGTTAACAACTTTGCATTTATGGGTCCATTTGTATGTAGTCCGTGCTTGACACCTATAATAATTTTTTGTTATATATAAGGAGGACAAACTATATGGACCATTATATCTACTTGGTTTATTGTTTTAAAATCTCAATTTGCAGTGTCCAAAACAGATGATCACATTTTTAAACTCTATGAAAACCAAAATCATAAAACGAATGTCGAAATTCTGTAGTGTTCAATATAAGATACGAATCCTTTTGTTGTGTACATGTGTGTGTGTGTGTGTGTGTGGTTAAGTTTTAGTTAGTTTTCGGGTTTAAAAGTACTTTCTTAAATTAAATAGAAAAATTCCAATTGAAAGTGAATATCGTCATAGTTTCAGTAATAGTTTTTGACATAGGTTTGGTTTCCTAACAAAATACATCATGAATCTGATAATGATTCATTGTGTTTTTTTTTTTACATTTTAATTTTGGTTTAAGCATATAGCACATATTAAAAAACGAATAATCGGGTATAAAAGTTGGTCATGGTCTTGTTCTTTATCACTCTAAAAGAAATTTGATTGTTTGGTTTCCAATCCCCTTCGTCTAATCGATTCAGGGGCTGAACGAAAAGACGTATTCGACATTTATTTGAACCATCGTAAAAGGCCGGCCCATTAAGGACAATCCTATAGAGCTATTTAATAATTTTATATTAACACGTTAAAAGCAAATTCGCATTTGAAGAAGTGTGAGTTGAAAAGAGAACCCAAAACCAGCGGCTCAAGATCATGTGGGACCTTTATATAATATAAAAATCATGTCTAATCATTACAGCCAAAAAAAAATATCTTCCAAGAAATAAACGAAAAAAAGTTAAACATTCATTCATATATATATATATATTATCATGAAATTATTGAACTAAAAATGTATTATATCATTACATTTGACTACTTACTTTCTATAACTACAAATTCTTGTTGGAAATCGTCGTAACTGAAATTGAATCGAGCAAGCTTGTATTCAATCAGAATATAAATTATAGCTAGTAATAGCTTTTTAAAAAGTTTAGTTTGGTTTGATCAAAAAAAAAAAAAAAAAAAAAAAAAAAGTTTAGTTTGGGATTTAGCTTTAGTTTCTTTAGTCCGGTTGTGATAATTCTCTTAAACCAAAGCGAACAGAAACGACAAAGGAAAAAGAGGAAGAAGACAAGTTGTGAGTAGAAGACAAACAAGCAAAGTCTGCACACAATTGTGCAACTCAAGATGAGAAACCACGTTCATAAAATAATGCTCGCTGTTGATATTTTATAGACCACCGATGCAAATCATGCAACCGTGAAGTGATGATGAAGCCACACGCTATTTCTGATTTTGACCAGAATTTATATACTTACTAGTTAAAAACAATTACTAGGACATTTTCGTCGAGACGTCCACGTGAGCACTGAGCAGCCAAACCGCGTGCCACCCCTAGAATTCAAACCAAACAGAAGTCACAAGTCGCCACCTTTCTCTCTATGTTTCCCTCTTAAAAAAGGCCCATCCTTTCACAAGTTTAGATCAAAGTATACACGAGAAACAGAGAGTTTTCTGAAGAACCCAAAAAATAGAGAGAAATGTGTAGATCGCCGGATTTCGAGCGTTATGTTGAGAAAGAGAGCTTAAAGGTTAAGGCTTTCTTCGTCAGGTTCACTGGTTTACCAACACGAGAATTCTTACCGGATTCTCTCACTCTTCTCTATCCACCACGAATCAACGAAGCGGCTTTCGAGCTCGATGGGTCCAAGATCCGACCCGATTCTCCAGCGTTCGTGACGCTCTACAGAGTCGTGAAAGGAGGAGACGTGATTTACGGGTCTAGAGAACGGGTTCGGGTCTGGGAAGGGATCCGTTTCGAGGTGTACATGAGTGAGGAGAGGGTGATAAAAGGTATTTTCAGAAAAGAAGAAGTGGACAAGTGGAAACTTGAGTGCGAGTGCGAGATGGAGGAGGAAGGTGCGGCGGAGGTTGTTGTTGCGGCCGAGGGACACGTGGCGACGGCGACGATGGCGAGGAAACATAGACGGAGGAGAAAGCAGAGGGTTGGGTTTGAGTGTTTGGAGGAGATACCGGAGGAGAGAGAGGAAGGGAGAGAATCTGACGGCGGCGTGTGTTTTTGCACGTGTAGCGGCGGCGGTGAATCTGACGACGGAGAGGGAGAGTGGGAGGAGGTGGAATGGACGGCTGAGATGGAGTCTGAGACAGAGGGAATGGGATGGGCCGTTGATTTGGGGATTTGGGTTATGTGTTTGGGTGTGGGCTATTTGGTGTCTAAAGCCTCTACCAAAACCTTGACGAGTGGGAGAAGAAGAAGGACAAGAACTTTCTTCTAATGTCTTGTGTAATCAATCAGTTTTAATTGTACAATAACGTTGGAACATAAATGTAAAAAACCATGATTTTGATTACAAGAGGTGATAGTTCATTTTTGTTTGAACATAGCAATGAACTTTCTAGTTTAAATTGAATCCCCTTAAGCCTTTAGTCTTGAAAAATTAAGCAAATCAGAAGTATTTTTCTTAAGAATCTGATGAATGAATAACACAATAACGCCAATCAAGTTGCATTTACAAATTATATAATACACAAAAGAATCCGAAAGATGAGTTTTCTCCTTTCTCTCACTAGTAAATTATATGATACACCAAACAAAACAAAACAAAAATTGATCAAACGTGTGATAATAAATTCATAAGTATAAGCAAATATATGGGGTTGAGATCCCAGAGGAACTTTCTTCTCCTTTTTTATTTCTGTATTCGTTTCTGTTGTCTTCAACTATTAGTTTACATCAGAAGCAGACATCGGTTGTATGTTGTTTTCGTCGTCATCATCTGAAACCTACACGGAACCCAACTGAAGAGATTGCTATGCTCTTTGCTTCACTGTCTCTAAGCTCTTGTTCTGGTTCTTACTATTATAACCAATAGAGACTTCACTCTTTCTCCTACAGGTTCTGTGCAGTTTAGTGTTTCCAGTGTCGCTTTCCCTTCTGCTTACACATGTTCGCGACCTGTAAATGCTTTCAATTTCTGTTGCAGCTGTACACAAACATAAACGAAACAATTGCTTGATTACATGAAACAACAACAAGCGGATTATTGCGTTCTAACGAGTTGAAAATATGTTTAACTTACTTGGCTGTATTTTGATTTCTCTATATCCAGTTCCTCCGTCAAGTCATCCAGCCTGAAAATTTTAGCAGTTAAAAAGCTTGCAGGAAGATGCACTTAGAAAGACTAGACTAAATCATAATCTAGAAACAAAAGCTTTGCTGGAAGAAGGGGACTAACCTAGCACGGAGGTCAGATATACTGCTAAGAAGTAACCTCTCCCTCTCAGAAGCCACAGGTTCAACCTGTTATCCAAAGTAATATTTACATAGCTGTGCACAATATCTTTGATGAAATTTTTGAGAACATATCTGATAAATCAACTTACATTTCCATTACTATCTGAGCGAGGCAAAGGTGGTAACTTCCCAGATTGAGAACCTATAAGAAAGATGAAGGTACCGTTACTGAATAGTCTTCATCAATAATAACGTCACAACAGATTGAAGTATACTTGTCTATCCTACCTTCTGTTGCCTCCGCGGGTTGTATGCTATTCAGTAAATTCATAATAAGATCCTGCAGCGAAATAATTCAATTGCACTAGTTAAGATCCTGCTAATTAGTTAATAAGAGATAAGTCTCATGTCTTGATGGATGTTCCTCACCTGTTGTATTGAGTTTTGCTGGAATAGATGTTGAAGTTGAGGCACGATAAGTGAGGAAGACGTCGGATGGCTACTATGCTCCTTGATGGTCTGAGGCTGAGCTGTTGGCTGCAGGATATAAAACAAGACTAAGATTAAGATAATGAATTCTCGTTACTCACACTGAGTAAAATCAAAACTACAAATGAATGACTTGAAGGACACTTTGTGATGGCAAACTGACCATTTTGGGCTCAAGTATCCAGTTACCCACACTTGCAGATTTTCTCAGAGGGGCCGCCTGGAATTTGTGTATAATTTATCAGGTAATAATTCAGGTGAAGAATCAGTCTACAGTAATAAGCAGAGACAAGATACCAACCTGTGGAGATCGACGAGGGACAATACTTAATGGAACATCCTAGAGTACATTGTATGGTTAGTTACCGTTAAAGAAATTGGAAAACAAATAGTAGTAAATTAAATACCAACCTTCGCAAGATCTACATTTCCTGATGTTACTGAAAATCGTCCTTTCTGAACCAGATTAGCCTTTGATTTATCATCCAGAGAATCACGGAATCCTATTCGAAATGGACAAAACACTCTTTAACTCAACTGCAAGAGAAGCAATAAACCCACTAAGCTGGACGAAGACTGCCAATGTCATTTGCTCACCTCCAGAGTATTTAATGGGAGCTGACAAACTGTTTGAAGAAGCACGGGTTGAAAGATTCAAAGGACCACTAAAGCTGGGTGCTCTTCGGACTGTTGATGCTGTCTGCTGTTCACTCTGGGATCTAGCAGATAGAAAAATAACAAGTTGGATTGTTTGAAAGTTTCTATATATTGGACAAGCAGATCTGAAGTGTAGTCTCAAACAGCAATTAGCAAATGTCAAACCTTTCAAAGATATGCCCTTTTTCTGAAGCCGAGTGGCTTAATACGGTCTTGCTTGTAAGTGGTCCACTCTGGCTTTGGCGTCTTACTGGCTTAACCTTGGCCTCGGGAATGCCATGCTCTGAATTTGGTGACATTCGTTCTAAAGAAGAAGCAGTTGTAATGAAAGTGAATTTCTCTTCGCAGGTTGGTTCTTCCACCTCAGTATTGGAAACCTTTTCTTTTCCGTTCATGGTTTCATATAGTTGCAGACTATCAAATACTTGCACTCTGTCATTCACCTGCAGGGGTTTTCTAAGATATGTTCAGACCACCGGACTTGGATACCAAGGAAGTGAAATTTTATATATGCCTTTTTCTGAATTTTATTACTCGCCTTGTTAAACTGTGCACATAATATTTCTTCATCTTCCTTACTCTCTTCTAGATCATCATCATCAATTAACTAGTACACAAAAAAACAATACAAGAACAGGGATTATGTGATGAAACCAATGAACAAAAATTAAGGATAGTGCAATCACAAATTACTTGCGAGAAGTAAATTACCAAAGATGCTTGTGTTTTCAAGTCTCTGACGTCAAAATTCCAAGCGCTCACTCCTCTTTGGTATTCGCTCTGACATTAAAAAAATTGTTTTACGCCCACTCTGCAAATTCGACTCATAAAGTATTTAGGTAATGTTGTCAAACTAAGGGGTGTGTCACCTGTGATTTAGCTTCCTCGTCAGCAGTGGCCATTCTCTTTAATGCCAGCTGTTGAGCATCCTTATCCTGTCATGTAACAACCCGATCAAAAACGTACGAACATAATCATTTCAACAAAAAGGCTGAAACACAAAAAGAACATGGCTAACCTGAAGAGATTTTACACGTGTCCAAAGGGGTGGTAAATCGGAAAATAACTTTTTCACAGAAAGCTCTGGAGGCCTTGTGTGTTTGAAACAGGAGTGCTTGAGCAGTTTTTCAGCAGTTGGCCTTTTTGTTTGATCTTTCACCAAACACATTGCAACCATTTCTTTAAAGGACTGGGCACAACTGAAAGTCCTCTAGTTAGTTTAGTAAAACTTTGTTGCAAATGAAGAAAACAGAAAATTCAACAAAAGTATAACAACATAAGGAATTCACCTAGAAAGAACACGAGTACCTTAGAAAATTTCTTATCACGATCATAATCAAGACCAGGAGGTGCGTTTTGAATAGTCATTAGAAGCACCTGTAACCAGGGGAAAAAAGAATCAGAACCGTTTTAATAGATGCAAATATAGACATAGGCCAGAAAATAGATAACAAGCACCTTCATGGGGGGATATTTTGAGAAAGGTGCATGACCATGGGCCAATTCAAGCGCTGTTATACCAAATGACCAGATATCAGCCCTGTTAAGAAATGACAGAAGAACAACTAACCAATAAGCTATTATTGCATTTCTTTGTTCCACAGTATAAACATAATTGTTGTGCATCACCAAGCAAATATGTTTACATTCGGATTAGAGGCAGAGTAGTTTGACAAGTTGTCTTAACATGCATACATACCAAAGTGAGCTACTTTCTATATTAGACAAGGAAACAAGCAGAAAATATAAATGTTTTATCTAGCATTTGAGCTTAAAGTATGGACTCACTTGGAATTATATCCATTTCCCGGCTGCAAGACTTCCGGGGCCATCCTAAAAACAGAAACAAGAGTTTAAATGTAAACCATTGAATATAAGAGTGATGGTAAAGTACAAAAAGAAAGGAGTTTAATAACTAACCAGCAAGGAGTACCAACAAATGTGTTTCTTGCACGTTGCCTATCACCGTTGTCAAACAAGCAAGCAGAGACGCCAAAATCGCCAAGCTTAATCTCACCATTGTCATCAAGAAGTATGTTTCCAGCCTAGGTTGAAAGAAACAACAGAATTCGAATACATTATATGGATGGCTAAATATAAAGTCCACTGAGCTGAAAAAGTTTCACTTTTTACCAACCTTAACATCCCGATGTATATGGCCTTGTTTATGAAGATAATCAAGAGCTTTAAGAGTTTCTTTAAGAACACAACATATAGCCGACTCTTCAAATCCGTCTGAATATGCAGTCTTCATAAGATGCAAACATGAACCTTGCGCCATGAATGGCATAACAACCCAAAGGCTATGGTCGACAGAAAATGAACAAAACGACTTTATAACGTTGGGATGATCTATCAAACTCATAGTCTGAGTTTCCCTCCTAATATCATCCTATAAACCAAACAAAAATATACATTAATTCACAGAACAAGAGATCTACAACAAATGGAAACCATTCTTATGGAGCAGAACAACTAGTCTTAGTCCTCTCCAATTTGTATGGAGCAGCATACTTGCCATGATTTTGAAAATCAGATTCCAAACAGAAATCTACACCTAAACACACAGAGAATCGTGGACATATAAAACGAGCTCAAGCCTATTCTAATTCATAAGCTATAAGATGGAGGAAAACGAACCAGATTGCTATTGCAGCGATCGAGATCCAAACACTTGATGGCGACGACTTCATTAGTCGGGAGATAGATCGCTCGATAGACAACAGCGCTAGCTCCATGGCCTATTTCTTCCAAAAGCTTATAATCTTTTGGATTCAAAGAGAAACCTCTCTGCTGCTTACCACTACCACTACCACGGAAAACACCACCACCACCACTACTACTTCCTCCTCCCACCATCTTCTTCCGTCGCTTTAAAACCGCCCTGAATACCACCAAATCAAAAACCAGTAATTTCGTCTTCAGATACAACAAATCAAATGAATTTAACAGAAGAAGAAACAAAATCTGGAGCTGAGAGAGAGAGACTAGTAGTTTACTCGAGAACAAGTCGAAATCCCATTGAAATTGGATACTAATTTTTTAATTTTTGTATAAAAATAATAATTTCAGCTCTATTTTTCACTTTCGCTGCTATATTTTCTGATCAGTTGACCTCCACGACAAACGCGATTGAGAGCGATACAAAGAGAAAAGAACTGTTTTTGCTGACGTGGTAAATCGGTAAGCTTCTAAGATTATTACACGTGGCTTTAGTATAAATAATGAATGGTTAGGAATGACCTTGACCCCATCTACCTCTTTGGTTAAGTTTAATGACTTGACAAAGATAAATATTCCTGATAACTTTTTATACAAAGTTGAAATTTTTTTTTTAGAATTATCCCAAATATAGAAGAAAGAAAATGATTCAAGAATTATGTATGGATCCATCATTCTAAATTAAATATTCTTTATGATCATACTTTTAGATCAGGTGTAAAAATTTAATATGATATGCCTACAGCTATAGATTATAGAAATCTAGGGTGAAACATTTTTACATTTTAGACCAATTAATAATCCATAAAACAATAAAAGTCTTCAAAGTAATAATTTGTTCATTTCTACATTTTTAATTGCTTCTTCTACATACTACTAGTCGGAGCTAGGAAATGGTCTTAAGAGTTTCATCTTGAAACAGAAGTCCAATCCTATGGACGCAAACGCAAATATCAACACGCTCTGAGACACCAAAACGGCGCCGTCTATCCCATGTGAAAACAAGCTTTCCCAGCTCAGCTCCAATGGCGGTCCTCTGCTCAACATACCAAGTCCTATACCACATAAAAAATCGAATCTATAATAAAACTGTTTTAAAAAAAGACAGATCCAAAATAATACAGGTCAGAGGTTAACAATCAACTCATCAATTATTAAGAATAAATCAAATCGTTGATTAGTATTATATTACTGGCAAATTATAATTTAAAAACAACCAAAGGGCGGGACAACGATGGGATTTTTCCAGCTCATACTTCCACACAATATATAACAAGACAAAGAAAGTCTTTTTCTTTTACCATTTCTCTTAAAGCTTATTCAATCACAAAACGCAATTGCTTTGAACAATTCAAAGAAGTTAGATTGAAACAGTAATCAAATGTGTTGTTACCTTTAACAAACCCAAAAGCTGCAACGGCTCCGGATTTAAGATGACTATCATCCAAGTCTCTTCTGACTGCATACCTGAATGTCACTCCAAACAATGCACAGCTTGCAAACGCTATTCCTAGGGGAAGAACAAGCTGCTCGATGCTCGAGACTTGAGAAAGAGCAAATGGGAGTTCCGCAATGGTCCCAACCGCAGCTGCGATCACTGCCGCTTTCGCTGATTCTAACCTCTCCTTGTCTTTGTCAATCGAATAACCTTTTTCTGAACTTCCAATTGCTGTGGTATCTGCTAAGGACAAAGCGCGTTCTGCTTCCTCAACCATTGATCTTGCTGCGACAATCTCCTGCTGGCATTCTGCGATCTTGAATCAGATATTGAATTAGATTAACATGTTCTGTCACAGCTTCCTTTCAAGGAATTTGTTGGTAGATAAACATGAACTTCCACTGTCTACAATAACAAACTAGAGACTTTGTTCCGAAACACGAGAAAACGAAAAAATGAACACTCGAAATGCTACCAAATTCATGGTTTAGTAACCTTATCTAATGAAAGTATCTTCACACAAACTAAGAGAAATCCCATTTCCAGGTTTCAACCACAAAAGCAACACCATTAATAATGATTGATACTACTTGAACTTATCCTAAGCATAAAATGCACAAATTCACTACTCCATTGTAATTCATACTCTATAGAACCTCACAAAACCACAAATTTCAAGCGCAAAAGAATCAAATGTTCCATCATTTCATATCTACAACATTTCCAGAACAAGCTCTCACCTCTGCGGCTCTTGATTCGAGCTGATTAACATAATCCTGTAACAATTTCGCCTCAATTTCTTGTCTCTCTATCTCTTGGAGCTCTCTCTTCGCTATCTCCACTCTCAACGACGCTTTTTCCAGACCATCAAGCAAATTCTTGTTCTCTTCTCTGCTAAATAGCTCCTCCACTTGGTTTCCCACAATACCGGACAACGACTTCTTCAAATCTCCGCCGTCACTCGAATTTGCTACATTCTCTTCCGACGAACTTCTAATTTTCCAGTTTCGAGTTCTACGATACGGAGAACTCGAAGCGGTCACTTGTTTGGGATTCAAAAGATAAATTTCAGGTAAAATCACTGGATTTGGTTTACATGGAAGCGATTGCAGAGATGAACATTGCATTTTGATAAAGAACAAGAAAATCTTCAAGTTCTATCTGGTTTGATCCGTTGCGAAGAGTGGCCACTAAAACGATATGAGAGAAAACGGCAGGCTTTTTAAAAAGCAACGACAATACACTTTAGCCTTTAGGTCCTGAAATCCACGAAACGACATGCATTTTAATATTTCTAAACGGCATGCATTTCAATTCTCAAATGAAACCAAGACTGTTTCTTTTTCTTTAGTAACACCCCGTTAATGCGGCTTTTGATTTTCTTCGGATAATGCGAATCTTAACAAGACTCAGACTCAAAAGTCAAAACTAACAAAGTACTTAAAAACATGAACGATAAAGCTTTTGAAGATAATCATGGATACGTACAATGCACTCTAATCACCGTTTTATTCCGTCTCTACATCCAATTCCGACACTAAGCTTTGAAAGCGTTGACCTCATCAACCACAGCCTTCTTGTAAAGAGACACATCAGTTGACCCAAGCACCACGTGATACCCACGTGCCTTGAGATCACCGGTTTTGTCCTGAGCCGTGGCCATCCCAGCCAAGTAAGCTCCGCCATTCGCCGGATCAGAGGCCAAAACCGCCGTCTCAGCCACCTTCATGACGGACTTCAACTTCGGGTTTCCTGGATCGTGAAGTAGCCCCAGACTCGCACTCAAATCTCTCGGCCCCATCATCACACAATCCATCCCATCAACGGCTACGATCTCCTTCACATTCTTCACACCTTCCTCTGATTCAATCTACAAAACTCAAGAATATACCAATATCATAAAAATTCTAACTTCCATTTTTAAAAATAATTACGCATTTTAGATTTCAATTTAACAATTTTGCCCAATAAAATCAAAAATCAGAGGGATTTGAGGATCGAACCTGGCACATGATGAAGAGCTTATCAGCGTAATCACCTAAATAACCTTCGTTAAATCCGAAGTTGGAGTCTCTAACAACGGAGTAAGCACAGCCACGAACACCGTCAGGACGATACCGACAAAACGAGACAGCTTCGGAGGCAGATCTTCCGGTTTCGACCATTGGGAACATAATGCCGTCGGGTCCGAGATCTAACGCTTTCTTAGCCCAAGCCTGGCTAATGTCGGGTACACGAAGGACGGTAGAGCAACCAGCGGCTTCGATTGCTCGAATGCAGTGAAGCGCTTCACGAATCCCGCCGGCGCCATGCTCCATATCGACGATGATGAAGTCGAATCCAGCTCGGGCAGCGATCTCCGCGAGTTCCGGTGAGAAAGAGAGAAGAAAGTGACCGAGCAGCTTTTCTCCATCTTGGAGACGTGATTTCAGTGATTTTTTGGAAGCCATTGTCACTGAGAAGTGGAGGAGGAATGGAGGTTGATGAAGAAGGAGAAGAAGAAGCGTTTTAGAGAAGAAGAAGACTAATTCCTTTCATTAAATATTGTACATGGGATTTTATTCTTTTTTTACATTATTTTCTTTCTAATTAATTTGAGAATTTATTCATTGAATTTAATTGGGTTGGTAAAATTATATTCCAATTTTTTTTAATGATATGTTTATAGTAGGGGTGGGCATTTAAACCGAACCGAACCGAACCGACCCAACCCAACCGAAGTCAAACCGACCTAAACCGAACCCAAGATTAGACTCAAACCATTCGGTTGGATTTATTCTCAACCCAAATGGGTCGGTTCGGTTCGGTTTAAAACCGAACCGAACCGACAACCCAATGTGTTTATTTAATTATATTAATAATATTATAAATAACTAAATATGTGTTTATTTTTACTTTTATAATGATTTGAATAAATGTAAAATAGATTTAATTATCTCTAAAATTCTAACCCTAAAAAACTTAGGGTTCTCCTTCTAAAAAACTTACAACTTGAACTTGATATTTAATTACTTTATCAATTTCAATGTTCAAACTTCAAAGACAATGATTTTTTTTGTTTTGTTACATTAATTGATTTTTTGAACCGAGTTCAAACCGATCCGAAGTAAAACCGAACCGAACCAAACATAAACTGACCCAAACACAAACCGAACCAAACTAACTTCGGTTGAGTTTGGTTAGAGTTTTACGAAACCCAAATAAACCGAACCGAACCGAACCCAAACCGAACCCGAAGTTAAACCGAAATGCCCACCCCTAGTTTATAGTATCTAAATATATTTTTCTTAATAAAATAAACATTTCTAATTCAAACTAGACGTTTGAATTTTGATTAAAACAAACAATTGAGTTAAAAGATATAAAATATTTATTTATTCCAATAGTATTTTTGGATTTCTCACTCGCTTCCAAACAAAACAAATGCACTTTTTACATTAGTCTGAATCTGACATGTACATGTGACAATGTGAGTGACGATTTAACATATACCAAAACAAGAACATATGTGAGTGAGACAGCAACTCTTTGGCAACTGTTAACTCATGTTTTTTTTTTTTTTTTTTTTGTCATCTAGAATTATATTATTTATCTTGAATTGGAACCAAGGTGAAATACAAAGCCCAAAGAAGGGAAACTAAAGCCGGCGGACGACATGAAAGTCCCCGGAGACAAAGCCGGCGGAAAACGAGATTTCCCCGGAAGCTAGACCCTAAGAAAGGAAAACTAAACATAGAATTGAACAAAGCAAATGAGTTCAAACCACACACGCAGGAGGTCAAAACCAAAAACTAAGAAAGAAGCACCAAGCTTAAACCTTAAAAGAACCAAAAGACCCAAGAAAACAACCTAATTCTTCAGAAGCTCAAGCGATTGAGATTTACCAAGGATGCCCGCGGCCAACCCGAAGATAACATCTACCTCTTCCTATCAAGATGAGAGCGGATCTCTCGAAACCAAGAACCAAAGCTTCATAACCCGGCAAGCAAGACAAAAGAGTTAAGGGAACCTCGAGCACACTTCCGAATACGACGACCGACGACTGCTGCGTCCACTAGCGTCTAACTAGAAACCTTCAAAAGGCGATCCCAACAGGAAAGCAAGGACAAGGAGAAAGGCCCAACCTCTCGAAAACATCAAACTCAAGAGCAAGAATGACGAAAACCGAGATAGTTAACTCATGTATAGAGAACAAATATGAAGGCCGTTTTATTTTAAGGAAAGTAATCAGTATTATCAACAATGTGACCAAACCAAATCTCCAACTTCTTTTTTTGGGCAAAACCAAATCTCCAACTTAAGCTCGAGATTTACAATTATTGGTTTCTAATTATTTCAACTCTATGTAAAGACTCGTCTAATAAGACTTCAGATATGTGTCGACATCGAGAGTTTATCTCTACCGTACGTACATTGTCTTCGGTTTGTAAGACCACAAGCGAATCAACATATATAATCATGTTTACTTTGACGATCAACAAAACACCAATATAAATTTTCCATTTTCTTCTTCGTTAATATTTTTAAGTGACTATATGTAAAATTTCCAAATTTTCCTAGTATGTTTCTTGATGACAAAATGTAAAACCTCCACTTTTTCCGATTTACTTACAGAAATGTATATTCCTAGTTAATATTTTGAAGTGACTAAATGTAAAATTTCTAAATTTTGCTGGTATGTTTCTTGATGACAAAATGTAAA
The DNA here is from genome assembly GCA_019202795.1 of Arabidopsis thaliana x Arabidopsis arenosa. Classification (NCBI taxonomy): domain Eukaryota; kingdom Viridiplantae; phylum Streptophyta; class Magnoliopsida; order Brassicales; family Brassicaceae; genus Arabidopsis; species Arabidopsis thaliana x Arabidopsis arenosa. The sequence goes on from CM032924.1 coordinate 6,926,951, forward strand.
ACTTCCACTTTTTCTGATTTACTTATAGAAGTGTATGTATAAATATAATTTGCACCCAAGATTAAGAAGAAGAAGACACGATAAAAAAGTTTCAAATTTTTTTCTTTTGGTGCGGTGAAGAAACAACATGGATATTGCTCTCATCATCATAATCGTAGCCACCGTCCTTGTGTTCGCCATCCTCATATCGTTTGCTCTATGGTGTTGTTTTGGTCATCATTCTCCAGTTGATCCTAGATGTTCTTAACTATTTCTATTATCAACTATTCTTCTTTCTCAACTATTTAATTATGAAAATTAGTATTCTGTTGAATAGCAGATCGATGATGTTGCGATGCTGATATATTTATCCTTATTTAGCTATTAATTTTTTTTTGTTTAATCATACTGTAACTCTTTATTTAATTGATATTTTAATTATTTTTTCATATATTGTGTTACACATTCATGATTATTAGTATTACATGTTTACATGTTTATTGTGAAGGCTGTTTGAGAACATAATCACGACCAAGTGATCAACCGAAGAAATTTTTGTATGAGTTCCAAATCTACATTACTTCTAACATAAACGAAGAATAACTCTGGTTTTGGCTTCTTCTATTTGTTACACTCTACTCTTCGAGTTCGAGGTCAAGTGAATCAACGTAGTCGTAAAGCGTCTCGATTCGTGGTTGTGCTTTGAAATCTCTGACCTTTTCTTTCTCCATTCGGGAATCGTACCAAAACCTACACAAAACAGAATTAGCCAAATTCCCTTATACAAAGTTACATGATATACGTAGTTTGAGATTCAAATGGTCGGCCCAATAAGTGACGATGGACTTGGGCTTTCTCGAAGAGAGATGACGTGTTATTATTAGTAAATCTACAATGAATCACTTAATTTGTTGGTGTTAATGTAAGTTAGAGACAAGGTGACACAAATAATTCAGACCTAGGTGTAAGTGACCAAGGAGAACATAACTGTGTGAAGGTTTAGATAATATCGACGGACATGAAAACGACTGCAAATGATCCGGTTCTATATGAGTTGACCATCCATCTTGAACTTTAATTTCTGTGTTTTCAATTTCTGTTTTTATTAATTTTGTTTTCGTTCTGGCAATGCATTGAAGCTTAGAAATCATATTTTACGGACAGTATTTGAATGTTTGGTGCGTTCACACTGATTTATACGATCACAACCATAGGTGTACATATCACTCGCAATATAAAAAAACGTTCGAGGGTCATACCTTTCCCAACGCCTTTCAAAACCTATGCGTAGGTCGAATCAAATCTTCTTCTTTTTTTTTTATGTCAACGGTAGCATCAAAATTTAAACAAATTCACTATGTACTTGATCAATCTTATCGAATATGTTTTATTGAGTTGTATGTATGAATTTAATAGTATTAATCTAAACCTACTAATACACACTTAGTAGTATAAATTTGCTAACATATATAAAATTATAAACTTATAAAATCATAATAGATACAAAAATAATAATATTGAAAATGTAAAGAAATATTCTTCCGTGTATAATAAATGAGAACATCTTAGTTTTACGGTTACACTTCATATTCATTTTTTTATAAATATATTCTACTATACTTGATCAGCATGGTAATGTCGCCATCCCAATCTAACTTGTTTTCCCTTTTTCTCACCAAACCATGTATATGTTAAGATGAAAAGTTGAATAATTAGGTAGGAGTCTTCGACTTATAGAAGTTCAAAATATTTTTCCATCATATCAATTCTTTTAGTTATAGAATATATTCTAACATTGATTATTTTTCCTTATGTAGTACTAGTACGTACATTACATGTCATGGTCCATCCTATCAGATCATCTTATAGATTATTAGACTGCACTTGCCGAACAACTTGAAATCTACTTTCGAAATAGACATATGCTTGTTAAAAATATAAATGTAACTGACATGATTCACATGAATACAATTCTCACGAAGAAAAATATATGACACAAATTTAAAATGTGCCTAGATTGCATTACTCGTAGTAAGACCCTATCCCAACAATGTTCAAGTGATGCTCGAAAACATATTTAAAAATTGGCCAAATGTTAACTTTGAATTAGTGGCATTGAATATTCAAAATCAATATGACTTTTATAGAGAAGATCTGATTACAAGAAAAAGATAAAGAAAATATCTAAGAGAAAACGAAAAGTGTTCGAGAAAGATTTTGATAAAGATTCAACTAATGTTTATGGACGTGGTTTTATTATTCGAAGATGTTGAGCTACAATCTGAGATAAAACTTTATTTGACATCTATTAAATTTTATTTTTTAAATGTTCCATTCTCCACTAGAACTTATCCGTAAGATCACATCCATACTTGAATACTTCAACACAAGCACACCGAATTTAAAACTTAGTGTAGAAGTATGTTCTTAAGGTCGAGTCATTGTCACTTTCAGACAAAATTATTTAACGTTGGTCGGATTCCTTTTCTTTTTATAGTGGCCACCATAACACATCACCTAAGTCCTTTGACCTCAATGTCTATGTAGTTCAAATGAAATAATCGATTTCAAACACGAATAACATTTTAATAATTTTATTTTCTTGTAAAATTTGAAATACTTCACGGGTAAAACCAATGCCACAAAACATTGGTAACTAAGAGATTTTGAGAATATCAAATTTGTTCTTGTATAATTGCCGTTGATTAGACAATGATCTTGTGGTTATCATTGGTCTACTTAAGCCAAGTTTGGTGAGGATTGTGTCTGAATTGTGAAGTGTACATATTAGAAGATATCTGAATTTCTTAGAACTAACAGTTTATAAAACATTACTTTACATGCAGCTAATATCTTTCCAGTTTTGATAGTTGAGAGATATATTCTCAACTGCCATTTGACCGTGTGGTTTTGTAACATCAAAGTTCGACTGTAGTCTTTTTTGTCTTACAGTGAAATTCCAAATTTATCGATGTTTTAACAGAACTTTATAGCCAGACTAGAAATGTTTCTATAGCCTGTGAAATACATATATATTCAACCCCATTTCATTTTCGTAAAAAATAAACTAAATTTTCAATAACAATATGTAATATTTGTACATGGTTTCAATGTAATTACGTAGATATGAAGAGATTATTATATAAGTAGTATGTTTAGAAGAATAAAAAAATCAAAGAGCAAAGGGTCAAGATCTAGATTGATGAAGCTGAAACCATAGTGGGATGTATAATTTCAAACACACAGATTTCAAGGAGAATGTTTTCTGTGGGTCCCACCTACTTTAATCTGTAGACTTGTGACTTGTCTCTCATACTATTATTCTCACTCTCTTTGTTTTCAATTTTTGTATTTTTATTTAATTGCCTCTTCAGTCTACACATCGAAAACCAAAGCACACTTCATTTCATTTCAAATTGTTTTCCGAACCAAAATTATCCATGAGATGAACATTCTCCAAACTCACTCATGCCATATATAATAAGTACTGTATACAATAAAAATGCACCAACTTAATTAGGTACATTTCATTGTTATTGTAAACGAACACAATCAATTGTTTTTGGCCAGGAACGAATCCAATAATTTCAATTTAGATGGAGAAATTAAATGGGATATATATACAGTTTTATTTTTTAATTGGGATGGTAGGGCTAAACCATCTTTAGCAATAAATAATAGTTAAGTGTATTTAGTGAGGATCATGTGAAAGTCATCAGAGTCTACCTGTCTCTTTTAAAATTTTTAATTTTTCTTAAATTTTTATTAATATGTACCTGTTCTCTAACAAAATGACATCCATGTGTAGTTTTACCAAAAACGAAAAAACATACTATGCTGTTGAATATAATTTATTTACACACTAATTTATACAACATATTTCGCATTAATTCTTCCAATAATGTAAAATATTGGGGAAAGAAATGAACAAGAGAAGGAACATCAAAAGACCAACCAATGTATCATTTATAATCTGTGTTAGAGATAACAAAATTCAAAACAAATTAAAGTCATTCAATATGCATGCACCCCCAATAGTATCCTTAAATCCAAGTTAACAAAAAAAAAAAACCCACCAATAAGAAAATTCAAAGCGAAATTAAGAACATATTGATTAATTAAATAAATAGCAATAATTAACCATTAATAGGACTATCTTCATCAACCAAACCGAGAAATTAGCACCATGATCCTCCACTCAACATCCCAGTCCAATAGCCACCAGACGTAGCAGCTGCATCACTACCACTTCCTCGCTTCTGATGTTCATTAATGTCGACATTAATTGTTGCTGATGAAGAAGAAACCGGCAATTTCAAATCCTCAAAAGGAAACAAGTGCCTTCCATTCACATCATCACCGCCTTCTCCACCTTCTTCACCTCCTTGAAACCCTCCATGAAACCCATTATTCTGATGATGATCTAATGAAAACCCTAGAAGTGTGGTGTTTGTGTTGCAAGGCTTGTAATGATCTTGCATTGAAAACCCTCCTGATGCTGGATCTTGATTATGAACTGGAAATCCCATAAAGGAAGAATTTGATGAATTCCCGTTATTACTATTGTTTCTTATGAGATCCAGAGAAGAAGTAGCCATGGCAGAACATGAAGAAACAAGCAATGGATTGTTATTGTTGTTGCTCTTGTTGGTGTTGTTGCTGTTGTTGCCAATGTTGTGGATGAGGTCAGTGAAGTTGGTCCTGCTCATCCCATGTGGTGGAAAACCTAAATTGAGATCTTGTTGGGTCGTCTCAAGGAATTTAGGGTTTTGACCGGTCAAACCTTGTTGAGACATGCTCATGAGGTGATGGTGATGATCAGAGAGATGTTTCTTTGTAGCTGGTTGTGTAGAATCCGAGTGATTGTTGTTACTAATATCAGAAGAAGAAGAGTGAGATCTCTTGTTCTTTCTTGAGCCACCGCCAACAGGAATGTTTCTAAGCGAACCGCCTTCGGTCCAATACCTTCTACAACCTTTGCAGAAGTATCTTGGTTGCGTCAAACTATAATTGTTGTAGTAACAAAACTTTGTGTTGGTTGAGTTACATCTCGGACAGTTTACAGCTTGGTCCTTTTCTGGCCTTGCCTTCCTCTCTCCACCCGCCGTCGATGGCTGCTGCGGTTGAAGCGGTTGCGGTTGCGGCTTTGGGCGTGTGTTTGTTACTATTTCTTCCAAGGGTTTCACTACGATCTCCTGATCATCAAAATCAAAAATACACCTCTTCCAACCATTAGCACAAAAACCTTTGCACATATACAAGTATAGACATAATTAACATATATGTACTGATTTGATTTATGAAAACCTTTTAACAAAAAAAAAACATATATGTACTGTCGATCAACAAAGTAATGGGTTTTCATCAAGACAAAAATGATTTGGATATTTGAGAAAAGCTTTAACTAAAAACATAAAAGAAAAAGCAAATTAATAAAGGGTAAAGTGAAAAAACCATATATTTAATTAAAGGAGAATTAGATCCAAAAACTGTTGAAGAGAATTGAGTAACATCAAAACGAAGAAGATCCAAAAACATTAAACTCCAAGTTAAGACCAAGTACTGAACCCAAGATGAATCAAATGATCTAACCTACATCAACACATACATATTGAGTTGTCAGGATATGTATAAATATGTAAATGTTTGTGTATAGTACCTGTGGCCATTGAGCCGTATCCATAGATGAACTTTCTCAGAGCCGAAACAAAACCTGATAATTCCTTTCCTTAATTAACGTCTCTATTTGGAAGAAAAAAGAGGTGTGTTTTTTTGTTGTTGGATGAAGAGAAAGGGAATTTTGATGGCTGAGAAATCTTTTTTGAATGAGGAACTTCTTTGTATGCTTTGTCTCTGATCACATTTGCTTTATGGTAGAGAGAGAAGAGAGAGAGAACAAATTGTATAATATAAGATTATTAAAACATTCCGAGTGGGAATCTTTGTCGTACTTTAATAAACAAATACTTTAATACTCGTCCAATATAAATATAAGCATGTATGTATGGGCTTATATTTTACATATATATATATATATATATACCACATCTATATTTTGCCATGGAACTCTCTACATTATTTAGAACTTAATGGAAGGATTAATTACTTAGGTGGAATTCATACAATTATATATGTAGCCGGTATGTTTATTTTAATTAACAATTATGGTTTTAATAGTTGAACCATATGTATTATGTTTGAATCGAGTAATTGTCTATATGTTATTTGGAAAATTATAGTTGAGATGTATATATGGATGGATATTAGATGATAACGCTGCATTTTAACTCAATGCATTACCAAAAATCAAGTGGTTATGAGATACACATGACTAGTTTTAAATATTATTCAACATATTTTCGATTGTAATGATAAAAAAAAATTGTTATTCTTTTGCAAGGAAACTAGATCATCACCCGTACTAAAGTACGGGTTAAATTTTATTTATTACAAAATTTATATAATATATATATTAGAACTAAGTTTTAATATATTATAATACAAAGTAAAAAAATATTAATTTTTTTGTCAGTCCCTATATACAATATTAGAATAAATATAGATTTTTTTCTATAATACTCAATTATGGATAATTTTTTTTTTAAGATATGAAAATGGAACATAATTTTATTTTTTAAAAAGTAATATTTTTTGAACAATGAGTTAATTTATGTTAACAACCACAAAATAGGATTGCATATATTTTAGTTAGAATTAAAATATCATAAATGAATCGCATATAAAACATAGATTATTTTGAATTAATTAAGAAATTAGCTATTATTTTGAACTAATTTAGAAAATTCTTTTTCAATTTATAATTCTTTGGTTGTTGAAATAGAGATTTGTTTGAGCTAATCTAATTACAGAATTTGTTTGAGATTTATAATTACGGAATTTACCAATTATTTGCATAATCGAATATGTTATAAACATATATTTAGCATATAATAATACCAAAATCAACCTGTGCGTGGAGTCTATATTTTTATTTTAGAATCTCAATATTTCATTTTAAAATATTGCGTGCACAATCTATTATTCGTTAATTCTAAAATTGCTTGCGGAATCAAATTTTCAAATATTTAGAGGTGTCATCAAACCATATTTAAATATTATACACTATTTTAAAATATTCCAAATTAAAATCTTTAAATTTTTTTTGTAGTTTATAAATTTTGAATTTCAAAAAACAAATTATATGAAATTAAATATAACTATTCAAATAGTTATAAGGATCAAAACTCATTTCATCATATAATATATTATATTTAACCCGCTACCTATTATAAATATTTTTAAAAATAATCAAATTAGAGTATTTATAATTTTTAACTTTTTGAACTATTAAGTATTGATGATATTCTCTAAAAATATCAAGTAAAACTTATTTTAAATGTTGCAAATTAAAATATTTAATTTTTTATTGAAGTATATAAAATTATACATTTCAAAAAATAAATGTATGAAATCGAATATAAATATTCAAATTCTGACCCGTTGCTCAGTCGAAATTTTTGTTGAATTTATTTTTGTGTAAAAGAAATATATTACTCAAGTCTGAATTTTTGACCCGTTTAATTGTTTTCTTTATAGATTGAACAATTTATATGCGTTTTTAAAAATTCAAATCTTGGCATATGCAGAAAAAAATTTACTTTTTTTTTTATTATATAGATGATATGATGATTTATTTGTTTCATATAAATATAATCATATAAAGATGAGAGGTGAAGTTTAATGATTAATAATAAATTAATATGGTAAGTTAGATATCAAATCTTATATATTCATTTTGATTGGTCATTTAAAAAAAATTAATAACAGATTTTCGTTTTATAATTTAACTAAATTAATTAAATGACATAAATTAGTATTTTACTTGTTTATCCTTAAGAAAATGAATAAATTTTTTCTAAAAGAAAAAATTTGTAATGGCATTCTCATGTAATTTTTTACAAAAGAGAAGGTTAGTTAAGAGTTTCTTATAAAGTGTACTCCCCAAATAATAGTATAGGATCATCACAATTTAATTTCGTCACTAAACCTGTAAGAAAATACGGATGTTAATCAAATTAAAATTCAGTTCGTGTTTTGGACCACTGAATCTTAATTCTAGCATATATAACATGATCAGATTTTAGTAAGGATGTGAAAAAAACATAAATTGTATCAACGCGTTAACTCCTAAAACAAGTTACATTTGTAAATCCTATTCGACAAGCAAAATATGCTTATGCTTTTGGAAATATGTTGACTTGTGCGTTATCTGATACAACATCAGCTTTCAGTTTCTAATTGTTTATTATATTTCACTTTGTTGTTTTTCAGTTCAAGGAAACTTTCAAATTTGAAAATTCTGAGTCGGATTGAATTTTTGGTAATAAGTTAGGTATTTGATATTAAAGTCTTAACGTCCACAAGGATTTTCAATTGTGTTTAAATTTAAACTATATATAGTACATCAAAATTTCCTAGTTTGATTTCAATGCCTGACCTTAAAAGTAGATTGTTCTCTTCTTCTGTTTCGAAAGTCGACTGTTCTTTTCATAGTGAAATAACGGAAAGTGGGTTCTTTAACCAAATATTTCTTTATTATGGTTTTTAGAAAGTTATCATGCAACAATTTTGCGATAATTTTGAGTAAGAAATATAACTAATATATAGATATATATGTATTTAGAAAATACTTCTAATTCAATAGATTGAAACTATGCTACATCATCACATAATTGAATGTAAAATCAATACTTTACCTTTTCGAAGACAAATGCATAGTGATAGTTATGTCCTTTTTAACTATCTTGCTAAAAGATTATCTTTAGATATAATTATCGAATGAAATAAATTTTATCAGCTGTCCAAAAGCTATATAAAGTATAACTTTTCACGATATAAAGTATACTTAGAATCATATTAGTACGGAGGAAATCAAATTCAAAGACCTAATAAGTTGACCACCCATTGACGGATCAGAGTTGACCTCTTATATTCTCTCTTATTTTGGTCGACCTATTATATTCTTAAATCAAATAACAACAAAATGATACATTTCAATATTTCATCTATCTTTAACATGTTTTTCTTGGGACATAGTCACACGTACAACGGTACAAGTATATAATGTGCAAATGTTTTTTTTTTTTTTTTGTCAAAGTATAATGTGCAAATGTTAAGAAGAGAGAAGCCAAAGACGCCCTTAAAGGTCCACATGCACCAGATTAAAAAGCTCATCTGTTATTTCATAAAACTTATCCGTATTTCACGTGTGACTTAAGATTCCAATTAGGTTATGATTACCTGTATCGCACGAATTTAATTCTGATTTCATTTTAGACGGTCACGATCTATACTCAGGATTTAAATCATAATGTTGTGGTGTGTTTGATTAGTCTGGCCCCCAGATTTAACATGACATATGTGTCATCGCCACGTGAGTTATCTTACTTAGTGTACAAAACAGCTCAGGAACACCTAATTTCTTTCACTCCACATGCCACGCTCCCTACTTATTTAGTCATCTTCTTATCTCCAATGAATTGTTACCAAACACATAATAACCTTTCTCTAAATTAATATCTAGCACAAACATTCGAATAATAAAAACTAAAATTTGAAATAGTCAAATTTCATTATAAATCAAGATAAATCTCTTTGGTAAACTTTATTAATTAATCTTCATTTTCTTAAAGCAGTAATCATAGGAGACATAGCAGAGACTGAGATGTTGACAAGTGTCGTAATTTAAGTTGACTGAGTCGAATAATGAACGGTTATTACGGGTTGATATGTGTCCGGTGAAATTAGGTCCCACGTTGGCTCATGCGCGTGCCTTCTCTGATAATTCTCGCCGAAGAAAAGGTCCATCGAATCTGGACCGTTGGATTTAGTGATGGGTCCGACGTAGTGCGTGGATAGCATCTTAGAAGTTGCGGTCCATGTCAGCGTGTGTGGACAAACCCGCACCATATTAACAACTTGCCATTCTCTCTGCACCTTATTATTAGCCACTTTACCAATAGGGCATGTTTTTTTTTTTTTTTTTTTCTCGAATACACTTTTGGAGTAGATAACAAATCTGATGCAACAGTTTGTTTCGGGTAAAAAGATTAATCAATGTCTCAGATAGATTTACTGATGGATTTGACTAGTTTTCAACTGAACTTTGGTTTAAGAGTTTGAAAAGTAAAAGATATTGTAAATATTTAAACTCAAAACTCAAAAGGCTTAAGAGTTTGACTCCTTGGAGATGGAGACACCGTACGTAACCTTTCATCTTTTAAGTGAGTGGTTAGTTTGCTGGTTAAGTGGGTTCGATGTTTGGATTAATTGATTGGTTCAATTTAGTTTTCATGAGTACTAATGGGCTAACTTAAACCGGGTGATTTTATTGGGCTTCCTTCTTTTCAGTTTTAATAGAAACAGTAACGTCTTTGATCCTTCCATTCATTTCTTGCTAAAATATTTGATCGCGCTTGTATAGATTACACCACAATTAAGTTGATATTAAACACCACCGTTTGAAATTTAAAAGATTGATGGCAGAAGATGAGCCAAAACACAACTTTTCTGGTAGATATCATCTATAACTTTACGATGTACGAATACTCTACATGGACGACCAACCAATAAGCACTTAAGCAGCACTTACTATTACAGTATTACTAATCATCCCATCACTTGTGCATTGAATGAAAAAAAGAAAGAAAGAAGAAGCTCGCATAAGGACTTCAGGGGCCTCAATAACATGTGGGCTTTTAATTTTATAATTAATGCCGTTCTCGAAATAAGATATAGGTCCATTAACAGTTATTATCCCGTAACTTTTCATAAACAAATACTGTAGCTAAATTCTTGCTCTTGCTTAGGTAATATTTTATCACCGAATAGCTTTTAATGTTGTAAGATTAATTTATCAATGTATGGCACGTGTGAACTGTTTGGTTTTACATGCTAGATTAACACTAAAGTGTGCATTGTTCCTTTTTTAAGTTTAAAAACCTCTCTCCTTTGAGCCAACCTTTCTCCTTTTCTTCTTTCATGTAATGATAAATATTCCGTAAGGACGGAGCAAGTTTGATGGCGCACGAGATTTCTTTTTCAGAAGTGAAAACCCCTGGCGCATGTTAGTAGGGTCCCTTTGATAAAAAGAAAAAGAAAAGATAGAGAGTGAGAGACCCATGCTCAAAAGTATTATCATGCGCCATTTTTATATGGTCCTAAGTGGCTAAGTCCCATCTCTAACCGATTTTCTCATCTATCTATCTTTTTCTCACCTTTTTCATATTATATGTTTTCGTTTTTTCCATCTTCTTTGTAGATTTCTTATCCGTATTTTTTTCTTCAATAGTTTCGATACACCATTTCTGTTATTTACTTTAAAATGAACATGTGTATGAAGTCAGAATATTAGTTCGAATTCATTTAGTTTTACATAAATTCAGGAGTACAACATTTAAAAACATACAGACTTTCCTCTATTCTTCACGACTTATTATAGCTTTAACTATTAAAGCAAAAAGGTAAACTACTCAATGCCAAGTGCAAACACATTATTAAAGAATTATCAACATCCAAATAGCATCACACACGTAATAATATTAAAAACAGTGATAGAAATATCTCACATGGACATATGAATAGTCAATGTCAAAAAGATTATTTTGGAAAAAAAAAAAACGATAAGATAGAGGGAGAGATCTCTCACAGATCAGTCCAAATGAGTTAATCACAAAATTATCAAACTTCCGAGCACTTTCGAAACTAATGATTGACATTATGATTTCCCACTTCACTTTATTAATCTAATTTTATTATAATAGTTCAAGTTGAACTCTTCAGCATATGTACTTAAAGAAAACTATGAAAAAAAAACTTTATAATTTATTGTTCTCATATGTGTAATATAACTTAAGTATAAACAAAGACTACAAAGTACATCAGCTTCGCATTCGCACTATAGAAATAGGATACTTGTATATATCAACTTAACTTTATAATATATTTTCTCATCTACTAAAATTTAGTATAATTTTTTTCCTAAGGGTGGGTATGTGAAGAAGATAAGATAATTACTTTTTTTTTTGTTTTTCTTAGCTACACGGGTCGAAACTGGCCTTGGAATGTTGAGCCACCAGAATCTCAGAAGCAGCCCATAATTTGGTAGCTTCGGATGAGTTGGATCCTAGTCCAGACGGCGTCGTTTCATTACAGTCCGTGAAATACTTTCCCGATACGTTCACCAGTCTTGGATTTGTTGCCACGTAACACGTCGTTGCTGCTGCCTAATCCCATGCCAAAATCAAACAAAGTAGCACATAAATCCAATAATCTTTAACAGGATTTAAAACAAAAAGAATAACTTATCCACCACAGAATATGTTATAAACTTTATAACTAAAGAAAATAACAACTAATTACTTGAGGGACGGTCTTAACGAGCTTGGAAGCCAGGAAGAAGACGAGATCTGAGTAGGTAAAGACAAAAGAAAGTCATATAATTAGGAATCTTAATCATGATTATAGTTGAAGATAAACTAATATGATAATGTAATGAGAAAAACTAAAATAAACCAACCTGTCAATAAACCTTCTCGGTCTCTTGTTAACCGGGTTCTAACAACTCCTGGGTGTACGCAATTTACCGTCACGTTCGCATCAATTTTCTGCATATTTTTTTCTTTACAATTAAATTCTATTTTTATATACTAAACTTTAATCACTTTATTTTAATGACCCACATGATTGTCCTAAATCCTAACTATGGTCAATAGTCAAATAAACTTTCTAGTGTGTGACTTAACAAACACTTTCATAAAATTGGTTAGAATACAAAACTCCTAGTTATCTAGATTTCTTGTTGTCCCCTTCCCATACCTTTCACCCTTTTATTTTACACTTAGAAAAATCAATAAATTTGACCATTATGACACATTAATTTCTAACATAATGCTTCTGAGTTTTTTTTTTGGGGAATAATTAACTTTTGGGGGAATAATTAAATGGATGCAAGTAAATAAGAGAGAGAGAGGGGTGGAGAGAAAGAGACCTGGAGTCTAGAAGAGAGCTCCTTGGTATGCAAAACGTTGGCAAGCTTCGAGAGAGCATACGCACGTGTCGCATCGAATTGACTAATCGATCAAACCAAAAAAAGAAGAAGAAAGATTTATTACATTTCCAAAGGTCAAAACTTTTTACTTCTATTTCCCATTTATTACCCTCCTATCGAGTTCCTGTCACTCATCAATCAAAACATTAACAACTACGCAGCTTTTTGCATTAGGTGAAAAAGTAAATTCCTCGACAAAGTTTTATTCACCTCTCAAGAACACCAATCCTACTCCCTCATTTATATTTCTAGGCATCTAGCTATTAGACCATCCGCAGTGGTGTAAGTGTGAGGGAGGGGTGTAAGATTTTTTTTATTATTATAATTTAAAGTGAGAGAGAAAAGAGAGAGAGAAAGAAAGAGAGAGAGAGAGATAGAGTGGCTTACACCCGAGTGTAAACTTACACCCGGGTGTAAAGAAAGAGACAACTTTTATATTATTTCTGTATTTTAAAATAATGTTTACACCCGCAAGGATACACCACTGCGGATGCCCTTAGGTTCATATATATGAATTGTAGATATGGTACAGTATTTACTCTTCTGATTTGGAGTTTTGATGTCTAGGTAACAAATTAAGTATGGAATGGAACATTTATGCCTCGTGACTCAACCACAAAAACAAAAAGATAACTTACCACTTGGGTTGTGAAATCAGCCGGAGATATTCGATTAAGTCGCCTGAAAACCAACCGTGGATACCGGACGTAACGTTAACGATCCGTCCTTGAACTCCTGTTTCCTCTGCCGTTTGAATCATCTTCTTTAGCAAAAGATTGGTCAAGAGAAAATGGCCTGATAATTATGAATTGATTAAATACTCCATTAAGAAGGCTATTAACAAAAAAAAATTATATAGGGTAATTAAGATCTGTCATAGACTAAGGGAATCGTATAATTAAGAAAATAGAATACCTAGGTAATTAGTGGCAAATGTCATCTCGATCCCGTCTTCGGATATTGCATGTTCATGTGCTAACTTGCCTGCGTTGTTTCTGATTCCACAATTGCATTTAAAAAAAAAAACAAATCATCACATAAGATAATATTTAAAACAAATCACATTCAAAGAAAACAAAAGTTAAGAACTGAGATTATGTTCTGTTCACATAAATTCCCGTAAGAAATATATATATATATATACATGCATATGATTATTTTGATTTTTTCAGGAAAATAAAATATTTTTCTTATAAAAGTTTAAAGACTTACATGAGAAGATTAAGAGGAAGATCAAGAGACTCGAAATCGGCGACAAAGTTTCGTACGGAGGCGATAGAACTGAGATCAAGCTCCATAACGACGATCTCTGTCTCCGGAAACTCAGAGACGATTCTCTCTTTCGCTTCCTCCGCCGCTTTCACGTTCCTCGCCGGGAAAATCAACCTCGCTCCTCGTTTCGCCAACACTCTCGCCGTCTCTGCTCCGATCCCCGACGTCGCACCTATCACCAAATCAACATCGAGTTAGAATCTCCCGACGATTCGTTTCACCGGAAAAACTCCAACCAGAGGAAAAATAAAAACAACTCACCGGTGATTATCGCTGTGACGGAATGAAGGTCGCAGTTCTCGGTAACCTCTTCGGCGGTGGATTTAGAGCCAAAGCCGCTAGCACCGGCGGCGCCGAGAAGGTATTTACCAGTCTCGATCATCGGAGTTTGTTCTGTTACCGGCGACTGTTATATGAGTGAAGAGTCTTTCTCTTTCCGAATAAATATGAAAAAATTTAAAGCCACAAAAATAAAACAGAAGAAGAAGAAGAAAACAAATAAGAAGGAACGTAATTGCCGTTTTCAGTTAGAAGGGTATTATGGTAAATTGAAGTAATATTATCAGAAAAACTGTGTTTCTCTTGTCAGGTTTTTGTAGGCAACGCCGCCTGGCTAATGAGAAGAAATAGTAATGTGTTATTTATAGTCAACTTTCTATTGATGAGGTAAAAAAGCAAAGAAAAAAAGTAGATACAACTTTTTATCAATATGATCGGTGAATTTTTTTCTTTTTTAATTATTCATTCTTGTACCCTCTTCTTGTTTTAAATCATTTCGTAGTGGTAGGTCTAGTTGTATATAAATATAAGTATTTTATATTAGGATATTATTTGTCTCAAAATTAGTTCTTGTTTAAAATCTAAAAGAGAGGTTTAGGAAAAGATCATGCATTACGTTGAAGCAGAAATAACTAAATACTTATCCATTGTCAAGTTCTTTGTAAGCAACAAGAGTTTTCCTTTTTTACATTTTTGATATAGAAAGGTGATATAAATAATTAAACATATATTGGAAAAAATCTAAACTATTCAACACAAATTAAAAACATATCAATGGTGTAACAGGAAACAAATCATCAACTTTTGGTATGGGTTGATTTGTTTAGAGAACTATCATGTGCCTTTTGGTAATTATCAAAAAAAAATTACTATAATTATGTGACTTATTGGATTGATGAATAATTATGAAGCTATTTTGGTCAAACCTAATTAATTTACTACTGAGTATTCAAAATAGCTAACAACTGTCAGTCTCTGATTGGAGCTTAAAAATGACATGATTTTTTTTTTTGCTAAGCTTGTAAATATCATTATTAATGAAGGTTGAGGTATTACAAAGAGCATTACCTATAAATAGGGTAACCTTGGCAAAAAGAAAATAAAAAACAAAGTTACAATATTTGACAATGGGAAAAGATGATATGATTTCCTACTATATTTTTTAATTACTTTTTGGTAACGTACTCAATACTAAGTTTATTAACGCTTATTTTTGTACAGCAAAAACGATTGAGTGGAATCAGATCAAAAATGGAAAACGATTGTCGTCGAAGGCAAGATATTAAAGGTCAAACGGCTTAAGGTTTGACTACTTATAGGGGACAATTATACAATCGTGACGTATTAGTTGTATACTTGGTGTCACTCATTATTCTATCATCATTTACTAATCCTAAATTAAACAAAATACTTGTAGTTTCCTATATCAATCTCGGAATAAACGCCGGTCTTGGGACTACCGAGACAATATTTTAAATCGAAAATTAAGAAATAATGAAACAATATAAAGTATTATTACACAGTACAAGATTACAAAAAAAATAAGTGCATATTAAAAAGCAATGCCATTTTTACGCACATATTATTGCTCAAAATTTGTCAAATAAGTATAGATTAAAGAGTGTTATGTTAAGTAACGAAGCGGCTAAAAAGTATTCAAACGGTGATAATTCAGTAAGTTTCCATTGAATTCAGTTCAAATCCATATATTTAAGGCTCACCAAAAAAAAAAAAATCCATATATTTAAGTCTAGACTAATTATGCGGATAAAGACTAAAGAGATGATTAGATAATTAGTGATATTTGTAACTATGGAGACAACGAGTAGTTAAAGCAGTAAACGTGAAAACGGCAGGAGAGGCAATGTGGATGACTAAGGAAGTAATTAGTCTCGTAGAAACATTAAAGAAGAATCTTGTGAGAAGGTTTACGCACGTGAGGTTTACACACTGCGTGCTGGATCACTTCTCCTCTCCCTTGGAACACGGTCATAGACAATTTTTTTATTTAATTTGTTTACTAATTACTTTGGTTATTCTTTGTTAATGATCAATTATTTTTCAATAATTCAGTCTCCGTAACATCCAATACCGTTTTTTAAGTCATCTTTTTATAGGTTTTTGTTGTTATATCATTCAGCCAATGATTATATTCATATGCTCGAAATTTCGTTGAATATAAAGCTCACATGCACCTTTCACGAATGAACGTATTTTACTTGAGAAAAAAATTATATAGTCAAATATCAATAAGACAGAGAGTTTTCCAAGTATGAAATGAATAAAAATAAAATTCTGTTAAATTGTAGAGGAATGATTAGATGAATATATTTCCTTCACTTTTAATTATCCCATATTAATTCACATTTCGAATTCACAAAAAAAATCTCATTCTTTTTACAAACTTTGAACACATTCAAAAACCATGGAGCTTATGCGAAGCTTTCTTTATCTCTCTTGTTTGGCACATCTGAAAGCTTCATGTGTGTTCCCTTTCATACGTAACATAGCAACAAACGACAATAGATGATTGGGGATGCAAAGCTTCTCTCCCTCCTTACCTTTTTCGTATTGTCCTTGTTGTGTCTTGAGTACAAGATTCCAGCTCATTGTCACGTTGGTAGCTCGATTGCGCTTATCCAAAAGTGAGTTTGAGTGAATATTGAACTCTTACTCTCAATCACTGTTTTCTTACCCACTTTTTTTTTTTCCGGAGATAATGTGTTAAAAGTACTCTTTTTGATCTAGTGTCTTCGAGTACTCTAGTTTTGTCAGAGACTTTTCTATAAGAAACTTGCTTCAGTCCAGTGACCTAATTTTGGATCAGACTATGAATTTTGTTATTTCACCTGACAGTACTGTCGATGAACTATGAATTCTAAACAAAAGTTATGTGGCTCACATAATTACCAACCACACTTGTGAAAAAAAAAAACAATCAACAGTGTCGTCTCATCAACATGTCAACATGGTAATGTTAAAGAGCATATCAACTATGGCCAAAGGCAAATCTGTCCAAAAAAGATTGAAAACGTTACTTTCTTAACCACTTAAACTAAAAAGTAAAAATCACTTTCGGTTTAAAACAAAGGGAAAAATTGGAAATATAGAGATAATGGAAATTCAGCTTTTTGGAGCACTTGTATTGGCTAGCCAACGAAACTGGGGACCCGTTTTCATTTTCCACATACGTACGTCTTCCTTGGATATATTAATAAGTCGATTAACAATATTTTTTGGGTTAAAGTTAACATTTATTACGTAAATAAAATATAACATTAAGTCATCTGCCTTATTTACTTTATGTTAATACTCGTCTCTGCATTTTTATTTTCGGAAAATTGGTTATTGAGAATGCTTTCGATCGTCACTTTCAACATTTAACCAAAAGTACGTCTTTAGAATCATGATGATGTTGATATATATACTTTTAAATACGTAGTTATCGAAATAGTTATCAATATGACCATATTCTACCGAATTTGAAAGTACATATTATATTTCTGTAATGAATATTCTTTTCTGGCTTGTTATGCGTTTCTCTTTCGTTATAATTAGAAAAAGGTAAAGTTCCTCATCATAACGAATGGAATGGCGTCTTCCTTACCAAGCGAAAAGGTGTCATGGGACAATTTGTGGCTTCCATATATCAATCATATAACACAAAGCTGACAGAAGATAAGTATATTAATTAGTAGTAGGAAAAAAAAAAACATTAAGAACATATGTTACGTACAATTGTTCACACTTACGTTCTTATGTTAGTGATTTGGTTAACTACTTGAGCATTAAATCTTTAATATAAACTAATTTTAATTAACATGATTAGTTAATCATGAAATCGTACAATACAAGACTCATTTCTACACGGGGAGGAAAGGAAACAGCTACAATGCAAATGTTCAACACCTAAAGGTCCTCATGGTCCAGCTCCTACTTTCATCGAACATTGGTATTTCACCGAAGACTTTCTAACACAAAAGAGGATGACTGAAATAAAAAATAATAATCAATTACTCAAAACTTTTTTTTTTAATTGTGTTTCAATTCGCTGTTACATTTATAATAGTCAAGTAAATAAACAGATATTATGGTTTTAAAATGTAAGGAAAATGATCATCAAAAGAATGCACTCAGCATGGTAATGTGAAACCGAGAACGAAACAAATTTTAATCGAACACTCCATATTTTATTGCAAACGGTTATAGACTAAAGTTAGATGGTTATATTTTTTATTTTTATGTAAAACATTTTTAAGTTTGACTAATGAGAAAATGCACATGGGGTTTTGGGAAACGAAATGAATTTTGACCAGCAGCAAACAAATCCCAACTTGGACGGAAGATTCTCTATGCATCATCCGTTGGCATAATTTAAACTATTAACCATTATTTTCCACCCTATTTGTATTTTTAATTTTAATTGAAAGTCTATAACTAAGGTTTTAATATCATTTCAACTTGTGTTCCTGATTCTAAACAATTGTTTCAGCCCATCTAATATCCCCTGTTTTTATCCAACAACCGACTATTTTAAAAACAACTCAAAATCATGTTTAAAATATTGAGTTTTCTTAACCAACGAAAAATCAATACACATATTTAATTTTTATCTCAGTTAGAAATTTAGAATCATAAAACATAAAAATATAAGAACTAAATCTAATGTGTCAAAAAAAATCGAAATCAAGTTGATATAGTCTAGTTCATCAATAAGCTAGTAGGTTCACAGTTTTTTAAAAAAATTGTTGATACATAATACAAAGTAACATGAAAAATAAGAAATAAGCAAAAATTGTAATATTGATGACTAAAATGTTCTTCAAGGCATACTAGGTGGTTTTAAAAAGGGGGACTACTAAACTTTCTTTAGTAGTTTTAAAATTAGTAACATGTAATGCCAACACAAATCTGAACGTACTACTATACTAGATAATAACTAACAGATATAACAAAAGGTTTGTTTATATAATGAAAAGAAGTTTAATTATAACCTCATTAAGCAAGCTGCAATTTTTCTATTATGATTCGTTTGGTACAATCTGATTCATCCAAATGGAGATTCTGTTTATGATCACCTTTTCCAACTTACATAAACCTTTTCTAACTTAAAAGAATTAAACGAAAATCATAGACTAAATAGAAATATTTTTTGCCAACTATATTTGACTAATAATCCACTTTTTGATCACTCAGTAGTCCTTAATCACTTATTTAAGTAGCTTCTATGAATAATTCAGATTCCACTCACCCATTTCAAGCCAACAACTCTAATAACACCAAATTGAGTGTTATATTCCACAGTTTTAATGTGAATTTCTTTTGTTTATTAGTATGTGAACATGGCTTTCGCTGGGTAAGCCGATTTGTCTTGGTCCTAACTGCAACTTAGCATTCCTCATTGAAGGAGATTTTGAATTTCACCAATCTTTGATCGATCTATTCTATCATGTTTTTTTTTTCTTTTTCGACCCATAATGTTGATGATTCACTGAGTTTCAATTTTTTTTGCTGGAGCAACAATTAGTTTGTTATACAAAAATTTTAACCATATTTTCAACCTACAATGAATTATATGCTGTTGGAACTTAGAGTGACATCAAGACCAAACATTATTCAATACTTTTTGCTTAATATGGATAAAATTGTGGAATTATACAATACAAATGCTTAGATGCGATCAAAACTGGGATGATTTTTTTTATAATGTAAAGATATTTTAAATTGAAAAGAAGAGGACAACTTCTTCAATGATTGCCACTCTTTTGCTCGGCCCGCCCTTACACCAAATTAAGAGTTTTGCAAATAGAAAACTATACACATTTTGATTTTTTATTTAATAGATTTAAATTTTTAAAGCAATTTATATACGAGTGTAAACTGAAATTTCAATAATTTAGTTATATTTTTTTTTGTTATTGCCTTTTTAAAATCTCTTAGATCTATTGGCTTATCTTTTGCCTTTTTAGGCTTCCTTTTTTTTATATACAACATTTAATTACTCTTTTTTTTTTGTAGAGAACCTTTTGATTTTATTTTTATTATGTCATAGATTTGCAATATTAAAATCTCTACCAAATCTCTTTCATTGTTATTAATTTGATATATACTACATAATGTTTGGCTTGTTATTTAGTTTTTTTTTTGGTAAAAGGTTAAATTGGCTTGTTATTTAGTTTTTATCTTGAATATTAAATTGTAATATTGGAGGAAAGAAATTTGATATCTTTATAAATTTACTATTTGTGACACCAAAAGGGAAGTTAGTCTGCCCATCATTCAAAGAATCTATCAAGTGGTTTAGGCAGAGAAGAGATTACGACTTAAAGTAGAGATCTTAAAGCTTTTTGTCATCTTTCTTTCTGTTTTTTTTTTTCATCTTATTCACAAGTCTTAACCAACTGAATCCACCAGTCTTTCCATGTACCATTTAGATGTTTATTATATTTAACTATATTTGCATATATAATATTTGACCATAAAACATTTGGAACTCTAGCTAAAACGTTATGACAGAAATCCCCAAGTGATTATCAACTAAGATAAAATTTACCATTATCATTAAGTTTTTTGTAAAATAAAATGGCTAGTGGAAGCCCCCTTGGCCCATTGGTTGACTAAGGGTTAATTAATGCTTCTACATCAAGAGGTCTGGGGTTCGAGTCCCAGATATTGCGATTTATTAATAAATTTGCAGATTAAAGGAGGCAAGTGTGCATGAGATCTCCAGCGAAGTACAATTATAGCCGTTCGCCAAGATTCTACGCAGAGAGAGAAGTGTCGTCAGGTCGTGGATAATTGAAGGTGTCCGTCAAGAGCATGGAGAAGGAAGTGTCGTCTGTCGTGGATCTAATAAGGGTCGGATGGAATTGTCCGTTGTAGAATCGTCTATGTAACAGTTCTCATAATTTGCAATAAATAATAAATCTAGACGTCAAAAAAAAAAAATAAAATGGCTAATTCCTTTATTTAACGTTTAATAAGAATTAGTAAATCTAGGGTTCAATGTTGAGGTGAGAGGGCCATCCAAATTCCTCCAAGAATGCTAATATAACTCCATTTGACCATCCGAATCCAGTCTGCATTTTTTTGGAACATAAAAAAAATGAAGTCAACATTACTAGAGACTTCTGTTTGTTCAGTTTAAACCCCTAAAACTCAGGAAATCAAAAGAAAATTGAAGAAGAAATGTTTACCTGTGGCATATATTCTCCACCACCACCATATTCACCAAGCTCTGTAACTTTGAGCTTCTCATGGATAGTCCCACTTTTCTTGTAAACAAGATAACTGCTTTTGATCCATCTCCTTGCAATATCCTCTGCCATCTCTTTAGCTTCCTTTGAACTCGATCTCGCTAGCCCTGTAACGATCATCTCTTGTTGCGGTGCCCATCCATTCGGTGAATCCCTGTACCAATGCAACCAAATCTTAAGATACAAGATACTTAATGAAGTGATTTCCAATATTTAAAATGAGACTTGAACCACATGTTTCATTTACCATTGTTGTCCTGAGTTTGTCAAAGAGGTTAGGATTCCAGCGGGAGCAATGAGCCCCGAGTTTTTAAGAGCTTTCACAACTTTCTTGACAAGAACTTTATCTACATGTTACAAGATAAACGTTCATATTCATTATTCCAAATATAAAGTGTACATATATACAAGTAGAGATAGTGTACCTGAATTGAAGGAATTAATCCAGATTGGAGCAAAGTTAGACGCAAAGACATTGGTGTTCTGGTTCTCAGCTTTCCATGTCTCAGGCTCCTGAAGACACAAACACGCTTTCAAATGCTTCTCATCAAGAATATACTATTGGAAATCTCCGAAACTGTAATTATAGATTCTGTAACTTACATCACCATTCGATGAAAGCCAGTAATCTAGCCATTGTCCTGCTTTCTCATTCCAAAACACAGCTTTAAACGCTTTCTCTCTCGCTTTTGACGCTTTCAGAAAACGGCCTGAACCGTTTTTATCCCCGGAAATCTTCATCATGAATGCTATATCGAGTTCCATCTACCGTAAACAGATAACATTCATCGCTTATTAGAGCATATTTACATAATTTATGTGTAAGAACCGTAATCAAAAAAGATTTATGATCAAGAAATGTAAAGACCTTGAGAAGAAAAACATTTAGATCAACAGGTACAACTGATGTTGTAGCCATCGTTGTGAAGTTAGGAGGATCCCTGCATTATTATTTTGAGAATAAGTATAAGTGACAGTAGTAACATTAACTAAACTTGATTAGTTTGTTAACTAATTGAACCTCATCCATCGCGTGCTGAAATCGCATCCTGATTCAGCAGCCGTGGCTATATCTCGATGGAACCGTTGCTTCTCTAACATAGTCGAGAACCCTAAAGCAGATTCTTCATCCTGTGGTACACAGAGAGATTCAACGTTTTTCTCACAATAAAATTAGAAAACATGTTTGCAAATAGACAAGAAACATACGAAAACAGAGGATTCAGGCCTTGGCATGTTCCACATAGCATAATAACGGCTTAAAACGTGATCATGACCATTAGCGTCTCGAATAACCACTTTATGTTTTCCTACAAAGAAGATACAAATAAAGTTAAATCTAAGAATTAAACCAAGCTAGTGTAACTAAACTATCAATCTAATAATAACTCACCTGAGTTCCAAAACTTGTACTCTTTGAGAAGTACAGGGATTGCTTTCTTCACAAGTTCTTCATCTTTGGTTACATTATAAATCTCATAGACCATTGAGCTCAACAAAGGTGGTTGGCTTGTAACAATAAAAACATATAAAACATAAACATTTTATTTTCTTCGTTATAGACAAATCTCAATTGAAGAAGAAGAATTTGTCGTACCTTCTGTTAGTGTAATAAGCTCTAGCACCGTTCAAAGCATAACCATAAGTCTCCACAAGTGACATCAGGTTCGTCACTAAACCTTTGGCGGTAGTGAACATTTGACTCGTCATAAGTCCTCTGCATGTGCAAAAAGCACATATTACAAAAGCACACGTGAGCTTGTGTTGCGTAGTCGACACGTAATTTCGAAAGGAGAGCAAATCAATTTAAAAAAACAAAAACAAATCATCAAATGACTTACTTGATGACCCAATAAGAATCCCAGTAATAAACTTCTCTGAATCTCGAACCGGGAATAATAACCGGTTCCGGCAACGGTAGAAGCGTGTGCCGGCCAGGAGACTCTCTTACTGAGTCAGAGACTCTGCAGCTCAGGTTTCTCCAGAGGCCGTGTACCTCACGCGCCCATTCTCTGACTTGTTCGTTCTCCACGTTGGAGAGGAAGCCGGAGGGATTTGAGAAGAAATCCACTGGTTCGTGGTGCAGCAGATCCTCTCCTGCGCCGTCGAAGTATTCCTTGACGAACTTTTCAAGCTTCTCCACTGGCACTGACTGGTCATGACGTGACTCGCTCGTGAGATCGTTGAAAGCTGATTCAATGGTGGAGAGATTGTAGGGACGTTTGAGAGATAGATCAATGTAGGATTTGGGATCAGGGATTTGTTTTTTAGGGTATGATCGAAGTGCCGTGAGCTGGACCCGCTGGAGGAAAGTGACGAGTGCAGTTGTTGGAACCACAGGACCTGAGTCCGTGTCTGTGTCCGAGGCCACCATGGAAGTAGTCAAAGAGAAACAGAGGAAGAAGAAGAAGAAGAACAGAGGAGTGAATCGTTGCTGTTTAAGGTATATAAAGGAAGGAAGAGAGATTAAGAAATTGAATGGAGAAGAGGATAAGAAGAGTTTATGTGTATGCGTGGAGATTAGTAGATTAGGGTTGTTATGTTTGTGTGATTTCATTGCCAAATGTTTGAATTTGACTAGGGTTCTTTGAATAACGTATACCAAAAAGGAAAGAGTGTGAATATAATTGGCAAATGGTGACTATTAAAACCATTGGCTGACTCAGATGGTTCATTCTGATTGGTTGTCTCAAGATGAGAACTACAACTAGATTTTTATTTTTTTGGGATTTGGGGACCTCTCTTTCTTTCTTATGAAGATCCAGTTTCCAAAGAGGCCAATTTCAACACGAACCTATCAGAAAACAAAATTTTCTCAAACTAGAACGTCACTTTAATAAAGTATCAAAGATCAAAACTCGTTGTTTCAAGAAGCTAAGTAATCACGGGGATAAAGTGACACGCTTCATAGTGTACTAAAATCTCTTTCACAAAGTGGTTTAGTGGGCTTAATGATTATAAATAGAGTTTATAGTTCATAGTTGAAACACATCGTAAGAGGTTTTCCTTACTTTTTTCTTAATTAATAGAGAAAAACATGCTAACAAGTAACAATAGTACAACTTTTTTTTGTGTCTTAGTGAAAAATAAATGATGAAACTTGGAGAACGTGATTGCGTGCTGCTTTTGCTGAGAAATTAACATTGTATATTTTTTTTTTTTTTTTTAATTTTAGATTTGCCTTTTTGTTCCCTAAACCTTTAAAACAGATGATACTACGCACCCAACACATAAAGCCAAGAAATATCAAAGAGACAGATATAATGTGAACAAGTTGCTTCTTCAGCAATTGGAACGACGGTCTAAGCCATAAAGGAGATCCAATTCAAGAATCTATATTCAAGAAACTCAAAGAACCCAAAACTTTTTCTAGTAACCAAGTGAGAATATGGTCACATTATACATGACAAAGATGTTTAAAGAAGATTTTCTCTATATGGAAGAGCTGGAATCACATCATACGTGCCAAAGATGTTTAAACAAGATTGTATGTACCATGCTAAGGAAACAAATTGGGAAATTTGGATCAAACACGACATTTACTCTGTCTGAAGCATTGAATCCTTTTAACCAAACTAATGGCCACTACCCACTGGTTTTGTCAGCAGGGACCACATGATCAAATTATCATATTTGGCGAGTTTGAAACTATGAAATCTAAAGTGACTAGAATCTCTGACACAATGACAAAATAAAACACGAAACTAACGTGTTCCGGTTCTAACAGTTAAACACAAAGATCGAAATGAAATGAAAAAAATAAATCGAGAAAAATTGATCACAAAAACAAATAAACTTCAAACAAACAAATGATCTCTACCAAATTTTGTTCTTGATATTTGTCAATTTAAATGCAAAAAGATAATTCATTCAAACACAAGTAAAGTCAGATACACGCAAAACAATCAAATTCTTGATACATACATTCAAATCAAGAAATTACAAATCCACACCAATCGATTAGCAAAAGAAACACGTACGAGGGATTAAAAATTATAATTTACCAGAGGTTAAAAACAGAGCTAAACGGTGTCGTTTGGATGAGGAGCAGCGGAGAGAGCCAGAGGACGGTGATGAGACTCGTCGTCGTCGTCGTCTTCATCATCATGAGAGGTGGAGAGATTGACGCAGGCGCAACGTTCGAGGGAGTTGAAGAAAGCGGAGATGACGGTGGCGCTGATCCAGCTCGCTGCGTGGTCGATCTTCTCCATGGAAGTCGTCGTGCTAACGTTGGAGGTGATGCTGATGCTTTTGTCCATGGCTTCCCGATCCGATTAGGGTTTCAGAAGACGACGACCAAGAAAAGAAGATCGTGGGATGGATCAATCTATTACAGGAATAACAAATTGGTGGATTTTTATATTTCTGACCATTTTTGAATCGTGGAAATGTATAAAAACTTATAAAGATGTCTGGTTTCCAAAATAGCGCATCTGGTGTAGTGGTATCATAGTACCCTCCCACGGTACTGACCAGGGTTCGATTCCCTGGATGCGCAGAGTAAATTTATTTTATGCAGAAGGGGATGTATTTGTTGCTAACAAGACTTTTTTTGCCAACAAAAAAAAGAAAAACATAAACAGAGTTGAAAACTTTGTTCCCACCATGAGTTAAAATTTCAGACGTTGCATATTTGAAATTTCAGAAGATGATACACTTAAATACTTAATAAATGAATAATCTTTATTTATGAATAATCTTTATTTATGAATAATCTTTGTCATCATATATACTAGTATACTAAATTTTAAACCGTAGGACGATTTATTTACTAAAAGTAGTAATTTTTTATATTTAATGATTATGTATTAAATATAAAAACTTGCAAATAATATTATTTAATAAAAAAAATTATAATTTTATAGTTTACAATTATTATTAAGTAGCGGTTTAATTTAACCCGTATTGAACCGACGAGTTAATGATATTTTAAATTTTTATTGATGTTAATTCAAATCCGTCATGCCATATAACCTGTTCCGTAATATAATCAGACCCTTGCTATTTTTTATTATGTTCAAATGTTCATAATATTATAATTTTTATTGATTTTAATCCGTCCGAATTGAAGAGGCGACTTAATGATATTTTAAATTTTTATTAATGTTAATTCAAAACCCGTCCCGCCATCCCGCAATATAATCCGTTCCATGTTACTTTTTATTTTTATATGTTCAAATGTTTATGATATTATAAACTTTTTATTGCTTTCAAATATATCAATTATAATATTTTTTGGTAAAATGAAACAGTTTGACTAAAAACCGAATTAATCCGTATGCATAATTTTAAATTTGGATGCTTGTTAAGTTAAGGTTCATGGTCATTCGGATTTGGATTCATTTTGATCTTATGTATAATGACTCTGAATCATTGTATAAACATTTTAGCCGATGTGGGATGTTGAACACACGCTTTTTTATTAATTGGGTAATATATGTCCGTTTTAAAAATTTCGAATCACAATATATGTAGGAAAAAATGAGATTTTTTTTTTAATTTTATGTATTATATGATAATTCAACACAGTTAAAAAATAATTAAACAAAGATGAAAAGATAATCATAAATTTAAATCAGAACCAAATCTTTTAAATATATTTATTTTTAAATTTAGAAACGTAATTAGTGGACACGATCCAATTTTGGTATTATTTGTACCTGACTTTTAGGCAAATACTGGTGTAAGAGTTGGATTAAATATAACCCGATCCAACTAAATTTTTATGAAGTAAATTTTTTATCGGGTCTGGTATCACTTGTGTCCGAAAACAATTTAACCACCCGCTAAAAATGACAAAATATACTTCAAAAATACTAGTATAGATAAGTGTATCATCATTATAACATTTTATCACATTCTAAACACTTATTGTTACTTTACTTAGTTGTAATTCTTCTTATTCTTCGTCTTCGTCTTCTTCACTCCTCTTAGTTATAACACTATGGATGTGTATATCATCATACAAACGACTCTTGGAATAATCGGTAATTGCGTTGGTGTAACTCTCATTTTGACTCCAACGTAAGAATAGGCAAACCCAATATTTATTTTTTTGCCAAATCCTTTAAAAATAATTTAACAAAATGTTGGCATTTCTGCTTGTGATGTGTATGGAGTTGAGGTTTTGGTCGAGACGGCAATCGCCTTCACGGCCTTAAATTTTGTTCAATCATTTGGCCATGAGAATATTGATCGTGGGAACTTTTTGATGTCTCGTTACAATCACAACCTACCATATATCATCTCTTTATCTTTGTGGTGAGTTTGAATAGTCAGTCTTTGTTTTAGTTCATAATTTCATTAATTGATACGCTTGTTAAAAAAAATGCTACTGAAATTTTATTTTTATAATTGTGTGGAGACATTGGGACATCGCCGTTGTATGTGTATGCAAGTACTTTCACTGAGGGCATCAATGACAAAAATGATGTCATTGGTGTTCTCTCGCTCATCATCTATACTATTACTCTCGTCGCACTCCTCAAATACGTTTTCATCGTTCTTCAGACTAACGACAACGGTGAAGGTATCCCTTTTCGCTTTCTAGATGGTTGATAGTTTATTATAAATCTCCTATTAAGATTTTTTCACAAATTAAATTTTCTATAATATTGTTTCTAAATAAGATAGATTAAGTTTCTTTGATCAATAAATAAAATTATAATATCTGCTTCACAAGTACAGTTACAATAGAGTTATGCAAACATATTTTTTTGTTACTTTGAACCTCATATCAGTTTGTTTCTATGATTTGAAAATGCCAAAATCAAAGGATTTATTTTGAATACAATTGTATTGTGTATTATATTTAAAATCTTAGAACGTAATTTTCTATTAATTCAATACAATTCTCAATTTTTAATTCTCTTATTAAATTTTAGAGTGTGATTCCTTTATCTATATATATAAAAAAAAACTAGAACTATGACATTGATCTGGTGATATATTTTCATATAGAAAAGAGCTTGTAAGACTTATATTCTCCAAGTTGGTAAATAATATCCATGTAGTATTTAAAAAGTTTTTTTTTTTGATTAGTTAATAAATTAGGAAAGTTACGTATGTACTCATATTTCAACGCAGGAGGAACATTTGCATTGTACTCACTGATATGCCGGTATGCGAAAATGGGACTAATTCCAAACCAAGAACCAGAAGATACAGAACTCTCCAACTATATACTTGAAGCAGAAAGAAGTAAGAAAAACAAATTGTGTGAACAAGTTTTCGATATGGTTGATTCTAGCGACGTTGGGAAATGCGGCAATTTGGAGTGCATATGCATTGTTCCCTTTCGATCCATTCATGGCGGTAATATATTGTTTTATTCTAATAGACTAATTGATATTCTTATGTATAATCTCTAATAATATTTTTTGTTTGCAGATATCGAATGGAGTTTGTACGTTGATTGGATTACTCCAAGTTGTCATCTATGTGGTATATAAGAAGTCTAGCGCAAGGATCACAGTGGAGAATGCTTAAATACCAAAAAATAGTACTTTTAATTTAAGTTTGTGATTCTTTTCTGTTTTATTGTTATTTTCTATATTTTCTGTGTTTTGTTTAATATTGGCATTTCTTATGATGTGAAATAACATACGTAAGAATGTTTTTTTCCATAGTTGGTACGGAATATGCCTTATTTCGATCCATTCATGGCGGTAATGTTATATTCTAATAGACTAGTTGATACCCTTAAAATATGTATAATCTCTAATACGCTTTCTTTTTTATTTCTCTACATAATGAATGAATTTAATGATGTTCTCATTGCTAAACAAGTTTTTGGTGATGTGAAATGCACCTAAAAGTTTTCATATGCATATATTTTGTTTATGTTTTGCTTATGTTATGCATAGTAATGTTATGCATGCATATATATACATCTATATATTCATAATTCATTAATCATGTAAAAGATAGGTTAAAACCATCTATTTTTAAGAAACATTTTACTTTTTTTTCTTTCTTGTGATCTTCAAAACTGCCATATCTATATATATATATATATATATATATAATTCTTGTTTAGTTTTTAGTTTAAATTACAAAGTTAACTTGTTCTGGGATTAAGGAAACCATTTTATTAAATTATTTCTATGAGTTGGAACAAAGAACAAGTTAAATTTGTAATTTAAAATTTACCGGAAAACCATATGACGGTTTCTTTAATCAAAGAACCAGTTAAATTTGTAATTTGAAAAAAAAAGGTACGAACATAGTTTGAATTGATTTTGTTTAAGTTTATTAAAAAAATATTGTTTTCAACAAAATAAATGTTAAGTAACTAGATAAAAGAAATTTAAAATTTATTTAAAATTGTATGTATGAGAGACATAAATTTTATTGAATACTTGAAAACATATTTTTTTTACATGTAAATCATTTTCACACATAATCATATTAGCTCCATGACAAGTAAATAATGATTTTTTTTTTTTTCATCAACAAGTAAATAATGATTATGTGTGAAAATACAGCCATATCTAGTTACTTTCATGAGCAACTTTCTTTTTTTTTTTTTTTTTTTGGTAAAATACTTTCATGAGCAACTTCGTATGGTTTTATATCTTTTAGAGGTATACTAATTAATACAACCATATCTAGGTACTCTCATGAGCAACTTGGTATGGTCCTTCTATGGTTTTCCAGCTATCCATCCTTACAACACTAAACTTCTCTATCTTAATGGTGTGGGAGTAACCATTCAAACCATGTATTTCTTTATGTTTATGATAATTACCAACCGTTTGAAACAGCGTGTCGTGATCATTGTTATAAGAAAAAGAAAAACTCAAAAAAAAAGAAAAAAAAACTCAAACAGTCAAACGCGAGTCATCCCAAATATGACACTCTGAATTGAGACTCACTACTTATTGAGACCAGATAGGGTATTTTCCCAATTATCAGCAGTACATTGGACCGGATCGCATTATTTAGTCCTAAACAGATTTTGTATTTTAAGAAGTAAGAACCATCCATTTCAACACATGCAAAATTTCGGCTTCTCGTTAACAAGCCTTTTCTTGATTCTTTTGTTTTGGATATTAAAAAAGAAAAAAAAAAACAATGTATGGAGTTAGTTTACAACTAAAATTTACTTCTAACCTCACTCTCCCTCTTACACTCTTACAGTTAAAAGTTACAAACAAATGTTTTTTCTTACAACTTTGTCCAAACAATCCCTAAACAGTAATAAAATTCAAAAAAATTATTTACAAAATAGTTCGAATGAATTACCTCAGGTCACAATTCTCCGGTGCTCTCGCAAGAGCTCCCGAGATTGGTCGTTACATCATGAACTAAGAGCCTTACGATTTTTGTGCGGGAGGATCTAGGGATCTCTAGACATTCTTGAAGATCAGCATCACAAGCTATCAAAACCCATTCGTTATCATCGTCAAGATACTTGATATCGAACGTTCCTGCATCAAGTTTCAGCCTCTTCGCCACTTCATCCTTCAATTCCATTATACCCGAACCCGAGGATATTCTGAACCGTATTATGTCTTCTTTGTAACTTGCTTTGATTGTTACTGTTCTCATTTCTGAGCCTGATGGTTCGCGTGCAACATTTGCAATGGCCTCTTCCTTTGGGAGAGCATATAAGTTGTTGCTGTTATTATCATTGTTCATCCAGTTTGAGTCCGGAAACTTATCGTCAAATGCTGCAGTGGAGCAGAGATTTCTCAGATCTTTTGAACTTCCTGCATCTTCGATGAGCATTCCTCGGAAATGGTCTATAGAACCAAGAAGCCTGTTCGGCATTGCGAATGAAGCTGCAGATACATCATGATCTCTAGAATAAGGTGGAAAAGGGAGCCCGGGTGATCCACCAACCGTGAATAGCGGATCTTGATTTGGGACTTTCGGTTCATCTAATTGGTTACCGTCACATGAGCCATGAGAGGTTGGAGTCCCAGCGCTCTCATCTACCGTTCGTGATCGCTTGTGACCGTTGCTTGGTGGTAACTCGGGCGAACCATTTGGCTCGTTCGGACTGTGATCACTTGACCAGTGGTTAGGTGAATTATTGGTGTTTGGTAGCTCGGGTGGTTTGGAACCATTGGGTGAGTTTAGTGGCTGTGCTGATGTTTGACCGTGTGTCCAAGGGATGGAACTAACGGCCATGGAAGTCAGGTCGAGGCCTCCATCAGTACCTTGAACAGATTCAATGACTCGTTTCAGCTTTGTGATTGAACGATTCACTTTCTTGATCTTCCTCGATGGCCACCGCGAGATTCCGTGTTGTCTGCAAATTCGCTTCATTGTCGTTGGGCAAACTGTGATAAGAACAATATAGAGTTCAGCTGAAATATCTCTAGCCAGTAACTAACCAAAACATGAAAAATACATGGATATAACTTACCTCCTAGGCTCTTTGCAGCGTCTTTGAGACTTCCAGTGAAATACTGCTGAAGTACATCCAGACTGATTGTTTTCTCAGTCTTTCCACGCTTTTTCTCTGTTTTTTTCTTCTCCTTAACCACACCGTTAACAGTGGGCACGTTGATTTTCTCGTTTACTGGATCAGAAGACTGAACAGCAGGCTGAGGAAGCAACAGCGTCTCTGTCGCGTTTGACTTAAAACCAGAAAAGGGAACTCGAATGGATTCTATTTTTGAATGAACCTTCTTGTCCGGTAATGCTTGGATGATCTCGAAAGACAATTTGTCATCATCTTCACCAAAGTCAACCCCAGATGCAACCCTCAAACTCTGAAAATGTTCTTTCATTGTCACCAAAATAGAACCCAACAACGAATCTTGCTCTTGGTCGTCTGTTATACTTGAAGGAAGAAAGAATTCAAGAATGTAACTGTCGTCACCCGTGTAAGAGCTCTGGAGAGAGATTGCGAAACAAGTGGTTAACTTGAACATGAGCGCATAATGGACCAGTGGGTACTGCGTTTTGCAGAACTTGGTGATGTCTCTGCAGAAACACGAGCCACCATTGAGAAAAGCTCGTCCAGCGACTCCCTGTCCTTTCTGGAGATGGTGTTCAAGACAGGCATCTCTAAAGCCCCAGACATGAGCATCCACGACATAGCAGGCCATGTCGGTTGTAGACATGCAGATTTGGCCCATGCAGCTACCGTCAAAGCTGGTGCAGTTTTTCTTTAGACCGCCACCATTGGCAAGAACGCTCCCGTGCTGACATGGAACCCAAGTCTGAGCGAGAGGCAAGTTATGGGTCTCACATACAACTGTCAGCACTTCCAGAATCTCAGCAAGCGCGTTTTGGCGACTCTCATTGCATATCTGTGAATACCAAGTTAACTGAAAACAGTGAGAAACCATTGCTTAAAATGGTTATCGGTAATCCTCAAAATGATACATGTAGCTAACCTGTGTTGTTTGGTGATCAAGTATTTCCGAGCTTTTCAGATTTACCGCCTGAAAAATTACCAAATCTTGTTATCATTGGTATAAGAGCTCTAATCAAGGTACTAGAAATATAGCCCTCAGTACGAAAAAAAATACTTCAAAGCTGGAGGAAATCACAAAAACAAAGAATTATTTGGATACAGGATAATGACAGATATTAAAATAGCTATAACTAAGATAGAAGCTAAAAAGATACTGATACGGATTTTGTTGTTATTATCAAAGAATAAACCATGCTTTGGATAGAAAGAGCTTAAAAATGGCAGGCCAAATGATGTGCAGAAACCTTTTATCAACGGTTATTCCTCGATATAACTAGCAAGGCAAGACTTGCAGCTCAAAAATCTAATCCATTCACACCAAGATCTAGGAATCAATTCAGAAAAGGATAAACAGAGCAAAGGGTGGAGTAAGTGTAGTAGTGAGGAAAGAGAGCCAAACCTCAAGGGCTTTGCAAACTTTGTCCACTTCGGGTGCATAGTGAATCTTCTCTGAGGTCATTATAAGTTCCACAACACCTATGCAGGACTGACCCGAGGGATTAAAGACAGGCAAGGCCAGTGTACCACGCACGTTGTAGTGTAAGGCGTGATCAAGCCGTGAGAATTCTTTGCTGGAATAGTACTGAACATTTGGAGTCCATTCAGGCAATTTCTGACGGAAAACTCGACCCGGGAGTCCGAGCTCTACGTCACTTTCACTATCCACAGAAAACATATATGTGAGAGAGATCATCCTGTATTGATTAAGCCCATTACCATTAGGATTAAGAACAAAAGGTTGACCCAAAGTCGTCAGCAAATTACGACCATTCTTTCTCACAGGAGCCCAGACCTGAGCCAAAACGTTTTGTTCTGTTGATTCTTTGAAGTATCGAAGCGCCTGAGTCATCCTCTCTTTGATCACACAATAGTTGTCTGTGTTTTCTGGTGGGACTAGGCTCATCAATGGAGAAGGAAACTGGAAACTGTTATGCTTCTCTGTTGAGTTCTCAGCTGCTGGTGGAGAAGAGTCTGCAATTAGCAAAAAATTTGCACCTTCAGATACTATGGTACCAAACTTGACTTGTTGCCCACTACTTTTATAGAAATCAACTATTTTTGGCAACTTTATCATTTTACCAGAAATATCGATGTGAACTAGCAATAAAGTCTCAATTACCATACCATAAATGAACACGAGAAATTTCAAACAATTATGTTCAGAATTTGCAGAAAATTAAGGAAAAAAGACTTAAATTACGTATTGACATAAACTCCTGAAAAGGGACAAACAAAGTCAAACGCAGAATCAATCAATCAATCAACCAAAAATCTCTGTTCAATCCTTAAGCAGCTACTTAAATCCAAGCTTAAACCACTCCATTAACATAACGAAATTCAAAAATCCAATCTACGATCAATATTTATCGCAGTTCCGATCAAACTCAAAAAAAGGAAATGAAGAGGAACAAGCTTAAAGTTCGGAGAGACTAACAAGGGAGAAAGATAGGATACTCGGCGAGACGGAAAGAAGGAACACCAGAGGCGGAGCTGATTTTCTCATCGTCTCCACCGGAGGTTGCGTGGTGAAAACCGTTGCCTCCACCGTCAGAGAAAGCCCAGAGAGGTGAACAAGGCTGCTCTGAGGAAGACGAGACAAAAATCGGAGAAATCATGCGATTCGATGAAGATAAGTAAGGGATTTGATCTAGTGGCCATGAACCGTCGAGATCTAAGTCGTCAACATCCATCAGAAGCTCCCTTGACCTCGACGGTGGAGTAGTGACACCGTTTCTAGCGGAATGATCATCGGGCTCGCACATTTTGTCAAAGCAGTTTCTGGAATTTTTCCGGGAAAGTTTTTGTTAGCGTATGCAAGTTCTTCTCTCTTTCGTTGATCTCTTTTCGATTGGATAGAGAAAGAGAAGCGAGAGAGAAAGGTCAATTTGGCAGAGTGTGATTCCATAATATCGCAGATTAATCAAACAAAAAAATAAAAATAAATAAAAACATTTTCGGATAATATATTGAGAATCGATTCTCTGCTTCACAATACAACTGTGCCCCAAATATTTAAAATATTATTATTCCTCTAGATCTTTTTTTTAATATATTCCTCAAGATTTTATTCACCATAATTTCGACAGCTACAAAATAAATAAATAATATACGAAATTTGACATATTCTAGATTATTCAGATAATTTAGTAAATTACGAGATTTTCTACTTTGAATAAATAAATAATAAAATTACTGCAGCATTCTACAATTCATTTTCTTTTTGGACATATAAGTAAAAGTTATTAGACAAAAAAAAGTAAAAGTTATTACATCATCGTTAGAAAATGTAATTAGTGAATATTATTGCGACGATAATTATTTAGATAATTATGTAGCATTTCTGCATTGTCAAGTCGGACGGCTGCATTTAACGACACGTTAGGCTCGTGGTGGGAATGCACCAATCAAATTTCCTTTGATCCTTAAATTATTATTTAAGTCTTGGAAAATTTGTAGTAAAACTTTGAAAATGTTTATTATAAAATAATACTGCGTAAAATATGATTATTACGTAATGCCTTTTCGGGATTATTAATGGGAAATTGAGAAGTGGAGAAAAGACAAATCCTGGGCCTACCTGATTCATTTAGAATTATAGTGCGATTCACTAGTTAGTTTGATGGATTAGTTAAGTTATCTACTTAACATTTTCGAAGTACAAATTTGCTCCTTCCAATCGGGTCGGGTTTTTTTTAATTTTTGACCCGGAATAATTGAATCGGATCCTTCCTTTTTTGGTGATTTTGATCCAAATATTATTTCAATCGGATCCTTCCTTTTTTGAGATTTAATTCTATTTCAATATATTCGATATTCACAAGTATCTTCTCACCCGATTTTCCAAAACAACTCTAATGATTTAATGCCCTTCAAAACAATTAAATGAAATTAGTTTAGATTTTCCTTGATTACGCTAACGAATAATTAATGCTAACATAAACAATTTTGGTAATATCCCATTTTAGTATAATCAAGGAAATCGAATTCAAAATAATAATAATAAACGAAATAAAAACTAATTACTACTGATTGACGAGAATTAAATGCGAAATTCCATAACTAACTGCTAAATCCTGCGTTAATACATAATTGTCATATTTTCAGAGATTTTTGATTGCCCAATAAAATCGTAAGAATATATGATCATACCTAATTCTATCATGACCAAGGAACTATATAAATAACCTTTCAACAAGAAAGAAAACACACCTAATCATATGAAGTTATATCTTTTCACTAGCAAACAAACCTTTAACAATACCATGGCTGCCCAATTTGTCTTTCTAAAAGACTCAATGTAGGTAAGTCAATGCAAATACAAGGTTGTTAAAGAATCCAAATTCTGAGTTTATCTCGCCTTTACTAAGTATCTCATCTTTATTATTTATTCCATGGATTTTCAAACGCATTATTAAAGTTATTGTGAGATAGTATACTTTCGTTAATGTAAAAAACATTCCTATGTGAAATGATTCATCTTTTTGTATATCTCTTATTTTTGTGTTGATCATACATGTTTGTTCTATATGGCATTACAAGCTTTAATCCATTTCCATCTATAAACAATCCACTGTGAAATGATTCGTTGATAAAACAATTGCATATTAGAAACTTTTTAAGTAATAATTAGCACTTAAAAGAAGTCAATTAATGTTGTAATATTGTTATTATGTCATGTGATATATAAATATTTTTACTTTATAAGAAGTTTAAAGATTATAAATATTTTAACTTTATAAAACGTTTAGAATATTTCTAATATTTTAGTTCTATAAAAGTTTATAATGTTAATAATTTTGAACTCTATAAAAATTTAAAATATATATGGTAACCATTTAAAAAAAAAAAAATTAAATTGACTCGACTTATATGTTTTATATAAAAGTTGTATTAGAAAAACAATAACAAAATGATGTTCAATTTCACGAGACATGATTATATGGTGGGACAGGGCTGGATCGATATTAATATGAGACGATATACCACGGGTGAAGTCCTAGATTTAACAATCAAAATACAATTATAATATAAGTTTATACCAAGAAAACATACAAAATTAATACAACAATATCATAAGTTTATAACAAATATATATATATTTACCCCGCGGTACACCGCGGGTCAAATCCTAGTAGTATAGTATTTTTTTATATCCATCAAGTTGCGTTAATTAGTGATAATAAACTAACAATCATGTTTTTTTTAATGAAATAAACTAACAATCATGTTGTTTGTATAAAAACCTAAAAATTTTATTTAGGGAAAAAATATATAAATTAACATGAAGAGTTGTTATCATAAATTCTTTATAATACTATTATTTATGTGGTTTTCGTTCTATTGAATATTTTAAATTTTATCAAAGAATTGTTGACCAACATTTGGGATGAGTGATATTATTATTATTATAAACATAAGTGATATCAATGTAATGTTGATCACAAAGCATTTCTTACGTCCAAAATTATTTGTTTTTGTTTTTTTTTGTTGACGTTCTTCTTTTTTATAAATTCGAATATTTATTCCAAAAATTTTGCAGTAGTAAAAGATATTATTTATATGTTAGTTTTTGATTTGAAGAGATATGATTAAAAGTTCAAAAAACTTTGTTAAAAACAAAAGAGAAAAACAAAGAGTTTTTACAACTAACATATTAAAAATTCCCTAAGTATGAATGATTAGAACTGTTATAGAATATTTTGCCACTTGTCTTAAAACTATTATATTTTGATACAATTTAAGAAAGCGTTTGACCAAAAGTAAAATAAAAAATAAGAAAGGTTCAACTAATTGCTAAGAATTGACAAGGTGAATTACAGAAGATAGACTCTTGAATAGATTTGTACCCCAATATAAGATGGAATGTAACTAGATTATATGTTTTCTATAAAATTATGCTTAAAATGTAGTGTCTAGAAGTATCATAGAAATAAAACAATTAGACGTTTGAGCTAAGATTTATTGAGTAAACTAACTCTTTTTTTTTTTTTTTTTTTAGTAAACTAACTCTTCACATCAATAGTTTGCTAATAATTTTATCCAAAAAAAGAAAGTTGGGTAACAAGTTAAGAAAACCACACTAGCTAGCAGACAAAATAAAAAATAAACAAACACTACTCCTCTATAGTTGGCTCAATTTATACTTTACCACATCCACATGGAATCAGTAATTAGCAGAGGAACTGGTGTATTGATATCGGAAAAAATGATAGCTAGTGAAATTGGGATAAGAGTCGTACGTGGGAATGTTTTTGGTTTATTTGAAGTTGAGAGTTTTTTTTTCGAGTAAACGAAAATCATTACCGGAAAACTATCTCACAATCATAATTAGTGCGGAAATTATGACTAGGGATCATATATTTTCATTTTTAGGTTTTAAGCATCTTAAAAAAAAAAGCTTCTAAATTGGCTTGAAACTTTGAATTTCACAATTCTACTATGATCAATATATGGTTGACAAAAAAAAAAACACTTACATTAGTGAGAGTATGATAAGAGTCATTTGTTCTTCTAAGATTAATTTTAAAAAAAATAGTAACAAGTTTTTGTTTAAATAACAACACATATACATTGGTACACTTCCTCGTATATTATCCCGTTTTTTTTTCATTTGAAACTGTTATAGGTTGAATTTTAGTCTTAAAATTTCATTAAAGGCTGTAATAAATCATAAACATGTTAGACGACCAAAAGGGGGAACAAAAATCAAGCATGAAGTGTAGGATCTAAATGGAACAGGCGATAGCCTTCTTTTTGATTTTAATAGCCAACGAATAAAATAAAGGTGAAAAATCGTGATACGGGTTCCACTTTCGATAGTTTGTATATTATGATTATGGAAATCATATAATTCAACCATAAAATGATTTAAAATGTAAAGAAAACCCACTTCTTTATTTGTAGTTGTAGAATATGTCATCTTTTAATTACCGAGTTAAAATATTTTAATTAAATTATTTTTAAAAAGATTGTCATCCTCACCATTCTCTTTGGCGTTTATAAGTAGTGGTCGGGAAGTTATATGAGACCCATCACATGATTTGGAATTATTGTCTCGATTTTTTTCAAGATTTCATATATATTATATATATATATATATATATTTGCGGATTGAGTAGAACTCGTGCTGCCATGCCCATGAAACAGAATAGAGTTATAAATTAATGTGTTTTTTTTTTTATTCTAAAAACAGGTTTTGCTGGCTAAACTTTAGGTGCAAAGAACCCAACGCCACATCAATTTACTCACGAATTTGAACACACACACCAAGTCTTTTTTTTTTGTTTTTTTTAATAATAATCATTTAAGCAAACTTATATACAAGTTTCACTCAACCAAACGTATACAACAATACAACACATTTTAATTTGCTACCGACCAGTTTCTAAATTGACGTAATTCCTAAAGATCAGCTTCAATATTTTAGTATTAACAATTTGTCAATCACTTAAAAAAAAAATTGTCAATCACTATTCTAGCTTTTTTAAAAACCTCTACTAGAGATCAGCTTCTCATTATTCGTCGTAAGAACCATTAATGTTCTGAGCCTTCCTTAATCCTTATATATGAATCCTCTTAAGAACATTCTCATCGGTAAAGATCTAAAAACGGGTATCTTATGAATAAAACATTATTTTTATTATGATTTTATTAACTAAATAAATTTGAAATAATTAATTAAATTAGACCAATAGAATTAATACATCTAGCAAAATGAGTTTGTCAGGATGTTTCAGAGTTTCTACGCAGATAAACGTTTTTTTCTTTCACTCCTTTTTTTTTCTATTTTTTTAATATTTTAATTGTGAGAA
This sequence comes from Arabidopsis thaliana x Arabidopsis arenosa, assembly GCA_019202795.1. NCBI lineage: Eukaryota > Viridiplantae > Streptophyta > Magnoliopsida > Brassicales > Brassicaceae > Arabidopsis > Arabidopsis thaliana x Arabidopsis arenosa. Next base: position 6,967,091 of record CM032924.1, read on the forward strand.
ACTGTGAGATGCTCTAAACCTTCAAATCTTTTCAGCTTTATATCTTGTAATGAAATATACGACATAATTTTATGCCGATTATTTCATCAATTGATCAGCGTCATAACGCTTGTAGACCAACTCTTAAATTAATGGTCATAAAACGAGCATATCAAGTTGAGAAACCGGTTAATATCTCTTTGTACGAAGACATAGACATATAGCCGGTGTGCTGCCTCATCTTTAGGCTTTTAGCGTGTTTCCAATTCCGCAGAAAAACATGTTCGATTTGAAAATATAGAAAGAGTTTCACTAAAAATGTCATAGTTGTTGTGAAATCATCCACTTGAATATTTTTGTATATCTCAAAAGAATCTACATAAGACTCATTGTGTTAGACCATCCTCAATACAGCAACTTTTACACTGATCTTGGGTATAAAAAAATAGAAAAAATTCAAATAGTAGAGGAACATGGGGAGAAACGGTCTTGAGCATTGATCTTGACTTATATATATATTTTTTTCTCTTTCTCTCTCTTATCTCATTATAATATTATTACTTCATTTGTTTATTATTATAATTACTTTAAGATCAGTTGTGCGATTGATGATGCTTTTAGACCATGTTTAACGGCCCATCTTCAGGCATGATCTTAGAGTTTAATAATAGTAAACTTTGTAAAAAGTGGGTTTAGAACATTTCTCATGTTCTTGGGCTAGAACTGTTTTTGGGCTGATCTTGTGGCGACGTGGCATGGTCTGATTCGTTGCGATTTGTGATAACGAAAATCTTTCAAATATTTGTAACTTTGTATTAATTAAATAAAATGTTTGTAACCTTTAATTAATATGTTTGATTGTTTTTTTGTTTTTCATTTATATCTTTAATGTTTTTTTGTTCTTTTTATTTTCAAATCAATGTTAATATAAGTTTACTTTTTTATGTTTTCAATTTTAAAACTAATTTTTTAATTTTAATATACTTTAAAATGTTTTGATTATTAAATTATTAATTCATATGATCTAAATATGTTCTACCAATAATCAATTACTTTACAAAAGATCTTAATTAAAGCTCTTATAATATTTTAATATTTTTTCTCTCTTAAGATCAATCTTCAAAGATGCACCCTTGCATATGCCCTTACAAAAAAAACTTGTTTGTTTATTCTCTCCGAGCTTTTAATTAACGGTATCTCTAGTTAATCAAGATATTTTTAAAGTCCCCAGTAACAGTCATTATGGTACGATTGTATGAAACATATGGAGACAAACCAATACGACTAAAACGTTAGATTCTAAAATTTGTAAGTCCTTGTTGAATAAAAACAAAAACGACAAGCAGTGTAGTCACTTAACATAATAATTAACATTTTAAGAGTAATCATTATGGATGGTCGGCTATATAAAATAACAAAGATACAATGAAATAGTTTGTCTTTTGTCGCCAGTAAAATCACTTTATTCAGTGGTTTTGACGACGTCAAAGAGCAATATATATTATTAAATCACTTTTCCTTTAAACGAATCTTTTTAATCATACTAAGCTTTAATTTGCTCTTATTGAACTAAGAAAATCATATTGTTAATTTAATAGGAATATCAATTGTCTTGTTGTCAAAAGCAGACATCACATTTCCTAAGTAAAAATAATAATAATTCATGTGGAAAATGTCCAAAAGAAGCTAGCGAGACCGCAAGAATTTGTATAAATATTAATCACACGTAAGAGGAACTTCTTCAAATTCGGCTGCGTATTAATGAACATGAACAAATTAAGAAAGTGAAAAAAAAATATAGTTGACAAAACAAAACAAAAAAAAAAACACATAAAAAAAAGAATATAAATTTAAAAGAATGTCAACGTAGCCTACATTTCCAAGATAACGGGGTCAACTTGTAAATTGGTAATAGCAAATTACGTGAAGAAAGCGAATTGAGATATCGACGATTCGAAGTTATCCATCTAACCTTCCTCAAAAGACATTATCTAATTAACACTAGAAGAATTAATACTTTAATAGTATGACTGAAGAACGACTTTTTCTCAAATGTCAAATGTTAAATCAAAACCTCCAACACGATTCCATCTTCTTTACTATAATGGTTAATGTTGGACCAATTATATACAAACTATAATTCCAAAAGACCAAATATTCAAAACTGAAATCTTAACCACATCAGTGAAATAAATGTACAGCTTCAAAAACCTATGATCAACAAGCTAAAAAAAAAATGAAAAAGGTATATAAATATCGGGAATATTTACCGTCGTCAAAACTAAAAGTTTGTTGGGTCACAAACTCACGCAGTAGAAGAAAAAAAAGCCTAGAGTGCAATGTCAAGTTTTGGCGGCCCATTTTCGAAATTTCAAAATAACAATCTCTTTTTTTTTTTGGTTCTTATTATTATCTGATGAAGTGATGCGAAAATTAAAAAATGGTGGAGACGAAGAGCTCCAGCAGAAAGGTTTTGCTTCCATTTATTGTAGAAATATCTGAAAATTACGGAACATTCGTCTATTTAGAGCTCAATCTCGTTCTTCAGTTACTTTCCTTCGAATTCCAGGAATAATCAGGCACGTTTTCGTAGTTTGATTTTGGTTTCCAAGCGAGTTTGAGTATCGAATCTGATTTGAGATTGTTATATGAAATTTGGACTCTGATTTTGAATAGACTGAGTTTTTCTGCACAATCTAATTGATTCATGGCTGGTTTTTGTGTAGACTGGAGATATGTTTCCAATTTTCAAAGTGTTTTTTTTTTTTGTTCTCAGGGGAGATTTTTCGTATTGGAATCTGACAATTTCTAATTTGGTGAATAAATTTGTGGCAGAAAGTTTCAGGAAACGATTAGACGTTAGTTGAATCGAGTTGGTGATGCCATTAGTTTTGTGAACTGTAACTCTTCTTATCAAGAACTTCTTATGATGACTTCTTGACTAGCTATTGTTTTGGCCAGACACAGTAAATCCAACAACAAAAGGTTTGATGCTTATCTTGTTGTGCGCATGCTTTCTTATCCCTTTTTTTGGTATGTTTCTACAGTTATTATTGGAGATAGTGACTAGCAAAATACCATATCTTTTCACTTCTTGCTGAAAGTATTCAACTAATCCAGGATTTTTTGGCCTCGTACATATACGACAGAGCTGAATCAGTTTCTTCCATCATTCTGTGAGACTGGTTCACTTTTTTAACTGTTACTGTTAGTAAGTAACAATAATCTACATGTCACTGAACATGCATCCATATATACTTTTATGTGCAGAAATGACCTCTTATTTTCTCTTTGCAGTCAATTAGATACTATTCATCCTCCAGAGACTGAGAACATGTTCGGATAATAAGCCGCAGATGTCACTGTCCTCAACAAAAGCACCATCAGAATCTTATACCAGTAAAAGCCACTAAATGGAGTCTGTTTCATCAAGAGGTCAGTACGGATTTATTGGTGTAGATTGAAAAGCTTAATTGAATCAATGTACAATTCAAGTGTAAACCATTGAGTTATTGTCTGATCTCCTGATCAAAAGTTATATCTCGTTTGGTTATAACTGGCATCTAAAAGTGAGTTATCAATTTGATAAAAAACTTGGGTCCACCCAGAAAACATGCATTACTCATATCGACTGGCTTATGTTTGCTCAGAAAATGTCCCATGACACAGGCATCACATATTCTTTACACTTTACAGGTTCTAGAGGTCAGCTTTTCATATACTTATTGTTCCATAGTGACATGTCTTTGGCCTCTACCAACCTTTCACGTTGCTTATCCCCAACAGTTTCTGGTGCGTGATAGCTCTTTTGCTGGCACAAAGAAAGCTCTTTTACTGGCACAAATGATGACTAAAAGACACATCTGCAACACCTTCCAAGTTTTGACCTTGGAATTTAAGCAAACATCAACATCACATTTTCACCTAAAGGTAAATTCCCCCTTTTTACCTGATTCTTTCTGTGACTTTAGCCTTTCAAAATCATTGCTTGATGCTTGTCAATCGAAGTTATAGATTTAGTGACTAGGCGTTTCTTTGAATTGCTTTAATTTTCCTAGCAGGTCTATATTTTGGTGTACCCATCTAGAGAAAATTCTGTGAACATATGAATGAAATAGGATGTAATAATATATGTAGAGATCAAAGTTTGCTTCTCTTTGAGAGGTTAGTAAGAAAATGTAGTGTAGACAAAATAAGAGATTACAGTCCTTTGGCCAGTAACCGTAAGAACAACATGACCTTAAAAAGTTGGTATGTGTCTGCTCCTGCCAAGATCTTAAAAACGATTTGAAAAGTTCAGGGGTTTTTATATATTGTATTTCAGCAAAGCTTTATTAAATAGTTTTATAATCCCTAAACTCATCTATTTAGAATCTAAGTTAGTGATATCTTTTTCATCATTCCCACTATGAGCGAGGGAGGTCGCCCCTCAGGATCCACTACCACCAGTGATAGACATATACATAAATATTTATTATGTAGTTAATGGAACATATTGAGATTATAGATATTTTTGTGATAATGTTCATGGTAGGCTACTACTAGGCTTATCTTAGTCACTGGGTGTGTAGATGGTCTTTCCACACCAGATATAATATTGAAAATGATATGGGAAGTTTTAGCTAATTCGATGGAAGACTTCAAGAGAATGAGCAACATATATGCCATACTAAAATGGCCAAGTTGTTGATAAACAAACGTAAAATACCAAAAGCTGTCTATCACTAAAGGGTAAAGGGAAAACACTGATCAATGTGGGTCACAAATCAAATCCTAAATCAAGATATTTATTTGGGGGTCCTAGGCACAATCATCTCGGTAAGTTTATGTGTCAGTCTATTAAAAGATGTCAAAAAACTTATCTGCTTTTGCTGGTAGTGAAAAATTATTGTTCAAAAAGTATAAACACTATTTTCCCTAAAGTTAATAGATTTGAGAAATGAAGTTACTGGTTGACTGTTCATTTGTGTTTGAGTTGAGTAGTTCACTAGGAAATCTTCTTTTGGATGAAATGTGAAATATTAGCAGGATAATATTGGTTAAGTTAAAATTATATAATATCGGTAAATAACAAATATTATTGACTTGTTTCGAATCTTCTTAAAATAAATAACTGAAATTTCTTAGATTTGAGTTGAGAATCTTGTCCTAATCCAAGTGAAGAGGCCCCATAAGTATATCTTTATTTAAGTAATCACCACTTTCCAAAAGTAAAATAGAAGAATATAGAAATGAATGCAAGAAAAAAAGAAAAAGAAATGAATGCCTATAGAAGATGTACATAGTAACAGTGTGGTTGTATTGTAGTGCCTTTGGTCTATTGGTTGAAGTTGGTGATCGATAAGTTTTTATCTGCTTGCTTAGACTTGATAACCAAGAATTCTAGATTTTGGTGTAGAAACCTAGTTGCCAAAGAAAAAACTTTTTACATTTGTTTCTGTTTCAATTTTTTTCTGGGGAAGGGTAGGCAAAGAAGAAGCCTATGATTGATGCTTAACTAGTGTCAAATAATCGAAAACCAACCTGAGTCAGCAAATGAAATGATGGGTTATAATAATTATATAGGTCCCATGTTAATGAGGATTGAGACACTTGAATCTAATCCTTAAGCATTATAAAGTTTCTATTCATCTTGTTTAGTGGAACCTCATCACCTGCTTCCTCACTTCTTACCTTTTCATTATATTAAAAAGAGCCATAAGGAATATATACCCTTATATTTTATATACCCAAAAGGCTCTTTTATTCACCACTTCCCCTAACTGATTATGTACATAACCATGTATTCACATCACATGTGACATGTGATCTAACCCCTACTTAGGATATATGTTGAATTTTGCATTTGTAAAGTTAAATCTCTTATCTACAAAATAAAATGGTTGCAACTTGCAAGTAAAATCGCTTGCAATTTGGTATATAAACATGCATTTCAATAGTGTACAAGTTACTTTTATTTTACTAAAAAGGAAGTTATAGATATTTTATATCATTATAGAATCTCTGTCCAAATCCAATATGGTTGCACAGTTACCTGCTTTTGGGTAGATATAAACATACACAGGATATCTATATATACCTTCTCTTGTACCTGCTTAGCTCCCATTAAAACCCTCATTTCTCATTTGGGTGTTTCCTTTAATTTCATTTTTTTTTGTTGGGTTTGATTTTGAAAAAACTTTTTAAGTTATGGTTGATCCTCAATCACCAATCACACCACACCTATACCCACAAGCAATTCAACTTAAACTCTACCAAGCCTTCATCTTTTCCATTCCCATCTTATTCTCCATCATTCTCTTCCTCTTGTTCTATCTCTTTTACCTCAAGAGAAGAGCCTCTTCTCTCTCCTCTCCTTCTCCAATGATTCTTCCTGTTTCTTCGAGCCACCAGACTTCTTCGCAAATCCCCTCGGTAAGTGTCCCATTGTCTTTGTAGATATATATGCAAAAGTACTGAATCATCCACATCAAGAAATGTTAGAGCTATTGTCCTGTTTTCTCTATCGTACTGTTATATAAAGTTGAATGAAGAGAGAGTAGTGTTGAGATTGACTGTGTTTTATTTTGCAGGTTTGTTTGTTAGATGTGAAAGTAGAGCTCAAAGACAAGCTTCATGTTGTTTTGTTCAATGAAGAACTAGGAACAAGAGATTCTCTGTAAGTTACTCCTGTTTCTTATTATCCTTTCTTTTTTTCTTGCTTTTAAAACTTGTGAAATGTCTGAATAGAAGAATTGCTGTTTTAAAAAAGAAATTTAGCCCCACAAAAATCCATTTTTATTCAAAATTTTACTTTTACCAAAACCTTTTTAGATCTTTTCAGTGTTGATTTTCATGATCAAATCCTTTACTTAACCAATTCAATCTTAGGATCTGTGAGTTTTCATGAGCTTTGGACTTTTAGGGAATTATGTTAACAGTGTCAATATACGAATTGAGATATGTAAGAATTATCCTCTTGAAAGTTGAAATATACGAATTGAGATGCTCTTTGTTCATAAGTGTTTTTAGGCCGTTGCTTAGAGCTAAGGAATATTAAAAGCAAAGACGGAAAGTCGAAATTCCAGATAACACCAAAATCAAGATTTTAGACAACATATACCTTTTCATTCACTGGATTTTTGTCCTCATTCTAAATAGTAACACATACCTTTCTCCAAAAACTCTAGAATTCTGCTAGAATTTCATATCCCAAATTAGAATATATTATACTTTTCAAGTCCTTGTTTTTAATATACGACCATTGGTTTTTGTTTGTTTTGGTGGATTGAAAGTATTGATTGATTTGGTATTGATGATAATGAAAATTGGTGCAGATGTTGCGTCTGTTTGGGAGAATTCGAGTTAAAGGAAGAGTTGGTGGAAATGCCTTTATGTAAACACATATTTCATCTCGATTGTATTCACCTTTGGCTTTATTCTCACAACACTTGTCCTCTTTGTCGCTCCTCTGTTTCCATCTCCTCCACCAAAACCTCTGTGGGTGACGACAACGACCATCCAGATTCTCCTCAAACTTCCCCGGTTTGACTCAAAACCCCGAATGAAATAAGCAAATACCAGTTTTGTTAGTGAATAGATCGATACACAATGTAAATCTTAATTTTGCTGATTCAAGATATCAAAATGTAATCCATCACATTATAAATATTGGTTACACAGATTCGTCAAACTATCTCTTCCGCTTGAACCAGCCAGATGTATTATTGTTGTAAATTAACCCTAAGGGGTGAAGTTACTTGAAGACAAAGTAACTGGACACAATAAGAACAAACGTGAGGTTCCCAGCTAAGAAACAAATTCTTGTTGGTAATTTTCCATCATCTTTCCTCAACACCATAGCCTCATAGATCGGCAAGCAATTCACCACCGCGAAGCTCGCCAGCATCAGCTCAAGGACAAGTCCTCCTCCGCAGAAGAGAATACCATAAAGCCCACAGACAGAAGCAAGCAGATTCACGATGGCAACCGTAGTCAAGGGCAAGAACATGGACAAAGAGGTTCCGAAATCAAAGATGTCTTGCTCGTACCGCTTCCTTTGTTCGTCATCGTCATTGGCTTTACTGGTGACGTTGAACTTAGGTGTGGAGAGGTTTAGGGTTTTGAGAGTGAACTCTATAAAACCAAAGAAGAATGAAGAGAGTCCTTTTATCATCAACATTCTTTGATCGTTCCACCATTTCCGATAAGTTCCTCCTTCCAATAAAAAGTCCGATAGGTCTTGGGCATAAGCACCAAAGAATAAAAAGATGTAAAGCCAAAACCACGGATCAGATGCCTTGGGGAAGACACTAACTCCATAGATGAGTGCAAGCTGAGGTAAAAGTCCATAGACTGTAACCGGAATTGACCAAAATGGCCGAAACGGAGAGTTGCAATAGCCTAAGCCCATTAACAGTCCTAACGACTTGAATCCATAGACAGTTGGGCTTTTCTTTGAAAACAATATTTCAAGAAGCCCAACGGCCCATCTGATTTGTTGACCCACTACATCAACTAAGCACTTTGGGGAATCTCCATAAAAAGCAGCTTTCTTAGGGTTGCAAAATATTGATCTCCATCCTTCACAATGGAACATAAACCCTGTGTAGTAGTCTTCTACTAATGACCCATATCTGAATCCAATCTGCATAGTTTTGAATGATAAGTTCGAGTTATGTACTATAACAAACGGAAAAATAATTAAAGATATGTTAAACAGATGAAAATAAATACTAGATCACAGTAATTATGAAAGTTGATTTTTATCTTACCTTGGATCCCCAATTGGTATTGTACTCATAAATACATCCTGCTACATTATGTGTTAATGCCAAAACATCTTGGGCTTTGATGGACTTATCCGCAATCCGATATGGCCTTAATTCATCAATCTCCGGTAAAATCAACTTAGATGGAGGCCCATAAAAAGCCCGTCGATTGAAGAAACAACCAGTTCCCACATGAGTCGGACCCATTAGACCATCAAACCCAACCATATTGATATTGAAGAGACGTTTGTTTTCACATGCATATATATCATTTTTGCCTATTCCTAGAAATTTCTGAGGAAACTGCACATATCCTAAACCGGATTTGATTTCAGGATCTGTTAAATAGCATAAAGCACGAACCGGTGTTGTAGGGTCGTTCGAATACATATCACAGTCTAGTGTTAGAATGATCGGTGAATTTGTCATCACCCCTGATACTCGTAGCTACAATGAAAAGAAAACACATTATCTGAAAATACTCAAATGCTTGTTAATCAAACTGAAAATCGGTTAAAGATTAGGGCTAGTTGATTGATACCAAAGTATTAAGAGCACCAGCTTTGAAATGATGTGGTGCAACTTTACTCTTCTCTCTTGAAACATATATTAGGTTTGGCATTATATACTTTTTGGTATTGTCCATATCTGTCTCACTATTTTGCAACACCTATCGTCAAATTAAAAAGAATTGAGATTTTATTATATAAATATATTAGAAACACATTGTTGCAAACTATTGTTCTTAAGAATTAAAATATATTTTAAATAGTATATAGACCCTGACAATGCAAATTCTTAGGAAAATATATTTAAAATGCAATTTTGTGTTTTTGTTCATATTTAAAAGTACCTGAATAATTGTGGCATGGTCATGACGAGTGAATTTGTCGGTCCACAAATCGAATACCCCACGAAATTGATCGCATGTGATAAATGCAGTCTCAACTTTTCCACTCTCCACCACATGTTCTACTCTACACTTCATGTCTTCATACATCATCTGTTCCACCACACAGTTTAATATGTTTGTCTCATGGCTTTTTAAAAATTCAAAGAAATAAAGACTTAATTACTATACTTATATCATTAAGACAGCTAATACTCCTATCGTTTAGGATAAATCATTAAAATGTCATGGATGTTTAACAATAATAAATGATTAGGAAATATCATGGATGTACTCAGTCTCCAAAACTCTTGGGGTCGGAAAGGACATAATCACCATTATTGTCGACAAGAATGCTATGGTGGACAACAATATTCACTCGTCATGACCACCCCACAATTATTGAGGTATTTATAAATATATTTAAAATTGAAATACTATCTTTTTTTTTTTGAAAATACTATCTTTTACTAAGAACTTGCACTGTCATTGTCTGTTGCTACTCACTTTATTTTTTGTTTGTCGTTATAAAGTACTCGTTCCATCCAAGTATTTTTTGCTCCATTTATATCATGATTTATAATTTAGCCTCGATGAAAGACTACTATAGGAAAGAACTTGACAATCATTGGAACAGTCTAGGGGTTTCCTCAATTATTGTTAAAACGAGAAGACTCATAAAATTGTGTTTGACCTACGTATGCGCATTTGTCGAAATTAAAACTTAAAAATCGTACTAAACCTAATTATAAGTTATTACTTGATAAATAATATACATACCTTAAGGTTTTCAGCTTCACCACTCCGAGAATGTGACTTTGAAGAGAAATAAACTTCAGGAGAGCGATCTTGAACACTGTTCTTCTTGCAAAAGGGCAACCAATGCATAGAGAATTTAGCAGCCTCCATAAGAGCAAACAAAGTCAACGACGATCCTCCATCGTCCGATACATAGACCGAGATCTTATCGGACGGATATTCAAATGCCATCACAGATAAAGCGGTGTTAACCACCATCATCGGAGGCTCCTTGTACGGATCAGCCGTGCATATAAACACGTCCAGCTTCGGAAAGTCCTCCGGTTTAGCTGCATATTTCTCAGGGTACTCGGTCCGATGAACCGGGTTTAACCGGAGGGAAGTTGTGGTTACCCACATGAAGGTGAGAACCATATCGGAGAGGAGAAGAAGACATGTTATTAGAGTGTTGTTTGATGTGAGAAGTGAGTGTACATGGTGATACATGAGAGCTATGATGCCACACGTGTGGATTACGGCGTAGATTCTGTATGGAATGGTGCGCCGGCAGGGATGACACGTGTGGAGGATTGCGCCAACGACCGAGTGCTCTCTATGAGGCTCCATCGTTTTAGTTACTTTTTTTTAACAAATAGTTTTTGGAGAAGACTGGTATGCGAGTTATAGCCTTATATGCGAGTTTCGTTGTAAAAAAGAGTCGATATGTTTACCCGACAATTTTAGGATTCAACAGTGTCACAAAATGAATGGTTAATCTATGTAATGTAAGCTTACGGTTTAGTTCCTTCACTAGACTATTAGTTTAAAATATATGTTTAATTAAGCTGATATATAGCTTAATAGCCTTAATTGTATGATTGTATCGTATATTAAAATAATTAAAAGTTAGTTATTAGTAAAATTGTGTGAAAGCAAATGAATATACATACACACATACATATAAATAATGGATATATATATATATATGTGAGTATATGACGTGTTTTTTTTCTTCTGAAAGATGGTATTTGTTGAATAAAAAAGGAGAAAAAACCACGTGGTTGAAAATAGGGGTTGTGAGAGCGACTGCGGCACTGCCTTCACAAATCTTGGCGTCGGCGAGAGAAAATAGTACCAAATTTTTTTACCTCATAATGTCGTAATCTAACACCTAGCAATATTAATGTATATGTTCCAATTACTAGCCTAGATTCACTGTAAACTTTTATCTTTGGTTTAGAGGTTCGGTTTACCTCACTTTGATTTGGAGTCTGTTTATGAACCGTCCCATCACCCATGTACATTTGACATTAACTAGTGAAAAAACGAGATTTATTTACTTTAAAGCGATATCGTAATATAATATGGACCACCATACTCCCGTACGCTTGTATAATTAAGACATTAGTATACATAGATAAATTGTTTATGTATACAGTACTATGTTTGTGTATACTTTTATAGCAAAAAATATAATATATACTTACTTTTGCTTATATCGTTTCAACGTTTTTAATAATAAGAATCCAAGAAATGACCAATATTCATAACCTAGATTCAAATATGGTAGTGGTGCGCTAATTGTAGATAAAAACTAAATACTAAGAAGGATTCATCACATTACTCTCTCTTGCTTCAGTTTAAGCAAGATGCATTCATAGCATTATTGTTGAAAATTAACCCTAATGGCTAATGGTGAAGCGTTTTAGTTTTTTTGATAATGACCTAATGGTGAAGTTACTTGAGGAAGAAGTAGCCTGACCCTGTAAGAACAAAAGTGAGGAGCCCAGCTAAGAAACAAATCCTTGTTGGTAATTTTCCGTCATCGATCCTCAACACCATGGCTTCATAGATCGGTAAGCAATTCACCACTGCGAAACTCGCTAGCATCAGTTCAAGAACGGGTCCTTCTCCCCAAGTGAAAATACCATAAATTCCCCATACAAAAGCAAGTAGATTCACGATGGCGACGGTAGTCATGGGCAAGAACAAGAACATGGACGAAGAGGGCCCGAAATCAAAGATCTCTTGCTCGTATCGCTTCATTTGTTCATTATCGTCGTTGGCTTTACTGGTGACGTTGAATCCTTGAGTCGAAAGGTTTAGGGTTTTGAGAGTGAACTCTGTAAAACCAAAGAAGAAAGAAGAGAGTCCTCTTACCATCCACATCCTTTGATCGTTCCACCATTTCCGATAAGTTCCTCCTTCTAATAAAAAGTCTGATAGATCTTGCGCATACCCACCGAGAAACAAGATAATGTAAAGCCAAAACCACGGATCCGATGCCTTGGGGAAGACGCTAACTCCATGTATGAGGGCAAGTTGGGGTAAAAGTCCATAGACGACGAGAGGAATTGACCAAAACGGCCAAAATGCATAGTGGCAATAGCCTAAGCTCATTAGTAGGCTCAGTGACTTCAATCCATAGGTAATTGGGTTGTACCTTGAAAAAGTTACTTCAAGAAGTCCAACGGACCATCGGATTTGTTGGCCTATTATATCAGTTAGGCATTTTGGGGAATCTCCATAAAATGCAGCTTTTTTAGGGCTGCAAAATACTGATCTCCATCCTTCACAATGGAGCATAAATCCTGTGTAGTAGTCTTCTACTAATGAGCCGTATCTGAACCCTATCTGTAAAGTTTTGACAAAGATTAATATTGTGTAACACCAAAATTTTTGTAACAAACAAAGAAATATTTTTTATTCTAGCCATTTTTTTTTTGTCATCAATTCTAGCCAATTAAATAACATATTATGTTTAAGTTATTGAATAAAGAAATTTTAGTTTTTGATGGCTAGTAAGTAATAACAAAACAATGTCACAGAAATCATCAAATCAAGATTGGAGAGTCGATTGTTTCAAACGAGATTTGTTTGTTTGCTTTTACATGTGAATACACGTAAATGCAAACATAATTTTTTTTTTTCATTTTTATATGTGTGTTTGGTGTTTATGTTAATTACAGATGAATTTTGCTAAGATGTTTATAAATATAGATTTTGAGAAGACTAGTTGATGTAAAGAAACAAAAAATGTAAACATTACCAAACAATCAACATACATAAAGCTAAGGTTCATTTTTATCTTACCTTGGATCCCCAATTGGTGTTGCGCTCGTAGTTACATCCTGCTACATCGTGTGCCAACGCCAAAATATCTTGGGTTTTAATGGACATATCGGCAATCCGATTTGGCCCAAGTTTTTCTATCTCAGGCAAAATCAAACTAGTCGGAGGTCCATAAAATGCCCGTCGATTGAAGAAACACCCAGTTCCCATATGAACTGGGCCCGTAAGTCCATCAAACCCAACCGTGTTGATGTCAAATGGGCGTTTGAGCTCGGATGCATAAATATCATTTTTGTTTATTCCTTGAAATTTTTGAGGAAATTGCACAAATCCTAAACCAAAATTGATTTTAGGGTCTGACAAATAGCATAGAGCATGAAGTGGTGCTGTAGGATTGTTTGAGTACATGTCACAATCTAGTGTTAGAATGATTGGTGAGTTTGTCATCACGGCAGATACTCGTAACTACAATGAAAACAAAACTTGTGGTTAACGAAATATTATTTAGAAATGACAGTTTAACCAAGCCAAAATTGGTCAAGTTAGGGATTAGTTGATACCAAAGTATTAAGAGCACCGGCTTTGAAATGATGTGGTGAAACTTTACTCTTCTCTCTTGAAACATAGATTAGGTTTGGCATCATCTCATCTGTTTCGTTATGTTGTAGCACCTTTCCCACAAATTAATAGAAAAAACGAGTTCTTATTGATTGTAAAAACTTTTGTTTCTAAAATAAACATTGAAATACATTTTCTTTTATGATACGATGCGATACAAAACAAAATGAGTTATAATAATACCTGAATAATCTTTTTCAAAAAAAAATAATACCTTAATAATTGTGGGATGGTCATGACTAGTGAATTTATCGGTCCACAAATCGAAAACCCCACGAAATTGATTGCGTGTGATCGATGCAGTCTCAACTTTTCCACTCTCGACCACATTTTCTACTCTACTCTTCATGTCTTCATACATCAGCTATCAACACCACACGATTTTAAACAAATATATATACTCATATCGTTTAGGAGAAGAAATCATTGATATATCATGGATGTTTAACAATTACAATAAATGAATAGGAAATATCATGTTATTCATGTCGCAGTCTCTCAAACTCTTGGGGTCGTAAAGGACAAAATCGCCATTATTATTGTCGACAAGAACCTAAGGCTATGAAGGACCAAATTGTTTCACAAAATATTTGGTATGTGTTTCAGTTTCTCCCTCTCTTTTTTTCAATTATTTTTTCCCATATTTTGTTTAATCAAACAGTATTTCCATTTCTCTTGAAAGTTCCAGTTTAAATTACTGATTTATATTTAACTCATAATTGATACATATCAAGGAAGCTATACCATAAAGAAATGCTTATGGTTCACATGAAATATTCGATTTTAGTATACTTATGTTATGTATAACTAATATATATAGTTGAATATCAGAATAGGTGAATCATGATATAGCGGAATGAATAGAATGATAACACTTATATACTAAATAGAACTGATTTTTTTAAAACGCTAAAAACTATTATTTAGTAGATGAACGAAGTTTCAAGTTTAACAAAAAAAGTTTTGACAAAAAAAAATATACATGGACAAAGTGTCTCTAATTTAGTTATAATTTTAAAACGTGTGAGATATATTGAAAAATCACTTGTTATTTTTTTTGTGTTATCATTCATCACAAGTTTTTACGGATATTATATATTCTGCAGAATCACGTTCGAAACGTGAAAACGTAGAAAAACTTCCATAGCATTCAAACCCATAATTTTTTAAAAACTATTGTGCACATTTTAACTAATAATAATAATGAATTGTAAATTTCAAATAGTATTGATTTAAAATAATTAAAATTTTGAAACACTATTGGTTTAACGAAAATTGAATCAGTACACAAAATTAATATATTTGTAATTAAATATTAATTTTTTGTGTGTGAAAACTCAAAATTTCATTATCTAGAAACAGAAGGATAGTATCATTTTAGATAACTATACTCCTATCGTTTACGAGAAATCATTTAGAGGAAATCTAACACAAACTCTGGCTTCTTTTTGTCTGTTTGGACAAAATTGGCATTATCGGCGACAAGATATACGATAAGGTTGGATTGACCCTTCAACACGCCACTGGCATCTTTTTGTCTGTTTCTTCTACTCAGTTTTATTTATTTGTCATTATGAATTACTCCCTCTCCATTACAGATATAAATTGTTTTTTTTTGTCCCATTTAGTTTGTTTTGCTAAAAAGCATGTTATTCCATAATTAAAAGTAATGAAAATGAAGTACAATTATGAAAGACAATGAGAGAAATTATGAATTAAGCTAAGTGTTAACAATTATTGGAACGGCTGTGGCAGTTACGTTTTAAATCATTTTTATTACGAGAACTAGCTAAGAGCATCTTTATCCATAATTGAGTCTTTTAAATGAGGATATTAACTATATAATAATAATAATTTTAATATAATTTAGTTAAATAATTATTCAGTTACGTTTTAAATCTGAAAAATGAACCACTTGTAATAAGACAAGTGTCATGAGTTTTTCAAAGTTTCACCCATTTCATTTGATCTTTCTCTGTTTATTTTTTTAATGTTAAAAACTCATGTGAGCGACCTTTGATGGAGGTGACCTAGTAAGAATTGTGTTGGCCTACGTATGCCGTATGCGCATCTGTTGAAAGAAAGAAAAAAACATACAAAAACCTAATTAATTATAAGTGATTCGTTGATAAGCAATACATACCTTAAGGTTTTCAGCTTCCTCACTCTGAGAATGTGACTCTGATGAGAAATAAACCTCAGGGGACCGATCTTGAATATTGTTCTTCTTGCAAAAGGGCAACCAATGCTTAGAGAACTTAGCAGCCTCCATAAGAGCAAACAAAGTCAACGAAGATCCTCCATCGTCCGATACATAGACTGAAATCTTATCGGACGGATACTCGTAAGCCATGACTGATAAGGCGGTGTTGACCACCATCATCGGAGGCTCCTTGTACGGATCAGCCGTGCATATAAACACGTCCAGCTTCGGAAAATCCTCCGGTTTAGCTGCATATTTCTCAGGGTACTCCGTCCGGTGAACCGGGTTTAACCGAAGGGAAGTTGTGGTTGCCCACATGAAGGCGAGAACAATATCGGAGAGGAGAAGAAGACATGTTATTAGAGTGTTGTTTGCTGTGAGAAGTGAGAGTACATGGTGATACATGAGGGCTATGATGCCACACGTGTGGATTACGGCGTAGATTCTGTATGGAATGGCGCGCCGGCAGGGATGACACGTGTGGAGGGCCGTCGAGTGTTTTCGCCGAGGTTCCATCTTTTTAAGGAAGGCAACTGGTTTTTGGAGAAAATAATGACCACAAATCTATAAATAGGACTTATATATATATATAGGCCAGTTTCTTTGGATTGATTATTTTTCTGATGATAGTACTTAGGCGAGTTTCTTATATACAGTACTATATATGTTCAGGGCCGGCTCAATTTTATTAAAGTCCCTGAGCTTGTAAAAAAAAAAGGGTTTTTTTCTCTATGGTTTTTGGAAAAAAAAAATTTTGGACCCTATTTTATTCAGAAAAAAAACAAGAAAAAGTAATAGACCCTGTGCTATGGCACCCAAGGCACATGCCTAGAGCCGGGCCTGTATATGTTATATGTTAGGATGAATTCGTAGGTATAAAAAAAAATATAACAATTACTGATGTAAATATTTGGATTTTGACTGAAACCCACAGATTATAAAACCATTAATTCCTTGATTTTTTAAAATATTTATGACCAAAAACAAAAGTTAAATTATTTGCCTAATTAATATATGTACTTAATACTCCCACCCAAAAAATATGTACTTAATACTTCAATAGTTTAAAAATAAAAACATTAATATAAAATTTTAAAATAACTGTAAACCAGTAATGTCACTGTAGAAAACAATTTACAATATTATTGGTTTATAGTTATAGAAAACCAATTGAATAAAAAACTAAAAAAATATATCTTTTCAAACAAAAATCTTTTCTAAAACTTGAACTAACTAGGAACAAAGATAGTAACATATGTTATATTTTAAGTAATTAATCTTTTGTCACATGTTGGATTTTAGTGATCAGACGTGTGGAATTTTATCTCTTATACAATTTGAATTTTTCAATGGAGAAGTTAAGTTAAAATTCTCTAACTTGAAAAAGATGCGAAACTATCAAATGGATGAAGACTGGGGCTTGGAGAGTCGCGCATCTGCCAACTTATTAAGTTCTTGCAAAATATGGGCGATTGTGGACAACTGTACTTCCACACAATCGTACATAAATGTGTACATAAAGAGTCGTATAACACTTTAAGAAAAATTGTGATAGAAGTTTCCATTAAGTAAGTATGATAAATGTGTAATTGTGTTTCTATTTGCAAAGTCATTTGAGAAAAAACAGAGTCAGACTGCGTAAGAGTTTATCATTTTATTTTTATCATTAATCGACTATTTTGAGTATGAAAATTAATTAAATCCCACTTACTAGATCATTTTCCAGGCTTTGCTAGGGATTTTATTTAAAATTTTGGAGTTAATTAATTTGTTTATAAGCCTAAGATAAGTAGTGGTGAAAGTGAAACACCAAATATATATACGAGAGTAAATAGATCGAAATAAGCAATATAAATGTTGTCTTATCGGCTATTATATATATGTATTCACATCAAAATATCTCAAAGTACGTAGACACATATACTGATATACGGAAATGTATGTTCTACAATGAGGTGAGAAATGGGATTTCATCACATTATTCTCTCTAATTACCACAATGCAGACGTAATATTATTTTAATCCAAATTAAACGACAGAACCATACTGGGTGCAGTTACTTGAGGAAGAAGTAACCTGACACAATCAGCACAAATGTGAGGATCACAGCTACGAAACAAATTCTTTTTGGTAATTTTCCATTATCTTTCCTCAACACCATAGCCTCATAGATTGGCAAGCAATTCACCACCGCGAAGCTCGCCAGCATCAGCTCAAGGACGAGTCCTTCTCCCCAAGCGAAAAGACCATAAAGCCCCCATACAAAAGCAAGGAGGTTCACTATCGCCGTCGTGGTCATAGGCAAGAACATTGTCGAAGAGGGACCGAACTCAAACATCTCTTTCTCATACCTCTTGCTCTGTTCTTCATCATCGTTGGCTTTGCTTGTGACGTTGAATCCATGTGTGGAGAGGTTTAGGGTTTGAAGAGTGAACTCTATGAAGCCAAATAGGTGTGAAGAGAATCCTCTTATCGACCACATTCTTTGATCGTTCCACCATCCGCGATAAGTTCCTCCTTCTAATACAAAGTCGAGTAGATCTTGCGCATATGCACCGAGAAACAAAACGATGTAAAGCCAGAACCATGGATCCGATGACTTGGGAAAGACGCTAACTCCATAGAGGAGAGCAAGTTGGGGCAAGAATCCATAGACGACATGAGGAAGTGACCAAAATGCCCAACATGCGTATTGACAATAGCCTAATCCCATTAATAGACCCATTGATTTGATACCATAGGTAATGGGGCTATACCTTGAGAAGGCAACTTCAAGAAGCCCAATGGCCCATCTC
Source organism: Arabidopsis thaliana x Arabidopsis arenosa (assembly GCA_019202795.1). Classification (NCBI taxonomy): domain Eukaryota; kingdom Viridiplantae; phylum Streptophyta; class Magnoliopsida; order Brassicales; family Brassicaceae; genus Arabidopsis; species Arabidopsis thaliana x Arabidopsis arenosa. Next base: position 6,986,135 of record CM032924.1, read on the forward strand.
TTTTGTTGGCTCACTACATCAATTAGACTTTTTGGGGCATCTCCGCAAAATGCTGCTCTTTTGGGATTGCAAAAAACTGATCTCCATCCTTCACAATGGAGCCTATATCCTGTGTAGTAGTCTTCTACTAAAGATCCATATCTTAATCCAATCTGCATAGTTTTGAATGATAATTTGAAGTTATACCGTATAACAAACTAGGAAACAAAAGATATTAAGAATGACTCATATCTTAACCAAAGATCTAACTTTAGGTTATCAATTATGAAAGAAGATACTTTCTGTGTTTCGTATCTATCAAGAAATTCAATTTCGTTTCTAAAAATTAACTACAATTATCTAAGATTAGAGAAACCAATTGTTCTTATTAGTTCACATATGTGAAATTGAAAAAAAAAACTATTTCTAATCCGTTAACTTAGAATAAAACTTGTTTAGTTGAGTTTCATAAATTTTCTAACTCAAAATCAATTAACAATGAGTGGATTTGAGTCATGTCACTTATATATCACTAACGTTTATGGCTTTTCTATTCAAAACCAATCGTTAGTGGATTTGTCTATATTACTTGTTTATTATATCTTTAAGTGTGTTTTTCTTTAAATGCCAGGTTCTAACATTCAGTTTAATTTCATGAAAAGATTATAACAAATGGAAATCAATACTAGATCAAGGTACGAGGGTCGGTTTTATCTTACCTTGGATCCCCAATTGGTGTTGTGCTCGTAGATACATCCTGCTACTTTGTGTGCCAATGCTAAAACATCTTGAGCGTTGATGGGCTTATCTACCATACGATTGGGTTTAAGTTCATCTATCTCAGGCAAAATCAAATTAGAAGGAGCCCCATAAAATGCCCGCCGATTGAAGAAACAACCAGTTCCCACATGATTTGGGCCCATTAGACCATCAAACCCAATCATACTGATCTCAAAGAGACGCTTATATGCGCCTGCATAGATATCATTCTTGCTTATTCCTTGAAATTTTTGAGGAAACTGTACATAAGCTAAACCAGTTTTGATTTCAAGATCTGTTAAATAGCACAAGGCACGAACTGGTGTTGCTGGATCGTTCGAATACATATCACAGTCTAGGGTTAAAATAATCGGTGCATTCGTCATGACTCCAGACACTCGTAGCTATTATAAAAACAAAACACGTTATCTTAAAACTACTGAAATGCTAGTTAATCAAAATGAAAATCGTTAAATATTAGGTTTATAAGTTGATACCAGAGTATTAAGAGCACCGGCTTTGAAATGATGTGGTGAAACTTTACTCTTCTCTCTTGAAACATATATTAGGTTTGGCATTATATACTTTTTGGTAGTGTCCATATCTGTCTCGCTATTTTGTAGCACCTGTCCTCAAATTAAATGAAATTGAGATTTTGTTAACATAAAAGAATAATGACACAGTATAATTATTAAGTAAATATATTCAAGATGCAATTTTCATTATGATAAATAGTAGTGAGAAAAGAATATTTTAAGTTTTTTTCTTTCTTTATAATTACCTGAATAATTGTGGGATGGTCATGACGAGTAAATTTGTCTGTCCACAAATCGAATACCCCACGAAATTGATCGCATGTGATAAATGCAGTCTCAACTTTTCCACTCTCCACCACATGTTCTACTCTACTCTTCATGTCTTTATACATCATCTGTTACACCACACAATTAATACTTTTGTCTTGTATAGTTTATTACCGTTGATTTATAACACTGTTTCAAAATACCTTAGTACTTGTGACGACAATATTTTTACTACTTGTAATAATAACAGAGAATGATAGAAGTATATTAATTTTTAGAGTACTCTTGAGTCGGACATTTCACTTTTATCTAGATTTTTCTTTTTGAGACGGACACTTCTATCATAGAGATGGTATGTGTACTGTATAATTTTATATGTCAACCAGTTTTTCCAAATCATTTTGTTGTCAAACAGACTTTCCACTTTGTTTTAGAAGTTCCAACTTTAATATTACTGTTTAATATTTAACTCATAATTGATGAATATCAAGGAACAACATATCTATTCCTTTAACAAAGAAAAAAAAACATATCTATTCCAAAAAGAAATGCTTAATAGTAATTGTGGTAGGAAATTTCAATTCAAGTACACTTATGTGCAATCATGGATGTTTGAAAATTCAAACAAATAAAAATTTATATCATTTAGATAACTAATGCTCTTATCAGTTTAGGAGAAATCATTTAGGTAACTACGACGATTCTTATTCTTATCGTTTAGAAAAAATCAGGGAAAAAATCATATAAATGAATAAGGTAATGTCACAGTCTTCCAAAGTCTTAGGTCATAAAGGACAAAATCGCCATTATCGTGGACAAGATACGATAAGGTTCTGAAGGAGTGACCCTTTCAACACAACAATGGCTCCCATTAATTTAGCAAATAACTATTTTTGTCATTTTCTACTCATTTTATTTTTTATACGTCATAATGAATTACTTCTTCCACGACAAGTATTTTTTTTTGGTCCCATTTCTTTTCTTTTTAAAATATGTTAATTCTCCACAATTCAACGTAACTAAAACGAATGACAACTTTTACATTCGATAAAAGATTACTAATGGAAACTGAAAAGAGACAATTAAGGAAATTATGAAGTAAGTCTGTAAGTGTTAACATGTTAACAATCATTGGAACGGTCACGATGGTTAGTACAAGGTCTAAGACTCGTAAGACTTATGTTACGTTGACCTACGTCTGCGCATTTGTAGAAAACTCGAAATAATAAGATTAAAAACGTACTAAACCTAATATAATTGATAAATAATATATACATACCTTAAGATTTTCAGCTTCATCACTCTGAGTATGTGACTTTGATGAGAAATAAACTTCAGGGGACCGATCTTGAATATTATTCTTCTTGCAAAAGGGCAACCAATGCTTAGAGAACTTAGCAGCCTCCACAAGAGCAAACAAAGTCAACGAAGATCCTCCATCGTCCGATACATAGACTGAAATCTTATCGGACGGATACTCGTAAGCCATGACTGATAAGGCGGTGTTGACCACCATCATCGGAGGCTCCTTGTACGGATCAGCCGTGCATATAAACACGTCCAGCTTTGGAAAGTCCTCCGGTTTAGCTGCATATTTCTCAGGGTACTCGGTCCGATGAACCGGGTTTAACCGGAGGGAAGTTGTGGTTGCCCACATGAAGGCGAGAACAATATCGGAGAGGAGGAGAAGACACGTTATTAGAGTGTTGTTTGCTGTGAGAAGTGAGTGTACATGGTGATACATGAGAGCTATGATGCCACACGTGTGGATTACGGCGTAGATTCTGTATGGAATGGCGCGCCGGCAGGGATGACACGTGTGGAGGGTTGTGCCGCCGACCGAGTGTTTTCTGTGACGCTCCATATATCGTGTTACTCTTTATTTTTAATAGAAGACAAAACGTTTTGGAGAAACTTGCAGGTACATAGAACAAAACTCACCACTAAAATATATTTATAGGCGAGTTCTTTTTTAGAGTAGACCTTTTACACCTCGATTTAGGATTTTACAAATATGCAAATTACTAAATATAGTACTATTAAGTAATTAAAATAAGTAATTACATATATGCAATTTAAATAAAATGTATAATTCCTCACTAGAATATACTTAAAATTTAATAAGTTTAATCATTTTTTAAAATATGTTTACGCTGATATAGATTAATAGTAACATATTAAAATAATATATAACATGTTATTTATTATATCTTTAACCAAAAAAAAAACAAGTTGTTTATTAGTAAAATGATGATCATCAATTTTAGTAGGATTTTCCAGTATACACACATACATACATACATATAAATTCTTGATATAAATATGTATAAGTTGGTATTTGGTGAGCTTTTAATGGTAAAATTAAATTCAAACTTCTCTATAGTGGGAAAGAAAAAAAACAAAAAGAAGAGAAAATACTATCATGGGGATGAAGATTGGGATTGTGAGAGCTACTGGCTTCACAAATCTCGGCAATAAATAACGTATGTCATCACTTCATTATATAACACCTAACTCCGAACGGTATCCGGCCGTATACAAGAGATTCGTATACTTAATTAGGTGTATTTATATGGTACATATATAGATATTGGACCGTCACAAAAAAATATAAATATTGGACCAAGCAACTAAACAAATATGCACGATTATTTGTTTTGATGTTTTTTCCCAAATAATACACTAATTAAAATTAGATTGAACTTATATGTTAGATAATCATTATCTAATAATCATTATCTAATCTTTCATATGGGATTTCGAATGATATTTTAAGTTTTTAACATTTTTCCACAAGTTAAAGCCACTTGTCATAATCAAAGAAATACTAAATATTATATAAGACATACTTCACTATTCATAATCTCACCAGGTTAGCATGCGTCAAACTATGTCGACATATTTTTGTTGTTCAAAAGCGAGAATGGTTTGTACACGACTAATTGGACTAATTGGACTAATACAAGTAGTTTGCATAACCGAGTTCCATTTAAGTTACAATGCAACATTGCAGAAACGACGATATTCAGATAATTTTATGTGACGTTTTTGTAACACAAATTGTTAATGGAAGGATGGAAAACCCATTTAAGTGAGTGGCTATATATAAATGTCCTAAGTCTCAAAAAGTGTAGCCGTAATTTCTCATAATGAAGCTGGAAACTAAGAGAAGCACCAAAACAAGACAACAGACCAACAATGAAAATGGAGGTTGTTCTCCATTCAATCTAAGCTCTCTCAAGCATGCGATCGAGGCCATAAATGCTGCAAGTGATAGTTCAATCAATCTATCGTCGCTGTGATAACCCAAATGATATTTTCTTTTTATTTTTTTGTTGCAAAAAATTGATATATTTAATGCATGTGAGTGATGTAAGGGAATAATACACTTATGAACATAAGCGTGTCCAGAAGTAGTATCGAAAATGTGGTCCATAAATTAAGTTAGTGAACATGGTGGCAAGAACGGCCATATACATCATGACCTCGACTGACAAAACAAAGATTATCATGAATCGTTGGGAAGGTTGGTCGCAAAATCTGAAATAGTTTTAGATCTAGAGTCTTGAGTTTTAGTTATTTAATGTTTGAGATAATGGATATTATACATTTGATAAATAGATTTGCTCAATTCACTTTTAAAATTTACGTTAATCAATCTAAATTTTATATTTAATTTATTATAAGATATATTACAACTATTCTATTAGTGGTTAATACATATATTTAGGATCTATAATAATTTAAGGATAGTTAAAAAGCGCATCAAATTCAACAACAAAAATTTAGCCAGAACACCATAGGTCCATAGTACCATCTACGAATATATGATAGAGAAGTTCTTAACTATCCTCAGATTATTATAGATCCTAAATATAACGAGAACACCATATATAGTACCATACAGTTTAAGAATACAACCAAAATTCTTCGTTTGTGACTGTCTCTACGCGTACACCATAGTACCATACGAACATACGATAGAGAAAAAAAGATAAAGTCGTGTTTGCATTTTTTTTTCAAGACGTATATATACATTAAAACTTACATGAAAAATAACAAAATCAAATAAATAAAAGAAAACAAAACTAAGAAAAAGAAAGATAGAGCCATGAGGTATATAATCCCTCTTATAATCCAAGAGTCACAAAAGTCATTCACCAGTTATTCACAATCTCATTTTTCTCTTTTTTTTCTGTTCGTTACATATACGTTTCTCTTACACACACAAGTTCCTAATAAGAAAAAATTAAAATTAAAACTTCCAAAAGCCTATTTTGAAAGTAGAAAACTCTCCCCATAAACCCTCTTTCTCCACAAGAGGCTCCAAAAAAAACGAGCCATTTTTTAGCCTAAGGGGACGTAGTTTCCTGTTTAAGCCATTTTCGTTCTTCCCGTGCGACAAAACACAGACCACAGAACAAGATAATTCCAAAAGACAAAGCAGATAAGAAGGAGCAAAGACTGTAGAGAAGAGAATGGAAATTAGTTGGTGTGGTTATCTGTTTTGGAAGCTGTTGTTAATGTTGTTTCAACTTCCGTTAACAGCATCCGGAGTTGGTTCCCCGGCGTCATTTTCTTCACTTCCTCTTTCGACCATATGAATATTCTCTTCACCATGTTACAGAACTCACTGCACCAGCAAATTAAGTCAACGGATATGAGTTTTGTGTAGTGATTCTATTGACTAAGAGATAAAAGAGTGTGTTACTTACGGCCATGGGTCATCACCGACAAGCATCATATCTCCCTCATCGTCTGTGAACACTATTTCCCATTGATTGCGACTCCGCAGTTCCCCTTTTATGTCAAACAGCTTCTCAATGTCGTCTATAAGCTCGTTGTACCCCTTTAGTGCAGTTAAATCCACAGCCCTGCCCACAGGTACGCCTTGCATCTGCACCTGTTCAGCAATAAAGGAATCAGGATCCTGTTCAATCCCGCAAACATTATACATAATGTGTATCTGTTTTGCAACTCACAGATTACACAATGTATATACACTTCTCGGTAGCCATGTAGGCATATATATATATACCTTGGTACGGCTTCTTGTAGAACTGATTTGCTTGCTTTGGACCTCTTTTGGTGATCCCTCCGCAGGTTCCTGCTTTTTCTCTTCTGATACTTTTGATATCTCTGAGTTTGGGTCCGAGTGGCTGTCCATAGTCGGTTTGGATATGTTGACTGGTCGCATAGGTGCAGTTTTCTCCTCAGAAGCCACTAAGGAGGAACTCATCAGATCAATTCCAAATAATCTATAATTAGTGGTTATCTCAGGTTTCTTCTGCTCGACTGGGGAAACCATTTGGTCGTTCAGTGTTGAGTCTTTTGATACATTTGACACAGAGTAAGAGTTATTTATCCAGTCAGATTTCTTAGCATCCTCAGTTGCATCACGATGACATTGCTGAGGAGAATTCCACTGTGAGGTGATGCACGACTGTGCAAACTCATGGGATTGCGTCAATACAGAGCTCCAAAGGTTTGAAGCTGTTATGCCTACATCTAAAGACATAACGTGTGAGTGAGATATTTAGCAAGGAAACATGTACTAGCAAGGATCAGTGGCGATTAGATTGTGCCTCACCAAGTGCAGATACTTCACTAACTTGACGGGGCCTTTTGTTCTTTAGCATAACTGATTTGGGAACGTTTTCTGAAGTTACAAACGGCTCAATTTCCCATGGTGAAACCTTATTGGGTCTTGAAATCGATGCAGGCTCATCCCAATGAACCTACACAAACATGTAGCAAACTGATTGAGTTTTCACACTTAATAAACATTAAAAAACATGTAAAAGTGAAAGGAATTTTACTTCTAAACATCGCCATTTCGAGTCTTTCCAGTGAGGAGAGCAGTCTTTAACACCGATAACCGTGCCAGAATATCTTTGTAAAGAAACAAATATGTTAGAGAACAGCTTTGGGGACAAAGTGCAGGGAACAAAACAAAGAAAAAAATCAGGCTACAAAAAATCAGACTACCTTCTTTCAGGGGAATCCTCTCCCTCAAACCGCATCTTAAATCTCATCCCTACAGAGAACTTATTGCTCATGGCTTCTAGATATTTGTTCAAGCTAATGATGAATTGGCTTGTCCTGCTCAAACAGAGAGTCATTCAATAAGCAGAGTTTCAAAAATACTCATCTAAGGTATTCCGGTTGAGTAATAACTCTGTATACCTTGGTTTATAGTATACGATAAACATAGTTTTGGTTTGAGTAGCATGGCGTGCAGTAGCAAGCACTCCCAGATGCATACTATGACTTGATATGACGGATGAAGGCATACTGCTTTGTTGACGATTAGCACGTCTGACTCCAACCCGCAACTCTCCGTTCTCCCCTCTGGACAATATTAGTTTGGAAGTTCAAAATCTACCAATGGACCATCAAAAGAAACAAAACAAGGTAGCAGCGTTGAAGTATACCTCAGGAATACAAAGGTGTCCCCAGCAACCAATCTCTTTGAAGTAACAAAGGTGCTCCACCCTGTCGTCAATAGATGCCTCCGTGGTTGGCCTGTTTAATAGATTTTCAGGAAAAACAAGATCAGCAAATCTTGTTTATTCAAGTATCATGGATACATGAAGTTTGATCTGAGTAAAGAAGAAATGGATTCATCACCTCTAAAAATATGCTTGAATTTCCACTGATAACCGTGGGCATCTTCGGCTACTAACTCCTGGGTCGGGGTTTGCTGGGTCATATCCTAAAGGATAACAAATAAATGATATTCATATCGAAGGCTGAAATCCATATTCAAATGTAAAGCCACCATTTTGGTAGTAGGAAACAAAGCACAAATTGTAAGGGTTGTTCTCTAATACCAGGGGAGGAAGGCATTCGGTGGCATGTTTCCTTAGAACAGAAAAGCCACCATGCGTGCTTGTATCAGATGCTGTCAAAACCTTGCTGAAAGAGTGAACTTTTGGCCTTTGCAACTCAGGAGGAGAGGGATCAGGACTCGTAGGTTCATCAACTTCCTGCAGTTGAAAAACATTTAGAGATGGCAGTCATTGGATAAAAGAAAGTTGAAACAACTTAAAAAAATCAAAGTGAATTGTGTCACTCACAGTTCCTACAGGGATCAAAGTAATCTGTGCATAGACCTCATCCGTATCTTTCTCCGCCTATCAACAACAACAGGAATGAGAAATTTGCGACCATCGTTGAAATCAAAGTTTTCTATGCAGATATCAAACAAGATCCAGAACTTCAACATAGCCATAAGCCACTCATATTTGATCTAATCATTTCTAGCTTCAAAGATTCTACAGTATCCATCTATATATTGCTGTAACTAATGGACAACACCATCAGACTAATTCTCTTTTGCTAAATCGAGAAACTACTATACCTGAAGACTAACGTTCATAACATTGCAGAGAATCTTCGGAGGAAGAACAAAAAGTGGCTTCATCGTATTTAAGTCGACTTGTTGCGTTGACGCTTCGAGCTGAAATTTTTTTGCCACCAAAAATAGAAATGTCTCAAAAACCAAAATCAAACTTTCACCGATCTAAAGAAAAAAAAAAAGCTTACTTGTTCCATATGACCTTGAGGAAAATAATAAACTCTTTCTTGAGCTTGAGGAACATCAACCAGAGGTCCCGCACATAATTTCCATAACTCATCGTACAAATATTCACCTGTTCTTTTAGCAATGTACACCTGTTAATTAATGTCGCCGGAAAATTGAAAAAAACAACAAACTCAGGTCAATTTCTCACCTCCGCCCATCAGCTCTCAATCAGCCGCCGCAAACAAAAATTCAAAATTCAAAATCCAAAGCTGATTCTCTGTCAATCACACACCAAAACACACACTCTTTCTCTCTCCGATGAACAACGGAAGCTGAAACAGTGCGAAATAAAAGATGGCTGCGTAATAAAGTGAGGAATTAAATTGAAGAAGAAGAAGGAGGACACGAGCCCCTTGGATTCCGTCTCCACGTTTTCTTCTTCTCTAATGCATGTAAGTAACGATCGAGAGAGATCTGAATCGTAACGCAACGAAATCACCCAATCCTGCTCTCTGTAACTGTAACCTCTCTCCCGCAAAACCGCTTCTATCGTCGTCTCCCAAAGAAAAAAGACTAAACTTTGTCTCTCTCTTCGTGACTATAATTGTCAAACAACGCCGTTACACAAAAGAATCTCTCTCTCACTCGCTCTCGCGTCTTTATGTTAACGCCACTCTCACCTCCGTTTGCTTTTATCTCCGTTTCACTCTCTCTCTACCTAAAAAAAATACATTTGTTATTTTAATTATTATTTATTTGGACACCTTTTTGTATATATATACATTATTATTGTATTTTCATTACTACTACTACTTTCTAAGACATGTTATCAGACAGTAACATATTTTTGATTTAAATGTATGGTTTACAAAAAAAATGATATCTATATTTTTTAACTAAGAATTTTTTTCGTGTTTAAAATGCAAGTGGTGATAGAAATATTTCACACAACAATTTATATTTTTACTAATTTTCACTTTAATTGAAACAAGACATAAGTTGATATATTTTTTTGGTAAGTAACATAAGTTGATATATTTTTTTGGTAAGTAACAAAAAAGCAACACGTTTTCATTTTCTAAATTTTACAAAAAAAAAAACGTTATTTCAAATTAGTTGGTTTATGTTTTAACAAAAATAATTTGGTTGAAAATGTTTTTACAATTTGATACTAGCTAAAATGAATAATTAATGTTTCCATGATAAACAGTTAAACACCCTTATATAAAAGAATTAATACAGAAATTTTTGTTTATTTTACACTCTACTAATTGAAAGAGACTTTATAAGGTATAATTATACGTTGCTTTTTAGTTTTTACTTTTGTATACGTACTAAACAATTAAATGCAATTGCGTTAGTGGATGAAGGAATTATTAGTTACTGGATAAATAATCATAAATGTGTTTGCTTTTAAGGCTGGTACGGAGCGTGAAGGCGCGTGTCGTTGCCGTTACGGTAACGAAAGTCGACTAGGAGACATTAACAGTAACACCCGTCATCGTTAAGATTCCGTCACTTTCGCCGTTTGCTCCAACGCAGGCAACAGGACTGGCTAGACTTGGATTAGAAACGAATCACGGAATCAGGTTTGACCTCGGTTTTTGTGTAAATTACATTTCTGCCACTAAAATGTGGGACCAACATTAGCATGTGGGAAGTGTTTCCATCTCTGATTTTGTTTTTCACCTTTGCAAAAACCTTTTTCCAACTCCATATTATAAGTACGGGTACCCTATAAGTACTAATTAAAAACATCAAAAATAATTTTAATTATGCTACATAGTGATTGTTGCCAAACAAATATTATCGGGTTGAAACTACATAATAAATTAAAATAAAACCAATTATTTTTATTTATTGTTAGTGTAGAATTTTGGTCGAGACTTTATGCGTAAATTCTTTTGTATCGGTAAACATCGATCGTTAATTAGTAGATGAACGTATGCTATGAAAAACGGTTAAGATCGTTCAGAGTATCAAAAAAGTGATTTTGAAAATCTTTCGATACTCAAGTTAGAAATAGCTCACACAATAGTCAAAAAATATGACAAGTAAAAAAGAATCACCAAAATGATTTCAAATAGATTTTCTCCATTTTAACCAGGACATGTGACATATTAAATTTGTGTCGATATCATTTTGTTACAATCAAACCCATATAATGCATAATTACTTTTCTACATGTTCTTTCTACTATTTTTTAATTTGTCTTAAACAAAAATTGTCTAACTATTTAATTTCAGTGTTATACTTATACAGTATATTGAATCTCGCACAAACGTTTACTTCAATAGTACAATATTTAAAAGACAAAAAAAACTTTATATCCCAAACATTTACACCATTTCTAGTACTCCCTCCGTTTCGTTTTAGTTGTCGTTTAAGGTTTTTTCACACAAATTAAGAAAAGCATTAAATTTTCTGTTTTACCCTTTATTAATATATCTTATAAAATTTTTTATTGGCTAAAACATTAAAACAATAGGGATAATACTGAAATTTTTACCAAACATTTGCATTGAAAACCTAAAACGATAACTATTACGAAACAAAATTTAAGTCCTAAAACAATAACTAAAACGAAACGGAGGAAGTATTGTAATGCATGGATTTTTGTATAATAAAGTAAGTGCTCTTAAGATTATCAAAAAATTTATATTCTTACAATAAATCGTATATTTTCTGTACAATGATGCCAAACTTTTTAATAAAAAATAAGCAAAATATGAAGATGAAAAGCCTATACTCCATAGTCCATATCTTTATTTACCTATAAACAAATTACTTTATCGTTTAGTTCTAATTTTATTATGTTTAATATTGCCAGAAAACGTCACGTATGACGTATTTTTGACAATTTCTGTTCCCTTTAAGGATATAAATAAGCAGAGATGCCTTCAAACCCACCACCACCATCTCCGGATTTTCTCTTTCTCATTTTAGACATATTTAATGTGTATTTTTTAGTAATAACTTAGTATCTTGTCCCCGTATATTCCCTAGAGCTTGTTCAAACGAATCTCAAAATTAGTAAGCAACTGTATTATATAATTTTCGTCGGTCCATTAAAAACCATTCAATATTTCCATATATTTCTTTCCCACATGTTTGGTCTCAAATTAGTTCAATTCATTTACTGAATTCTAGTCAATTTAGTGGTACTATTTCTAAGGAGAATCTATTGTTCATCTATCTTTGTATGTGCCTTGATTTTAACCCTATAGTCAATCGGTATACTCTAGAGTATACGCCTATACGTATACTTTAAGCATTGACGAAGTCACTATTGGTTTTTTTTTTTTTTTTTTTTTTGGTATTGTTTGATTTAATTTTGCTAAATTTGAGGGGAAATGAAAAGTACAACTATGTGTATTTGTTTTTTTTTTCCTTCAAAATCATGAGGCATGAGCATTGACTTGGTGATTCATGGGCTAGAAGTTAATTTCTTGAATAACAAGTCAATGAATTTTCTATTAAAATAGCTGTTATTGATTCCCTGCTTCTTTGATGGCATATTCCCTGTCTTCACCTCTATGAAAAAAATTATTAATACGTCGCCAAAATTTACTCATATTTGACAGAAAAAATCTGGAAACAATGAACATATTCATTGTTACAAAAAAAGAAAAGAAAAAGAAAGAAGAATACGTTCAGAAAAAGACTTCATCTTAAATTTGCTATAGTTCGTTAGTTGATGTGTTCGATATCCTTGCATCTTGAATTAACTATTTTACATATCGAGGATTGGTGATCAGTACACAATCAATTTTAGGTCGATACTATATACATATATATATATATATATCAAATACTGGCTTTGATTTAAGCTAGGCATAGATCATAAGCTATAAATACATGCTTTCTACGCGCAGAGAGGAAACTATGATACCAGCTGACTTGCTAAACCTAATGTATTGGTGTGGCACCTGTGCATGTTTCAAATAACTCTGAGAGCTAGAAATTGAGAGTTTCTCCAAATGAGTTATTTCCTGATTTATTATCTTCTTATTTAACCATAATCGCTATATATTTAATTATTATTAATATCATTCAAAAACTCGGAAATCTTTGTATAGTGCGATATCTAAAAAATGAATTATAAATGTCCTTTAAGTGGCTACGGAAAAGCAATGATAGTAGGCTTCGTACGTACATCTACAAATAAAACCCACAGAGGACGATAGTGGGAAGGATAATTAGGGTTTAAAATTTTATAACCTGGCTTTTAGAGTTCTATTATAAATCATAAAATGGTACAAAAAGGAGAAAAATTGCCAATCAAAGTAGGGATTATTGTTGATTTTGCCATTTTTTATCAAAATCTTTTGAAAATGTCATTTTCATTAAAATCTTACGGATTTGCCATTTTTTACACTTAAAAATGTACGTATTTACGATTTTTTTGGGCCAAAATACTAAACCCTAAGAACAACTACAACCGATTAAACCCAAACATAACGAATAAAATGCATGTTAAATCATATTTCCGTAGCTTGAAAAAGGGCAAAATCCATAAACTATTCAAAAAAAGGCAAAATCCACAAATGTCATCAAAAAAATGGCAAATCCATAATTGATTCATCAAAGTAAGGATTTGTGTGAATGATTATCTTTACACTGCTCATTATTGCGCCTTAATGGTTGGAAATAGAATTTTGTATACATAGCTTTTTTTGCTTGACACCTGTCTTTTTACATAATGGACTATACTTTATACTATGTATATGCTCGTGTGTGTGTTTATTTAACTTATACTTCTAATCAAAGTGTCCCTAACCCCCTCTTAAGAGTCAAGGGTCACATTTGGCAATTATTAAATAATTAAAATGATACTTAATTGTGATTTTGATCATTTGGTTGAACAAGTCACCTTGTCGTGAAATGTTTAGTAATTAGTAAATGAGAATCCTTAGATGCGTATATAAAACCGGAATAAGATCAATAAACAAATAATTTAATAAGTTTCTATACGTGTGAACAACAACACTCTAACGATAGCTTAGATTAACTACATTGTTTTTCTGCACACGTTAACTGTACATGGAAAACAATTTTTAAATGAAGATCTTAAAACTTAATACATAATGATTTACAGGTAAAATTAATAAAATAAAATTAAGTAAAGGAATAAAGAGAGAAAATTGCAAAAGATATAGTACTATGATTGGCTGGACAAAGATAGAGTTTGCGCACCCATGTGGAGACCAACCATTTGAATGTTTCATGGCCTATATATCTACACAAATTCATTTATATTAACGAGTGGTTTTATTATATAAAGTAATACACACTAATCGCAATTTAGACCAGATTCATAACTACTATGAGATGGATAACACACACACACATACATATATATATATATATATATATCTTTATAGAATTGCTTTTTCAAAAAATATAACTCAAAGTAGAATAACTTTTCAACCCTAGGCAAAGTGTCAATTTCAAATTTTACCACTTTGAGGAGAAGTTGATGTCAACTAGAGAACATCGATACATTAGCAGGAATTTATGGTTTCACGGTTTAAGTTTTAATATTGATCTAAGAAGGATCGGAGTATAGCTAGGGGTTTTTGAATAACAGAAAACTGGATCAAGAGTATAATCACTTAAGAAAGTTTTAAAGTTATATTTTGAGGATTTTATGATAAACTTTGGAATATTATCCCCGCACTAGTAAAAATAAATATTTCATCCCATGAGGTACCAGATTTCTCATTGATGTTGGTTAAGAGTATTTAAACATCTTAAAACAAAAATATATAAAATTTAGAAAATGCTAGAAATAAAAGAAAGCCTATCCGTTTAGACTTCAATTTAAGACATTTTCCACGGGAATATATTATTTTGAGTGTTAAACAATAAAAACAGTCCGAATATGAGAGGGACACTTTTTCATATTCTTTTTATTTAACATATTTATAATTTTAAAATAATTAAATATTTTTATAACGAATTAAATTGAATTATTAACTTATAAATGTATTTGTAAGTTGAAAAGCAAGGGACCACATATTTTTTATTGATTCTTTTTTTTTTGGTCAACTGGAATTATATTGAAGAACAGAGATGAAACATCTCAACCAACAGATTACAAACTATGACGTTGGGAACAAACCACAACCATCACAATTACTAAACAGAGCTCCTACCAAGAGAAGGCAGCCCTATACAAAAGAATAAGCTCCACAACGCGAGCCAAATTCAAAAACTCTCAATCAAACAGAGGAGAGAGTCCTTTCATCTGCGAAAACACCTTCAAGCCAAGCAGGATGATTAGCAGCTACATAAGAGAGTAATCTTCCATCATTAGTAACACTTTTCGCAATAAGAGAGGCTCCTCTGTTTGAAACAGAGTTTTCCAAAAAAAATTTCCAACGATTCACCGGCAAAAGAGCCAAAGAAACCTCCATAGAAAGATATCTATAAGAGGGCCAAGCAGCCGGTCTGTTAACCGCATTCACTAAAACCTTGTCTTGTAACCCAAAAATGACCTTCTCCACCCTGTGACTTCTCATGCTTTCAATAGCCCAAAGCAACCCTTTGAACTGAGCCTGTTGCTTATCCACAGTCCTAGCAAATGCTCTTCTACTATGAAGAAGTACCACCCCCATATGATCTCTCAAAACCCATGCACAACCAGCCAGCTTGTTCCTGTTGGACCAAGAAACACCAATGTTGCATTTAAACCACTCCACAGGTGGCGGTTTCCACTTGAGACTCACACCTCTAACCACCTCAGCCTGTTCCATCAAGACTCCATCCTCATTCAACTTCTGAGCATCAAACCATTCAGAGACATCCTCACTGACCTTTTGAGCAGATTCTAAAGCCGAAAAACATTTACCTTCAATGGACCAAAGGTTCCTATTCTTCCATATTTTTTATTGATTCAAGCAGCCGGATAAATAAGTTTTTATAAATGAAAATGTTATTGGTCACTGATGTTCATATTATTATATTTAGTAAACTAATAATGTTTTCGTAGGATTTGATTATTGGACCGGCAACAATACAAATGTTCCGGGATAAGTGGGATCTTTGTTCCTCACGTTTCCTCCGAATGATGTTGACTTTATTTGACTTCCTCTCTGAGATTCCCCTAGCCGTAGGATCTTTGAGTACTCTTTTTGAGTCCGTCCGATTCGGAGGTTCCCAAATCTTGGATTTGGAATACCATCATCACGAATCTGGTGCAGTTACAAAAACGCCATTATACGAGTCCACAACTTTTGTGTTTCACTATCAACTTGCAATTCGACTTGTGCATCAGAAACATAACTTTGTCTTAAGATTGAAATTAACCAGAAAATTACTATCAAATTATCAATCTAACAAATTTCGAATAAGCAGCTTTGTTGATACTTTTTTTTCCCTCTAGGGGAAATTTGATTCAAGACCACTATGGAAGAAAACAACTTCTTAAGGATTCTCCACACCGTTTGTGGGGATGATGGAGGAGTGATGGTGCACCATGAGCCACCGGCCATTATGAAGCTCAAAGACATTGGTGATGTTGAATGGATCGCCAATTATGTGATGGAGCGCGATCATGGTGACCCAAGCCACGCTATCCAGAATCCGTGTCCGCACTTCAAGAGCCTCCAATGGAAACCCTATCTCCCAGTTGTCAAAAGAGAACTCCCATCTTTGCATCACTGCGTCAAACCTAAAGACGAAGAATACAAGTGACATTAAGAGCCACAAAACTTCCATCAAAAGAACATTGGAAGGAGCCACATTTCTAGAAAAATAAAAAAAGACAGTGGCAGCAGATTATAGTAAGGCATAGGTAAGTAAAGTACCCGGAGAAGAGTTCACCAGTGCCGTTGAAGCACTTGACATAGTCAGAGTTGAGCCAGAAACTAGTCATTCTAGGAAGTGACCTCGAATCGAGGATGCTAAAGAATTCATAATTCACATCCATGACTTGTTTAGTGACTGCATAGTGAGCCTTCCACCCATTAACCGGGGTTCCACCATTTGTTTCCTCTGTAAATTCCTTAAGTAGAGATTGAAATGAAGATAAACATTTGGATCAGCAAGACCAGTCTTTAACTAAGGCAATCAATGAATTCTAAAAAACCTAAGAGGCAAGAATAAATCTCATTTCTTCAAACCTAAGAAGCACATTATTCCATAAAGTTACAATAACAACAACACAGAATGGTTAAAGAGAGTCCAAAATTACTTGGTAATAAAGAGATCTCCAGAGGTCATCGTCATTAGCGGCCTTTCTCATGGAGGAACTCGTCATTGATAACTGGCAGAGACTTGAGTGATCCAAGTATTTGAGCGCGTAGCTTGTAACCTCCGGAAACAATTGTTCAATCATGGACATTCCCACCTTGTCATTACCCAACTTCGACACCACCATTTCCTAAAGCTTTTTTTTGTGCTCCGATTATAGGTGGAGACGTGGAGTCGAGAAGAGTGACAAGGGGGCAAAGATCAAGGCGATTGTTTTGTTTTGTGGTTCCTTAAAATTAGCCCTAAAAAAACAAAACCGTTGTCTCTCTTGGAAATTGGGAAGAAATTCGTTTAATTTCAATTTGGTTCGTTTCGGTTCGGTTTAGTAGTTATTCTAGGTTTTCAATTCATTTGGTTCTATGATCAATTTTTGTTGGTTGTTGGTTACACCTTGAAACATCAAAACACATGGTAAATATGTGAATTCTAAGTCTTAAGCTCTAAAGAAAATCAGTGGTCACTGATTTTTTTGGGTCCAATATTATCAATGAAAGTTTTTTCTATTCTTAATCCTAGGGTTACAAACTTTAATAGCAAGGCACTGTTAAGAAAAACCTAAGCCTAACTCCTATGTATGCTTAACTAAGAGAGTAAAGTAATGAAAATCATGATGCTGCTGCTTAGCAGTATCATGACCCAGCCACTATCCGGCCATAGTGATCGAGCTTTATCCGTAAAAGACATCCCCAGAAACGCCCAGAGTCGTGTTGAGACTAACCGAATCGTTGCTAAGACCACGAAAAAGAGGCTTATCAATAGAACTCCCAGCTCTTTGCTCTCTAGATTTGCTTGTTCTTTCACAATCTTCTCTACATCCAATCTGATTTCAAGAAACAAGAAGAAAATTGGGGTCAGCTTAGAATACGTTTCAAGTCATGGGATAGCTCTCTTCTGTAGATTTCATATCTTCGGTTTTCTCTATCTAGGAGTACAAAAGAGTACTGACCTCAATGCAGTGTTTCCTCTTGCCAATGATTCTACACGGGAAGCTACAAGAGTTTTCCATAGCTCTAGGTCTCTAAGTTCCTTTTCCTGCTCAAAGAATATCAAATTCATTAGTAGTTTTTCATCGGACAAAGACTTAAAATCATAAGAAATTATTGAATTTACCATTTTCCCTTTCCATTCTGTGATCTCTCTGATGTCAGCTTTGCTTTTCTCCACAAGTACCTGCGTTTTCTTCATCTCCAAGCTAACTTCTGGTTGCTTCTCATTCATTTCCTTTACAGAATCCTCAAGAAGCGATAAATTCATCTCAATCAATTTCACTTTCTGCATCATCACTTTCAAAACGTTATGCTTCTCCCTGACTTCATACTTTTTGTCTCCTATGATATTAATCGTCTTCACAACATCATCTTTCTTCTTCTGCGCTTCACTTTCCTTGCCAATCTGATCTGTCCTATTGCTTTTCACTTCCCCAACTTCTTTTTCATCTGCGGTTTTTAGTTCCAGCATAGCTGGTTTACTGGGAAGAGTCTCTGATGGAACAAACAGATCTTCAAGCATTTGCTCAAGAGCATCAATTCCAAAGACCTCCACAACACTCAGAGTACAGTAAAACTCAGACCCGTAGTGACTAACTAAATTAAGTTTAAGATATCTCAACCATTTAGGTTCCGGGAGCCGGAATGTCTGGATCTGTTTAACGTTTGCAGCCACGAAACTCCCAGCAGGTGTCCACATATCGGTAGGGTAACTCAGACTCCCTGACATATTAAACTCTTTGGGATTCGAAGAGTAGTGCTCGAAATTCGCAATTCTCACCGTATCAACCAGGGTCTCCTCCGCGAGTTCAATCACAACATACTTATCTGACACTGAACAGGGGTTTCTTAGATACTTATCATGATCTTTGCCAAGCACATTGCTAGCTCCTTTTGTTTCCTTGTTGTGATCCACAACTTTCGCGCCCTTCATAGCAGAAGCGTAGTTATACCCAGTTCCATCTGGTTCTAACCTATAATGAGTCACATTATTCACAAGCTGTGATGGCAAGCCCGAGCCATTTACTTTGAGACTTTTGTCTTCAAGATTGACATATCTGGGATCACTAGCTTCCATGGTCTTCTTGCTTATTTTACGTTCTGGCAACACAACTTTGCAAATCAACAAAGCGTTGTTCCCAAGAACATGCTTGTACACATCTTGTAACTGGCCATTTCTCAGGAGACAAAAGTTTTTTTCTTTCCCAGTGGCCTGAGGGAAGACAGAACTCGTGGAATTTAGGGTCTTTGAGACTGATCCATCAGTGTAATTCCCAATTCTATCTAAAAAGTAAATGAATTTCTTCAGTATAGCAATCTCTGGAATATACCCAAGTTTAAAGATCCTACATTTGTTTCCCATCTTTACCATTTTCAAAGATAATTATAATTTCATAGATCAAACTTTCCTTAATTAACATCTGAAACATGTATTACAGAAGAAACAAGGAAGAACATTTACCTCCATTACCATAATCATGGCTTTGGCCAAGCTTGGAGTAGACAAGGAAGAGAAAGCACCAAAGTAAGAGAACGAGAGAGATAGAACGCTCGAAGAAACTGCCGCTTCTTGAATTAAAATTATCAGCCTTTTCGGAGATTCTGACAATTCGAAACCTTTGCAATTTTTCATTCAGGCATATCGTCGAACACATTCCGCGCCTCGTCATTTCTATAAGCGGAGCAGAGATCTATACTCGTGTGTGTACATGCACAGATGGAGAGAGTCCAGAGAGATCGTTGGTTGTATGACTATGACCTATATCTGGAGAAACGGAGAAGAGGGCACGAGGAACAAGAGCAAAAGAAGACAGAGGAAGAAGAAAAAAAGGTAAGAGAGAGAGTGCATGACTCGTGTTGTTGTTGCTGTGTTGTGTGGTTTGAAACAAGAACCAAACTTTTGTCCGTCGAGAGACCGATTTTTTCGGAATTAGTTAACTTTTTTTTGTTTCTAAATTAATACTTAAGTTTGTCTAATCTATTGTTAGCAAATCAAGAAGTGTCTTTGACCCAAGTTTTTTCTTTTATTTCTGTAAAATAAACAGTCCGAAACTTCAGAGATTGAGTCAAAGTTACAATGCCGGACAATGAATAAACCTAAGCTTAATGATTTGATGTCACCCGGACAGGTCGCCGGAATCATGCTTGAGCATTGACGTCTGTAGAGTGGTTAACGAGGACAAAGTCGCCAGATTCACGCCGGAGGTGTTCAGGGACAAAAGGAAGACTTCCCGGGTTTTGCTCTTGTAAGAGTGAATTTAACGGAGTCTGAGGTGGGTAATGGTCAAGTATGAAATCTATTGCTTCTCCACTTATTTCTTTCTGGTTCAATAGAACCTACAGATACGAAAATAAATGTATGAACAAACAAAGAAAGCTGGAATTGCGGTTAAATGTCAGGAAATTACCTTAACGGTTTTGAGGAGAGCAGTTTGGTTTTGCGTGAGGAGAGAAACTGTTTTGTTATACATCTGGCTAATGAGTTCTTCGCTTCTCAGTGCGACTTCATCATCCATGTTGAAGTTAATCGGCGGCTCGACGAGGTCATAGTCGTCATAGAGAGATCCTTCAAAGTCTAAGCGTGGTCCAACGAACTGAGCCCTCTTTCTCCATGGTGGTGGTTCGCCATGTATCACCATTGGGTTCTCCAGGTTCCATCTGAAATCCAAATATATAAGTCTTGAGCAAGAAGAAGCTTTTACTTTAAAAGGGAATGTGTTGGGCCTCACATGGTTAAGATTTTACGAGCTAGCCATGAGGCGTCAGAGAGATAATCAACTGATGCCTTTGAAGTATCTGAGCCGTAGATCACTTCTTCTGCAGCTCTTCCTCCGAGAAAGACCTGAAAGATAAATTTGGAGAAGTATAAACTCATAACATCGAATAGAGGTTGGCATATAGACCAAACTGAACCGAAAAACTGAATGCTTAGGTCTAATATTAAAGAAATGAAAGAAGAGATTTTAATCCAGAAAAAAGAAGCACCTGAAGACGATGAAGCAGTTGTGGAAGACGACCAAACATGTAGGATTCATCATCAAGCCGATGAAACACAACTTGAGACAGTGTCTGACCACGAGGGATGATAGAAACACGATCGCACCGCTCAATCTTTGCATTCTCATACCGCAATAAAAGATGTGAAGTGATTGCCACTCCGACTTCAGTTGTGGCTCTACGACACTGACCTTGATGTCCCAATTCTAAACCAATACGTGTCGGACCAACAGTGAGTCGGTCCACAGCGTCGTCCATGTCCGATTGAAGAATCGAGCTATGCGTTTTCCTGACAGCTACAAGAGCAGCCTCTTGAACCAACTGTGCCAGTTTTGCTCCGGACCATCCTGTATTCGACATAAACCATTACTTTAATCAAAGTTTTATACAGACCAATACGTTCAAACACAACACCATGAGCAAAACAAATATTCTTTGCAACATCAATTGTAGATTTTATACCTGGTAAGTTACTTGCATAAGATGATAAGTCCACAGAATCCGACATCTTGACTTTGCTGGCATGAATCTTCAGAATATCCAATCTCCCTTTCGCATTAGGGGGACGGACTCTTATCTGATAAAAAGATTATTTTTGACGGTCTTTCAGAAACTCGTAAGTCTACTAAATTAATGCAAGATAAAATCAAATGGCTTGCGCTTTTGGTTTGGTAGATTATTAATTCGAAATAACTGCTATCAAAAATCTGAGCGCAGAAAATTTTGTGTCTGGATTTTGTTAATCACAAACCTTTCGATCAAATCGACCTGGACGTAGAAGAGCAGGGTCTAACAAATCTCTGCGATTGGTGGCACCCAAGAAAATCACACCTTTGCCGGTGTCAAAACCATCAAGCTCGATGAGTAGCTGGTTCAATGTGGTTTCTCTTTCTTGAGTGGCTGCATTGTACAACTGGTCTGAGTTTTCCTTGAAAATCCCTTGACGTCTAAAGAATACCAAAATATAAAGATAGATATCAGTTAAACTCTGTCTAATGTTGAAAAATTACGCAGAGAAGGCAGTAACTATAAGATGAAAATTGTGTATACCGAGTTGCTAAGGCATCAATTTCATCGATGAAAATAACGGATGGCTTGTTTACCTGCACAAGGACATGGACATCATCAAATACTATTGAACATCACTGCACAGAAATACATAAATACACATCTGTCCACTCACCTTAGCTCTTTTAAACAGATCTCTGATACGCGCTG
Organism: Arabidopsis thaliana x Arabidopsis arenosa; assembly: GCA_019202795.1. Classification (NCBI taxonomy): domain Eukaryota; kingdom Viridiplantae; phylum Streptophyta; class Magnoliopsida; order Brassicales; family Brassicaceae; genus Arabidopsis; species Arabidopsis thaliana x Arabidopsis arenosa. The sequence goes on from CM032924.1 coordinate 7,008,661, forward strand.
AACCAACTCCAACAAGAACTTCGACGAATTCAGATCCTGCCATTTGGTAGAACGGCACACCAGCTTCCCCCGCAATGGCTTTTGCAACGAGTGTCTACGAAAGAAAATCAGGTTAGGTTAGGCTCTATATTGCTAGCAACTGGGTTGCCAAAAGATCCTTGTAGAAAAAACTCGTCTACGATAAGAAGTTAACTGATCATTGACAATTGTATAAAAGATTGACAATTTGACGTTATATAAGATCTCAAACGAGATAGGGAATCAATAGTAACTTGTTCATAGCATCTAAAATTCAGAACTTTTTTAGACAAATTTCAGGTTTAAGTTGAAGCAGTAGTGATAATAGATTGTTCTAGTATCATCGCCAAATTATGAAATTGCCAAACACTCAGCAGACTCTGAAATCAAACCATCAACCTCAGTAGAACTGATCTCAACAGGCACTGCTGCAAGTTTGGTTATCTATAGTATTTCTAAGTATTCTAAAGTATAATGCTGCTACAAAAATACTATCCACTACTTACAACAACGAATCTTTTAGATTGGTATTAACATAGATGGTTACACATACCTTGCCACAACCTGGGGGACCCTCCAGAAGAACTCCATGAGGAGGTTTAATTCCCATTTTATCAAACAGGTCGGGATTCTTCAAGTACTTTACAAGCTATCAAGAAAATGAGACCATCGTAATGACAATAAGAGGTTAGTAAACTTCAGTTCCCGGTTTCTCTCGAGCTTCCAAGATTTCAAAGAAATAATGTCATGCAACTTTATACTTGATGGTGTAGCAGTAAAGCCGTAATGGTAAGGGTTTTAGAGGCTAAGCTAACCAAGAATGCACATAATAAAACAAGAGATCCATACTGAGGGAAGAACTGACGCAAGCATAACAAACAATACCTCTTGAAGTTCATCAACTGCTTCATCAATCCCTGCAACATCAGCGAATTTAACACCGGTTGAACCCTGTAACATAATCATTCGAAGTCATAAACAGCAAAAAGGTATTAGGACTGAAGAAACGTGCATATACGAGTACTGTTTAGAAACTTACATCAACACGAGCTTCTGCTTTAGACTGAGAAAAAGCAATCCCTTGCCATAAATCCTGCAAAAAAGTTTTTAAGTGATTGAGGGCACAAGCAATATCAATAAATTCTGCAAAAACGTTTTAAATGATTGACGTATTATACCCATTTCCTAAAGTTCTTTGGTCTCCGTGACAGTGTGAAACGAACAAGAAGAACCATAGTCATGACAACAAGTAGGATTGGTTTGAGCATCTCCAAGCTTGATGATACACCACCAAATGTATAGAAATCAGAAATCCTTGAGAAGATCCCCCCATCGCCGAGAAAATCAACAAGGTAATCCCATGATTTTTCAAGTACACCAAGGACGATGCCAACAAAAAGTTTGAGGAATGGCTTTGCTATAGGCCAAACAACATAAACTGTAGTGACAAAGGCGAAACTAGTGACTGCAAAAACAGCTGAGGCTAAGAATCCTCCAACAACAACTGCCGCTGCAGCAATAACTGCTGTCACCATTCCCAGCTCAACCATCACTCTACTTGAAATAGAAGACGCAACTGGGTTCGGGAAGTCCGTCACTTTTCCAACCCAAGACTGCAAATAAACATTTAATAGCAAACTAAGTCAATAACGGAACACAGTACATCTGTTTGTCAACCTAGTGAATAGATTCTGAAAAATTCCTAAACAACACAGTACAAAAATATCGAGGACAATAGATCATAATCTAGTAGATAAGAACCAAATGAACAAAAGAGTGATCACCGTCATGCGCCTTTCTATTTCGTACTGCGGACCGGTGTATTCTTTCAGAAGAGCTTGAGCTTCTCCAACTTCAAGCTTCATTGACCTATCAAGAAACATATCAATAAGAAATCAGAGCAATATTCTCCATATATCAAAACTAAAACCATTTCTCTTCTTCTTAATCCTAGTAACTCACCATTTGGTTCTCTGTAAGCTCTTAACTCCAGGAATCTCCTTAAGATCAACAATAAAATCTCTATAGCCGCTCGTATAAGGAACACCAGAAACTTCCTTGGAAGTCAGCAGCTTAACTTTATCATTCTCCATAGCTTTTCTAAAATCTTCCAAGCTCAAATTTGGTAAATCTTTCACAGTTTTCTCAAACTCCTCTTCTTCAGATAACTCTGGACCAAAAACTTGCTCAGGAACATAAAGCTTTCCCTTGTATTCCCTCAAAATATCACTCAAGTAAACAGACTCATTTCCAATTTCACTTTTCTCTGTCTCCGGTTGCTTCTTCGAATCAAACTTCTTTTTGATAAATTCAAAAGCACCTGTCGCATTGGCGCCTTTGCTTAAATCCTCTCTTTCCTTCAGATTATACAGCTTATCACCAACTCGATAACGAGGTTCCAATTGGCTAGGATTCTCCTTCAAAACCCTAGTTACGAAATCATCAGCAGTTTGGGGTTTGTTCGTCTCGCCGGAGCTAGATGACCCAGATTTCAATTCGCACAAAACTGTAAACGAACGACGCAGAATTGGAGCTCTATATCGAGTTCTCGCGGTGAAACTCGATGTATTCGCGTGTTTCCAGATCGATTTCTTGGAGATACTTGTGGGGAAACGAGTACCGAGGGAGAAGACAGTGTCTATAGACGCCATTTTTCGACGATAACCATGTACAGAGAAAAAACAAAAAAAAAAAAAGCTTCACCAACTGATCCTTGCAAGATAAAATTGCATTGAGAAATTCGAATTTGCCTTGGTTCTTCTGGATAAGAGAAAAAGAGCAATCGGGGGTTTTAATCAGTCAGGGGTTTCTCTTCACTTAGCTTCCACACTATACTGCAACATTTCGCTTCCTTCGATTTTTATCCGATCCGACTCCATAAAGCCGGTTCTCGTTCCGGGTCGGGGCTATTTTCTCTTTTCACTAATTTATTTGTTTATTAGTCGGCCACTTTGCTACATCACATTCACACACACTTCAGTCCAAACTCCGTCCTAACGTTATCACTATGTCCAAACAAACATCCTTTTGCTTTAAGCAAAACTTAAACAAACTCTAATCCCACATCTCCTCCAAAAAATGTCCAAGTCTTGTTCAAACCTCGCTTCATGCGCCGTCGCCACGCTCTTCATAGTCTTCCTAATCATCGCCGCCCTTACCGTTTATCTCACCGTCTTCAGACCAAGAGATCCCGAGATCTCCGTCACTAACGTCAAGGTCCCGTCATTTTCCGTCGCCAATAGCTCCGTTAGTTTCACTTTCTCTCAATTCTCCGCCGTTAGAAACCCTAACCGCGCCGCTTTCTCACACTACAACAACATAATCCAGCTCTTTTACTATGGAAACCGGATCGGTTATACCTTTGTACCCGCTGGTGAGATCGAATCGGGTCGAACCAAGCGTATGTTAGCTACTTTCTCCGTTCAGTCGTTTCCTCTCGCGGTCGCCTCTAATTCTCAAATCTCCGCCGTCGAATTTCAGAATTTTGGATCCGGTTTAGCGGAGGATCGGTCCGGGTCAACAGTGGAAATAGAGTCGAAGCTAGAGATGGCGGGTCGGGTTCGGGTTCTCGGTTTGTTTACTCACCGAATCGCGGCTAAATGTAATTGTAGGATCGCGATTTCCACGAGTGATGGTTCCATCGTAGCCGTCCGTTGTTAATATGAAAAACAATTGTATAAAAGTGACATGTTCTTTTTCCAAAACACATGTATGTATGTAAACCTCTTAGGTGGACGTGTTACTTCAAAGTTCAAACATATCAAATCACAATATTTTTTAAACAACAAGCAATACATATACCATAGTAAAAACACCCACACAGACCTGTGGTCATTTATTGAAAAGCCTTTGTTACATGATAACCATTTTTTTTAATTATATTGGAAAAACTCTTTGGTATAACTGGTCTAGTGTATGGATGACTTTCGCGGTTCAGTGTGGCCGATCACAACAGACAAAGCCATTTCAGTATTGCCACCGGCCAGTTTCTGCTGCTTCTCCTCTATAATCCTTCAAGTTGATTTATAGAATACAGCATATAATATCAACTGAATCAGTCTAAAAAAATACAATTTCAAATTCAAATTAAGACCACCGTCACTAAAAATAGATATTATTATAAAGAAACAAGAAAGGGAAATAAGCCACTATACGGCCATAAACGGGTCGAGAGAGAGCAAAGAATAAAGACTCCATACCATCGCATTAACGAATGCTGCAAACGGCGGTAATAGAGATATGCATGCTCTCCGAATTCTTTGTTTGGATTAACGTTTTATGTATAGTAAATACTCTTATAGCCATAACCCATATTTCTTATTTCTAATTTAAGGCATATAATTCTGCTTTCTTATCTATCCTTTTTACCTCTTTCTCTCCTTCTTTTTCTTACTTTTTCTAAATAATGAATAAATTTTACGATTTTTACATTGCTAAACAAGTTCTAGGTGATGTGATATGCACACAGAAAAGATTTTTGCATATGTTTTGCTTATGTTATGTATATGTTTTGCTTATGTTATGCATGCATCTATATATTTATAATTCATTATCTAAAAGATAGGTTTCAAACATGCTATTTTTTTCATTTCTATAAAGATTGCAACTTTTCTTTCTCTGTTTCGTGATCTTCGAGAGAACTTGTTATTTGATTAAAGAAACAATTTTCTTAAATTATTTTTACGAGGTGGAACAAAGAACAAGCTAAGTATGTAAACATTGCAAACGCAATCGTTTGGACCGTCGTCTACCTACTACCGGTGGATCCAATTATGTTTGCAAGTCTTTTTTTTCTTGGGACTCCTATTCTCATCACTAATGGGATTGGAGTCGGGATCATGAGGATCTATCTGGTCGCATATTTTAGATTTTGCGAGCAGTCTAAGCAACGACTAGTGATTATCATTGTTTTTCTAGTCGAGGTCGTATTCGTAGATGCATTTGCCACGTTGACTTTGAGTTAAGTCGATTCTATGGGACTACGGTGATTTGTGATTGTGGATGCTTGTTGCGTCTGCAATATAATCATGTATATTTCTCCGGTATCTGTATTGGTAAGTTTATATTTTTAATATCAAAGATTAATAAATGGCCCTGCATTACTATTACGTAAAAAGAAAACACAAAGTTTTTACTAAGGAAATAATGATAAAATGCAGATGAAAGTTGTAAGAACTAAGAGCGTCGAGCATACAGTATGTCCTTCTTGGTAGTGCAAACGAACCGTTTGGACCGTGGTCTCTCTACTATCCAATAATGTTTGTAAGTCTTTTGTTCCTTTAAATTATTTATTCACGTACATTAAATATACCGAATTCTGGAAAAGAAAAACACATAAGTTGATTTTTCAATAACTAAATTTAATGTACAGTACTTGGATTAGTCCATGTAGTTGTGTATACCGTGTACTACCGATCCACCCAGAGGATTATTGCGGCGAGAAAGGCACAAGTGGAGATCATTATCTAGCTAATCATTTTCCTTGTTTTCGTTGCCACATTATTTTTATCCAAATAAAGATCCAGATTCTCTTTTAGTCGACCAACAATGAATGATCCAAAATATAAGAAAAATAGAACAAATACACAAATGCAAGAAAAAAAACTTAAAACGATTGAAAATGTATGAACTGACGATTTAATAAATATAATTTCTATGATAAATTAATTGTACACGAATTTTCCCCAATTTTCTTCTAAAGTTTGGGTACTTGTCAGCCTCTCCTTTTTCATGTGTTTGTTTATATGAATAAGTAAGCAAAAAGGTAAAATAAGAATAAAAAAGGAGAATTATGAAGAGGAGCCATTAGAGGAGGAATTGTAGCCGTAAGGGTTATTGCTTGCCCAATTCCATAGGTCTCTACACATCTCCTCTATCCCATACTTAGCCCTGCATTCATACCAAACAAAACAAAAAAACTGCCTAAATACAAAATAATTAACTTTTTTTTTTTCCGTCGTACAAAATAATTAACTATAACTGAGAGATTGATGCACTGATTTCATGTTTGTCATTCATATAGTTATTGCTATTTGCTAAATTGCCACTTTTTCCAAGTTACAATTCTTCTATTATGTTGACAAAGACAAAATAAAATGAGCTTACTTCCAATTCAGTTCGCGTTCTGCTTTTTCCGTTGAGGCGTAAACCACTTCAGCGTCTCCAGGACGTCGTCCAGCCATCACCAACGGGATTTTCTAATTGGTAAACAATCAAAAAGTTCAAATCAATGATAAAAAAGATTGGGTATTAAAGGCCAAATAACAGCTCATGTGGTTACAGCATTGTGCTAGTTAACAAACCAATCAATGTTTACCTTTCCAGATGCCTTTTCAAAGGCAGCGACCATTTCTAGGACCGATGTTCCATTGCCCGTTCCAAGATTGTATACCTCACAACCTGACCATTTCAAAGAATTAAGCTTGGATCCAATGACAAATCATAAGGAGAGGAGAAACATAAAAGAGTTTCAAGGTGATCATCCTTACTGATTTTGAGATCATCTAGCTTGCGCAGAGCGGCTATATGTCCATCCGCTAAATCAATGACATGAATGTAATCTCTAACCTGAAAGATAAACAACAAAGATGGATAAACTATGTTAATATAATTCAAAATTCGTTGAATTATCTCCCATACTCCACATTCTAACACATTTTAAGATTGTAATGTAAATCTGTCAAATGGTTTCTTGTCTATAAGAGATATCATAGGATAGACATACCCCTGTACCATCCTTTGTCTTGTAGTCGGTTCCAAAGACAGTAAGGTGAGGTCTCCGGCCAACTGCAACTTGTTGGACATAAGGCATGAGATTGTTGGGAACTCCAAGAGGATCTTCACCAATGTAACCACTAGGATGTGCACCAACAGGGTTGAAGTATCTAAGCAATATGATCTTCCATTCAGGGTCAGAACGATGTACATCCCGGCAAATCTCCTCAATAAAAAGCTAACATAGCACAAGCAAAAAGTCTCAGTCAGATTCATTTCCTGATTATTATCATTCATCATCACTATCACAAAGTGGGTTTGGGTCAATACTCAGACTAAAGGTACTACCTTTGTACGGCCATATGGGTTTGTGGCAGAAATTGGTGACTCCTCAGTGCAAGGAACCTCTTTAGGCCAGCCATAGACAGTAGCTGATGATGAAAAGACAAGCTGGAAAACAGAGTAGTAAGACCCAATAATGAGATCAAACAAGACCAAACTCAAAAAGGGGAAAATAATCTACCAAAAAAAGGGAATGCATGTGATGGCAATTAGCAAAATGTAAAGAAAGAATAAATTACATTTTTGCAGCCGTATTGAGCCATAACCTCCAAAAGAGTAATAGTGCCAACAAGATTATTATTATAATAGAGCAGAGGCTTCTCCACACTCTCACCTACTGCTTTAAGTCCAGCAAAGTGTATCACTGCATCAAACCTATAATAATTCCACGTTTCCATCAAACTTCGACCCCTCAATTATATCAACACTCTAATAACCATTCTTTAAGTCAAAAGAGTCATAAAAAGAACAGTTTTTTTACTTAGTTTCTGAGAAAATCTTCTCAAGCGCAGGCCTGTCTCGAAGATCCACCTGCAGGTACACAAAAATAGAGTTTTTAAGAGACTAAATTGACCACATAGATTCTGATTTCTGCAATGGCAGGCTATAAATTTATTGTTCAGTGTTTAAAAAAATAGTAAAATTCTGATTAGCCCTCCCCAAGAACATCCCAATTCCAGACAGATCAACCTTGTCAATATAAAAAATTATAGCACTTTGAATAATAATACTATTAAAATTACTCTTTTCACATGGCTTCATCAATACTTTATTCAGGATTATGTGAACACACAAAGAAAAATCAGTCACATGGTGTATAAAGAAAATTAACGAATCAAACATCATCAATAAACAACCTGTTATCAAAATTTAATCAAAACCCTGAATAACAATTAAGGACTCGTCTACTTCGTTAATCAAATTTATAGACACTTTGGTAGAAATCCAAAACAATACGAAACCGATGAAATGAAATTCTTCAAGCACACGTTTCCTAAACCAAATCAGCAAAAAATTCGTCGAGAAAAACAAATCATTTCCGTGGAGAAAGAACGAAACGGAACCTGGTGAAAGGAGAGGCGGTTTCCGTTTTCTCCGGCGAGTTTCTTCACGCGCTGAAGCGAAGCAGCGGAGGAATTGTCGTAATTGTCAACAACGACGGCGGAGTAACCACCTTCTAGCAGTTGAAGCACAGTATGACTCCCGATGTAGCCAGCGCCGCCGGTAACCAAAATGTTCTTCGCCATCGAGAAAATGAAATTCGCACAAGTTTCAAAATTCGTAGAGCGTTTTTGTTTTGTTTTGGTATTTTGGGATCGAGCAAAAAAGGGTTTTATAGAAGCGGTTTAGAGTTTTGACTGTATAATTTACTTTCTGATTTCTACGTTTCTTCGAGAGACAGAGAAAAAGGAAGAGGAAATATTGCTACCTGGCAGGTTTTGGTTTGGGTGCGAATATACCGGAATGTTGTGAATTGTCTTATTTACCCCTTTGACGTTTTTGTTATTGGAAATGTATTTATTATAGTAGTTGATTTTTTTTTGGGTAATAAATGTAATTTTATTGGATTCAATTAAGATTTAACAAACGAATGGATATATATTTGGACGGATTTGTAAACGAGGATTTTCTGTAGAAGTAGAATTTATTTCTCCAGAAAATTCGGGGTCACGAGATTTGAGAATATTTGAGGTTGCTAGCATTTTAGGATTGTGTGTAACTTTAGGTAAGTTTAATTAAATCTCTATTTCCTCTTTTTAACATATGTTCAACATAGTACGTAATGTTAAAAAGGTAACTTAATAAGCTATATATACCATTTCTTTCAAACCATACAATCTTAAAATACTATGTGTTAAATTTTATACAAAAATGATCAAGAAAAGGTAGCTTTTTTTTTTTTTTTTGTGCAAAGATTTTGAAAACATGTGGCGACATACTAGTGGATTCAATTTTTCAATATTTAGCAAATTGGATGATACGTAGATATAATTAAGATTTTGTAATAGTTAAAGGATATTATATTAAATCATATGATATAGATTGGTGGCACCGTTGATATCAACTTATCCAAGGACTTTCCGTGACTTGAGTCAGCCAAGAAACGTATGATATTTATTTCCTTCTTTTATCACCTTTTTCTCTGTTTTAAGTTTATAGATTTCCTACATTTCTCGTGAATATTCTAAGAAATCAATAAGCAGGTAGATAGATGTAATATAAATCGCAACCCCCAAATGTTTTTCTTTTCCTTTTTTCCTATGCATGAAAGTAAATTAGATCATCGTAAACTGCCTTTGAATTAATATATTTTTCTATGGATAGGTAAAGCAACGAATAATAAATAACTCGTTTAGAGAAGGCTTATTAAAGTCAAAGCACAAGGAGTGACTCGATAGCCGACCACTTTGTGAATAAGCTTCAATGTTAATCCATTGAATACACCAGTTTTACGTCAAATTCTTTATTGATCACTTGGTAAAGCCTAGATTAATAACGTGCTTTCACAAGATAAATTCTACCATTTTTATACTAGATGAAGATGATCGCCAAGTTTCTATAATATTTAGTTATTTATTGTTTTTGAAGCCGTCCCCATACTCTAGCTATGCATAAATATACGTCGGTAATACGTGTGGCCAAAGTGTACACACATGAAAACGAATTGTATGTTACGTAGTTTTTTGGTCACCATATGAAAGTGATATACAAACGATTACAAAAATGGGTTAACCAGTTAAAATTGATCAGGTCACACTAAAAAACAAAAGAGTCAGTTTAGTCTTTGGGCCATAATTATATGATCTTTATATCTGATGGAGTTAGGTCGAAATCTTTAGCCGCTTCTGGATGGTGGTACTTAGGCCCAGGGACCAGACTTTAAATATGTAATGTGTAATTAAACACACAATCAAACGTAAATATTTTGTTTTGGTTCAGTTTTTGGAATAGGCCATATTTACTTCAGTCATAATTTATTGTTTCCTTAAGTAGTTACATCGTCATCTTGGAAAGAATGAAAAGTGGAATTAGCAATGGCAATAGGAAACAAAGAAAAGTTCCCAATATCTTTCGCCTAAATTAACTGAGGCCACATATGTACAAGGAAAGGAAGCTGCAGAATTAACAGATAAAAAAAGTGGAGGTGCGGGGAATCGAACCCCGTGCCTCTCGCATGCGAAGCGAGCGCTCTACCATATGAGCTACACCCCCAATTTGACTAATAGCATGTTACAAATTTAATAGACCACAAAATTTTGACTAATAACATGTTACAAATTGAATAGACCACAAAATTTAAGTGGAGCGTTATTTAGAGAAGTTCGACATACTTAGCTCAGCATAGGCTTTCTTCTTGACGACACTTAAGGGCAGCAAACATGTAATTGACAGAAATGTAAATGCGACTAGCTATAATGAGAACCCAAGACTGTAAACTTTTTGTTTCATTCTTCGAAGCATTAAAAAGATAATAAAGTCATAGGTTTATAAAAGAATTGCATTGCTTAGTGCTTTCTAAACCCAAAATCTAAATTGGAAAAATCCATAAAAGCTTTGTGGTTTCTCAGTGGAAAAATCTTCTGGCTCTAGCCCATGGTGGCAACCTTGGAACTTGTACTGTAACACCATAGTTGTTAATCGTCATTCTCTGCTCTTTCATACTTGCAAAACGAGAGTCCAATGTCTTCCATCCTCTGTGCTCTACTTTCTCATCTACTTCTTGCCTCTGAGGATAAAGAAAGGTCAATTGTTATTAGCCCTCTGAACATTCAGTATAAAGCTCTTTGATATACGATTCAATAATAATAATGCTCATTAGTATTAACACACCATCCATTTACCAGAACAAGCCCCTATCACGTTCCATGGTCTGGAATTTTTACAAACCCAAAAGGCAATAATCAATCAAGAAACATTTTAGATACTCCTTACCATCAATATGCAGATACAGCTATGGATGCAGAAGTAGACTAAAATGCACATCTTATGGTCCCCCATAAACATATCAAAACGAATAATAGTCACGAGGGAGAGACACTAATGCAATCTAACAGATAATCATGAGTAAGTTACCTTTGCGTTGACTCTAGCCTGTACAGATATATTTTGAACTGGTGGAGCAATACGCCTGCACAAGAAAAAAACAAAGAGGGAGTGCTGAGGAACCGAGAAGACATACGGAGACAACCTTTAAGAACATCAGAAACTTGAAGTACAGACGGTAACTGGGATCTATTATCGAGTTGTTCACAACAAAAGCTGAATCTCTTCATACATAGAAGGATCAAAGCGAAATCCAACTATCCAAATTACATAAGGATGGCAGATAGCCATTTTATTATAAGCATGCAACACTTCACTTCCCAGTCCTAAAGGCGCCCAGACACTGACACAACTCCAAACTCGCAGTAACTACAGAGAAAAAGTGTAGCTCTTGACAGATTTCCAGGCCAACCCACCAAAGATGGCTTTTGTCCCGACAAAGCAACTTATCAAAGACTAAGAGAAGAGATCTCGAGAGATGACCCAAGGTGCAACCAAGTAACAATTATTGTATATTGATGAAGATCCTGAAGTCTGACTCTTTTCCCAGTAACAGGGATCTACCAAGACAGTGTCACAACCTCAGAGAGCTAAGCTATAATCTTCAGGATGCAAGAAGAACAAACATAACACCTAGGAGGGTGATATGAATGTAAATGAGTTTCATTAATCCACTGAGGTTATATCAAAGGCCAAGTACGGTATCAGACTGCTTGACTTGTTAATCTGACAATAAAAACTCCAACTTCAAGCAAAAGCAAAGTTTGTGCTCAAACTAGCCACATTCTAACCACCCAAGTTCATATCAAAGGCCAACCCAGTCTTGAGAAAAACACCCTAGCCACTCATCAGCAAAGTTTATGCTCAATCTAAACGTTCTGAATTGTTTTCCTCTAACTCACATCTCCAATCCAAATATATGCACCGACTCCTTCAAGCACCATCATAAATTCAACTACATAAATCTGTATAACTATGCAGTCATCAAACTGATTGACCATCTAGTGACCAGGAGCTTAGAATAGAAGCTTCTTGAATCAGAAACAATCGAAGATACTATAAGGACTTCAGATTAACAAACAGGTCAGAGAGTTATCCAGCATTCTAGACCTTGACTGATTGGCACTCGTCGTCCTTCCACCAATAAAAGCTCTGCCGCGGACATCGAGTGGAGCAGCAGTAGCAGCTTTACGAGCAATGTTTGTTGTTACAGGAAATTGATTTCCTTGGAACCTAGACCTTCTCTTACCAACAGCACCCTGAAAATTAAGAGATAAGTTACAAAACAAATCCAAACAAAAGAAAAAAGGGATCCTAATGATAGACAAAGAAGCCAAGACAACAGATCCTAATGAGAACACTACAAAGCTAACCTGTCTAACAGCAGAAAGTGAGTTCATATGATGCCGCACATTAGAGGTCTTATTTCTCGCAGCACCATTAAAGTTTTGGTTTTTGTTCTGCACAGAAAAAAAAACTAAATTATAAGCCAACAACCAGTTCAATGACATTAAAGTCTCGCAAAGACAAGAGGCATGTAAGCCAAGAGACCTTTATAAAGAAGGGTTTTTACCTTTCCTCTCCTTGGTTTCTTGCCCTTATTCACATTGGTCTTTCTCTTTGCCAACTTGATAATATCATCTAAAAACAAGAAAATATAAATATAATCATGAGCAACCAAAGAGCCGGATACATAGAAGCTAAGGGGATGCATCATAAACATAAAAAAAAAATACCTAAAGCCATGGCGACTTTCTTTTCAGTGAGGGAAATGGTCTCCGCTATAAGTGGTGTTTCAGTCTCCATCTGCACAAACAAAGCAATTTCTTTTACACAAAAGTTTACACGATATGTAAGAAATTTTGCACAAATCAAACAAAACTCCATTACATTACAATTGTAAGAAATCCGTTACAATTGCAAGAAATTAGTCAAGAGAATCGAAAGATTGAAGATATAGGAAGATTAAAACTTTAATCTACACATGAAATGAAAACAACTCCGTAAAGAACGAGTACTAAATTACAATTAGCATATGTTCCCAGAATCCCTAGGAAGCAATAAACCCTAATTTCGACAATTCAATTGAGAAAGACTACGAATCAAAACCTAAGATTATGACTCGTGAGGAAAGCCTTACCGATTATGAAGTAAGAACCTTGCAAGAGAAAGCGACGAGAGAGACGAAGAAGATGATCGGAGCGAGAGAGGTCGAAGCTAAAGAATCTTTCTGAACAAGACAATGACTGAGTCAACTCGTCACAGCATAAACCAGTTTCTCTGAGATTTTCTTATACGAGTTTTAATGGAGTCGGCGGATTCCAACGAGAAATTAAAACAAAAATTACGCTTGCTAATCGGATTTCAAGTCCACATTTACGCGTAAATCGGTTACATGATCGCTCACGTGGCCTAATATCATTGGGTCTATTATAACAAATTCAGTAAATTTATTAATATTCAAAAAAATAATTATTTTCCCGGTAAATTAGTGAGTTAATTTTGATTCACAATGATCCGCGAGCCTTTTTTACCTTGGACAAAGTAAAAAGGTGATCACGTTTTTATTTTTTCGGTAAGAAGAAAGAAAAAACAGTAATTATTTATGTCTAATCTAACGGCTGAAAATAAGGGTGGTTCAGTTCTGGCCGTAGATCCACTTCTCAGCATTGCTAGTGAAAGAAACGAGTTCTTCAGGCTTAAACCACAAGCTTATCTCATCTTTAGCTGTCTCTGGTCCATCGCTTCCATGTATAATGTTCCTGCAATTTCCCAATAAAACACAAACAAAACCAAATCTATAATCTCCGATAATCAGACCAAACAATCATATATATACAATGCATAAAAATAGAATGGTACCTTCCAACAACAACAGCGAGATCGCCTCGGATAGTTCCAGGTTCTGATTTCTGAGGATCTGTAGCTCCAATCAGTTTACGTCCGTATCTAATCACTCCTTCACCTTCCCATACCTAAAACCAAGTTTCAATGGACCATGAGAGCTAAACCAAGTCGGTTTTATGGTTTCAAAAGTTTTAGTGAGACTTGTTTCTTTACCATGGCAACAACAGGGCCTGAGCTAAGGAAGTTACACAAGCCGTTAAAGAAAGGTCTCTCCTTTAGATCATGGTAATGCTTCTGCGAGAAACCCTTTGAAGGAACCATTACTTTGATACCAACAAGCTTGTATCCTTTGCGTTCGAACCGTGAAATGATTTCTGATATCTGGTGAGAGTTTAAAGATTTAAGAGTTTTGAGCATTTGAATAAGATGTTAGACATGAAATTAAAAGAGAATAATAACAAGTAACAAACCAGTCCTCGCTGCACCCCATCAGGTTTGATAGCGATGAAAGTGCGTTCCATCTGATTGAAACAGAGAAATCTAGTGAAAAAGAGAAAGCCGGGATAGCCTCAAGAGAAGGATATATCGATATGTGTTTGGTTTAGCGATTATTACCTCAGCAGCAAGTACTTCCTGATCTTGGAGCATGAAGGCTATAACAGAAATGATGAAAGAAGTGAAATGAATAAGCCGAGTTAGTCATCAAATCAAAGTTGAAATTCAGCTATAAGTCTTGCTGGTATAGTTCAACAGCAAATACCAATTCAGCAAGAAAGTTGACATTGTTGTGGAGTCAAAATGTTGACATGCAATTAACATTAACTGTGGTTCCAAAATGAAGATTTGAGTGTATGTCCTACAGAATATATTCATAAAACAGTAAATCACAGCAAGCTTTATGTATGAAAAACCTGCAGCAGGAAGAGCGAGCAGTCCGGTAATCCAGCTCTTAGAGGCGAAGCCAGAACCCGAGTTTCCAAAGTTGGATGCATACTGAGGGACTTTTCCAGACGCATACACCACTGTTGCTGCACCAATGGCTCGGCCTTCTGATAACATAAATGTATCCGCAAAATGTTAATGAATTATGTTGTGACTTTTGTTCATATGGGAATGAGAAAAAACAACAGATCTAAAACAGCCTCTTTATATTAATGGGATAATCAATAAGAAATCTTATGTATGCAAATTAATCATGAGTCAAAAACCGGAATATGAGAGTCTAAATTTGTTTATCCAATAGTTTCATAGAAAATGTATTTGCAAGAAGGATTCCCTCACAAAATATCTCTAACAGAACAAGCCAAATAAGTGCCATATTCAGAAAACAAACAATTTCGTTTCTTGAGTTGATGGGAAGGATCAAGTAAAAGTTTGGATCAAATATTTTAGATTGAAAACTTTTCAACAGATCACTGATTCGATTCGATCGAGAGACGAAGAAAACCAAAGTTAGGATCAAAAAATATTTGACGTCTATCTACATACATCTTCCCATGAGGTTTATCACATTTTCAGGAAAAAAGAGAAGCAGGGAGAAAAAATTACGTACCGGAGAAGAAACAAGCATTCTTGGCTGAAGAAAGAAGAGACCTCGCTGCTCTGGAAGCAGATCTGCAGATTTGAGAGCTCATTTTCTCTTATAAGATGCGTGAGGACTGAGAAGAGTGATGTGCAACAACAGGGACCTCGGAAATGGAACCTGTTGGAGGATTTTATACCAGCATGTTTTGATCGGGTCGGTGTCGGTTCGGGTCGGATCAGAGGACTTAAAGGCTCAGGATTTATTGCCTTTCTAATCACTTTTGTTTTCCAACTAGAATTATTGCCTATTCAAGTAACGAATATATTCCAATGTCTTTAGCAGCTAAAAGAAGTAAACCAAAAATATTGTAATCACCAGTTCAGTAAAAGAACCTTTCATTGACGTGAATTCTGCTACATCTAAAAGAAGCATTTTATATACATAAAAATGAAAACTATACAGTGCAGTGACCAATCTTCAATTATTGTGGCGCTTCGCTTGATCCGTTTGGTAACCTTTCTTCTGGATCAGACTTGCAATCAAGGCGCAATACCGACAACCACGAATCAACCTAAAAATCATACAAAACGTGAAATCATCGCGATCAAATTATGTGGGATCTCTCAACAACATATCTGTGTGTTAACATGTATATGTATTTGGTTCACCTGCGTTTTAGAGGTGCTTGAGCACTCAAATCTTAGACCTTGACGGGTTAAGATGTAAAAGCAATAATGGGTTTCATCGAATTCTCTCGTGTAGCTTGGTAACGAACCAACTTCAACAATATCTGCTAGCAATGTCGAATCTTGCGGGCTCAAGTCTGCAATAGAGAGTTTCAAGAGACATTACAAGAAGAATATAAATTTAAAACAAGATCGTAAAAGTTGAAACTTAACTCACCTGTTGACAATAAATAGAAGAAAAGACAAGGGCCTTGAAGGACGACAAACCGAGGAAGCCAGTCGTCTACTTCTGTATCGTCTATTGGCGGTTCTTCACCCGGAAGAGCTGCCCAACGCTGAAGTTAAACCAAAAAGGGAGCAAACTTGTAATGATAATATACACGAATTGTGAGTCTTGTTGATCAATAATGATAAGTGATTCGGAGTAAGACCCTACACTTCGGATAAACAAATAACCAGATAAACGGGCAGAGCGCAAGACTTCATCCACATGTTCCAACCTATGTAACAGTACAGAAAGACAGTAGAAATTAAGATCTGCCCTTTTGATCTGAGAATGGAACAATTTGAGAATATGACTTACTGGGCTTTGAGGTAAGCTTCTCTTTCTTCCAAATCAGAAAGCTCTGATCTAAGTGATTCTAACTCCGCTGCTGACAGCTCTACCTGCCGATGAGAGAGTAATCAGGAGAAAACCCTCAAACTTCAGTGCGGTGAATCAAAAACAAAGAAGAAAGGTGTGAGAATGGAACCTTCTCTTGACCATCTGAAACCCAAGGAAGACGGCGAAGAGTGAACAAATTCAACATAGTTGCTGCTCTTTTAAGGTTTCTGCGAGTCCGTGACTGGCTATTAGACCTATTCTAAACAAAAGCACCCAAAATACAATCAATGCCAGCACAAGGATTCCCTATCTAGCATAATTATTCGCTAACAAGTTAGTTACCTCAGAGAAATATCGTCCTTTGTCTGCGAAAATGATGGAGTATCGTCCTGAGAAGATTCTGCTGTGGAACTAGGAGCACTAAAGTGATCAGGTAATATGTTTAGCTTCTTAGGAGTACTATCATCCATGAATAGAAACTTAGGCTTTTGAAACGACTCCAGAACCCTCCACCAGAAAATGAATCAAGCGTAGCCAGAGAGAACCTTCATTCAAATGAAACTACTGGTTACTATCTCAGCTTGCAGTACATAGATTCCATAATTCCAGGAATGTAATTGTCTGAATTTACTATGATTTAAAGAACTACAAATCCACATAACTTGATTCAAGAGATGTCATCTGAAAATGAACAAATCTAGATTATGATATGAAACAAGCTCTTATATGAATTTTAGTATCCCATGAAAACTTAATCTTGCTAAATGACCTGTCTCAATCTCTGTCTTATGCTTATTCTTATCATAGATCTAATCCAAGAAGTATCATCACTTAGAAAAATATTATTACTAACTCTTGTTTTTTAGCTCAATTAAAAAAAAAAACAGAAACGAATTGTCTGGAAATCCAACAAAAAAAATGGAAACCCTAACAACATCCAAAAACATTGAGCAGAAATAGAAGCTCGGAAGTCGGAATCGAATGATGAGAACCTCGAATAATTTGAAAAAATGACAAAAGAGAAGATCGAGAACTTGTTTTTACCTGATCGAATGTGATCTCTGTATTTAAGGGAAAGTGTTTTGACGCAATTGTTTTTTTTTTGGTTGGGTGCTTACTGCTTCAGCAAGAACAAGTTGGGTTTGGGAATTTTACTCATAAAGAAACTTTAAATTTGGTTAGATAAAGACGCTTTTACCCCCCTGGTTGCGTTAGCCAGCTCTACACACGTGGGAGATTCTACAATGTTAACTTGTTAACGAAATTGCATGAGATCAGAGTGATAAACTTGGTTTGATATTAGGTAAAATAATGTTTGTAAACTTTTGACCAATCTCATCTAGAATATATTGAATTTATCAAAATTATTGCTAAAGTTGTTTTCATTCATGCTTAATAGTACATTTATTTATAGAAATTGCCAACTAAGTATTTGGTGATGCTGATGAGTGTGAAGGACAGCCTAAGACAAAAGTGTATGTGTAATGATGATTTTGGGAGTATGGGATTCCAATTATTAATGTAGTTGACCAATATGCTTTATCTTGTTCTTGCTGCTTTTTCTTAATAAACAAACAAAACCACATTATTAGCATTATGTTTAATCATAAAAGAAATCACATTAGTAATATGTTTAATCTAGGCCCATTATATATTAAGAATCTTCAAACGTAGTCCAGTTTAAACTTCTGTCAAAGCCCAAATATTCCTACTCTTACTCATAAATCATTATTCGAAACAAACCGTCCGGTTATACATAAACCGGTTCAGGTCCACTGGAGATAGATAAAACTCATCTAACTGAAATCATGATATGTGGTCATTATAACAAGCGAATCACACGTTTCTTCATTCTTCTTCTTCTTCATATCTCCCTTGGTCACAACCTCTAAACTATTCTGAAGACCGAGAAAAAGTTATGGCATCTTCTTCGATCACTATCCCGACCATGAGAACTCCGATTCATCGATCGAGATCGAAATTTCTAGGCCAAACCCATCAATTCTCAACTGCAAACCAGTCGATTTTCCCGCCTCCGAAACAGCAATCAAAAGTTTATCAAGTAAAGGCCATGGGTAAATTCAATCTATGGGAAGTGATGGGAGGAAGAGGATTATGCAACGGAGAGAAAGGTATTGAGAAGGAGCTCAAGAGGAACATTGAAGACGAGCAAGAGACATCAAAGGCTGAGAACGAGACGGAGAAAGAGAGCGATGACAGTAACTTGTCGTTTAAAGTACCTGAAGACGGTTTTGACAAAGAGATGATGGGTCTCACTGGAGGATTTCCCGGTGGCGAAAAGGGATTGCAAACGTTCATTGAAAAAAACCCACCACCTCCTCCACTGCCACCACCTGCAAAACGAGGAACTGATGCATCCGCGGTTGCTACAGATAAGAAGCCGAAAGCGCCCGAGCTACCCCTTCTCATGCCGGGGATGATTGCTATAGTCAAGAACCAGAACAGCCCGTATCACATGTATTGTGGGATTGTGCAGAGGATCACTGATGGAAAAGCTGGTGTCTTGTTCGAAGGAGGAAACTGGGACCGTCTCATTACTTTCAGGCTTGAAGAGCTCGAGCGAAGAGAGAAAGGTCCACCGGGTAAGAATCCAAAGTCTTGTATTCTTGAGCCTCTTATCGAACAGATGCAAAAGGAGGAGGCAGCACCATAACTGATCTTCTCTTCTTTGTATGTAAGTTCCTGTGAATGTATATGTAACGTACGTACCTTTGCGTTTTAGGCTACAAGATTTCTGACTGGTTCTAAAAGAGCTTCATCATGTGATATAAAAATAAATAAATGATGAATTTCAACCATAAAACACTTAATAGAGATTCAAATGCACTCAATCAATGATGAATCAGTATAGAAGTTAAAAACTTTTAAGACTGCAACGGAGTTGTTTTATTGTATCATTGGTTGTTGTAAACATCAACCATATCAGTTTCTTGACTATCGAGTATATTCTGTAACTGGTAAAGATGAGAAGAGGTCCACCATTTCTTGTCAACAGATCATGTTGAAATGATCAGAGGCAGCCTCCCAACTGTCAAAATTTGCAGAAAAATGAGAAGAAGTTAGAAACAGAACAATAATATCACATAATAGAAAAAAGAAACTCGGATTTCGTTCTTTTGGTCCATAAACTTAGTAGTTGATCACACCATTATAACGTTAGGATAAACGCAGATATGTGTTTGTTTTCAAAGCTAAACTCAGAATAAGTAAATTTGAAACGTTGCAATGAAACTTAAACCGTGAAAAGGCAATTCTTTATCTAAGTGTTATTCATGTCTATGAAGGTACTTACCAAAATGGCTTCCATTTCTTCGTTAGAAACTGGCGTACGCTTTGGCTGCGATGACGCCTTCCCGCCTATAGTCTTTTGGATGTTCAAATTGGAGAAGAATAATGTATCTGCTTCATTTGCCACCTGAGTCTTTCCTTCTGAAGCATTTGCCACCTGAGTCTTTCCTTCTGAAGCTGCAAAGTTTTAAGAAAAAAAAACTCTAAAAGCCAGCAAGTAAATCGCAAAATTGATGAAGATTCCTACAATGATTTGAGTTTTGATTTCAAATTGGTAAGAGACAGGATTCGTAACAATGGCTAAACAAATCTGTATATCTTTGAATCTAACTATGTAAATGCAAATCAATGATTCCTTTGGGTATTTTCTCAGAGCAAGATAGATCGAAAAGCAAAAACTCACAGCCAAACGGATACAATCTCATATCTGATTCGTGACAATGAAACCGTACTCAAAATTTTCGAATCGAGCACCGAGCAAAATTATGGAACTTGACACCAAAAACAATATAGATTCTGCATACAAGTGTTTCACGATTATCAAAACCTGAAGGATTAACATGACGCTGTGGAAATTTGATGCGAGGAATCCTCTTCAAACCGTGAACTACGTTCATCTTCTCTTTCGCTCTTTCGTTCTCGTTCGTACCAAAAAGGAGATTGTTGACGACGGCGACTGGAAATTTTCTCTGCTTTTTCCCGAACCTTCGGGTTTAGTTTCACGATTCTCCAAACTTGGGCCATTTTTGGTGGTGAGGCCCATCTAGGCGCATATGACCCATTTAAATATAACCCGTTTCTGTTGGGACAAAAACAAATCCTCTCAAGTCTCAAAACCATAAATAAATCAAAATAGGAAATTTCTTTTTGTTTTTGACTCAGTCCTGTTTTTTGTTTGAGTGCCATTAATTGCCTTAATTATGTAAAATGTAAATCTCGGATTGAGACAGAATGTTTGATGGAAAAGTGTAGAGAGAACAAGGACTTAGTCAAGCGCATAAATCTTTTTGGGTGGTTTGGTCGTAAATAATCCACCAAGATTTGATAAGCTTTCCACGCGTTATCTCTAACCACTTCTTTGTTTCTCTCTATTGTCTACACTAAATAATCCACCCTAATATATACGGTTCTATAAAAAAAAATGCTAATAAATTTGATAAAATATACTGATTTCCCAACAAGATATGTTTATTTTTGGTGTAATATATGTTTTCTAGTCTGCTTTCTTGTGGAAATCATTCATTTGCATTTCTTTCATATCCTTATATGTTGAAAAGAATTCATCATTTTATTACTCAGCATTTGAGTCATAGCTAAAGAGAAGAAACAAGCAATGAATGTATCATCTGAAAGAACTTTGTCAGTGGTGCGGGTAATGCAGCCTAGAGTTGGGAACTGGAAAATATGGTGGGGATTGTGGTGGAGCTGACTGGAACATACCAGCACCAGTGTATGGTGGTGGTTGTCTTGCCCCAAAATAATTAGGAGGAGGGTATGGTATGGGTGTTGTGAAGCCAGGCACTGCTTGTGGAGGAGGGTACACCATTGGAGGTGACATTGCGGCGTTAATGAAGGGCGTGGCATTCCCGTTTTCGGTCCCTATTCCTCGATAGTTCCAGTTTGGCATCGCCATAGGCTCAACCTTTGTGTTCTTGCTTCTTTTCCCAAAACACATTAGAAGACAACACTTTGTTGGCTTCCCCTTCTTCTTCTCCATTGTCTTGTTTTGGTTTTGTTCCGGGGTTCTAGGAACATAGGAAGAGTTGTCTCCAATAAAAGAGACAAGTTCTGCCTTTTTGCCCCATTTGGTAAGCTTATGAAGCAATGTTGTTGGGTTGACATCACCTAAGACTGTCAAGAGCCCTTGTTCTGCGTTATACTCAACTGCATCTACCCCTGTTTCCATTTGAAAACAATATCAGCTAAACAAAATAAACATATTTAACAAATGATATAGCTTAAACAACATTCACTGTGGACTTATTACCAGAGACATTTAGCAACTTTCTCTTTGCTTTGGTCTGGCAACCTTTGCAACACTTGATTCCAACTCTCAGAACGCAAGTCTACACCACACATAAAAACTCGTTAGCAAACTCTTAAAGGAGATGCAAAAACCACGGGAGAGTGAAGGGAGAAAGAAAATACTCGAACTGGTGGAGATAAGTTTGACATTGCATAAAAGCACCTCAACTTGAAACTCTAATGTAGAAGAAGACAATGGGTATATATATGAGAACGATTATTTACTTTCCAAAATGAGTCCATAGACGTTTTGATATATGTTGCTGGAATTGGTGTATATTAGCCTGGATTTATATGGTTTCCATATTTTTTTGATATTGTACCCGACTAAAACAACACCAAAATCTAAATGTGAGTTATTTGTTATTTATTATCATAAATGACGAGTTAAAAAAAAAAACAAGTATGGATACATTTCCACAAATTTGGTATCTTCATAATCAAATGTAACGTCATTTGTTCAAATATCACGAACGAAATCCTCTCCCTCTATTAGAAACCGTTGCTTCCTACATATTGAGAAAACAATAATAGAGGATTTCGACTTTCTAGTTAAGGAAGATACATACTTGTTTTGGGTGTGATACTGTGATGAGTGTCTTAATCCAATTTATCTTCCGATTTCGAGTAATGACCAAGATCGTGTTTGTTTATGCAGATTTGCATACTAAAAATGAAACTCTAGTGTTGTGAAGGCTTTCCTTCTCATGTCAAGAAGCTTATACAAAAAGTACAATATAGTGTCAATTTTCCTCGTTTAAAACTCGACTTGACCTAGCTAATTGAACATTGTGAATAGTTGGTTTTGGACGAACGTGACTTTACGCCAAAATTACATAAAGAAACTGTGAAAAACACTTGTTTTCGTATTTGTTTTTATTTTGGTTTTGTGGATATTATTCAATTATTTAGTTAGACTTGTTCAAAATGGAGTAATTGACCATGTCATATGCCGCCAGTGGCACGGCACCAATTTTAGCAGTGGAAAGTTGATTTCTTTTCTTTTTTTAATATATGAAAACGTCTGGTAGTTGATTATTCCGCTAGATAATAATTGAAAATTGGATAAAGATGACCAATTTACCTAATGTCATTTTCAGATGATGAGCAACATATGAGAGAAAACTTTTTACAAAAAAAAAAAAAAAACATATGAGAGAAAACTATAAAGTCATGGTAAAGGTTATTGACTGATTAATGATGCATGATATCATCACTTTTCCTTGGTTTACCTTAAGTTCATCAATAGACTATGGTCACATTCACATACGCAGATACTTATATGATCGTTAGTAAAAACTGATTATCGCTAATTGCTACGTCAAATCTCTTACAATTAAACCAGTTATCTTCAATTATATATAACCTTAGCTTCCCGTAAATCAACATCGACTGTGAACTAATGAACTTGTCAATTATATTGTTTTGTATTCGATTATGCATGATAAGATTTTTAACGTAAAATGGTTCTTAAACTTTTTGCATAGTAAAGCAAAGCAAACTCGAATAATTAAATTCTAGCTAGTATCCCACGGCAAAGTGACGTCATCTTCTTACCCCAAATCACACTCCACTACGTGTCCGAATAATGCTAAAGTTTGGTCGCCTATATAATATCCTGCCCCACGAAAAATTAATATATAGAGAAAAAACTTTCAAGATAACACAAAACCTCTCTCTCCCTATTTGTTAAAGAAGAAGAAGAAGAAGATGATGATGGATTCTCTAGCTAAATGCTTCAACAGGCTTCAAGAAAGGTACGACAACGTTCTAGAAGCAAAACCTATTTACAGAGACGACTTAGAAATAACGTTGCCTCTGAACGAATCAGAGGTTTCAGTAGAATCGACCAAAAAGTCTCGGTGCTTGCAGAGAGCCAAGAGGATTGACAAAGCGTTGAGGTTCGAAGCCGAAGACGAAGAAGATGAAGAGAAGAAAAAGCCTCTAGCTAAGCCACGTAAGGTTGTGAGGTTTCAGTTAGAGAATAATAAGATCTTCGAGCCAAAGAAAACGGTGAGGTTTGATGATGATCACGAACTCGAACCAAAGGAGAAGCCTCTGGAAGAGAAAGAGAGTTTGAATATAGTTGAAGGGAAGGAAGAGGTTGTGAGAGTTAAGATCAAGATGACAAAGCAAGAAGCTCAAAGGCTGATATCGAAATGCAAAAACGACAGCGTTTTTGATTTGGAGCATTTTGTGGACCAGATCGCACACGTCCCTGTTCATCAGCTTCAAGTCGCTATGGTGATGGTTGGTTGTAATAATGAGCGACAAGGAAATGGCTGCTGGTTATCCCAGCTGGAATAAGTTAAATTTTGAGTTTATCTTTTGAATTTTTTTTGTAGTTTTAGGGTAGTATCGATAGAAATATATATGTGTGTGTATATATTTTTGTAAAAGATTAATAGTGTATCAATTTTTTGACATTAGTATATTCCAAGGCAAAAATATATTTTGAAAAAAAAAGAGTAAAGTCAGAAACAAAGCATATATAGAACGTTGATCAAACCATGATCATGATTCACTACAATTGTTAAGTCTCTGTTAATTATGACGTCTCTTTACTCAAAATATGAAAATACAATTTAGGGAGATGTTTTATTTTCTAGAAAACAAAATTGTAGATTTAAAGCTAATGTGTATCAACTTTTTATTGGTTTTAACTTTTAAGATCTCTGAGTTTTGGACATGTTTCATCATCTACTATTTTTTTCTATACGCCCAACGAGTTACGACAGATCAGCTGGGTCATTTAATAATAGGTAGATAGCAGAATTTTGATGATAATTGTTGTAAAACGTATTAATTATTTTTATACTAACAGTTATGCGCTGTTAGTTGTGGGTAGGTTCCAACAAAAAGCACATCGGTAATTTGGTAAGAAATGAAAATGGATATATATATGAGAAATTAACTTTAAAAGCAAGAAAACAAATTTATACTAAACTAGTTTATTTATGTTGACAAATTGAAGTACCTTACATGAAAGACGAAAATAAAATACATAATTTCGTTTTTTCTTAGGATTTTCTCTGGGGTAAATAAGCCTTTGCTGATTTCAAACACTCTGAGACAAAACATTTCTCAGGTGAAAAAATATCCCTCGGTAAAAAAAGAGAAAAAAAAATCAGCAAAAGAGCAAACTCCCCCACAAAAAATCCCATTTTAATAAGAAAAATAAAAACCTTAATGATCTCTAAAATGAAAAATAAAGCATTAAAGAAAGTGATTACGAAAGTGTTTCTTCAGGCCATTCAGTGATTCTTTCCAACGAGGGCCTCCACTTACGACATCTCCGTCGAGACTCCTCCTCTTCGTCAGCCGCCTTTGCAGCCGCTTCTCCGGCAGATCTCTCCGCCTCTAACTCCCTGAGAAAGTCGCCAAAAGAAGCCAAAGTTGTCTCTCCTTTGCCGTCAACGTTGCCGTTGGCATTTAGCTGAAAAAGAATGAGTTTCTCTAACTCATCTCTTCTCAATACAATCTTTACTTTACGATCTTTTCTCTTGTAATGATCTTTCTTCATTACCTCGTCTTCTTGAACCATTTTTGCAACGTTGTTTCCTCCCATCAAACAGTTTCCCATTTTTTATAAAGTTTAAAAGCAGATTTATGTAAAAACAAAAAAAAAGTTTCTCTTTCGGGAAATACCCACAAAAAAAAAGTTAGAGGAAGAAGAAAGAAAACTTGGGAGATGCCCAAGAAAAAAAGTCTTTCTTCTTCTCTTTTTCTTCTGTGTGGGTCAAGTTGATGGAAGCTTGAGGAGTTGTATGAATCAATGTGTGATATTGAGTTTATATATAATGTTGAGTATTTCTGTTTAATGATTGATGGATGACTCATAGTAAAGGATGCTGATCTGTTGGATTTATATTTTTAAATTGTAAATCATCGTTACTTTTATTGATTATAAATTAGACCAACCAAAAGGTTGTTATTCGGTTATGAAGTTGCTAATTTCAATTGTTCATAAATCGAATTGATTTTTACATTTTTATAGATAATGAAGTGAAGCATATATATAAGCACTACAAAAAAAAGTGAATATTCTTACGAAAATGAAATTAAACTCTATGCAATTTCAAGAAAAGAAAAAGTGCAGTACTCATTACTCCTCTGCAAAACTTTGTTAAGAAACTGAATTTTTAACCGTAAAATCTAAACACACCGACTGCAATATGCTAATTAATTATATAGTCATAGATGTCATGAATTAATGGTGATAGCGAGAGAACACAATATTAACAACATTAACGGCGATAGCTCAACTAATTAAGCTGACATTGGTGCAAATTTGCAACATTTTTTACTGATGACTATGAAATTGTTTAAGATTCTGTTTCAATTGATTTGTAAGTTGTTATAATATATGTGATAGAAATTTACGTCGAAATTTTATTTTTGTCGTGTGTAACTTTTTTTTTTTTGAATAACCGCGGGTCTCCCAAAGGCTTCCTAGGCCCAAGGACTAATCCCACGAGGCTGGCAATTCCCCTATGTAAACCTGCCAGTGGCCGTGCCTCGAACCCTGGTGGCGGAAGTCACAGCTGTGACCCCTTTACCACTAGGCCACAAGGCCCGGTTTGTCGTGTGTAACTTTAAAATAGTTTGGATGGAATTGTTCAAATGAGAAAGGGTTTCCATTTATACATAAAAAGAAAAACAAATTATTAATCGAAATACATACTAGCCAAATCAAAACATAGAAGTTCAGTCAAAATCCAATGCGATTACGTATGAATTGTTCATGCATTTTTGTTTTTATGATCAAACAATGATTCCTATTAGCTTAACTCAAAACAAACAAAGTTCTGGAGCTACAAGAGCTCTCTTAGCAATACAATAATCCACCAAAACACTAGCTAAACGAGGAATGTAAACGGAAGCTATATAAATCGTGAATGGTTTAGAATTGCTAGTATCTTCTGAAAAACCATGTAGATCATTGTGTGACTTCTCTACTTTTTTTTTTGGATATTAATATTAAGTTTATACCATTTTCGTGTGTCACATACGGTTACAGACTTGAAAATCTCTAACATGCACGCATCTAAATTTCAATTTCAATCAACATACCGAAACGTACTGCATATTGAATAAGCATTTAGCTAATTACATAGTGGGCATTGTACTTTTAATCCTCCTAGCTAGCTGGTCGTTCTTTATTTAATTTAAATTATTAGAATAGAAGAAGACATAAGAACACAAGTTCATGTTCTCTCCGGTTAGTTGGTGTCTTTAAACCAAACCAAAACAGTGTTAAAACCTGGCAACTCCCATTTATATATACCAACCACCAACCTGTCTTGTTTTTTTTTTTAATCGTCGTTAGATTCAATAATCACAAATACTATACTTCAATATAAAACTCATCTACTCATTAAATAAGTGTTACATGTTAATAGCTTGTGGTCGTAGTCTCGTAGATACATTCATATTCGTTTCCTTGAAGAAATTCATATCATTTAATCGAATCCAATCATTCATAGTATGATCTGTTTCAAACAATGTCAAACCCATTTCTTTTGAAATATTCCCTCCGGATTTTACGGACCAAAAACATATTAGTACAAGATGGATTCAATATATATAACCAACAGAAAATCGATCTTCTAATTAAACTCAATCAAAACCATTAAACTAAAGCCATTTGACGAATTTTAAAGCACTCGTAGATCGGTGCTCAAATACAGTTGAAACCGTTGTGTCATATGGTTATATCGTTTGCATAAGCGTGATTGCGATGTGTTACCAGTTACCACAATTATTGCATTACTTCTTATAATAATAACGTAAGAACACAAAAATAATTCATCATATTTTACATGTAGACGTAAATGTCATTAATAAGCGATCTTATCAGATGATCCTATCATTAAGCACTACGCGTTATATAATAATTGGATTGTTATCATTTATCAAATTCTTCTTATCGAAACGAAACTTCGTGGAAATTTACAAAAGGACAACACAAGTACGTGGTGGTGTCACGGGGGCTGTCGTTACTCTAAGGGGCCAACACTCACGAGCTTCCAACTTCGATCTATATTTTCTTAAAAACAACAATAACTCATGTCGACAAATAAAAACACTATTGTACGTGGAAATATTCGGTTATTGATTTCTGGTAAACAATTTTTTTTTTTGGTCAGGCAATATTATTTATCTAAATTATGTCATAGCCCGTTAACAAAAAAAAAAATCTCATATCATCCTACTCTTATCTTTTATGATGACCTCACATGTAAACTGAATTTGGTTTTCCGAAGCCCAAAACCTATAATCTTAGTACTTTAGGAGGCCCAATTTATAATAGTGTTATGTTTGTTTGTTGGTACTAGCTCTTCTTTTAGAATGCTCTATAAGCTCTTCTTAACGGAGCTTCCGGAGTTACAAATGGGTATGTTATGCTCAACTAGGACATTGTTACAGAATCTCCTACATTCAACAAAGGAGAACACGAGATTACGAAACGTTTAGCTGATGATCTTCCTTCCTTCGTATGTGGCAACAAAGAAGACATTACCGATGTGTAATTGTTGCTCTGTTCATTGCTTCAATTGTTTTTGGCTCTCTCTCTCTCTCTGTTCTTTAGTTGGGTTGACAATGGAGCATCGTCGGTTATATAATAAAAGACAGATAAACAGCTCTCCTTTTAGAATGGTCAAGTATTTCCGAGTTCAAGCCACATTATGATGATAAGTGTTTATTTATCTTCATGGGTTTACCTATTGGTGATATTTTCTCCTAAATGGAATTACTATTGTATTGCTAAATTCATATATGTAAAATTAGTTGAAAAAAAAAAAACTAAAAGTAAATAGTAGTTCTAGAACTAGTAGCTTATTATATATAATAGTCAACTGTTTCATAAGCTACAAACTTCATACATTAAAGTAAAAAGTTGGTTACATAACTTAGGAAACTAAAGACAGACAAGAGCAGAGGAACGAGAAAACCTCCTCATTTCAAACCAACGAAACAACATATCTAAAGAGAGTTAACATGAGATGCCAAAAGAAAGATTTACTACCTTAAATCTCATAACTCCTCTCACTCCATCCTTCTACGTTTGTTCTTCAGTTTTGAAAACATTTGCTCGATATCTGCAGCCGTTATCGCCTTTGACGGCCCAGCAGACTCCTACAAAAACAAAAAAGAATCAAGTCTTTTTAGATGAAGGGTTCCTGAGAATTGTAATCAAATTACTTTCATAGAGGTGATAATACATACCATTAAACCCTGGAGTTCGTCTTGGAAGTCTTTGATTCCGTGAAGGAGCTCAACTTTGGATACGTGGTCAAGATTATTCAGAAGATCAAGTGCTTCACCTTCTTGTTTCTCTAGTTTCTCTGTTCTTCTCTCCTTCGCCTTCTTCTCGTATTCAACAATCGTGTCCTCTGCGTCAAGTAGATAGCGTACCTTTCTCTCCTTATACATCTCAAGGCACTTTTCGCATTTGCATAGGATGTTCCTCCAGTTTTTGGTCAAAAACAAAGGTTTCTTTTCAAACTCGGGACACGAGTTTAGATCAGTCCTAATAACACAACCAGTTGCAGGAACGGGTTCAGAGTCATCGATCTTCTCAGAACATTTTCGCACAACGAATTTCTCAGCTTCAGTACTGTTCTCAGGCTGGCCGGCTTCAGATTCATAAATCTTCTCAGAACATTTTCCTAACACAGATTTCTCGGCTTCAGTGCCGTTCTCAGGCTGGCCAGGTTCAGAATCATCGATCTTCTCAGAACATTTTCCTACAACAGATTTCTCAGCATCAGCACCGTTCTCTGGCTGGCTGGGTTCAGAATCCATGTGGATTTTGTTTGACTCAATTGTCTCTGAACAAACATTAGCAGAACCAGTGGAATCTACTTTAGCAACAACCCACAATTTCTCAGGATAAAGTGTCAGAAACGAACAAACTGGGGAACAGTTTTGACAAATGAAATCCTCATAGATCGGCTCGCCTTCCTCATCCTTTGGAATCTGTTAACATCACATAAGAAATTGAACTAGAACGTCAACAACAACAACAACAACAAAAAATCAATGATACACAAGATTAAGCGCTGGCCACAAACCTGGCTACCAGCACTGTCTGAAGGTTTGAGACCGAGATGCTCCTCATGAAACCAATCCTCACAGAGACAACACTGAATCATCTCCACTTGTTCTTCCACATTTGGGTCAGGGTACGGTCGGTCGCAAGTGCAGTACAAGCCTTTGAAATTATGGTTGTAAGAATTCTCAGAGTTTTCTATATCTTTGCTCGGGAGAAGCTTACATGACAAAGTTCCAAACTTTGAGTTCCCACAATCACATCGAAAATTTCTCTTAGTCCACAGCTCCAAAAGCTTCACAACCAGAACAATGTTCAACCATTAGGAAACCATATAAACACATTAGAATCAGATTCCTCGTAAAGATACATAAAGTGGCTATATAGATCAACCATATATACCTCATGGCCATCATGACAAGATAAGCAACAAGCAGTGCAAATTCCAGCATTCCCGTCTGGTGTACATGTAATGCATGAGAAAATTGCTTGTCTTTTCATGTAACCCTTTGGGTAAGTACACTCATCCCCCTCATCTCCACCTAAAACCAAATCCGCTGCCTTCACACCAAGAATCACAAAAGCAGTTAATGAATATTATTAAACCGCAAAACCCAAATAACCATATGATTACAGAAACAGATACACACAGAATCATTACTAGTAAGCCAAAAGCTCAGAGACAGTACAATAACTATCCAACAGAATCTATTAGCTTCAGGAAAAGGCTTTAGCATTAAGTGTTAACATAATTAGACAAAAACCCCAAATCAGGAACCTATATCACAAACCTAAGGAGTGAAAATGAGGAAAAGTATTAAACTTTGGTAAGAATCAGGAACATACATAAGCTTTAAAATCGATCTGATAGAGAAAGAGAATCATTTACCAGCTCTTCTGCGTCAAGCCTTTCGATATATTCATTGATAGTTACAGTTCCTTCAGCTTCATCCTCGAAATCACCCGATGCCATTTTCACAAATTCTCACCTGCAATCACCACTAAAAACATGAAATTGGGTCAAAGTGAAGCTATTTAAAAGACACAAACGAGATATTCCCTAAATTCCAGAGAAAACACGAAACCCTAGATTCTTCGCAAAACATGAAAAAAGTAATGTTAAATCGGAAAATACCCAGTTACTGATAAAGTTTCAGACTTGTAGAAGCCCTAAAGGTTTTTCACTTATCACGACATAGAAAAACGAAAGCGGAGGGAGAAGAAATTGGGGAAAATGAAGGTGAAGAAGCTAATAAGCACAAGGGTTTGTGAATAAGAAGGATCTAGCGGATGTTAAAACGAGAAAATTATGTATCTTATATATAAAGGCAGGGACTTTATCGACATTTTCCCGCCAATAACCCTCCAATTCTATGAACCCTTTTCCCTCCACTACATTAACTAAGTATCAGCTAATTTGGGTATACTTTGCTACTTGATATTGAACATGTAGTATAAATTTGTAAAGTTTGTTAAAATCGGATATCGCAATCTCAAATTCTTGCTAATTTGTGATATATGTGAAGATTATTTGTTCTATCCTATTATTTGCTATTTGTGAGTTACTTGTATTTTACATGTTGATTATTTATTCTGTTTGTTATCCGCTAAAATTTGTTAACGATCGTAAAAATATTGTTTATAAGTTTATGCATAACATTAAATTTTTTTTTGCAAAATTAATCACTTTTTCAATTTAATAAAACATTATCATATCATGTCTTTATATTGTTGTTATTTGTATATATGAAAGGATATATTGCTACATAAGAAAAAAATTCAAATCTCTAAGGAAATGATTTGTAATTACTTAAGCTATGATTTATTTGACATATGTTTTTTTCCAAAAACTTTATTATTATTATATGGTTTTTAGTGAATTTTAAAAAGTATATATATTTACTGTTTTGATAATTATTTTTAATATATATCATATTTGGTGTCAACCAGTCAAATATATCCACAAAATAAGCATATTTTTTAATTATTGTAGATTTATTGATAACCTCTAAATAATTTAAAAGGGGTCAAATGTATTGATAAAATCTAAAGTTAACTAAATCAAAATCTAACACTTTTTGTTTTGTTTTTGACATCTTACTTATAAAAACTAAATAGTATTTGTTGGCTAAAATTTCAATTTGGATAATATTGACTTTATTGGGCTTAATATGACGGTACGTATACGGCCCATTAAGAGGTTGAATATGACTTTGACTTTTTCAGGTTATGGTCAGTGAGTAGCAACCAATCGCTTTCGTAGTAGGAAGTATTAACTTCTTCTCCGATCTGAGAAAACGCGTCAGAAGTTTCTCGTTCCACAGAGAGAGAGATCGATCATGTCGCAGGAGAAGAAATTCATCTTCCAGGTTGAGGAAGGCAAAGAAGGTAGCGATGGAAGACCATCAGTCGGACCAGTGTACCGGAGTATCTACGCCAAGGACGGATTTCCCGAGCCGATCGAAGGAATGGATAGTTGTTGGGATGTTTTCCGGTGAGATTCTCGTTTAATCGATCGGAGTTTTGTTTTGCATGAGTCTCGTTTTCCGATCTGTATATATTGACTGTTGACTGATCATGGAATTTGTTCTGACTTGCTTTTTTTTTTTTTGCTCTTTCTGGATTCTCAAGTAGTAAGAATCGTATAGTATACTTTCATCTACTGTTTATCTGGATTTGATTTATGTGTGTTTAAGTTTTGCGGATCACAAGATCTACTTAAGTGCTCTAATCATAGATATATAATTAGTTGGTTAATGATTGTGTCTATAATAACGTTGTTTTGAGCGGCATGTGATTAATTAACAATTGCATGTATTTTGGTTGACAATTTTTTGTTTTTGTTGTGTGATTTGGTAATTTATTTGGTTGATAACTTCCATTTTTCTACTGTTCTTGTGTGTTTGCAGTATGTCTGTTGAGAAGTATCCAAACAATCCAATGCTGGGACGCCGTGAGATTGTAGATGGAAAGGTGTTGTTATTGTTTCTTCTTGATTTTGATTTTTTGAGTTTCGTTTTGTGTTTTATCACTGATTTATTCACTTGTTATTTTGATTGTTCTCAGCCGGGTAAGTATGTCTGGCAAACATACCAAGAAGTCTACGACATTGTCATAAAACTTGGAAATTCTCTCCGAAGTGTTGGAGTTAAGGACGTAAGATCTATCTTTTCCTTTCTGATATCTATCTTAAGTCTCATTATTTCCTTTTTTTTTTTTGCCGCAATGTGAGTATTACTTTGCTTAATCTTCTGTTTGCTGATATGTGGGATTTTAGGAAGCAAAATGTGGTATCTATGGTGCAAATTCTCCTGAGTGGATTATCAGCATGGAGGTAATTTTGCGGCTTGATCATGATTATATCATTGGTTATGTTTTGTTAGAGGACTGACAGTGAACTTTTGATGTAGGCTTGTAATGCACATGGACTCTATTGTGTACCGTTATATGATACACTAGGTATGCCTTTTCATTATTTTCCAATATAGTCTAGAAGGATAAATTCACCAATGCTTATCTAGTGAGCTTCTACAAATCTTTTAGCTAGCTGATTTGTCATTTTTGCTGCGTGTTAATTTTATAGGTGCTAGTGCTGTGGAATTCATTGTTTCCCATTCAGAGGTTTCAATTGTTTTTGTGGAAGAGAAGAAGATCTCTGAGGTACAGTAAGAGTATATTTTTGTTGTTAAATATATATATATTTATCAATTTCATGTTTCTGTGGAACTTTTTCTCATCACTTCCTTTCCTTTTTGATTATCAGTTGTTTAAGACATGCCCAAACTCGACAGAGTACATGAAAAGTGAGTGATTTTTACTTGTGGTATGCCTGCTAGGCCTTTAACATAGGGTGCTTGATCAATTGTACGTGATTATAATTACAGCTGTTGTGAGCTTCGGTGGTGTCTCACGTGAACAAAAAGAAGAAGCTGAAACTTTTGGGTTGGTTATATATGCTTGGGATGAATTTTTGAAGCTGGTATGAGACTTGTCATTTGCTCTTCCTGAAATATAATGATTCTGTGATAGTTCTTTCTAGTGGCCTTATAACTATGCTTATCATGTTTATACTTTGTGAATATTTTTCTGCCAGGGTGAAGGAAAGCAATATGATCTCCCCATCAAAAAGAAAAGTGACATTTGCACGATTATGTATACGAGTGGAACCACTGGTGACCCAAAGGGAGTGATGATATCTAACGAAAGCATTGTTACTCTAATCGCTGGAGTGATCCGTCTACTGAAAAGTGCTAACGTAGCTGTGAGTTACCTTCTTGCTTTCATGCATTTTTTATGATTCACAAAGAAGCTGCAATCTATAAGATTCCCATGTTCCTGACTCTGGTCTTAATCTTTTTTTTTTTTTTTTTCTGTTTGTTTGTGCAAATCAACAGCTGACTGTGAAAGATGTGTTTCTTTCTTATCTTCCTCTTGCCCACATCTTTGACCGAGTGATCGAGGAGTGTTTCATTCAACATGGTGCTGCAATTGGCTTCTGGCGTGGGGTTAGTACAGTTCGAAGCTTATTATTTTAAAACCGTTTTTGAATTTGTCTCTTACAATTCTCTCCGGGTTGGCCCCTCAGGATGTAAAATTGTTGATTGAAGACCTTGGTGAGCTTAAACCAACTATTTTTTGTGCTGTACCTCGTGTCCTCGATAGAGTATATTCAGGTAAGATGTTTGAAAGATCATATGTCCAATTTCCCTCTTTATTGAGTTATGTTCTTGTATCATCTGTTTCTTCCTTATAACTGAATCTGAGGTCTTACATTTGTACCACGTTACACACCTGCACAAAACTATTACTAGCTGATGATGAGATATACCAAATGTGAATATTATTCTCAATTCTACAAAAGTAGTTTTATGATAAGCTTTCATTTTTTCTTCTTTGGTGAATGTTTCATTTTCCCATTATGTATATTCCTAATTCATCTTCTAACTATCAGTTCGATTTCATATCATTGATATACATGGTTAATGCTCTTTGACAACTTACCCGTGTCTCATTATGTTGACCTATTACATTAAACAGGTCTTCAGAAGAAGCTTTCTGATGGTGGATTCTTAAAAAAGTTGTTGTTTGATTCTGCATTTTCCTAGTAAGTTAAACTTCTCTTTGCTTATCTGTTTCACTAATCTTTAAGCTATTAGATCTAACACACTCAAACAATCTCAGTAAATTTGGATATATGAAGAAGGGAAAGTCTCATGTGGAGGCCTCTCCATTTTGTGACAAACATGTATTCAGCAAGGTAGCAAAGTTCTTCACTAAAATATCTTACTACACAACATCGGAAGAGCCTATCACTCTTTGATATGAAATTTTATAGCAATTATTTCTTTTGCTTTCTCACAGGTTAAACAAGGACTCGGAGGCAATGTAAGGATTATTCTATCTGGAGCTGCTCCTCTTGCTAGCCACGTAGAGTCATTTCTTAGAGTGGTGGCATGCTGTCATGTTCTACAAGGATACGGTACCCATTCACTATATTGAGTTTTTTCAGATCTAAATGAAATGCATAAATGAGCCAGTTTCGATAAAGTCACTTATCTTCCATAAATCACCTAGAATGTGTGAACAGTTGGACTATCTTTCTGTGTGAACTATTTTATTTAATTGAGCCTCATTGGTCTTTGCCAACTAGAGTGCTGTAGTACATTGATCCCACATTAACAGAGAATGTGATTAGTTGTCTGTTTTTTCTTGTATTATTGTTCAGGTCTCACTGAAAGCTGTGCTGGAACTTTTGTCTCGCTGCCAGACGAACTGGACATGCTCGGCACAGTTGGTCCACCAGTGCCAAACGTTGATATACGCCTTGAATCTGTCCCCGAGATGGAATATGATGCTCTTGCAAGTACTCCACGTGGTGAAATCTGCATTCGGGGAAAGACCCTTTTCTCTGGTTACTACAAACGTGAAGACCTCACAAAAGAGGTTCTCATTGATGGATGGCTGCACACAGGTATTTCTTTCTCTGAACCTGTATACAATTAATGTCAAATTAGTTAGAATATCGGGTTTTGTAGTCCGGTGAGTTCTTCTCAGTTCTCACATTCTGTTTCTTATAATCTCAGGTGATGTTGGTGAGTGGCAACCAAATGGAAGCATGAAGATAATTGACAGGAAGAAGAATATCTTTAAACTGTCACAAGGAGAGTATGTTGCGGTCGAGAACATAGAAAACATCTATGGTGAAGTACAAGCTGTTGATTCCGTAAGTATAGCTACCGATTTGTAGTCTTCTCTCTTACAGAGGTTTTGTAAAGATTCTCATCTACTAATAATCACAATCTTCCTCATCGTTCCATCAAATTTATTAGGTGTGGGTGTACGGGAACAGCTTTGAGTCCTTCCTAGTCGCTATCGCCAACCCAAACCAGCAAATCCTTGAACGCTGGGCTGCAGAAAACGGTGTGAGTGGTGACTACAACGCTCTCTGTCAAAATTCAAAGGCAAAGGAATTCATACTCGGAGAACTTGTTAAAATGGCCAAAGAGAAAAAGGTTATTCCTCGTCTTTATTTCATTCGAGTGTTCCATTATGTATTCATGATTTTTTTGTTGTCTTTATCTCATTTTAATTTTTTGTGTTGAATTTTGCAGATGAAGGGGTTTGAGATCATCAAGGCGATTCATCTTGACCCAGTGCCGTTTGACATGGAACGTGATCTTCTTACGCCGACCTTCAAAAAGAAAAGGCCTCAGTTGCTGAAATACTACCAGGTAATACAAAATCTCAATTGCGTTTGCGTATTGAGACATTTAACACGCGTAAATATCTTCTGACATTTAAGTATTAACATGGTCTCTTGGTCATCTGATAGAGTGTGATCGATGAAATGTACAAGACCACAAATGAAAAATTAGCTTCCAGAGGGTAGAATCCTCCTCACTCTCGGTCTTTGGGTCTCTCATTTTACATGACGAAGACTTTGTTAATAGGCTCTTCTCTCATCTGTGTACAATATTTGGATATTTCATATCAGATCAGAGCTGCAACACTTTTTTTTATTGGAAATTTACTTTTATGTTCAAATACTTGAACGTTATCTAACTTTTCTTTTTAATAAAATTTTAAAAATACATGGCGCTGTCTCATTTTTGTTTTGCGGAAACTATTTTTTATTTTCTTCGTAAATTTAGTCAGGTCACATGTATGAAATCGAAACATCCGATAAAACAGCAAAGAATACAATATTTTCTGCGATTCCTGCTAAAACATATCGTGTACTGTGTCTATATCTCAAACGTCTTACAATTTTGATCTTACCAAAAAAAACGTAAAACAATTTTGAGGAAGAAAAAATGACGCCAAATCTGTCAACAAGACAGAGGCTAAGATCTCTCCTAATTCATTTCAGGTGGTACTAAAATACAACTTGTACAACCCTTTTGCTTCAAATCACGGGATCAGGTAGAAGATCCGGTACATTGACAAGTTCTTCCCATGGCAGCAATTGTGATAAAGGCGAATTTTGTAGAGCAACCAACTCTTCCCTATTATACTTCACCCTCTGATCTGTATCCACGAATATCACACATTTAAACTTTGAGCCCTTCTTCTTCCTTATCATGAATTGTTAAATTAGAGAGCATGTTAGTTAGAAAAGGGTGTACCTAAGAAACTCTTGGGAACAGCAACAGAACTCTCCGGCCTCTGGTTGTTGCTCCTCCTAGGTGCCTTTCCGAAACTCTGTGGCGTAGATGACCGAGGAAGAAGTTGATTTTGGTCGAGAGAAGAAGAGTCGTCATGCTCATGCCTCACTTTGATGTGAGGGTACCTTTTGCAGAGACCAGCGATATCATCTTTGGTTAAAAGCCAACAACCTTTGAGGTCGAGTGTTCTCAGCCTTTTAGGTGGCCTAAACTTCTCGAGACCATTGCTGGTCAAAACTGCATCTCGGACTCCGAGACTGACTAGGTTTGGAAGAGAGGAGAGATGGTGGAGTGTGGAATCTGTGAGGGATGTGCTTCGTAGGGACAAATGTGTTAATCCAGTAAGGCTACTTAGAGCGGTAAGAGCTGTGTCGCCCAGGTACGGATGTTCTAGACTCAGGGTTTTAAGGGAAGTTAGAGATTGTAGTGCTGCTAACGACGGCTCTGCTTGTTCTTCTTGTGGAGATTGTTGTAGGATGAATCCTGAAAAAAATAGTCATAGAGTTATATCTTGATAGGGTTATTATTAATCACTCGTTAGATCTTAGAAGGCTCATGCATACCTCGGATACTGGTCATGCCCAAGTCAAGGGCTTTAATGCAAGGCATCATGGTGCTGATAAGCAAGATGGAAAGATCGTCGACTAATGTCTGAGACAGAGAGAATGTCTCGAGTTGCGGCACATGTCCTGCAAGATTCCCGACCCCAGCAGAAGTGATTTTTGTATCCGAGACATTAAGATTCCTCAGATTCTCACCAACACATGCTACAAACCCAACAGAATCATCCCCGAAAGCTGTGGAGCTCAGATCAAGATGTTCTAGGTTAATCATAGTTTCTAAGAAGCTGAAGTTTTGGAGGGAAGTCTTGGAAACGTCTAAGTAGGTTATAGAGCTTTTGTTGGTAAAGGACAAGGCCTCTGTTTCGGCACTGAAATTAGCTCCAGATAAAACTAGCTTTTTCAAGGAAGCTAATGAGCTCTGAGTTTTTGGTTCGGTTACAATGGTGCACATGTTCATGTGTAAGCATTCAAGGTGCGGTATGTTTGGAGTCTGTGTGACGCTTGTCCACGAGAGGTTTAGGAAGCTCAAGTTTGAAAATTGAAGAATGCTGATAGCTCCTTGGTTGGTTACGTTGCTTCCCCAGATGTCAAGGTACTCTAGCTTTGTCAGTGCCTGAGGAGCAAAAAAGGAACTGGCGGTCAGAAAAACTTTAAAAAGATTGATCGTCTAGATGTTAAATGTTATTTACACATAGGCATGTTTTTAGTAAGTGAATTCGGACATACAAACATCTTCACGCAAGAATACTAAATTGCACATACACTTGAACTTCATTTTGTATGGATTTAATGGGTTTGATAACCAGGAAATGATGTTTGAATTTCAGAATCCTGAAGACTAAATAGTTTCTATGCACATAATACACCATACTCAACATAGTACCTAGAACTGTACAATTTTAGTAGAGCTCTAACAAATTTAACTAGATAGATGATAACCATTCTACACAGTTCAATAACATACATCAAGCAATTAAAACAGACTAAGTGACTACAAAATAAAGAAAGAGCACAGGTAAAGAACATGTACCTGGAGAGCAATCAAGTTTTGATTAGTTAAAGGTAAGCCGCCCAAATCCAAAAGAGACAACTTTTTAAGTGAAGCAAGAAGAGAAATTCCAACTTTAGTAACACCTGTCTGTGAAATCCACAACTTTTTCAGATTAACAACAGATTGGAGGTGCTTTATAGCAGCATCCGTAACCTTCCAACATCTTGAAAGATCCAACTCTGTCAAACTTGTTAATCCTGAAAATCCAATATCATATATTAAATACTCAAATTTTTCTTCAACTTCCATTCCAAAATAGTAGGAGTATATCATTTAAACATACCTGTGATAGGCCAGAGGGTGGAACTGTTGAGTCTCTGGCAATCTGATAGATTTAGAGAAATTAGATTAACGAAGCCTCCAATGTAAGCCATCCATTCTGCGTTAATAGAGCTTTCGCCTCGGAGATCTATATTCTCTACAGAATGTTTAAATCCTCTGCACAGAAAAGAGTCTTCTTTAGTTGTGATAGAGATACCAAGTAAAGGTTCCTGGTTGCAAATGAGAGGAGTAACTAATGAGCTGGTTGCAAAATTATGAATCCTGATAGAGGTCACAATAGTTCAGTGTCGATGCAATCATTGCATTTCCTCACCAATGTACCAAGACCAACACGATTCTAGAGCTAAACAGTTCAGGAATAACTATTTCAACATGAATTCAGAAACCAAATTTTCTAACCAAATCTAAAAACTAAGATCCCCAGCGATCACTCAATATCTCAATCCAAGCATATATATAGCTCACCATTTCAAGATCAGAAATCAGATTCATGCTTAGAAACGATCAGAACTATGTAACGAAGCATAATGAGTGACAAATTCATTAGTTGCTGCATTTAAAATTTTAATTAGGTCGTTAGTCAATGTGATTTATGTATTAATGGGATTGGTTAATCTGCTCTATGGAATTGAGTTCGATAATTAACTGTCAGTCCTGTGAGTGATTACATTTCAAATTTTTCGACTATAGATAATTTTATAAGAGAAATTAGGCTGTATGACCATAAAAAATTTAATAATTCAGTAACTAGCCTAAAAAAAATTTGACTACAATATTTTATGTATAACATATAATATATACTAGTTTACCCTTTATTCACATGTCATATCCTTTCTTGTATTTTTGTATTTTTCTCAAGTATAACCATTATCTATCATCGGCACCATGTTTTATTATCACCACCTCCACCACATCATCAACACCATCACCGCCGTAACTGCTACGACCAACGCAACCACCATCATCATGCCCTCACCATCACCATTGCAACCACTACCATCATCCCCATGTCACCACCACCACCACCATTATCGCAATAATCGTCATCACGGTAACCACCATCACCACTACCACACATTCACGATCACCATATTACCACCACGTATTCACCGCCGCAATCACAACGCCACAGTGCCATCACCAACATCACAACATCATTCAAGCTACCATCGTAGCCACCACTATCATCACCTCGTCACCACTAAAACCACCACGCCGTTACTATTTATTGTCGATATCATCATCAACACCATGTTCTATACTATTTGATATATGTTTTATGTTAAAGAAAAATATTTTCTTTACACATTTTTTTAATTTTCATAAGTTAATGTCTATTTTTTAAATTTTAAATCATGACACATGGAAAAAGAAGACTATTTTTATTTTAAGAGAGTTATAAATTTGAATTAAATTTTTAGAGTATAAAATATGAAATAAAAGATCAAAGGGATAAAATAAAATATATAAAGAAATTAAAAACAGAGAATTTCTCACCTTTGCCATGTAACTCCTCTTTCTCTCTTAGACACACATAAATAAAGGCCAAAATAGACTTTTTACCCTCCATTGTGTTACTTGCTTAATTTCTAACAATATAGTGCTATATACTTAAATAACTTATCAAAATAGGTTATTCACCTAATTCATAAGTTGATAAGTATAGTATTTTAAAAATAGAATTTCAATTTTATTTTATTTTGCCTTCTTGCTTGGATCTGAATTATGAAAATGTCATTTTTTGATCAAGTTTTAATGTAACAATTATTTTGAAAGAATAAAGAAGATTTGGGGAACCATGCACGTATAATAATTGTTATGGGTATATGGAATTTGGTAAAGGTATGTCCAAACTCCAAAGCATCATGGGACCGTCGGGGCTAAAACGTTATTGTATGCATGTGGTGTACTGCTTTTATGTCTATGTTTCAATAGCTGGCCCGAAGATAGCTGGCAATTTTTGTCTTTCGCGTTTTCCAATTTTGTCAAAATTTGGTTATTCTCTACTATATGCAATATAGAATATACTATATACTATTAGAAAAGATATCCAAGATTAAATCTTGGTTAAGAGTGTTTTCTATAGTTGGGAAAAAGTATTAAACTTTGATAAAAAAAAAAAAAAGTATTAAACTTTGGTAAGAATCAGGAACATACATAAAGCTTTAAAATCGATCTGATAGAGAAAAGAGAATCATTTACCAGCTCTTCTGCGTCAAGGCTTTCGATATATTCATTGATAGTTACAGTTCCCTCAGCTTCATCCTTGAAATCACCCGATGCCATTTTCACAAATTCTCACCTGAAATCACCACTAAATACATGAAATTGGATCAAAGTAAAGCTATTTAAAAGACTCAAACGAGATATTCCCTAAGTTCCTGAGAAAAAAAAAAAAAAAAGAAACCCTAGATTCTTCGCCAAACATGAAAAAAGTAATGTTAAATCGGAAAATACCCAGTTACTGAGGGCATATGCAACGCCAAAACAGTTGGTGTGATCTTAGTAATTTAAAATTAAGAAATAATGGGAATAGTGCGTTTAGTTCTTGGGTTTAGTTCTTGCTCAAGACCTGTTCCTGGCCCTGTTCTTGGGTTTGGGTCTTATTTTATTTTTTTTTATTCTAAGCACACCATTAAGATGATCTTCCGATAATTATGGTGTGATAAAGTTTCAGACTTTTGTAGAAGCCCTAAAGGTTTTTCACTTATCACGACATAGAAAAACGAAAGCGGAGAGAGAAGAAATTGGGGAAAATGAAGGTGAAGAAGCTAATAAGCACAAGGGTTTGTGAATAAGAAGGATCTAGCGGATGTTAAAACGAGAAAATTATGTATGTTATATATGAAGGCAGGGACTTTATCGACATTTTCCCGCCAATAACCCTCCAATTCTATGAAATTCTGTTCCCTTTTTCCCTCCACTACATCAACTAAAGTATCAGCTAATTTAGGTATACTTTCTGGGAAAAATGTCATTTAATCCCCCAACTTTCAAATTGTGGCCATTTGAGACATCAACTTCATATATGGTCATTTAAAACATGAACTAAACGTTGACTAACGTTTAAGACATGGAAATTCGTTGACTAGGCCAAAATAGACATGCCGTTATCAGTCGTTAACGGAACGTTTAACGCCCGTTATCACCTTAACGACTCTGTTAGTCAACTTTCAAATTGTGGCCATTTTAAACATCAATTTCATATATGGCCATTTAAAATATCAACTAAACGTTGACTAACATTTGAGACATGAGAATTCGTTGACCAGACCAAAATAGGCATACACTCATTAGTCGTTAAAAGAACCTATAACATTCGCTTACGACTCTGTTAGTATGCCCAAACGACTTCGTTTTGAGGATAATCGAGAGGAAATCGGGATTTTTTTCAAATGAAAACTTCAAATCCTCAAATCTATTTCTACAATAGCCCAAGCAAGACAAACAATCATATTATCTCCAGTTGCAGCTAGAATGTGACCTTTTATTTCCCATTTCGGAAATAAACTTTTAAGATTTAAAACAGATATAAACGAAAAACCTATGTTTGCTTCCAATTACTGGCTCTACGATTGTCTCTATGTCAAACTATGTCCTTGGGTTCTGCTTTAAAATAAACTTTTTGATTTGGAGATTTCATTTGGGAAAAATTATGATTTTTTCTGGAGTATCCTCAAAACGACGTCGTTTTGGGCATACTAACAGAGTCTTTAACGAGTAATAACGGATGTTATAGGTTCTTTTAATGACTAATGACGGTATGTCTATTTTGGCCTGGTCAACGAATTCTCATGTCTCAAATGTTAGTCAACGTTTAGTTCATGTTTTAAATGGCCATATATGAAGTTGATGTTTAAAATGGCCACAATTTGAAAGTTGACTAACAGAGTCGTTAACGGGTGATAACGGGCGTTAGACGTTCCGTTAACGACTGATAACGGCATGTCTATTTTGGCCTGGTCAACGAATTTCCATATCTTAAACGTTAGTCAACGTTTAGTTCATGTTTTAAATGGCCACATATGAAGTTGATGTCTCAAATGGCCACAATTTGAAAGTTGGGAGATTAAATGACATTTTTCCCATACTTTCTGCTACTTGATATTGTACTTGTAGTATAAAGTTTGTTAAAATAGGATATGGCAATCTCAAATTCTTGCTAATTTGTGATATATGTGAAGATTATTTGTTCTATCCTATTGTTTGCTA
Organism: Arabidopsis thaliana x Arabidopsis arenosa; assembly: GCA_019202795.1. NCBI lineage: Eukaryota > Viridiplantae > Streptophyta > Magnoliopsida > Brassicales > Brassicaceae > Arabidopsis > Arabidopsis thaliana x Arabidopsis arenosa. The sequence goes on from CM032924.1 coordinate 7,052,603, forward strand.
TTTGTGAGTTACTTGCATTTTACGTGTTGATTATTTATTCTGTTTGTTATCGGATAAAATTTGTTAACGCTCGTAAAAATATTGTTTATAAGTTTATGCATAACATTAAAAGAAAATTTGCAAAATTAATCACTTTGTCAATTTAATAAAACATTATCATATCATGTCTTTATATTGTTGTTATTTGTATATATAAAAGGATATATTGCTACTTAAGCTATGATTTATTTGACATATGTTTTTTCAAAAATCTTTATTATTATTATATGGTTTTTAGTGAATTTAAAAAGTATATATATTTACTGTTTTGATAATTATTTTTAATACTATATAATCATATTTGGTGTCAACCAGTCAAATATATCCAAAAAATAAGCTTATTTTGTAATTATTGTAGATTTATTGATAACCTCTAAAATATTTAGAAGGGGTCAAATGTATTGATAAATTCTAAAGTTAACTAAATCAAAATCTAACACTTTTTGTTTTGTTTTTGACATCTTACTTATAAAAATTAAATGAAGCGAAAGACTCTCTCTCTCTTCTCTCTCTAAACTTTTCAGAGAGTGAGAGTTTTCTTTCGACTTCTTTGCCGTCCGGTCTCTAACAACGTTTATGGATCCGGTCGTGATCTTTGCTGTCCCACCTTGTCGTCCCATCTTGTTGTCCTATCGCGCCGCCCGGTGTATCCGGCTTTAGACCGACAACCTTCGACTACAATAGCGGCGGTTGGTCGGCTTTTCTTTGGCGACGTTGGCTTTTTTAGCAACGTTGGCCACTTCTCTCCGGCATAGATTGTTTCGTCAAAATCTTTGGCTGGCTTTTGTTTTGCTTTGAATAATCTCTTCGGATCTAGTTGGTGGTGGTGGCAATTTTAGTGAATTTTCACTAATCAATTGTTTTATCCGGCTTATCCCTTGAGTTTCTGGTTTGTTTTTATTTTTGTCTCAGATTTACAGGAATTAACCCAACGAATTGCAATTTTACTTGAAGAAAAGAAGAAGAATCTGAAGCTTATTATCAATTTCCTTTAGCTGTTATCTTTCAATTAGGCTCCGATTGTCTTTTAAGCGGTGAAAACCCAAAAGATTCATAGTCTGAATCCTTATCGGCGGTGACTCTTTTCACCGGAATCGATAGCAAACGGCGGAGGCTGAAGTCGGTTTCCTTTAGATTACTCATTCTCCCATGTGTCTAAAGTTTGTTCTTGTTGACGACACGTGTTTAGGATGGAGTCTCAATGCCAATTCCTCTTCATTAGGGTTTGCTTTTGGGCTCATGTTGGGCTTCAATGAATTCTTGTAAAATCATAGTTGTGGGGCTTTTATCTTTATTAGCCCATGTTGTTGGTTGAATTTAATAAAATCAGACTTTTGTGGAAAAAAAAACTTATAAAAATTAAATAGTATTTGTTGGCTAATATAAATTTCAATTTGGATAATATTGACATTATTGGGATTAATATGACGGTACGTATACGGCCCATTAAGAGGTTGAATATGACTTTGACTTTTTCAGGTTATGGTCAGTGAGTAGCAACCAATCGCAGTCGTAGTAGAAATTATCCCCGTTCAAAAACTCGGCCAAATCGGCCGATTCCACGGCGGCTAGTCGCTCGGCGGCACCTTACCGCCGGGATTATTGTATAATCGGTTAAATAATCGGAATAGTTAATAAAAATTCTGTTTTTTTTCTTTTACAAGTTTGGATTAAGTTAGGATGTGTTAGATCTATAAGTTTTTGGTATAAAAGACAACAAAAACACATTAAAATGATTGATTTTGTTAAAAAGCATTCATGGCCGCCGCATATTAGGGTTTCAGAGTCGTCGAATCTCTTAAAGAAGATGATACAGGAAATTACATTTTTACCCTCCTTAAAAAAATTGAAAAAAATGAATGATGCTGTGTAGGTTGGGTGTATTGAACACACGACCAGAAGATAAAACCTCGTCACAAACCACTAGACCTCGATCAATCTCCGATTTCTTCGCTAGGCGCTAGGCCAGACCCGACCGCCCGACTAACGCCTAGCGATTTTTTAAACATGGGAAATTATTAACTTCTTCTCCGATCTGAGAAAACGCGTCAGAAGTTTCTCGTTATACACAGAGAGAGAGATCATGTCGCTGCAGAAAAAATTCATATTCCAGGTTGAGGAAGGCAAAGAAGGTAGCGATGGAAGACCATCAGTCGGACCAGTGTACCGGAGTATCTACGCCAAGGACGGATTTCCCGAGCCGATCGAAGGAATGGATAGCTGTTGGGATGTTTTCCGGTGAGATTCTCGTTCAATCGATCGGAGTTTTGTTTTGCATGAGTCTCGTTTTCCGATCTGTATATATTGACTGTTGACTGATCATGGAATTTGTTCTGACTTGCGTTTTTTTTTTTTGCTCTTTGTGGATTCTTCAAGTAGTAAGAATCGTATAGTTTACTTTCATCTACTGTTTATCTGGATTTGATTTTATGTGTGTCTAAGTTTTGCGGATCACAAGATCTACTTAAGTGCTCTAATCATAGATATATAATTTGTTGGTTAATGATTTTGTCTATAATAACGTTCTTTTGAGTGGCATGTGATTAATTAACAGTTGCATGTATTTTGGTTGACAATTTTTTGATTTTGTTGTGTGATTTGGTGATATTATTTGGTTGATAACTTCCATTTTTCTACTGTTCTTGTGTGTTTGCAGTATGTCTGTTGAGAAATATCCAAACAATCCAATGCTGGGACGCCGTGAGATTGTAGACGGGAAGGTGTTGTTACTGTTTCCTGTTGATTTTGATTTTGTGATTTTCGTTTTGTGTTTTATCACTGATTTATTCACTAGTATTTTGATTGTTCTCAGCCGGGTAAGTATGTCTGGCAAACATACCAAGAAGTCTACGACATTGTCATAAAACTTGGAAATTCTCTCCGAAGTGTTGGAGTTAAGGACGTAAGATCCATCTTTTCCTTTCTGATATCTATCTTAAGTCTCATTATTTCCCTTTTTTTTTGCCAAAATGTGAGTATTCCGTTGCTTAATCTTGTGTTTGCTGATTTTTGGGATTTTAGGAAGCAAAATGTGGCATCTATGGTGCAAATTCTCCTGAGTGGATTATCAGCATGGAGGTAATCTTACGGCTGGATCATGATTATATCATTGGTTAATGTTTTGTTAGAGGACTGACAGTGAATTTTTGATGTAGGCTTGTAATGCACATGGGCTCTATTGTGTACCGTTATATGATACACTAGGTATGCCTTTTCATTATTTTCCAATATACTCTAGAAGGATAAATTCACCATTGCTTATCTAGTGAGCTTCTACAAATCTTTTAGCTAGCTGATTTGTCATTTTTGCTGCGTTTTAATTTTATAGGTGCTAGTGCTATTGAATTCATTATTTCCCACTCAGAGGTTTCAATTGTTTTTGTGGAAGAGAAGAAGATCTCTGAGGTACTGTAAGAGTATATCTTTGATGTTAAATATATATTTATCAATTTCATGTATCTGTGGAAATTTTTCTCATCACTTCCTTTCCTTTTTGATTATCAGTTGTTTAAGACATGCCCAAACTCAACAGAGTACATGAAAAGTGAGTGATTTTTACTTGTGGTATGCCTGCTAGGCCTTTAACATAGGGTGCTTGATCAATTGTACGTGATTATAATTACAGCTGTTGTGAGCTTCGGTGGTGTCTCACGTGAACAGAAAGAAGAAGCTGAAACTTTTGGGTTGGTTATATATGCTTGGGATGAATTTTTGAAGCTGGTATGAGACTTGTCATTTGCTCTTCCTGAAATATAATGATTCTGTGATAGTTCTTTTTAGTGGCCTTATAACTATGCTTATCATGTTTATACTTTGTGAATATTTTCTGCCAGGGTGAAGGAAAGCAATATAATCTCCCCATCAAAAAGAAAAGTGACATTTGCACGATTATGTATACGAGTGGAACCACTGGTGACCCAAAGGGAGTGATGATATCTAACGAAAGCATTGTTACTCTAATCGCTGGAGTGATCCGTCTACTGAAAAGTGCTAACGTAGCTGTGAGTTACCTTCTTGCTTTCATGCATTTTTCATGATTCACAAAAAAGCTGCAATCTATAAGATTCCCATGTTCTTGAATCTGGTCTTAATTTTTTTTTTTTTTTCTGTTTGGCTGTGCAAATCAATAGCTGACAGTGAAAGATGTGTTTCTTTCTTATCTTCCTCTTGCCCACATCTTTGACCGAGTGATCGAGGAGTGTTTCATTCAACATGGTGCTGCAATTGGCTTCTGGCGTGGGGTTAGTACCGTTCGAAGCTTATTATTTTAAAACCAGTTTTGAATTTGTCTCTTACAATTCTCTCCGGGTTGGCCCCTCAGGATGTAAAATTGTTGCTTGAAGACCTTGGTGAGCTTAAACCAACTATTTTTTGTGCTGTACCTCGTGTCCTCGATAGAGTATACTCAGGTAAGATGTTTGAAAGATCATATGTCCAAGTATTGTCCAATTTCCCTCTTTATTGAGTTATGTTCTTGTATCATCTGTTTCCTCCATATAACTGAATCTGAGGTCTTACATTTGTACCACGTTACACACCTGAACGAAACTATCACTAGCTGATGATGAGATATACCAAATGTGAATATTATTCTCAATTCTACAAAAGTAGTTTAATGATAAGCTTTCATTCTTTCTTCTTTGGTGATTGTTTCATTTTCCCATTATTTATATTCCTAATTTATCTTCTAACTATCAGTTCGATTTCATATCATTGATATACATTGTTTATGCTCTTTGACAACTTACCCGTGTCTCATTATGTGGACCTATTGCATTAAACAGGTCTTCAGAAGAAGCTTTCTGATGGTGGATTCTTAAAAAAGTTTTTGTTTGATTCTGCATTTTCCTAGTAAGTTAAACTTCTCTTTGCTTATCTGTTTCACTAATCTTTAAGCTATTAGATATAACACACTCAAACGTTCTCAGTAAATTTGGACATATGAAGAAGGGAAAGCCTCATGCGGAGGCCTCTCCACTTTGTGACAAACATGTATTCGGCAAGGTAGCAAAGTTCTTCGCTATAATATCTTACTACACAACATCGGAAGAGCCTACCATTCTTTGATATGAAATTTTATAGCAATTATTTCTTTTGCTTTCTCACAGGTTAAACAAGCACTCGGAGGTAATGTAAGGATTATTCTATCTGGAGCTGCTCCTCTTGCTAGCCATGTAGAGTCATTTCTTAGAGTGGTGGCATGCTGTCATGTTCTACAAGGATACGGTACCCATTCACTATATTGAGTTTTTTCAGATCCAAATGAAATGCACAAATGAGCCAGTTTTGATAAAGTCACTTATCTTCCATAAATCACCCAGAATGTGTGAACAGTTGGACTATTTTCTTGTGTGAACTATTTTATTTAATTGAGCCTCGTTGGTCTTTGCCAACTAGAGTGCTGTAGTATATTGATCCCACATTAACAGAGAATGTGATTAGTTGTCTTTTTTTTTTTTCTTGTATTATTGTTCAGGTCTCACTGAAAGCTGTGCTGGAACTTTTGTCTCGCTGCCAGACGAACTGGACATGCTCGGCACAGTTGGTCCACCAGTGCCAAACGTTGATATACGCCTTGAATCTGTCCCCGAGATGGAATATGATGCTCTTGCAAGTACTCCACGTGGTGAAATCTGCATTCGGGGAAAGACCCTTTTCTCTGGTTACTACAAACGTGAAGACCTCACAAAAGAGGTTCTCATTGATGGATGGCTGCACACAGGTATTTCTTTCTCTGAACCTGTATACAATTAATGTCAAATTAGTTAGAATATCAGGTTTTGTAGTCCGGTGAGTTCTTCTCAGTTCTCACACTCTGCTTCTTATAATCTCAGGTGATGTTGGTGAGTGGCAACCAAATGGAAGCATGAAGATAATTGACAGGAAGAAGAATATCTTTAAACTGTCACAAGGAGAGTATGTTGCGGTCGAGAACATAGAAAACATTTATGGTGAAGTACAAGCTGTTGATTCCGTAAGTATAGCTACCGATTTGTAGTCTTCTCTCTCACAGAGGTTTTGTAAAGATTCTCATCTACTAATAATCACAATCTTCCTCATCGTTTCCATCAAATTTATCAGGTGTGGGTGTACGGGAACAGCTTTGAGTCCTTCCTAGTCGCTATCGCCAACCCAAACCAGCAAATCCTTGAACGCTGGGCTGCAGAAAACGGTGTGAGCGGTGACTACAACGCTCTCTGTCAAAATGAAAAGGCAAAGGAATTCATACTTGGAGAACTTGTTAAAATGGCCAAAGAGAAAAAGGTTATTCCTCGTCTTTATTTCATTTGAGTTTTCCATTATGTATTCATGATTCTTGTTGTCTTTATCTCATTTTAATTTTTTGTGTTGAATTTTTGCAGATGAAGGGGTTTGAGATCATCAAGGCGATTCATCTTGACCCAGTGCCGTTTGACATGGAACGCGATCTTCTTACGCCGACCTTCAAAAAGAAAAGACCTCAGTTGCTGAAATACTACCAGGTAATACAAAAACTCAATTGCATTTGCGTATTGAGACATTTAACACAAGTAAATATCTTCTGACATTAAGTATTAACACGGTCTCTTGGTCATCTGATAGAGTGTGATCGATGAAATGTACAAGACCACAAATGAAAAATTAGCTTCCAGAGGGTAGAATCCTCCTCACTCTCGGTGGTCTTTGGGTCTCATTTTGTATGACGAAGACTTTGTTAATAGGCTCTTCTCTCATCTGTGTACAATATTTGGATATTTCATATCAGATCTGAGCTGCAACACTTTTTTTTTTATTGGAAATTTACTTTTATGTTCAATACTTGAATGTTATCTAACTTTTCTTTTTAATAAAATTTAAAAATACATGGCGCTGTCTCCATTTTTGTTCTACAGAAACTATTCTTTATTTTCTTCGTAAATTTAGTCAGGTCACATATATGAAATCGAAACATCCGATAAAACTGCAAAGAATACAATATTTTCTGCGATTTCTGCTAAAACATATCGTGTGCTGTGTTTATATCTCAAACTTCTTGCAATTTTGATCTTACCAAAAAAAAAAGGTATTACAATTTTGAGGAAGAGAAAATGACGCCAAATCTGTCAACAAGACAGATGCTAAGATCTCTCCTAATTCATGTCAGGTGTTACTAAAATATTACTTGTTCAACCATTTTGCTTCAAATCACGGAATCAGCTAGAATATCCGGTACACTGACAAGTTCTTTTCGTGGCAGCAATTGTGATAAAGGCGAATTTTGTAGAGCAACCAACTCTTCCCTATTATACTTCACCCTCTGATCTGTATCCACATATATCACACACTTAAACTTTGAGCCCTTCTTCTTCCTTATCATGAATTGTTAAAATAGAGAGCACGTAAGTGAGAAAAGGGCGTACCTAAGAAACTCCTGGGAACAGCAACAGAACTCTCCGGCCTCTGGTTGTTGCTCCTCCTAGGTACCTTTCCGAAACTCTGTGGCGTGGATGACCGAGGAAGAAGTTGATTTTGGTCGAGAGAAGAAGAGTCGTCATGCTCATGCCTCACTTTGATGTGAGGGTACCTTTTGCAGAGACCAGCGATATCATCTTTGGTTAAAAGCCAACAACCTTTGAGGTCTAGTGTTCTCAGCCTTTTAGGTGGCCTAAACTTCTCGAGACCATTGCTGGTCAAAACTGCATCTCGGACTCCGAGACTGACTAGGTTTGGAAGAGAGGAGAGATGGTGGAGTGTGGAATCTGTGAGGGATGTGCTTCTTAGGGACAAATGTGTTAATCCAGTAAGGCTACTTAGAGCGGAAAGAGCTGTGTCGCCCAGGTACGGATGTTCTAGACTCAGGGTTTTAAGGGAAGTTAGAGATTGTAGTGCTGCTAACGACGGCTCTGCTTGTTCTTCTTGTGGAGATTGTTGTAGGATGAATCCTGAAAAAAATAGTCATAGAGTTATATCTTGATAGGGTTATTAATCACTCGTAGATCTTAGAAGGCTCATGCATACCTCGGATACTGGTCATGCCCAAGTCAAGGGCTTTAACGCAAGGCATCATGGTGCTGATAAGCAAGATGGAAAGATCGTCGACAAATGTCTGAGACAGAGAGAATGTCTCGAGTTGCGGCACATGTCCTGCAAGATTCCCGACCCCAGCAGAAGTAATTTTTGTATCCGAGACATTAAGATTCTTCAGATTCTCACCAACACATGCTACAAACCCAACAGAATCATCGCCGAAAGCTGTGGAGCTCAGATCGAGATGTTCTAGGTTAATCATAGTTTCTAAGAAGCTGAAGTTTTGGAGGGAAGTCTTGGAAACGTCTAAGTAGGTTATAGAGCTTTTGTTGGTAAAGGACAAGGCCTCTGTTTCGGCACTGAAATTAGCTCCCGATAAAACTAGCTTTTTCAAGGAAGCTAATGAGCAATGAGTTTTTGGCTCGGAGACAATGGTGCACATGTTCATGTGTAAGCATTCAAGGTGCGGTATGTTTGGAGTCTGAGTGACGCTTGTCCACGAGAGGTTAAGGAAGCTCAAGTTTGAAAATTGGAGAATACTGATAGCTCCTTGGTTGGTTACGTTGCTTCCCCAGATGTCAAGGTACTCTAGCTTTGTCAGTTCCTGAGGAGCAAAAAAGAAACTGGCGGTCAGAAAAACTTTTAAACGATTGATCGTCTACATGTTAAATGTTATTTACACATAGGCATGCTTTAAATAAGTGACTTCGGACATACAAACATCTTCACGCAAGAATACTAAACTGCTCATACACTTCAACTTCATTTTGTATGGATTAATGGGTTTATTAACTAGGAAATGATGTTTGAATTTAAGAATCCTGAAGACTAAATAGTTTCTATGTACATAATACTCCATACTCAACATACTAACTAGACCTTTACAATTTTAGTAGAGCTCTAACAAATTTAACTAGATAGATGATAACCATTGAACTACACAGTACAATAACATACATCAAGCAATTAAAACAGCCTCAGCGACAAAATAATAAAACAGCACAGGTAAAGAAAGAACATGTACCTGGAGAGCAATCAAGTTGTGATCAGTTACAGGTAAGCCGCCCAAATCCAAAAGAGACAACTTTTGAAGTGAAGCAAGAAGAGAAATTCCAACTTTAGTAACACCTGTCTGTGAAATCCACAATTTTTTCAGATTTACAACAGATTGGAGGTGCTTTATACCAGCATCTGTAACCTTAAAACATCTTGAAAGATCCAACTCTGTCAAACTTGTTAATCCTGAAAATCCAATATCATATATTAAAAACTCAAATTTGTCTTAAACTTCCATTCCAAAATATTAGGAGTATAACATTTAACATACCTGTGATAGGCCAGAGGGTGGAACTGTTGATTCTCTGGCAATCTGAAAGATTTAAAGAAACTAGATTAACAAAGCCTCCAATGTAAGCCATCCATTCTGCGTTAATTGAGCTTTCACCTCGGAGATCTATATTCTCTACAGAATGTTTAAATCCTCTGCACAGAAAAGAGTCTTGTTTAGTTGGGATAGAGATACCAAGTAAAGGTTCCTGGTTGCAAATGAGAGGAGTAGCTCATGAGCTTGTTTATATAGATTAAAGTCATCTTTTCCCACAAATTATGAATCCTGATAGAGCTCACAATAGTTCAGTTCAGTGTCCATGTAATCATTGCATTTCCTCACCAATGTACCAAGAACATCACGATTCTAGAGCTAAACAGTTCAGGAATAACTATTTCAACATGAAGTCAGAAACCAATTTGTCTAATCAAATCTAAAAACTAAGATCCCAAATCAATATCTCAAATCCAAGCATATATAGCTCCCCATTTCGAGATCAGAAATCAGATTCATACTTAGAAACGATCAGAACTATGTAAGGAAGTGAAGAGATTTACTCGAGTAACGAAGGGAAAAGAAGCCGCTTGTGGAGGAGGCGACGGAGGAGGGCATCGGCAAGGTGAGGAGGCAGCCTCTCAAGACTCCGCCGCTGAAGTCGCCATCGTTCCACCGCATCTCCGCTCTTACAAGCTTCCTCTATGCATAGACGCACCAATGGACTCTCCATCTCCAATCGCTGAAATTTCTGATCTTAGCTCCAATTTCACAAACCGATCCAAACTTTATACAATATAATAAAAACCCTAAATAAATAGAAAAACAAAGAATTAACAAAATCCGCAAAAAAAAAAAAAAAAATGTTCTCTGATCTCTCTAAAGATCCTTATTGGGCCGCTATAAAGCCCAATAAATTATAGCTTGTATTGACCCGTTGATACACGTGTATTAGCACGTGCCTTCTTCTCTTGAACGTTGTCGACTAAATTAAACTAATCTCAGCTCCAATTCTGCAGATTTTACTCTCATCCTAAATAAACCTCTCTACAACGAAAATGTGGAGACTCTCTGTTTCAATATTCTTCTTCTCATGCCTCGCCGTTTCTTCTTCGTCGTACGGCGATTCGGAGGCGACGTGTTCCGGTATAGTTCCGTTACGGTACCGGTACGATAAGATCTCGATTACAGACTATGGAGGCGTTGGAGATGGTCGGACGGTGAATACGAAGGCGTTTAGAGCGGCGATTTACAGGATTCAGCATTTGAAGAGGAGAGGAGGCACGCTTTTGTATATACCTCCGGGAGTGTATTTGACGGAGAGTTTCAATCTCACTAGCCATATGACTCTTTACTTGGCTAAAGGTGCTGTGATTAGAGCTGTTCAGGTAAATATTTCAATTTTATTCACTGTGAATTTTGATTTCTGAAATTGGGATTGGTATGAGATAATTTGAAATGACTAATGAGTGACAAATTCATTAGTTGCTGCATTTAAAATTTAAATTAGCTCGTTAGTCAATGTGATTTATGTATTAATAATGGTCTCTATCTGCTCTATGGAATTGAGTTCGATAATTAATTAACTGTCAGTCCTGTGAGTGATTACATTTCAAATATTTCGACTATAGATATATTTTTATAAAGTATAGTATCCTAAAAATAGAATTTCATTTTTTGTTTTTTTTTTGCCTTCTTGCTTAGATCTGAATTATGAAAATGTCATTTTTTTTTATCAAGTTTTAATGTGACAATTATTTTGAAAGATGAAAGAAGATTTGGGGAACCATGCACGTATAATAATTGTTAAGTAATAAAGTATGGGTATATCGAATTTGGTAAAGGTAGGTCCAAACTCCAAAGCATCATGGGACCGTCGGGGCTAAAACGTTATTGTATGCATGTGGTGTACTGCTTTTATGTCTATGTTTCAATAGCTGGCCCGAAGATAGCTGGCAGTTTTTGTCTTTCGCGTTATCTAATTTTTGTCAAAATTTGGTTATTCTCTACTATATGCAATATAGAATATACTAAGTATATACTATTAGAAAAGATATCCAAGATTATATCTTGGTTAGAGTGTTTTCTATAGTTGGGACTGTGGACAGTTATGGCCTTATGGGTTTCATCGTCGTTTAGTGAGAATCTCAGATCAATGAAGTAGGATGCTGCGACATATTTTGAACCATTAATTTGATTACTTATTATTTTGTTTCTATCAATGTGTGTGTGTGTGTCTTATGACCGATGTTGAGCTAGTAAATATCTTCAAGTCGATAAGTCACGACAATTTTATTTGGCCTGAGACAGAATCAGGACATCGGATGCTTTGAAATTTGGGTGATCACTGATATAAGATCAAGGAATTGCTTTGAACCATTGTTTTGTGACCTTTTGGCTTTTGGTGTTTGTTGACTTCAGGATACCTGGAACTGGCCATTGATAGATCCTTTGCCGTCTTATGGAAGAGGAAGAGAGTTACCAGGGGGACGGTATATGAGCTTTATTCATGGTGATGGGCTTCGTGATGTAGTCATCACCGGTTAGTTTGAACCATCTTTTATCTCAGTAAACAGTATATAACTTAAGCAAATCTTCAAGAAAAACCTTTATCAAAATCATTAGATTTGGTCTGTGGTTTTTATTAATCAAAAGAACAATATAAGAAAACAAAATCTGTAGGTTGAAGACTCTAAGAGATGCATTGTTCATGTAGCGTAGGAAAACATGAACTAATTGGGTTGAGAATTGTTTTTTTACTATTAACTCGGAGTATTATGGATAGTATGCTAATATATGTCGAAGAACTGAGGGGTTCTCGTGTATATTCCATTTTGGTTATATGATGCGTAGCACTGTTTTGACGTTGCATTGCAACACTATATACACAGGACAAAATGGGACAATAGACGGTCAAGGAGAAGTATGGTGGAACATGTGGCGCAGTAGAACACTAAAGTACACAAGACCGAACCTAATCGAGTTCAAGGACTCTAAGGAGATCATAATCTCCAATGTTATTTTCCAAAATTCACCTTTCTGGAACATTCATCCTGTGTATTGCAGGTATATAAAACTAGTTAATACCATTTAGATCTCCCAAGCGTAGATATATATACCTTCCTCTTCGTATGGTATTGACTTTGTTACTTGTTTTGATCCGTGGCAGCAACGTTGTAATCCATCACGTTACCATCTTAGCTCCACAAGATTCTCCCAACACCGATGGAATCGATCCAGGTTCGTCTTACTCTTGACTCTTTTTCCAATCCACAATAGACTACTAGATTGGTGGCTGTGATCAAACATGTCTAGATAGGAACCTGAAGCGTGTTTTTGTGTGCATAATAGCTATTCCGTGCTAGAGAATGTAGCTCATCGCCACATCAATAAATAATCAAAGCGGTTTATTATCATCTGAACAAAATTAATTTGTTGATAGATTCCAGCTACAACGTCTGCATAGAAGACTCCTACATTTCAACAGGAGACGACCTTGTGGCCATCAAAAGCGGTTGGGACGAGTATGGAATCGCCTATGGCCGTCCAAGCTCAAACATAACTATCCGCCGCATCACAGGATCTTCCCCGTTCGCAGGTATCGCAATAGGAAGCGAAACATCAGGAGGAATCAAGAACATTGTAGCAGAACACATCACTCTCTCCAATATGGGAGTTGGAGTTAACATTAAGACAAACATTGGTCGTGGAGGATACATAAAAAACATCAAAATCTCAGACGTCTATATAGATACCGCAAAGTACGGGATCAAGATCGCTGGTGACACAGGAGATCACCCAGACGAGAATTATAACCCGAACGCTCTTCCAATCGTTAAGGGAATACATATTAAGAACGTTTGGGGAGTTAATGTTCGAAACGCAGGCTCTATTCAAGGCCTTAAGGGCTCACCTTTTACAGGTATATGTTTGAGTGAGATTAATCTACATGGAAGCTTGAATTCGTATAAGACGTGGAAATGTTCAGATGTCATTGGAACTTCACTGAAGGTCAGTCCCTGGCCGTGTTCGGAGCTGAGAACTACCGGCGGGTATAACTTATGTTCTTCCACATTCTAAAAATTTCTGAGCAAGTTTTTTTACCTCTTTGGTTCAATTTTTTATAAATAATTTATCTCCAGTTTGCAGTTCCTCCATTAATATCTATATGTTTGTACTTTGTATGTTTAAAAAGTAAAGAGGTTAGAATATTGTATAATGAATTGTAATTTGAAAATGAAGAAAGTTAGAAAATTAAGTCTGGGATTTATTTAACGCTGATGCAATGGAGGTAAAATGAATTGTAAAGTCTTTTTTTTTTTTTTAATATATAAGGAGTTTCTGAAAAGAAATTGGATTTTATATATGTTAAGAATTTAAGATTCTGTTGACAAAAAAAAAAAAAAAAATTTAAGATTAATATTCTGGGATTTATTTAACGCTGATGCAATGAATATCTCTTTCTTAAAAGAATCTGGAGTGGGTGTGATCAAATTTTTATTTTTACATTCACGTTTTTTACTTCTCCCTAACTTGGGTTTTCATTTCATAAAAGAACGAAGGTGAGAGGGACTCTCTCTTCTTTGGGCCAACCAAGATTAGATATGGGCCTGTTGATCCCAACGTTAAATTAATAGATTTATTTACCATTTTACCTCCATTGCTTTGGTAAGCAAGAAACTAAAGTTTGGCTATTTATTGCATATATCTATTTATGTATCTCAATAATTTGAATTTGTGAGGAAAAAGTTAAAGTTGAAGGATAATTTGTTTATTTTTAAGTGTGAAAGTGTCGAATAAGTGTTGACTATATCAAACGAATTGAAAGCAATGTTTTTCCGTACATAAGTGTTTTTTTTTATTGTTTGGCCTTTTCCTACTTTACTAATTTATTGCTCTTTTGAGCGAGTCCAATTGGCTACTGATTTTTTGGCATAGCAAATAACAAATAAATTAATTATTTCGAGTTATTATAAAAATACTGTGTAGCGTTGACACACACAACACAATACTGTTGCGTAATTAGAAATAAATGCGATACTTAATGCCGTAAAGTTTACAAATCATACAAAAAAATATTCTTCGTTTTGTAATGAATGAAGCAATGCAGAAATAAGATGTGAAATTATGTCATCATCTTGTGAGCTGATTCAGTTGAAGTTCTTTCAAAAAAAAATTCAAAGATTTCAAGAGTTATGTTTTGGATTCAAATATGTCAAATTACATATTTCAGCTGATTATGAGATGAAGTAAAAACAAAATTACGGTGCTAACTGCCAAAAGATTAATTAGATTCATTTGATAAGGATGAATGAAGAATGAGATCCAAATAATAAAAAAATTGAATGAATGACGCAAAAGAGAGTGACGCCATTAAAAGAAAAAAAATCATTGGAAGTGTTAAAAGGGGAAAGAATGAAAAAGGGGAAATCCACGCGGAGAGAGGTTTGAATTGTCTTCGGTCCAATCCTGTCCTTTTGAATATCTTTTCTTTTGATTTTTCTTTGTTATTCTTGTTTTTTTTGTTAGATTTTTTCTTTGTGCCCTTTTTTATCAATCAACAAATATGTTTATGGCTATTACGTTTTCTCTACGTCCAAGTAAATCACAGTAAATAAGTGAATGTTATCAAGTTGACAAAAGATTTTTTTTTAAATAGGTATTGCATCAACAACACTATAGCGCAGATCAAATCTATCGAATACTTTTACCAAAAAAAAAAAAAAAAAGGTAACCCCATCCATACCTAAAACAAATAAAAGAAAAGTAATAGTAATAATTACATTAGTTAAAATGTAAATTTGATTCATAGCCTGGTTATTAGTTATTAGTTATTACTGTACACTACACTCGTGTATGTCAACTTCAGCTATGAGAAATTTGCTGTAACTTTTGGATAACGGTTCAATAATTACAAAGGTTATTTCTTACGTATCAGTGGTCCAAATGCATTTGAATATTTGATGACAAATAAAGTTAAAAAGGATTAATCATAAGAAATGAAATGTTGGAATGGAATATATCTATCTATTTTCTCTTTTAGATATCTTGATGGTGGACTTGGTCAGCATAGACCTTATCATACTCTTGTTGTATTGTATCACACAGTGACTGGTTTTTTTTCTATTTTTCTCTTTGGAACATATCAATCATTATGTATATATAAATTTTGTCCAAATTAATGGCCCTTTGTCTCAACCATAAATAAATATTTTCGCCCTCTAGAATTTAATATTTCTTATTCACATACCTATATGACTATTTGAGATAATTCCATGGTGACTTGGTCAGCAAAAACCTTGTCACACTCTTGGTGTATTATCACATAATTTTTGTAGATGACTGGGTTTTCTATTTTGTGGAACATATCATTATAGAGATATATTTTTGTCCAAATTAATCCCATTTGTCTCATACAATAAGAAATATTTCTCCCTCGAGTTTAACATTTCTTCTTTAGATGCAGTTAAAAACTTGACTTAGTCACTCACATACATATATAAGTAACTACTATTTATTTACTCACCAAAAAAAAAAGTAGCTACTTATTTATTTATATTTCAATCTACAACAATTATTATTTAATTTTTTTGCTAAACAAAATTAGGAAGATTATTATTGGTTCATAAATTTCAATTTATTTCATTCAATATAAATTTAAAAGTTATAGCTAAAATAGTGTACGTTAATAAGAACTATATTATCTAATCTGTGTTGTGATACTTTTACGGTTTTACCTAGTAGTAGTATAATAAACCAGAATGTGTAGAATTTTCTTATTGTTAATGTTAAATGTTAACGATATTAAACATCATTACACCTCATAGTTAGCAACTGAAATATCATCCATAGAACGGTTGTTGCATAATGCATACTAGTAAAGCATCAACCAATTTATATTGGATTTTTTTTTTATATCAAAAACAACATATAATTGAAATTCTTTATCAAATAAAAAAGAAACATATAAGAGAATCTCAATCACATGTACAAAGTCGTAGTTTTGAAAGGGTACATTGAAAGGGACAGTTGTTTAACTCGTTTTTGTCTAATTATTTAATTAACCACTATAGTTAAACAAATGACTAACTTGGTTACAACTACATTAACAAAAATGAAATGTTGAATTGGTCAGCGTTTGACCTTATACTCTTTCACTACCACCACCCCACTTATCAATTACACTCTGGCCCTCTATACTTCCTTATACCAAAGACTTTTCTTCACTTTGAAAGTTTTGTCTCTTTTTTAAAAGAAATAAATAATTATTTATGGTTGGTCATTTGGTCAAATTTTCAAACATTCAAAATCCAATGCCTTTATATTCCAAACCAACACTCATCCATTTTACCATAAAGCCTATAACACTCTCATTCTCATCATATCATTCTTCCATTTATATAACTTATTCTTGATTATACCACACATTATATTTCTGATCATATCATTCTTCAATCCTATCTATATAACCCGTTATTGATTATACTTTACACACATTATATATCTTTCTCATCATATTTTGGTATCATTGGTGAATAAGATTTTTAAAAAGTTTTTGAGAAAAAAATTCTATTTTGGGAATCATTAACTCAAAATGGAAGGTAAAGATTTGTTAAGTTGGGAGCAAAAGACATTGCTAAGCGAGCTTATCAATGGATTTGAGGCGGCCAAAAAGCTTCAGGCACGAATCGGAGAAGCTCCGTCGCCATCATCATCATTTTTATCTCCGGCGACGGCTGTGGCTGAGACTAATGAGATTCTGGTGAAACAGATAGTTTCTTCCTACGAGAGATCTCTTCTACTACTAAACTGGTCATCCTCACCGACCGTACAACTTATTCCGACGCCGGCTACTGTAGTCCCGGTGGCGAATTCCGGCAGTGTTCCAGAATCTCCGGCATCGATTAACGGAAGTCCGAGGAGTGAAGAGTTTGCCGATGGAGGAGGTTCTAGCGAGAGTCACCATCGCCAAGATTACATTTTCAATCCAAAGAAAAGGTAACAAATTGATGATATTTTATATTTTTTTCACAATTCACCAAATTGAATATAAAAATCTGATCTTTCTATGTACTAATTTGGAAATTGGGTAATTTTTGCAGGAAGATGTTACCAAAGTGGTCAGAAAAAGTGAGAATAAGCCCAGAGAGAGGCTTAGAAGGACCTCAAGATGATGTCTTTAGCTGGAGAAAATATGGTCAAAAAGACATTTTAGGCGCCAAATTCCCAAGGAGTTATTACAGATGCACACATCGTAGCACACAAAACTGTTGGGCAACGAAACAAGTCCAGAGATCGGACAGTGATGCAACGGTGTTCGAAGTTACGTACAGAGGAACACACACTTGTTCGCAAGCGATCGCACCACCTCCACCACCAGCCTCGCCGGAGAAGAAGCAAGAAGACACCAGAGTTAGACCCGCAATTACCCAAAAGCCAAAGGATCTTCTCGAAAGTCTTAAATCCAACTTAACCGTTCGAACCGACGAGCTTGACGATGGTAAAGACGTTTTCTCGTTCCCTCATACGCCGCCGTTTTATAATTATGGGACTATCAACGGCGACTTCGGCCATGTGGAGAGTTCTACTCCGATCTTTGACGTTGTTGATTGGTTCAATCCAATGGTTGAGATTGACACAACTTTCCCCACGTTTTTAAACGAGTCGATTTATTATTAAACAAATAAAATGTAAAAGAGAGATAGATAGAAAGTAATCAGCGAGAGTTAAAAAGATAACTTGTATCCATTTTTTTTGGTTAAAACATAAAAGTACTTAGAGTAATCTAACGATGCATAATAAGAAATGTTCAACAGGACTTGAACATGTTTTCAATACTAAAAGAGAATTTATCTAGCTACTGGTAGTAGCCGCAGACTTCTTGTTGTAATCTTCCACTTCCTTTTTGTATGCTTCCATCAGTTTTGCGGCCTTTTTGTTGTAAACTTGCTTCTCTTCTTCACTCAATTCCTGCAAAGATAATTTTATTCACTCAGATAAATTAACAACATGAAATTATTATAAGCAAATGTTTTTATTTACTCGTAATTGTGATTTTTGTTACCTTCCATTTCACTGAAATCAGAGCGGTGACAGTAGAGTTGTTTGTCCCGGGACGTTCTTCGGTCAATCTCTTCCTTTCGTCCTTGCTGCAAAAAATGATTTCTTTTAGAAGCTAGAAACTTTCATGAAGACCAATACTGAGCTTAGGATTAAACTTGGGCTTCGTACCTGAAGAGAAAGTATGAAGAAGCAGGCTTCTTGGGTTTGTTAGGATCAACGTTTTCGTTCTTCTTCTTCTTGGTCGCTTTCTCCTTCTGCAAGAGACAATTATTATGATAATGTTAGTTTGGCTCTGAATTGTAATGGACTTTGGTGAGTGAAGTATGAGTGAGAGTTACCTTAATCAGATTATCAGTTTTCTCCTTCTTCTTGAGCAACTGAAGAGCTTCTTGTTTGTGGAGTTTCAAGAGTTCCTCCTCTTCTTTCTTCTGACTCAGGGCTTCTTCTTCCTTCGTCCTCTTGTATTCCTCCATTGCTTGCAGGTATGTCTCCTTGTTCTTCTTTGCCACCTGTTAAATATTATACCTCAATTCATTCACTCTGAAGTCTTTAATGGCAGTGAAATGCAAGCATATGTATGGAAACCTACCTCTTCGTAGGGTGCCTTTTTTTTGTCTGACAAGTTCTTCCACTCCTCTCCAGTTATCTTTGCAACCTATTACATTTAAACGCCATAAGTTAGCTTCAAAATTTGACAAAAACTGATCTGGAGAGCGAATAAAGTAATTAGGTATACCTCCACGACGCTCTTGTTGTCTTCGCGTAAAGCAGCTCTCCTCTCATTTGCATAAACCAGGAAGGCAGATACAGGATGTTTTGGCTTCAGAGGGTCCTTCTCCTTCCTGCAAACCATAAATAGCCCTAGTCAGTTGATCAATTGATGTAGTCATGGAAGCTTTGCTTGGTTATTTACTTGTTCTTCTTCTTGTTGTCCTGTTCAGCTTCCTGGACAAAGTTGAGATACTGATCAAGCAATTCCATTGCAGTTTTCTGCTTCTGGTCATCCTCCAGAAGCTTCATGGCCTCCTTCTCGCGTTTCTCCTTAGCAATGACCTGGAGGTAAGCTTCCTTCTCTACCTGGTACTTCTCCTCGTAAGGCTTCTTATCTTCTGCACTAAGAGACTTCCATTTAGTGCCAAGAATGTTCGAAGTCTCCTTGAAGTCAGCCTCAGGGTTTTGCTTCTTGACTTCAGCCCATTGGTCTTTACACCACAAAACGTATGATGATGATGGTCGCTTTGTCTCAGGGCAATCCTTTTTCTTCTTCTTATTCGCCTTTTCTTGCTCAGCCTGTGTGAGAGATGGCTGACCACAAGCAAAAGTCTGTAGAGCAAAAACACAAAACTCTCTCGAATCAACAACCAGAGACCACTAATAGCAAACACAGAATTTGCAAAATGCATAGACCAAAACCAATTTATATCAATTGAAATGAACATATCAGCAAATGTGTCCAAAGTATTTCCCAGGAAATTCCTCAATAGCAAGCGCATCATACACTGAAAGAGAACCAATCCTGAATCTGACTTAGATTCTTCTCTCTAACCTATGAATCTATGTCAAAACTTGTATCAACTATCAAAGCAAAAATCTCAAATGATCAATTACACAAGCGGAATCAGCATAAACCAGATATATTCCAACCTAAAGTAAATCGAAAGCCAAAACTAGATCTAGAAATC
Organism: Arabidopsis thaliana x Arabidopsis arenosa; assembly: GCA_019202795.1. Taxonomy (NCBI): domain Eukaryota; kingdom Viridiplantae; phylum Streptophyta; class Magnoliopsida; order Brassicales; family Brassicaceae; genus Arabidopsis; species Arabidopsis thaliana x Arabidopsis arenosa. The sequence goes on from CM032924.1 coordinate 7,072,694, forward strand.
AACTATCAAACCAAAATCTCAAATGAATCAATCACTAAATTCCAATCTAATCACAAAAACCCAGCCAAATCGAGAACAAAAAAGCTAGATCTAGAGATTATACCATGTTAGGTTTGAATTCCTTCATCTTCTGAAGCTTCTTCAGCTCCACCTTAAGCTTCTCCTGCTCAGCATCTCTCGTCTCCAGCTCCTCCTCCTTCTTTCTCAGAATCTCGTCCTTCTCCTTAAGCAACTCCTCCGTCTTATCCTTCTCGATCTTCATCTTCTCCAACATCGTCTGCATCTCCATCAGATCTTGCTCGAAAGACTTCGCTGACTTCCCCTTGGCGGAGACAGGCGATGGTGGCGTCTCCACGAGCTCATTCTTCTGCTTCAACGCCTTTCTACTGTTCCTTGGTTTCTTCGTCGGAGCTGGATCTGCGGTTGAAGCCATTTCTGAATCGCAAATGAGAGAAAAGAAGATTTCGAAAATTAGGGATTGTGATTTTTAGGTGGAGCCTCTATAAAATATCTTCGGGGTTATATAGAAAGAAACACACAACGGTCTTATAATTCGAAATTCAAAAACTTTATTTCGTGGATTTGATACTTTTTTGGCGTCCGAGGATAAATTTGTTAATCTTTTTGAATTTTAAACAGTTGGAAGAATATTTCTTCATTTTCCTTTTTTAAGGGATTTTGTTTTTCTTCGAGGAATTTGTTAACTTTTATCACTTTATCAGTGAGATCTAAACCGAGTTCAAACCGGACAAAATCAGGTAAAAAATGATATATAATGATTTTACAAAACCGGGAAATTTTTTTTAACTCAATTACCAAACCGGTTTAGCTTCCTCCACCGGCTAGCTTCCAAGAATCAACATCACATTATCTCAAATTTTCTTACATAATTTTACATGTTTCCAATTCACACAAATTTGCGCCGTATTAGACTATGTAACTCCAGAGAACCGGTTTTCAGTTCTTCCGGGTTGATCGATTGGCGATGTACCAATCACATTTTGGTGGTCCGGTTCAGCCATTTACTATGGTCTCCAATATAACATCATTCAAGTAATCAAACGGACCAGGCAAGCACCAATGCAGACAATCATTCTGTACCTTAGCATTTTTGTCTTTATCAAACGGCCTGAACTGTCTGTATGCACCCGGATGACCGTCCGGTCGGGTCAGCAACATCCCGGTGAAATCCAAAAGCTTTAGATTCCCACCATCCTGGCCAGTCTTCTCTCTAACCGCCCTCTTGAACTGACCAATCTCAATGTCTTTTAGTATCTTATGTACATCCTTAATCTCAATCTCCTCATCGCTCACCGGCTCTGTTTGCTTACACGTCCCGCCGCTATGCCATTCCCCGTTTTGGAAATGATCGGGAGTCGACGTCCGGAAAAAAACCTTGCCTTTACTATTATCTTCCCCAGCTAGGAAGTCCATGACATTCCGCAGCGATGCATTATAAGCATAGTCAAATCCTAACTCTATTATGTGAGGTTTTTCCTGGCAGTTATGGCAACCGACGGATTTTCCATTTTCATGGTAAATCGCGGATTTAAGAAACCATTTACCTGTTGAGATAATCGCATAGTCGAGGCTAGGCATAAGATTGGTCCATGTCTCATCGAGTCTATCCAGATGTAGCTGAACAGAAGCGGTCGAGACACCGTTTGAATCTTCGAAAATAGCGGCTTGAACAAGAAATGGTGACCAAATGTTGGATATAGTAAGGTTATGTAAAGGGAAATGCCAACGTTTCGATTTGTACTCCTTGTCGTGGTATACTTCAACAGGTTCTTCAACCTGGAGAGACCCCAAAAAAAAGAGTTTTAAAGAACTTGAAAAGTAAAAAGAGCTGTTAAAAGCAAGCAGCATTATACCGTAGAGAGCATACAAAGCAGTGATTCGACGTGGTTACGCGATATGGAGTCACCAATCAATGCCCAAGATTTATTCCTCATAAGTTGAAGAAATCTTCGAGGGTCAAAACGTGGTAACAAACAATCATGAGGCTTCCATTTCCAGTAGAGAAAATCTAAGTCAGGCCGACCATTGGTGATACAATTTTGGTGACCATCAATGAGCGATCCGCATGAGTTGTTTGTGTAGATTGGTCCTAATGAATCTGGGATCCATTTTCCGGAGAAAAGATCACACTTCTCTACTTCAATATCTGATTCAAGAAACAGCAACAACCAACAAAAAACTTGTTTTTAAGTCCCAATGTGAGATCAACTTTGATACAAAATGTTGTAACACTAGTCAAGATCAATTTTCTAGAACATCGCAGCGAATTAACATCACTATATCAAATGATACAAGTCACCAAAAGAAGCTGTGAATGTTAAAAGAATCAAACCATTAGGATTCACTTTCCAATGAGACGACAAAGATCCACAATCTCAAAAACCCGTAAACAAAAGTTTAAATCTTGCAGATCCATAGATCTCATAAGTCATAATTGTGCTCACTAAACAAGGTTTAGTCTTAGACACAAACAGTCAAACACAGTGGACAATTCACATAAAAGTCAAATACTTTTGCTTTCTAACTAACTGATCTTACCCTGAGGAATCAGATCTTCATTTTCCGGCACAATAACCTCCGGCGGCAAAAACCGAGCTTCGAATTTTCCAGTAACCGACGCAAAGATTGGAGAAAACTCGCTGGAGTGGAGAATGAAGAGACGGAAAGCGAAAAACGTGATCAGAATAGCGGAGATGAGCTTGATGAGAAGCACATTCTTATGATTCATGGAGATTGATGACAACTTCAGCTTCATCTGAAGAAGATATGCACAGTTGTTTTTGGTATATGTGTTATGTTATTCGACCGACCAAAGCTCTGAGGACTTTTCTTTATTATATGATATAAATCATTCGACCATTTCTAAAAAAGAACCATACAGTAAAATAATAAATAAAGACGTATTAATCTAATAATCTGATTATATCACAATTCACATGACTGGAGAGTTATGACTTATGAAAGAATGTTTGTTTCAATTCCTTCAAAAACTGTTTTAAAATAACATCACTTCATGGCTTGTGTCGTCATTTTGATCTTATTACTATCTTCCTTATATTTGATAGATACAAAAAAAAAAAAAAACAAGCAAAGCCTTAGTTAGTTAATTAAACAAATTTATAAGATTTGTAAGAAATTGTTTTAACGATCATTGATGTATAGTTTTCAGTTTAGATAGTTGTTATATATCTTTTTCCAAAACTTGTACATTTTTTCTCATATAAATTACATTTAAATCCCTTGATATGAAGGATCACCTAATTAGGAGACCAGAAGTGTGTAATTAATTAAACATGGAAAGAGTAGAAAACAAGGAAAGTCAAAAAAGTACGGTAATAATTTGTGTTGAGTCATAATGGGCTTGGGCCGCTTGGCTAATGATTGGTTAGGAATTGGAACTAAACTAAATATTAATTTTTGAATAATGATAATTAATTAAGTATCATCTTCTTCTTCGTTAACTTATCACTCCTTTCGCATATCGTCTTTTTCCCGCTCTCTGTTTTCTAGGGCTCGTTCCTCTGGGTTCCATTGTTACGATTCGACCTTTTCTGCATAATTTCTCTCATCGACCTGTGCTTCTTTCTCTGTGACTGAGAAAAGATCAACAATTTTACTTTCCGAGTAAGATTTTCTCGGGAAAATCCCTTTTCTCTGTTTCTTTTGTTTCTGGTTTGCATTTGGGAGAAAATGGTAGGAATAACGTTTAAGAAAGTGCGAATCTTTTTTTCATCACATTTTAGTTTTGGTAGCTCAGTGAAGATTTGGGCTTTAGGGTTTTTTATCACATTTCCGCTATTCTGATCACTTTTTTTTCTCTATTTCTTTGGTTTCCGGTTTGGGTTTAGGACAAATTGTTACGAATCCGTTTGAGAAAGACCGAATCTTGTGATGTTTTTGGTTGCTCAATAAAGATCTGAGTTTTAGGGTTTTGTAGATTTCAAAGTTTCTATTTTTAAGGAGAAGTTTCCTGATTTTTGTTCTGTTTTTAATCTAGGTTAAGCTTGAAGTGATTAAAGAAAAAAATGGACAAATCGGAGAAGACGTACAACAAATCGTCAGAAAATGTTTCATTTGCTGAACACAAGATTTTGAAAGAGAAGTATGAGAGTCTGATGATAGAGCATGAGAGCCTAATCAAAACGCTTGAGGTTCTAGAGACGACTCATGGATTCACTGTAGATGATCTGGTGACTAAGCAAAGAGAAGCATTGGAGAGGAAGGAAGTGATTGAAAAGTGGGAGAACAAGTTTGGTGAAATGCAAAAGAAGCTAGAGTTTGTCGAAAAGAATATCGAATACATAATGTCGATGGATGATGAAACCGAGATGAACGGTGTGGATTCAGGTAGTGCAAGACCTGCAGAGAGACCTAATGTGAAGAACAATGTATCAAAAGAGGGTAATTTTAAGTGTTTTTGATGTGTTGTCTCACTTATTGTGTTTTATCTTTAGACAAACTCAACCATGTTCTCTTACTAAATCTATATGCAGATGCAATGGCGATTAGTGACGACGATGAAGAAAACCAAAGACTCAGTAACTCATCACATCAGGATCACTTCATTCTTTGATCAAGATCTGAAATCAATTTTGGAGATGGAGAAGCACAGAGTCAGAAGTGGTGATACTGGAAATTTCAAATCTTTTTTAGTTAGTAGTTCCTGTTGCATTGTTCTTGTTATTAGCTCGGAGTTAGGAGATTAAGACATGAAAGTTTGTATGGTAAGTGAATTTAGCCTTGACATAATAAGGTAGTAAGAGAAGCAGCTTCCATCTTAAATCTATTTTCAGATTGTTCCATAATAGGAAACAAGTGACAAGCTTGATGATTATATTGATTGAATCTGTTCTGTGTTCTTTAATGACATCTGAAGATGATGAGCAATAAGAGAATCCGATTGACGAAAAAGAAGTAGAGAACATGAAAAAGATGATCTTTACGAATGGAATCAATCACTCGGTTGTATAGAAGAAGTTTTACAACAGAAGATGATTTGAATAAGTTAAAGACAGAGAATGAAAGATTAGCCAAGATAAGATGGTAAGTCAAATGTAGAAACTTTTATTTCTTCTCTTATAAATATGCTCTTTAGTGCCTGCAACTGCAATATTCAACATACAAAGACAACAAAGGGGAAAACGTAACATGACCCAACTTATGAATCCGAGGCATTACATTAAATCAATAAGTGATTACAACTCAAACGATACATTTAAACCGGAAACAACGAACGTTATGAAGGTCTCTTAGTAGCTGAAGCTGCTCCCTCGGAGTCTTGGTCTTGACTCGGTATCGAGAACTTCTTTACTTTCTGTAACATTCATTGTTCAAAACAAATAGCAAAAAACTTCAGTGAGAAATAGAATCCATGTTAGAAAAATCAGACATAAATGTTATATATATAACCTATCAAGAAACAATGAGAAGAAGAAAAGCATCGAAACAAGATCAAGAATGAAAACAAAACTGGCTCCTACTTTCATGGCTACCTCTAAAAAAAAACTTAAATTCAGCTTTATCAATCTCTAATGGCTCTTCCTCAAGAAAATCTTTAGTTACTCGAGAATCATCATTGCATTGTTTCTACTGACTCGAGAGTAAGGGTATTAGCTCTCAAACATGATCACTCAGAAACTGTAAACACAGAATTACTAACACATAGCAAAACGAATTAACACAGATGTATCAAGTAAAGCTCCAAATGCTCCACCAATAACTTGGCATTTACATATTCAGTAGTACAAAAAAAATGTGATAATTTCCCAGAAGTTTTCTATAAGACACCAAGAGCAGCTTCAAAATTGTTCTAAAGCATAAGTGACAATAAGTATTCGAAATATCTAGATCGATCGATGTAACATTTGGTAAGCGTTCCAAAATCGAAATTAGAAAATTAAAACTTCTCTAAATTTCTTGCAAATCATTTAAGAAATCGACAGAATTGTTAGAAATTGAATCGCGAGCTCGTAGATCAGTCATTAGTTAGAGCAATAAAACCAACCTTTGAGAGAACGCATTCTCTGAGAGATTGCAAGAATCGGAGGCATTTCTCTTGATCGAAAGCTGACTCCGTGACGCAATTGAGAAGTTGGAGAGCCTCTTGGTCGCAAATTGGTTGAGGACTCTGTTTCTCCATTGAATGTATAAACCCTAAAGAGGGGTTTTCTCAGAGCGATGTTGCCGGTGAGACGGATCAACCATGATCACAGGACGATATAGAACGAAATCTTTAATGGGCCATAAAAGCCCATTTAAGTTATTCCAGGGAAGCCCTCTGTTCAAACTTCATTGTTAGCCCACCAATATATGATTTTTTTTTTGACATCAGAACAATATTTGATTTAAAGGACAATATTTGATTTAACAACATGTTATCTTGTCTTTTTTTTTGGTAAAAGCATGTTATCTTGTCTTCTTAGACAGTTATTATACCAATAACCAATCACTGAAGCGATCTCAAATTTATTTGCTACCTAAAGATGTTTATTTCTCTAATATAGCTCTGGATTCAAAGTCTAAACTATGCATCCTTTTGAAGATTGTGTGGATCAAGTTATTAATTTGGAGGCTTCTCATCATATGTTTGCTAGTTGGATTGCTCATATTGTCCATTTTAGATATAGTTCACTAAATCGTCACTAAAGTTTTTAATGATTGACGATATTGTAAGTGCGGATGAGGTCAAATAAATTGCGGAAAGTAAACGAGACAAGAAATTTGTTAACGAGGTTCGGTTTTTCCTACTCCCCGGGACCAAGTCCAGATTTCGATTTCACTAGAACAAGAAAGCAAATTACAACCAATTCGCAAACGCGTAAAACAAGCACAACCCTCTTGATTTACCGCTCCCTTCTATAACGTGAAACCTTAAGGATAAATCTCTACCCTTAACTAAACTCTCCTGAGCCTAGATTTAATCAGGATAACCTAATCCTGAGCTAAACTCCCCCTGAGTCTAGACTTCAATTCTCCAAGTCTTTGGAACAACCACCACACACGAACCGTCACGCCAACTAACCCAACGATCACCAAGATTCTCCAATATGAACCGTCAACACCAACACATAAATAAGCTTGATCACACAAGCACTTAACCCGCGAAACTACGTCGCACACGATCACACACACAATCTCTCACATTGAATCTCTTTGGGATTTTTACTCTTGCCAATCCACATTCTCATAAGGTCACGTCCTCCTTATATAACAAACAGAAACTTGCGCCTCAAGTTCTTCCAATCACACATAAGAGAAAGTTTCCAAATCCCATAAAGAAAAGGTTTTCCTTTTTGCCAATTTCCTTTTCACATCAAGCAAACTTCCTACTTGCTTACATGATTCCTTTTGTCTTCAAACAAAGATATTTTCCTTTTCCTGACTTGACAAACACTCCAACATACAATTACTCGAGTTCCTCATTAGCAATTATGCATCTCATCTTCCTGAATCACATCTTGTACTACTTTATGTACTACTTCAACGACTAGTACAGAACACCAAAATAACTGCATCTTCAGATATAAAACCAATAATTTAAATCTTAGAATCGATAGTTATACTTATACCCATAATACAAGTACAAACTTCTCTTCATAGTTTTTCTCGAAAGCCGATTAGTAAGTAATATCTAGATGATCACAGATTCGTATAGAGGAAAAAACAAACTCTCTTGAGGATATTTATGATGTTATTAAAGCCGTGACCATCGTCACAAAACTAGTAACGTTACAACACCTATATGGTACAATATTCAAACTCAAATTAGATTGTTACATAATGGAGAGATAACCGAAAAAGTAGTTGGAAGGTTAGTTCAGTAAAATTAAAAGGTAGAAGCAGAGCAAACATGTTAAGTGCATGGGAATGGCACGAGAATGGTACGTGAAATATGAAAATGAATTAGACATCATTTAATTTCTTTGTTGGTCCTTCTTTTAATGTATTTATTAATGTGTCTCTGCCACTTTTCATGAGACACTGTCTCACTCACTTTCTATTCCACATGTAACTTTACTATGCACATTCTCTATATATATGTTCATGCATCTATTGTAATTTGTACGGTTTATATGCATATCTTGACCATGTATATGTACAATATCCACATAATTATATATGTCAAAATTTTGATTATATCAGAATGTCGCTGGACTAAAACTAATTCTATATCGTATCATAGCATGGGTTTTACTAAGTTATTGGGAAAAACTTGGAAACTATACTAAAACAAAAAATTGGAAATTTCATTCTTAAAACATTTAAAAATAACGTATGTACATCTCTACTAAATCTCAGTCAAGATGATCACTATGGTGTCAGCCTTTTTGAATATAAATTATAAATCAGTGAAAATGGACGAGAAAGACATATAATGGTTGATGATAGACAAGACCAAACTAAAATACGGAAAAAAATACGGAATAAGGCATAATGTATACGGAAAGGTCAAATGGATATTTTACCAGTAAGAAGTCAAACATTCGTTGAAAGTTTGAAACCATGTCCTTTTGGCCAAGACAGTCGTTGATCGGTACAGATAACAGAATCCTGGTATGATCCGGTTCAAAAATTGGTTTGGCAATAACTCTCAAGATCTAATAGACACTTGGTTCAATTTCCACCATTAGACAAAAGCTTATCCAATGGCCCAACAGGTATTACGCCCCCACCCAAGTGGACGGTCAAGATTCGATGGACCACGGGATCCAAAGCCGTACCATTTTCATATCTGAGACGCGTCATCGTAGTTGGTCTCTTAACATGGTCGTTAATGCTCAGTTAAAGAACGTTAGATCATATATGTCATGACGTGAATGGTTAGGATTGCTTTTACCATGTTGTTTTTTTCTTACCTTGTAATTTTTCTACTTCTCTACCTTTCGAAGTATCAGAAATACTGTTGAATGTGTCACAAAGATTTGTTTATCATGATATATATATATTCTCTAAAGTAAAGTATAATTAGAAAATCAAGCAGAAGATCTCTCATGAAAGGTCCCCATTTATCTTTTGGCATAAATCTTGCAAAAGACGCTCTGGAATTTTGTGACAAACAAAATCTTTGCATGAGGGGACACCGCAAAAACATATACTTATGTATGATTGTGTATATGCATGCATTATATATATATATATATGGGCCATGACCATCTTCAAGCCTTACGAATTTAGGAAAGGGCACTGGAAAAGTCATGTGATTTTTTACTATTTTTGTTTTTTGAATAAACGAAATATAAATGCAACAAACCTCTTTAATACCCCGGCCCAATATTTGAAGTTTGAACCCACACAAGATTTAATTTATCAACTTAGTGAATCACTGTAAACTATTTTTTTGCTTAATTTGATTGAGTTCTTAATGTTCTCTTTCACTTGCTGATTCTTGAAATACATATATAGCTAGAAGATTAAAATGTAGTATTTTATAGAATGGACATTATATTGATGAGTATGCATGAATAATCACGAAATTCACATGAACATTTTGGGAAGAGGGACCCAAACTATTTAATACTTCGCATTTTTCGTATCTACATATTACAAAATATAGTATGCATCTAGATTCTTAATAGCCGTACTTCTTTGAATTGTGTACGTAATTAATATTTGAAGCGTTTCGATACCTATTTATTTTCTTCCTCGTAAATATTACTCTAAAATCAGCAAGTTGCATTTGCATGGTTAATTTTGTCGGAAATATTTAATTTCTCATGAATTTAAGTTCACATTTTATATGCAACCAAAAAACAAAATGGTTTTTTAAAAAAGGCCCGAGAATTGTAGTAGCCTCTGAACGACTCTTACGGGCAGAGAAAAAGATAGTACATCAGTAGTATTTAACGAAAGCGACACGACAATGCTCTTTCTCGAGTAGTTGCGGCTCTAGCCTACGTGTCGTCAGTTCTTTTTCCTGCACCTCCTCTGTATTTTCAATCTTTTTAATGTTTATTTTGGTTTTTTATTTTGGTTTTTTTGGCTAATTTCTTTTAGGAAAATCGTGGCCACAAGATGGACACGATTATCATCCATCTAGGTCCAACACTACTTGCTTCGTGAGACAATAACCTTAGTTTCTCACAAGAACAATCCTTTCGATTATATAAATTTTAGATAACTAATTAAAAAAAAACAAATAAACAAGCCAAGCAGCAATGTATGATGTATCAAAGAAAGTAAATCACCTCAACAATTCTTCGAGAATCACACCAAAAAGGTATTGATCATACAAGCTCTATCAACCCTTAAATAAGACCATGGTGTGGTGGACCAAAATCATGCAAAGCAAGCTGGCCCGAGCCTGAACAGAGATATTGACATAGACAGGTAGTAACATTTTGCAATTGATGGTTCACTTGGGATCCCGCTGGCCAAATGAAGACCAGATCGGACCAAACCGAGGCATGGACCAGCTTTACCCATCGTAACATCTCTATTCCTAAATAACATTGAAACAATAAAAGGACAAAAAGCAATTATGAACATACACTAATTATTCAGGACCATTAGATTTACAAAATACGGTTTAGTATAAAACTCTAGATTAAATTAAAGTTGATTTTTGCGTGTATAACAATACAACCGTAGTTACATCGTACTTTTATAGAAACTGTTAAACAGAATGAGATTGAAGTGCTCTAGACAATCAACTACCCCAACTGCTTCTTTCATTTAGTTCTCATGAGATTTTTTTATATTTTTCTCATTTTCTTGTGAATCTATAAACTGCCAAAATATTATTTATGATGTGCCACATTTCAAATCAACTAAGATTCTTCTTCTTCGTATCTAGTCTCAATCTACCTGGCATATCACATTATTTTTATTTCAAGAAACTAGTTTTGGACTTTGGATTATTAGCTTGTAATCGTGTAACAATAAATTATTATTAGCCTTTTCTCAAAAAATGGATATGATTAGCCTTCACAAAACATAACTAGCAAAAGCTTTTCAATTGTTCTCATCACGTGAGATCACACGTGCCTTCAGTAGCCGGCCCTTCCATAAAGCACATAAAGCATATGCTTGAGGCCACAACTTTTTTAAGTAGTTTTAAGGGCCACATGAGTATTGGTAATTTGGTCAAGTTGTTATAGTTCCTTAATCCACGTCTACTTTGAATATAATTGAAGTTCGATTAATATTTTTTTCCAAAAGAGTTTATGTTTTAAAGTTTCTTTTCGGATACTTTATATCATTTTTCAGTAATTTTTATTATTTTTAGTAGTTAAAAAACACACCAGTAAAACTTTGTATTAGGCAAGAAGTTAAACTCCATAACTTCAAATGATGTAACGTGCTTCTAAGTGTATATATATTATTTTTGAAATAAAATGAGTTATTAACTAATGATTTAAATATAAAAAATTTAATAGTGCTAACTATAGTTTATAAATATTTGATAGACTTATAACTTTTCGATGAAATTTTGTCATAAAATAGGCCACATTTTGTTAATATGCTTTAGGCCTCAATATTCTTAGGACCGGCCCTGGACTTCACCAACAACAAAAACAAAAAAAAAAAGCAAATTTTTATATCAAATAAAGCGAAAATGAAGGAATTTTTCAGTCGACCAAAATTAAAAAGAGATAAAGAGAGCAGAGCACGTGGATGCAAAAAGAAAACTCGACCTCCCATTACCGTTAACAGACGGATCTTTTTTTTAAACTTAAAACCTTAATAAAAATTAATTAATATCACCATCGTTAACTACATTTGATTTATATAACAAAGAAACTAAATAAAAGATTAAAACGAACATAACCGAGATTATATTTCACCGGTATACAAAACTTTCTCCGGTTCCGTTTAGTAACGGCCGGTAAAACTATTTATTTATTTAAAATATTATTAAACAGCTAAAAGAGGATCCGACCCGAATAGATCCCCGATATCTTGAAAATGGTCCTCCATGTGCCAGCTGGATAATCCGGATCCGAAATCGAATCCGAAGTTCATATCCGTACACATATCCGCCGTGAATAGATCTTCCCCAAATAAATCTCCGCCGAGATAGTCGGGAACCACTGAGCTCCGGAAATCGAACACGTCATCATCTGAGAACAACGGCGCCGAGAAATCTGAGAAAGTCTCTGAGACAGTCGTCATCGATGGCTCTTCCTTGACAACAACCGCCGCTGGTGGTGGTGAATAAATGCCGGAGAACTCGTCGAAGGCGAAAGGAGATCGGAGAACAGACACCGGAGAGCAGAGACAGTCGTTGCTACTGCTTCTGCTGATGGAGGAAGAAGCAGTAACTGAATTTTTGAGTTTGCTCGTTTTCTTCTTCGTCTTCTTCACCGGAGACGGTGGTGGGGGTTTTTTCTCAGTCGTCGTCGGAGTAACGGAGAAATTAGTGAGAGCGTCGGGACCACGAAGCTGAATCGCAGCGTTATCGTAAACCATGGCAGCTTCTTCCGCCGTGTTGTAAGTACCTAACCAGAGGCGTACACGTTTCAATGGATCTCTTATCTCCGCCGCCCATTTTCCCCATGGACGCTGTCTCACTCCTCGGAATTTCTTCTCCGTCGTCGTCGCTGAAACCACCGGAGAAACAGCAGACTCCGATTTCACCGCTCTCTTCTGTCTCTTCTTTGATTCCATTTGACTACAACTACCAGTAACACCACCAGCATCGAGAGCGACCTCGTTGACGAACTTCTTGATACGACGGCGTTTAGAGACGAAGCGTTGATGTTCTTCTTCTTCGTCGTCGCTTGAGGAATCAGTAGCGTCTGGGTCAGTGACTGAGATACGAAGAACCCTGGTTTGGTGATTGTTGGTTAAATCCGGTACGATTGTCGTCGTGTTGGTTTTGTGCTCTGTGAATTTGATTCTCGGTAAAACCATTTTCTTCTCCGCTTCCATTTTTTTTTCTCTCTGTTTTTTTTTTCTCAAGGCTGTGACTGTGTTTCTCTCTGTGTGTTTATAACATAGAGATTGGGGAAAGCAAAAAGAAGAAAACAAAAGGAAAAAAGACAGAATAAAGATGAATTTTTTAAAAGAAGAAACTTGAACAACAAGAGTGATACTGGAAAAAAAGTTTTCTCAAAGGACGCGATTTTTTTTTTTTATAGAAAGAACTAAAAGGCACGAAAAACACTGCGCGAGAGAAGAAACCTTGCTGCGTGAAGATTTTCCCGGAAAGTTGAAGAAAGGGAAAAAGAGCTTTTAGTTATATTCTTAAGGAATCGTTCACAAACGAGAGAGAGAGATAAGGAGAGGAAAGGAGAAAGAAAAAAAGAGGAAGATGCTACTTTTGGGGGAGGAAGGGATTAAAAGCTTTGCTTGGGTTTTTCTAGGAAATATTCCTGGAAAATAAAAATTTGGGCAGAGAGACAAGAAAATGTTTTGCAGAGTGTGAGAGAAAGAGTGACACGAGGAAGAAGATGAGAGATTTAAAAGCGGCAGAGCACATGTAATGGTAGAGAGAGACTATTTTATAGCATCTTGAAACGTCTCTAGTGTTTTTACTCCTTGGTATTTAATTTTCTTTTCGAATATCTTTAAAAAAAACTTTTGACAAAGATATTTTGTTTTTGTTTAAGATTCATTTGTATCTCTCAACTCTTTTTTCTTTGTTTATCGGTCTAATATGCTACTTCTTTGGGTTTAATGTTCCATATATACTAGATTTGAACCCGCGGTGTAAGCTATAATTTTTTTTAAAAAAATCTAAATATAATTAGTTTTGTTTATTAATAGTGAGTATAATATAATATTTCGACCTATTTTATAAATGTACCATCCATATATCTATATTAATAGTTTTGAGTATATTAATTGTGTTTTAGGTTTAAATGGTATATCTATATATACACTTAAACGACATTTGGCTTTCTTCTTCTTCTTGCCTCAGTTTAGGAGAAAGATTTTTCTTGCGGTACACCACGGAGCTATTATTTTTAAAAAAAGATTTTTCTTCCTTAAACTTCCAAATCTAGATTTTAACCCGCGGTACACCGCGGGTCGATTTTTTTATAACTAAAAAATTATTTTGCAAAATTTTAAGTTGTATTTGTTTTGTTAATATTGTTTATTTTGTTTAGTGTTTCTGATTTTATAATTAAATTTTGATTTTTAATTCTAGGATTTCATCCATAGTATATTGTTTAATATTAATATTGATCTAAACCCGTTGCACAATATAACCCCGTCCCGTAAAATTAAACATCATTTGTTATTTTTTTGAATAATATTTTTATCCACTACGGGTCGCAGGTTCATGCGGATAAGCCCATAGAGAGTTGCGGGTTTGCGGGTCGACCCGCCAAAAGAGAATCTATCTTTTGAAACCCTTTGTTTTGTTTAGAGGTTTTAAGAAAATATCCCTAAAAAATAATTTTCATTATATGAAAAAAAAAGAAGTAGAAGAAATTGTAGTATCAACATTCCCGATTTTTACATCACTCGTTACAATTAATTTTTTTTTTTGCAGATAAAAATCAGAAGTTAACTAAGTCGAGATTTTTAAAAAGATTGTGTAGAGATTTTTGGTAAATTGTTGAGAACATATTTGATTTCAAAATCTTTACTTAAATAGATAAGGAAAGATTTTGTAGAGACTTTTGCTAAATATATGAGAAATGAATTTCAATTAAAAATCTTTACTTAAATAAAACAAATCTAAATAATTAATGTTAATGGCATGTCATTGTAAATACTTTTCAACTTCAGGATTTATTTGCTAATTGTGATCCAAAAATGTATATATAGATTGTACAAGAAAAATGAATTTCTTAGCTGTTAGAAATATATAGAAGAAGACATGTCATTATATGTTAAGAGATTTTTTTAACTTTTTGTTAGTGATTTCAAATGAATGACAGACACTTGTCAAAACTATGCTTGTTACAATCCAAACGTACATTTAACTGAAATTGAAATTTTGAGTCTTACAGACAAAACTAGAAAAAAAAAACAAAACCATGAACTACAACATGTGTCGACAGTAATTATTACAGTTTGTAACGCAAATAACAATCGTGACATTAATGGTAGATAATTAGATATTAGTGCCGACCAAGGAAATTTGTCTTAAATTAGGAAGAAAATCTAAATTTTTGACTGATTTTTAGCAAAAACTAATTTGACAAAATTAAAGCCGGATAAAAAGAGCTTGGCAATGGCAATACCAAAATGCCGCATAAGTCAAACGATTGAGATATCGACACGTGTAATTACAGAATTGGGTCCAATCCAACGGCTGGGACGTGCCTTTCCATGGGGCAGCTGACAAAGAGAAAAAAACATGTATTACTAAAATTAATTACTTCTATAATTATTTTAAAAATTTCCTCGTAATTGGAGATTCAGGTCACGTGACACCGGAGACACGGTCCAGTCTCACTTTTGACCAGAACCATTATTTAATAATTAACGGCAGGTGATTAAGTATTTAAGTCTTTAATCTAAAAACCTCCGTGCGAAGTTCTCTTTTTTCACCACAGGGGTAGTTTCGTCATTTCACCTAAGCAAGTTGCGTTGTGAAAAAAAAAGCAAGACAAAAGACCGTTACGGTTCGTAGTCCTTTACTGTTTTAACCTTTACCAGTCATAACCTTGCCACTTTTTTGTTATTACAGCTGTGTGGTTAACGTGGCAGACAACAATCTAGGACGTTGCGCCACACACACACAAAAAAAAAGTACAGTAATTTTTTGGAATCATTGTATTAGTTCTTAATTGTGATTAGTACTCTCAATAATTTTCTGTTATTTGCTGCAGATTTTTATGCGAGTAAACTTTAATTCACTGACATTATTTTTAAAGACGAGCATATTTGGCATTTCTTGAGAGGCAAATTAAATAGAGAATATGAAGTTACTTTCTCTAGTAAAGTAAAAAAAAAATTTTGATCGTTTTAAACACTTTGACCAATGGTCAACTATGCAGCTTCCACTTTTCTATCTTACGTAGACAGATATATTCACTAATGAGAATTAACAGATGTTAGTATATAGAATGAAAGATTATGTTTTTGATCGTATTGTTGTAATTGTTATCTTCTGATTATATAAATGTATATAAACGTATTTGTTATAATATAATGTAAGTGTATAGAGAAGAGATATTGGAAGCCCATGCTATATTGCCAAAGAACGCAACAGTTTGATTCGCAGGGTATGTGAACCATGTACCCGTTTGTTCTTTCTTGTCTTTCCCTTCATTTTTTATTTGCCTCCTCTATGTTATACAGTTTTTGTCCAACTTCAATACTATACATTACATTATATATATACACTCTAACTAAAATGTGCTAGTTTATCAGGTAACATGTAGAGATAAACTACTCATATAGATTTTTCACAATAAATCACAATCGACTCGCTGTGAAATTCTAACAACTTCTCGATAGGCCATAGTATCACTAATTTTGGTTTTTCGAACCATAAACCACTAGTGTAATACACGAAGTATGTGTTATCGTTTTAACAAGTTTCTATGCATATACTTCAAACATCAGTTTAGTAACGTTAAAAATTACATAGTTTTAATAAATGCATGTGGTATAAAATTTCTCAGACAATAGATTTTAAAATGAGTGAAAAACGTGAAATAGATTATTGTATACACCACTACAGTCTAATAGTATAAGCATCAAACCCTAGATGAGCAAATTAACTTCGAGCCACGTAATTTATTCAGGAATCCCATACACATTTTCGTATGATGTGTATTATATAAAAGGAAAACGGTTTATATGGTGATTAGGAAAAGGCAAAGAGACAAATCAAACTTCGTTTCTGGAGTAGTATAATATAGGCATTAATTAATAATAAGATAATGAAAATACGTTGGTCCACGAAATAATAATCATTACACAATCATCAGTTCTTGTGACAACGATAAGTTCATAGAAACTCGATATATCTCACAATGCACAATGAACATAATTTTTGCGTGATAATCGAAACTGTTTTTTTTTTTTCACTAGACAAGAGAAATGTGGTAGACTGCTTTCGATTTTTTAATTTTTAATTTTATTTTTACAATCTATTGTTTTTGTAGGACAGCTGTTTAAATCATATGAAACATATTGAAGCGTTAGATTTCCTTCTACTAATTTTAGGTGAATTTATGATATATTTCTCTTTTCAAATTCAAAAATAAAATAATTCACAACTCTCTTTTTTCTAGTTTGGTTAGATTATTAATTATAGGGATGTAACATAACTATGTTTTTATGGTTGTGAGTCTTGTCTCTTCTGACATGTTAGATGATTAGTTTTCTAAATTCTTTTACATCTATAATGGTGTTATACACATATAAACTGATGATGTTGTGGAGCTGAGTTTAATGGTTATGGCCTTAAACCAGAGAAGAAGTAAGGTTAGTTTGATTTGAAGCAAAGAAACGAGACCGTACGGATATTTGTCGAAGAATACAAAGACACTCGTTGGACCGACGATAGTTACACACAGGCCCATCGTGGGACCTATCTTCCTCTTCTCTCCGTTACTTCGCTAACGGCGCCTTGTCTCTTTTCTCGAGCCTTTCTTTCTTCTATTCCCGTCCACTTGGTCACTTCCTCCCGTCATGTGACGGCTGACGTCCCTCTTTTTTTTTTTCCTCTTACTTTGTTTCTTTTATATATTAAAAATTAGAACCCATAATATTTGACAGATGAAAAAAGAGAAGGGAAAACCCGAAACCTTTTCTCAAAAAAATGAATAGCAGTTTCGACAAAAATGGTTTTCGATCGAAATTTTTGGGGAAGAGGACAAAAATGATGTCATTTTAGTGTTTATGGCAATGACATAATCATATAACATAAGCAGGGTAGTTTTATGAATGATTTTGTCATTAGTTTTTGAAATGAGATAGTCTCTGTTTGAAAATACCATTCAAGATTCAACTTCCTAGTTCCTAGCTACAATGGCTTAACATTTTAAAAAAATAAAATTAAAAGATATAATTGGTGCCAGAAAAAAAAAACAGTGATTGGTGAAATGATTTTTCCATAGATTAAGCGTACGCATGTATACGGGGAAATTGAAAGATGATTAAAGAACTCGGTAGTACTAAAAATAAGAAAAGAAATAGTAAAAGTTTCAATAATGATCCAATTATCCTGTTTGAATGTAACTTATGTACCTGGAAAGTGCTTCAGTGACGCTGGTCAGGGACACATTAACTTTAATTTAAGGGAACCTAGAATTATTCGAGAAAAAGGAGAACATAAAAAGAGAATATAATCATACGTTTTTGGTTATGGCCAGATAAATACATTAACAATGATTTAGGTTAACATCCATTAATGTTCTTTATATAAAAAAATTGACTTGTAAACTGAAAACGTAAGTGAAGGTTATATAAACCGTTGATATATAGTTCAAGTAAAAGAAGGTTATATAAATTATGGTTATATTGAATTTAAAATAAATAAATAAATACTCAAAAAGTTATAAACGATGGTGTTTCAGAAAATATGGACGTTATTGTGATATATATATATATATATATATATAATCAAAATTTGAAAACAAATTAATTAGAAAATGGGATATTAAAATGATTTGTATTGCACATATTCAAAGTGGTGGAGTGGAGGTGGGGTGGGCGGTGAGCTTGCAAGTGATTGTCACATTTTGTCCTATAGTGAAGACAAATCTCAATAAATATTAACATCTTTAGTTAATGTGTTATAATTAAATCTTATTAGGGAACCCTTAAACTATGGACTCACGAACTCTTTCCAACACTTTCTCACGACCCTTTTGCCGGCCAATTCTATATGTACACTGAATCCTTTTTATTTGTTTAATACAACCCTGTTGGGTTTGGAAGTGCATTAGATTACTCTAGCATTAGTAATTAAATTTATTAGCTTAAACAACGTTTTAAAACCGTACTTGTCGCGAGAGTACTCACAATCAAGATTTTCAATTTATAAAATATTTGAGAACCAGTTTACTACTATGACTAAATGTGTAGACATGGGTCGTAATGGTTCATATAAAGAATTGAAAACTTTATGGAAATATATAATTGTTTTGTTTTGTGGAAAAACTTAGACAAACTTCACATATTCCCATGAAATAATGTATTATTTTTTGCTTATTCACATTTGGTGTCATAAATCCGGAGCCTCAACCGGAAAGATTCAGGTTCAATAGAAAATAATGTACTCACTATGAAATATTCCCATAGAAAAGAATATCTTATATCTTTGTAAAGGTAAATAAAAAGAGCTAACGACTAAAGTTAAAATGAGATACAATGTCTAGTTTGACTCCGTATTTTAAGGGACTTCACAACCAATCAAATTTAATACAAGGTTGCTAAATGAGAAGAAAAACATCAAAAACGTTTTGGAGATAGAAAAAAACTAATCATAGCATAGAGCCATATAGGGTAGGGTAAAAAAGCGTTTCAGTTTTACCAGAAAATCAGGAACCATTGGTCTATTATATTACACACATCACTGTTATGGTACACGCATGAAATTGACCTTTTACTATCACTATTTTGATAATTAACATATTAACAAGGCAATTGTTTATTTACGGAAAATTACGTGTAATTATCTTTTGTTTGTGTAACTTGTCGACAGACCACCTAAAAATTGAAATAGGTTTGACTCTGACTTGAGAAAAGGCAAAGAGGAACATATAAAGCAAGTGGACGTTGACTGTTATGTCTATTCTCATGCTATTTTTTTAATAAATGAACTAGATTTTAACACGCGGTACACCGCGAGATGATTTAATTTTAAAGTTAGTATAAAAATATTTTGTAAATTGTATCTCCTTATAACATATTTATTTATATTATAGTTTACAATTCTTATTAAGTAACGGTATACCACGAGTCCACGAGATAATTATTAATAAACTGAGGATTTAACCCGTATTAAAGCGGTATATAAATATTGATTCAAATTCGTTCGCCATATAAATCATTTCCGAAATATAACCCGTTCCGTAATTTCTTAACCCGTCCTGTGATTTGTATTAAAAAAAATAAGGATTAAATCCATATTGAAGCGGCGGATTAATGATATTTTAATCTTTTTATTATTGTTGATTCAAAAACCCGTCCCGCCATACCCATCCCGCCAAAAAACTCATTTATTTTATTAATGTTCTTATTTATGATATGATTCTGAATCATTGTCTAAATATTTTAATCGATGTAGAACGTTGAACACACATTTTCGTCAATTGGATAATATATGTCCGTTTTTAAAATTTCGAATCACAGTATATGCAGAAAAAAAATTGATTTTTTTTTTACTTTATGTATTATATGATGATTCAAAACAGTTAAAAACAAATCAAACAAAGATGATAGGAGAATCATAATTATAAATCTTAATCAAATCTTCTAAAAATCTAAATTATTAAATATGGAATATCCGGTGTATGAGTTGGGTTAAATATAACCCGACCCAACAAATTTTTTGTGAAGGAATTTTTAAAATGGGTCGGATATCCGATATACCCGAAAACTTTTTTACCCACTCGTCACAAAAAGTGCTGCGATTATACTAGTATAGATACTATAATTTGTTTTTTTTCTTCTCAACAAAAATAAAAACTGAAAATTTGTTTTCTTCATCATTAGCCAATAGGCCCAATACGAATTTTAACAAGTACTGCAATAGTGTACTACTATACTATTCGAACTGCTCTGCTCGTTCGAATTTTTTGATTCAACTTTAATTCACAAACAATATAAAGGATAACGTATTGAAAAAAAAAACAGTAAAGGATAATCTTAGGTAAAATATAATGAACAAGATATATTTATCTTTTGTTTGATTCAATCAGTTTCATTTGCGGGAAAATCAAAGGGATAATAACTGACGAAAAAAATAAATTTATATACAATCTAAACTTATACTCTAGTAGTTTTCATATAAAAGTTGTATATCGTATATGCCACATTGGTAAAATATAAGTTACATGTTCGATAAGTTATATGTTGAGGTATGGTTTTAACTCCATCATTTTCCTAATAAGCTGTCGTTTTAACTGTGGAGAAGTAAAACAAATAACATGTTGATCCACCGATTCGTGGGGACCTAAGGATTTACATAAAATTGACACATTTATATACATATATGAGATTCAAATATATATATTTAGGTTTCTAATTTTGCAACTTGAAAAGAAGAAGAAGCCCTATTGCAGTATATGAGCAGCAAGGACACGTCATTTTCTGGAATTAGACAAATCAAGTTCACGTTGTAACTTGCCTTATTTGTCTCCTTCCTATTGTAATCTCTGCCACCTACCTGTTCCTCCTCCAAACACACAACCACGACAAACATTTTGTATGAACCTTTTCTTTTTGACTCAGAAAATGTTTATTTCAGTAAAAATAAATATATGAAAACCATAGTCCAAACTCCATTCAAATATGATCCTGAGGATACCATGTGGCTCTTAGACTAGCTAGTGGTGCTTCTTACGAGTTCCAAATCTTGCATTTCTTGAGACCACTAGTTCGATTTTGTCGATTCCTTTGGTATGGATCACATTCACAGGACGGATTCATAATGATGTAGGCCTAATGGGCTTTATTTTGGGCTCTGAAGTTTGATGCATTTGGCTTCTCTTAGAGGCTTTGACGAAATAACTTGTGAATTGGAAATTTGAATCTATTTCAAACCGAATTTTGAAAACCAAGAATTCCTAAACAGAAATGTGTTTAGATGAACCGGTTCTAAACCGAAGAGAGAAGAAATAAAACAGAGTATACAACTTCAGATATAAATATGGGATGATGAATCAACAGTTTGAATTTGATAGATTCAAATTTCACTCGGCGTCGAAGTCTCTGAGGCTCCATTTTCAGATTTGGGTTTGAGTTCGGGTTCGGGTTCAATGCTGGTTCGTCGGTTTCCAACGTTCTCGATGAGCCTAACCAAATCAGACATCTTCGGCCTCTGGTCTGCTGCTTTCACAACACAAGACATTGCAATCTGCAACATCTCAACCATCTCTTCCTCTATGTTTGTATACCTCAGAAGCTCTATGTCGAATACTTCTGCGGTCCATTCCTCTCTCACTACCGAATGTACCCATCGAACCAAGTGAATGATCTCGTCCCCTGCAATTTCCATTACATAATGATCATCAAACCGAAAATATAACAGTTGAAACATTCGGGTTGTAGCTTTACCTGCGGTTGTGTGAATGGGTGATTTTCCGGTGAGCAGTTCGAGTAGAACGACGCCGAAGCTGTAAACATCTGACAATTGAGAAGACTTCCTTGTGTCGGTTACTTCTGGTGCACGGTAACCAGCTTGCCTCGAGATTGGTGGAGCCAAGGGGCTCATTACAGCGGTTAATCCGAGATCAGAGACACAGCCGCTATTCTCGGAATTCAAGAATATATTCGAAGATTTGATGTTCCCGTGGACGAGTTTTCCATTGTTTTCTTTGTGGATACGAGCAATCCCTTTAGCTGCGCCAATCGCGATTTTCATTCTGGTTTCCCAGTCAAGAGGAATCCGATTTTCTCCTCTATTACCTGCAAGATCCAGTTGAAGAACCAAAACATTTCAAATTTACAATGAGCCTAAAGCAAATGGGTTTGATTCTGATTGTAGCTATGAAGCATTAGATCATAAAGTGAAACGTACCATGAAGCAAAGAAGCCACACTTCCCCGGCTGAAATAGTCATAAACCATTAGCTTCTCGTC
The DNA here is from genome assembly GCA_019202795.1 of Arabidopsis thaliana x Arabidopsis arenosa. Taxonomy (NCBI): domain Eukaryota; kingdom Viridiplantae; phylum Streptophyta; class Magnoliopsida; order Brassicales; family Brassicaceae; genus Arabidopsis; species Arabidopsis thaliana x Arabidopsis arenosa. Next base: position 7,095,373 of record CM032924.1, read on the forward strand.
TTTAGAGTAATAGTATGCCTTAAGCTCCACAACGTTTTCGTGCTTAATACCTCCAATGATCTCCATCTGCTGCTCAAAATCTCGTTTCCCAGCCGCAACATCCTTAAGCCGTTTCACAGCAACAGAAGTTGCATCTTCAAGAACAGCTTTGTACGTCGTGCCAAACGTGCCCTTACCAAGAACCTCAGCAGAAGCTCTCAATAGATCCTCAAGATCAAATGAGTAGTTGCATCCTTCAAAGAACGATAACCGGTTGTTTACATCTTCCATCCGCGAAACGAATTTCTCAGGAGACATCCCGCCTTTCTTCTGCAGCTTATTATCCGAAATGACCCCATCACCGCGTCTTAAATTCCTTCTTACGTAACAAATAGTCAACAAAAACGCCAAAGCCGCAATCACTACAATGGAAACAGCAATAACAATCAACAGAAAAACCGTCTCGGATAGTCCAAAGAAGTGAGCTTTCGGTTTCTGATGAGTCTGCTCGCGAGGTGGTGGTGGCGGCTGAAAGATGGAACCATTACCAGGAGGAATAATACCAATGCCTACATAAGAAGACAACGGGAATCTTCGAAGCCAATCCGGTATCGGTCCATCGAGATCATAATTGTTGGACAAGTCAATGTGCTGCAGACTAGAGACCACACTCAGATCCGGAATATCACCAGAAAGCGAATTGTTAGCAAGATTCAACGACTGAATCCGCCTAAGACGGGACAACGAACCCGGGATTGTCCCGTTAAACCCGTTGTTTGAGAGATTAACACTAGTGAGATTCTTCCAAACAGAGAAATCCAAAGGCAAAGGACCAGACAATTTGTTGTCTTGAAGATAAAGAAAGGCCAAATCTTTCAACTCAACAAAATCCGCCGGAAACACACCGGAGATTAGATTGGATCTGAGACTAAGAACTCTGAGACCAGAGAGTCTGCTTATAGTGTTGGGAGGAATCTGACCATTGAGCCCAACCCCTGGTAATCTAACGGCTATGATTCGAGATCCATCTTGATTACAAGTAACTCCGGTCCAGATGTTGCAGACTTGAGAAGTCTCGTTCCAGTTCAGTGAACGTGTCGGACGCATAATGGTAAGAAACTCAAGCAATGCACGTTTGTCTTCCAATGGATCTGAGTTAGCTCCATAGATAATAATCAAACACAGAGAGAGACTCCATAGATAAATCCTCAAAGCTTCCATTTTTTGAAAGTAAAAAACAAGCTGTTTCTTTTGTAATCTTGAGCTGAAGAAGAGACAACAAAAAAAAACTCAATTTGATTGATGATGATGAAGATGATGAGTATATAAATGGTTATAAATTTGTTCACTTTAATTTAAAATAAAAGATACGAAAAAAGCGAAAAAAATTCAGATTTCTAGAAGACAGCGGATGAAAAAGCAAAAGTGGAATCTTGAAGTTGTTCTATGTGACCATTGGAGATTTTAAAATCCAGAAATTGAAAAACAGGAGTGGGAGACAGAAAAAGAGAGAAACTTTAAGCTTCGAAAATGACGAAGCTTTAATTTAAAACCCTAGAATTTCTAGAAATTAAAATTGTCAAAAGTTGAATCCTAACTCTATTTAGAGATTAAAATTGGAAGCTATAAAAATAAAGAATTGTTACCCTCGCTTTTTTTTTTCCAGATCTGAACTTTATTGTCGACCCTCGAGCTCTGTTTCTTCTCGAGAATCGAATCAGCTCTGAAGTTTTAAGAACACAGTTCGAGACTAAGAGGAAGAGAGACGAACTTCTTAAATTACGCAGTGACGATAATGTGAAGAACCGCCATTGAAGGACTTGTGAGCTTTGTGGATTTTTGATTCAAAGCAACGGATATAATTTATTTTGTTCTTTTTTTTTGGCATTAAAGTGATGAAAGTGACGAGGGAAGATACTGATGCGACTTATTTTCTTATACGGTTTACAGGTTGGTGACCGGTGAGTCTGTGAAACCCGTACGTACCGGTTATTTAATACAAAACCGGGGACCATTGAACTTTGTTATCCCAAATAAATTTCAATTTTCTAATCGATCTTTGTTATGTTCCGATTGATTACTGATTTACTTCCATAAATCGGAACATTAGCTACGTGATATTGTGAAACCGGTTAAGTTTTCTGAACCGATATATACAGAACCGGAAGATTAATTGGTCAACGCTAATAAAAAGAATGGAGAATAGTTAATTATGATAATCGAGGTTAATAAAGAAATTATTTAACTTCCTAAACAATTTAGGCAAATACGTTTTTATTTGTTTTGTACTTGTCATAATGAAGCTCAAAGCCTTCAATGCAAATCGACTTCTACCATTTTAATATAATTCTTGTTTTCTTTTTGGGCATCAATAAGATATTCTCTTTTTATAATATTACTATTTCTTCGGTGTATTAAATATTGGACCGACGCAATTATAGAATTTTATGGTGCATCATAATAGACCAATAATTTTCAAATCTTTCATGATTATTGTGATGATTTTATACCATCTTACCACATTGAGAGGCAATGAGTATAAGTCCATTAACTCTAAAAAGGAAATGAGTATAAGCTTTCGAATCTAAAAATCATATTTTTATATAGTAGTTTTGTTCCTACTTGAAATAACCCAATTAGATTAGTTTATGGTTTAAGAAATGGTTTATTCAAGAATTGTTGGCCATGAGAACAAGAAAGCTTTAAATATTAATGAAGATTTCACCAAATAAAAATAAAAATAAATACAAACTTCATTTAATAATATAACATTATCTTCATACAGAAGTTAAATCTCGCACAAAACCAGGATCTAGTCACTTCCTAAAAATGGGTGACCTTTTCAAATCTCAGGTTTCCTTTAAATATTTCGGATTTTTGATACCGAAGAAATCACACACACTGTGATGTTCTATAGACTATACAAAAAAAAATAGCCCACAAGATAATAATGAGAGACGCAGAGAAGAATCGGTTTGAGATAACCGGTACCGGTTTTATCAGGTGGAAAGAACAAGCGAGAGGTTTAATTTACCGGTCCATTCTTCACCCGGTTTCAAGGTGATGGGTTTCTCAATGGCTGCTCCATCAACACACAACATGTGTTTATACTCATCATCTCCCAAATCCGTCAGTGCTCTCGCTTTCTTCTCCCATGGATTCCATACCACTGCAATAGATAAACCGAGAATCTAATTCTGTTAAAAACCGGATCCCGGTTAAAAGGGCGGGTTAAGTTTTCGGTATTTGGATCTTACCGACATCAGGTAGTCCTTCTTTCCTGATGAGGAATGTCCGTTTTCTCTCATGGTCGAAAACAGCAACCACGTCTTTAGAATTTAGGTACACTCTATCGATCTCGGATTCAAAGGTTAATGCATCGCCTTGCTCTGTAAACCGCTCTCTATCGCGCATGTTATCAAGATAGTCAAGAGTTTCCAGCCCTTCAAGTCTAACTTCACTGATAAATACCAAAAGAAACAATAGAATGTATTGAGTTCTACGTTTTTGTTATGTGATAGCAGAGACTAAAGAGGCTAAAAACTCGGTGTTTCACCTAATATCGGAAATGGAGAAGTAAGTGTGGTAAGCAATGGCAAAGCTAAAAGGCTTTGAATTGATGTTTCTGACTCGTGAGATCAGTGTTAGGTTTCCATCTAACGCCAATGAGACTCTAAGATGAAACTCAAAGCTGAAACAGGAGCAATAGCAATTAATAATTGCTGAAATGAAAGAAATCAGATCATATCGAGGATCGGGTTTGCAACCTACCTGAAAGGCCAGATCCTCATCGTGTCTTCATCAGATGACTTAAGTACCAAATCGACATAGGCTTTGCCGGTAGGGTCAAATGAAGGTAAAGCGGGTGGATTGTTTTCCACAAGCCATATCTTGTTTCTTGCAAACCCGTGTTGCTCAAGTGATCCCCGAGTTCCAAACTTAAGAATAAACAAAAATTTAAAGAAAAGGTGATCAAAACCAAGATTAGTCAAGTCCAATATATTACATGTTCGATTTTCTGAGTCAATGTACCTGAGGAAAGCATATAGGGATTCCTCCTCGTACCGGATGGGGAGGCTTCAAGTTGGCCTGAAACAAAGAGCATGTAGTTCACCAAACATTATACAAAGTTGCATAAATGTTGAAAAAGCAGAGTTCATTACCTTGGTGCTGGTGAATAACAATTCATCACCCTTCTCAGTCTTCCAAGAAAGAACTTGTCCTCCATGTAAACTAATCTGAATCACAATCAAACCGGCAGTTCAATAAGCGAAATGGAAATGTTTGTGAATGTGATATAGGCATCATAAAAGCCAAAGTTTCCATGGCCAAAAACAACAAAATTAGATCTAAGGCTATCAGATTTTTCTTGTTAAGAGAGTTTCAAGCCACAACTATGACCTAGGCCTTCAACTTTCAAGAATCAGAACCCAAATCACCAATAGAAACAGAGCAATCAAACACTCTGATCATAAGAACCACAGATTCCCCCTAAAATAAGACCTTTGGGCCAAAAAGTATAAAAGACAGGATACAATTCCAGTACCAAAGAAGAGTTTGGAAGAGGCAAAACATCCAACAGTTAGTGGGCAAATCTTAAAAGTCAACATCTTATCCTCTATCTGGAGAATCCGAGAATCAAAATTCTGAATCTTGCATCAAAGAATCATTCTACTTTTGCGTAAACAGAGGAGAAACAAATTGAAACAAGAATAAAATCTAATTACCTTGACAGAAGCGCCTTTAGGATTCTGAAGAAGAATCTGATCGGTTCCATTTTTATCCTTGACCAAGTCAACGGTTGGTCTCTTCTCAGGACCGACTCCAGATGATGGTTCCATTAAAACACAGATTCAGAGAGTTGGATAATTTTTCACCTTGATTTCTCGAGTATTTAAATCCAGCAAAAAAAAATTAGGCGAAGAAATCACAAGAAGAAGAAGAAGAAAACAACAACACTTTCTTGTGGAAAGAGCAACAAGAAACCCAAAGTAATCTCGTGGTAATGAAACCAAAACCTCAACCACCACTTCAACTGCTTATAAGTCTTTTTCTTACACACCAATAAAGCTGCAACACACAAAACTCTAATGTTGCAAAAAAAAAAAGAGGATAAAGTGAAACTCGGGATTAAGACAGATCGTGAGGTTGAGATTGAAAACGGAAAGATCTTTGGAGATTTTGATATTCACTTAACTTAATTGGTCCAACCAAATATATCAAACACAAGCTTTAAAGTTAACGATAAGCTGGGATTAGAAGGAGAATTAACAGATGCCCAGATGAAATTACGTATTGAAATCAAGAACCCAGAAAGCAAAAACACAACTTTGTTTTTTTTGGCCCGGAAGAGGAATCTGAAGTATGAGGAAACAGAAAGAAGATATTTTAAAAGACACGAGTCAAAAAAATTGGGCAATATGTAGAAAAGTTGCAACGATTCAAAAGGTTAATAAAAGACTGCAAATTGTAATATTTTAATATGTAATGTTTAATGTTTAATAAGCCAATGGGATTAAACCCTAAAATATAGTTTTTTTTCCTTCAAAAGACGTAATTAGAGTATAGTTTAATTTAAAGACCAGACTCTACAATTTCTTCATTAATGTTATATAATTTTTTGGTGGTTAACTTTTTTCTTCGATCTGATTGGCTGAGTTAATGATATATCTAGTTGCAAAAAGAAAAAAAAATGGAAAATAAAAGAAGAAAAAGCCAAAATAAAAATGAAAATAAGATGATGGCGTGAGGACAGCTGGTTGTGATGGAAGGTGTGGGGATGGGTAGATCTTGACATGCCACCATGATTAACGGAATTAACTACCTGTTCATATTTGGAGGGAAATTTATTAATTAAGTTTTTTCATTAATCACTGAGTAATTAAGAAGTTTTATAATTTTTTGATCTATTCAGCAGATGAATAACATGCAAACTAGTACACATTAAAAGAATAAATCACTAAACGAAAAGAAAAGGTGTTTCAACAGAGAGAATAATCAAACAAAGAAGTCTTCGCAAGCAAATAATCCAAAAGAGACAGCGACCATATATTTAAAGTTATTGAACTTAATAAAAAGAAGATAAGCATTTCTTAAAAATAAACACTCTTATAAAAAGATTCATATTATTGGACTATTGGTGTATGCTATATATGCCGTGTTTTATCTCTCTCACTTTACCAAAAGATTAATGTATAAAGTTTACGAGTGCTATAATAAACTTTTGGTGAAATTATGTAAGACAAGAACAAGATTCATTGGGGTAGACTGTATAGTAAGATGCTTATCATGTCTAAGTGGTCTGGTGGGACTTGTTTCCATGATCTAATAAGTTTTAGCCCAAACATTAGATTAGTATTAGCTAAGTATGCATGGCACTTTGTTTCATGCCCAAACATTAGCTAAGTATTAGCTTATTTTCTCAGTTTTTAAATGTTTAATTGATATATAGACGATATGAAAACTTGTGGTATTTCCACCCGACCACTATGTTTGGGTTTTCACGAAAAATGAAAATCAATACGTCTTTTTAGGATAGGAGATCAGTTGCATCAAAAGTTTAATACTAACAAAATTTCGCCAATTTACTTAATAAACAAATGGATTGAGGTCTCTCTATACTTTAAATATAGTCCACACATGTTATTTCCACTACAAGAAAAACGTTCATTGATAGCGCAAACCATCTGCTATCTTACGTTATAGATAGCGAAATCACAAATGCTATGAGATCGGCAGCTATGGTAGGTGTTTCCCCTACGATAGCATTATTTTGATATGCTATGATAGTTTTAGATACAATAGCTTTATTAAAATGCTGTTATTTGTTTTGATATAGCAGCTTAAATTTTTGTTAAAAAGTAACGACAATTCAAATTCTGTGCTATAATAGGTTATTCTACGTTAGCAATTAGTTCTTGCTGTCTAATTTTTTTTTATAGCTTCATGTTTTGTGCTATAATATATGATTTTCTACAATGACAGTGAAGAATTGCTATACTTAATTTAATTATGGCTTTTAATTTTGCTATTATATATATATTTTCAGAGAGCTATCTATTTTGATTCTATACCTGTTTTGCATAATATAAACATGAAAACATAAGTCTGAATATAAATTGTAACATAAGTCTGATTCCAATTCAAAAGTTAGAAAGTTATACAGAATCATTCAACATAACAAAAGTCTAAATCCAAAAGACATAACAAGTCTGATTTCAAAGTACATAACATAATTTGATTAGTCTAGTCTTAAACTGATTAAAACTACCTAATCTGGACCAAAGTTCTTCATTCCCTGCAACAATCAACAAAGTCTCATATCAGTAGCAGATATAAAAGCAAAACACAAGCATCACAGTAATTACAAAACTTACCCCAGTTTCTTCATCTACTCAATAGATGACCAACTTATCCTTTGGCCATGCAATAGCTGAACCAAGTGAATCTCTCATATATTCGATTTCATCTGATGGCCTCCAAACTGCTGCATCATCTATCTTCACTACATCTACCCAAACTCTAGCTGCATTTTCCCCCAAGCGAACATGGTGTACCTTTAGGTCTGGGTCGATTGAATGCACACGTCCTTCACCAACCACCCGCCTCTTTCCACTAATATCCATTAACTTGCACTTCTGATTAGCCTTGATAACTTCAGCTCCAGTTTTACGCTGCCATATTACAATATAAACAGGTTTAATTCATGTATAATAATAACCAGAATCAGTAAGTAACGACATCTGCTAAATTTACCGGAGATCTTCGCAGAGGGGAGTGTGAAGCTAGCTGACTTTTCTTTACAGGAGACTTTGAACATGTTGCTGGAGACTTCTCAACAAGAGATTTTGAAACTGTGGCTGCGGATTTTGTTCCTTTTGCTGTGGCTGCGGATTTTGATATCTCAACAGAAGACTTATAACCAGCTGCTGCATTTAGTGGACCTGATAATGGTGCTTTTCCTCCTGTTGCTGCTGTCTTTTCTGATGTTGTTTGATGAGTTGATGCAGAAGCCTGAAGAAGTGGAGACTTCTGACATGTTGGATCTGCAGGGTTTTCAAAGACAACTTTGTTGGCAGGCCAAGCTACAAAAGACTGTAAACAGTCCTCAAGGTACATGACATCAATCGTTGGCCTCCATATAAATGTCTCAGGTTGAATCACTGCATCCACAAATATTTTCACTGCTGCTGGTCCGAGAGGAAGCCCATTAACTAATGCATTGGCATCTTGTGTCTGCCAACGTCCTTCTGCAACAACAACATCATATGAAGACAAATCCAGTAGCTTGCACTTGTTCACAGAAGTAGGTCTTGATCCCTGTCAAACACATTCAACCAGTGTTAACATATCCTTTCTATGTATGAGTATGAGAATGAGTAATACAGTTTACCAGTGTTGCAATGTCTTCTGGTTGAATCTCCTCTTCTAGATTAACACACAAACTAGTTGGCCAGGCAATCATATGTCCAACAGCTTTCTCAATGGTGCACATGTTAATCGCAGGTCTCCAAAGGAATGCTTCTGGTACAATAGCAGTGACAATCAAGACTTTAACATCCGTAGGGCCTAAGCGACTTTCATTAACTAATTCATCAGGATCAGAAGACATAATAAGCCCCTCAGCAACTTTTTCCTCAGAACCAGCCCAATCAATCAAGACACACTTTGGTTGTGATCTTTTGTTCACACTCTGTTAAAGTAATTAGAAGAAAATAATATTAGATAATAAAGTAACAAAGAAATCAAAAACATCTGATAAAAGTCACTTACTCTTGCAGCTGAGTTTTCACCAACCTCAGGTGATTGTCTCTGTTACATAAATAACAAAGTCAAATACTATGAACTATTTGAGCTTCTTTATGTATAAATAGATAAGTTTCTAACCTGATTCTTCATTTTCTGAATTACATCTTCTAACTCATTGACCTTCTGCTGGAGCTGAATCTGATTCTCTTGCATTTGAGCCATACACTTGTGCTTCACTTGGAAACAAGCTAACTTGGTCTTATTCATATTTCTACCCATTGCCCTCATTCTACCGGGATTGTCAGGTCCTAAGAGTTGGCTAAGTGAATCTTGTTGTGCTTCATTTGTTGCAATCGATGGATTATCACTGTTAACAATCTCAGCAGCCTTTTTCTGCAACTCATAAGATATAGATTCAATAGTAGTTTAAGAATCAAATGCCAATATTCTCAGATTAGAAGCAAAATGCTAAAACTCACAATCTTTTCAGCAGCATTAGTGTTCACTGGTGTACCATCTTTCTTGGTACGTGATTTAACCCAAACCTTCAGCCTTGTCACTTCAGAAGGGTCTGCACTACCATTTTTCTAAACCAAACAAAAATCATTACAAATAATAAGTGTTTTAAAAAGAGGCTGAGCAATATAAACAACATAACTGTCATGTGATTACCATATCTTCTGCTAGTCTAACCATTCCCTTGCGACTACAAGTGTGAGGAATCTGTTGGCGCCTTCTTTCCTTGTAACATTAGCTAAGTATTAGCTTATTTTCTCAGTTTTTAAATGTTTAATTGATATATAGACGATATGAAAACTTGTGGTATTTCCACCCGACCACTATGTTTGGGTTTTCACGAAAAATGAAAATCAATACGTCTTTTTAGGATAGGAGATCAGTTGCATCAAAAGTTTAATACTAACAAAATTTCGCCAATTTACTTAATAAACAAATGGATTGAGGTCTCTCTATACTTTAAATATAGTCCACACATGTTATTTCCCAAAGTTTAGATAGCTAAGATTGATCTATATATGTTTTTGTTTATAAATTAAAATTATATTGAAACGTGGAAGATTAAGGTATTATCAGATTGTTCTTGGCATTTTATGCCGACCTATATGATATCTTTATGCGCCAATTACGTCCCTCTGCGACGCCGATGGTCGTCCCATGCATTCGTGTTGTTTTGTGTAATCATTAGTTTCTTTAATTATATCGAAGGAAGGGTTCATCGTCCATGCAATAATCTGAATATTTAAAAATTCAAGTGTACAACAACTGGCGATCATAATATGTCAATATACCGGATTTATAATCTAACTCTGTTATTTTCACGTTACAATCTTCTAATCTCCCAGAGAAATTTGCATTTTAGGATTGGAAAACGATTGAATAAGATGGATTTGCTGATAATTCATTTGTAATCATGCGTCCCGGACTCTTATTTTTGCAATTGAAAAGAATATAAAAGACACAGAGACATCAGACATGTGTATAATAATATTTTGAAAAGGACCACCTTAATTAAATTGTTTTCTTGTAAAGTTGTTTTTGGTATATCCAAATGTATGGAAAATACATCAACCTCAAAAATATGTATGGATTTTTTTTTAAAGATAGGAGAAATAATAAAATAAAAATAAAACTTCCAATGAAATTAGAAAAAGAGAAATACCCTAAAATAGAGTACCAAAAAAAAACAATTTTTTTATGTTTAAGATTAATTAAGACTTCAATTTACGAACTAATTTAGGATTTCTGATTTAGATGCTGGAGTATATGGTTCACGATTTAGAATTTAAAGCTTTAGTTTATACTATGTTTTTAACTTATTAAAATTTAGAATATTTTTTAATTTCGTTATAAAGTTTCTGAGGTTTTTTTAATTATTATTCAGAATACATACGTAGAAACATTATATTTTATATCTTAAAATCTTTATAAAATATAAATGTTCAATTTATTTAGATATACATAACAATTGTCATAAATCTAATGATTCTTGTATTTTTAATTTTTATTTGGTTCAAGAATGATTCTTCATTTTTTTTTTAAGAGAATAAATGTAAAATTTATTTTGTCAAAGACGCTTTTTTCTTTGTTTTATGGACTTCGCAAACACAAAAAAAAAAAAAGTCAAAGGCCTTGAGGCTTGAACCCTTTGGGTTTCTCGTTTAAGTGAGCTGGCCCATACTAAAACTGTTAACCGTTTATTGAGGACTGTGGCTTTCAATTAAAGATCATAGTTTTTTTTTTTTTTGACAGCAAAGATCATAGCTTAGTTATTTCAAATTTGCTGAATAATAGAATTTGCATGCTTGGTGATTAGAACGGTCTTTATAAAGCAAGTGTATGAATGGAATTTGTTGCAGCTCACAAGGAGTTGTGTTTGTTATCTTAATCCGTTGCAGCGTCTCGCAATGGGAAGATTGTTTGTGAGAACATACTTGATGCACACTCAGAGCCGGCGCACAAAATAATAAGGCCACAAGCCCAAAAGAGTTATTGGGCCGACTTTTTAAGAAAGTGAAAAAAAAAAGAAAAACTGAAGCACATAAGAGTCGAACCTGAGATTATGAAGAACAATCTGAACACTTTTACCACTGCACTAAAGTGACTTTCAACTACTTTGAAGGCCGATAAAATACATATATTTTTCGGGCCGCAAGCACATGCCTCACCAGCCTGTGCTTAGGGCCGGCTCTGTGCACACTTGGATGTTGCATTCCGTGTGAAGCGTCTAGAGGTAAGAAAACTATTTCAAAAGCCCATTTCAGAGTCTCTGTCTCGATCTCAGTTTCTTATGTTAAGGTTCTTGTTATGTGATTTACAGATTCGTAGGTTTTTTTGTTCTGTTCCTCCTCTTTGCTGCTGTGAACCCAAATCCATTTGTTTGTGGCTATGAAATAATAAATAATGTATCATATATTCTTGTCGTAATAGTAAGCAGATACGAATTCAGCTTATTCTTTTGGGACCAGATTAGAGAATAAGTACAAACAGAGTTTTGGAATATGCAAGAGTGTGGATTCAAAGCTTCCCAGCTAGGACTAAAGTAAAAAGCTTTGTTTTTTTTTTTCTGTACTATATTAAGTGATCACTACATATTTTTTTATCGGGAGTAATTTTCAATTTCCAACCAAGTAAGACCCAACCAATTATCTAAGAGACCCTTTCGAATCCGGATTCTGGCTCTGGTAAGGTTCTGGTTACAGCTGCAGATGGCATTTTACTTCCACCAATCCATCTGCTTTCAAACACTTCACCATCATTAGCGTCTCTCTCCATCATCACTTGAATCTTCTTCGCTCTTGAAACCCTTATCCCCATTATACACAAAAACCATAGAAACGCTAACACGCCAAATCCTGAAATAAACTCCACGATCCACAACCACCACCAGGTCCACCACGACTCGACATTCTTTTTATCATTCTCCAAGGGCTCGACCACCGAATAATCCCCATGGCTAGAACCGTAACACACGCCCGGAAGAACCATTCGGCTTATATGAGTTACTTTCTCATCTTCCGTCTGTGCCTTGAAACTCACGCATCTTACCCTAGACAGCATTTCCTCATCCGTCGTCTCTTTAGGTAGATCCATAAACGAAACCTCTACAGGATTCTTCATCCTTAGACTTATCTCTTTGACATTACCTTGATCTGATACGTCCAATACCTTAAACCCTAAGACAGACGTGATTAACCGGTAACCGGGTACGGTATACCAATGGTTAGACCAATTCCCTAGATTTTGGTACACAATAGCGACTCTCCTTGCAGGAGGAACCGAAACTGACCTTGCCGGAATAAGCACGTTGCTGAACTTGGCTCCGGAGTTCCAAAGGCTCTTCCCAGTGAGACGGACGACAGTGACTTCGATGCCGGAGAGATTTTCCGGTAAGATAGCTCGGTATAGAGCACCGGTATGATGTTGAGTGGTTAACGTCTTGAGGGCGAAATTCTCTAAGGATTGAGACAAGGAATGTGGTAAAGTGACATTAAGGATTGATGTTGTGGAGTTTAAGTGGATAAGAGAGGATTGTGATGTAGAAGAAAACAAACTGGTGTGTAGTAAGAACACAACACAGCAAATGAGAGACTTTGAGTTCATGTTTCTCTTTCGTGTTATTTTTTTTTGTTGTCTTTGGGAAAATATGTTTTAGAGTTGGAGTAAGGAAGTGAAAAGGCAAGAAAATGTAGGGCCATAAGTAAATAATGATGCATGTATTAATACGCAAATAAAAAACTCGATTAATGGATGTAGTTTCTTTCAGGATTGAATTTTCTTATTATTTTCTAACATACATATATCGAAACCAAGTTTTAATGTTATTAGTTTGCTTCCTTTGGTTTGTAAAATAAAATCTATGACGTAGAATGTTTGATTGCGCATGTCTGTGTAAAATACTAAAACTATTACTCCATAATCTAAGTCTAAAACATAAGAAGGTTTTGTTTCGAATGAAATTGAGACAAAATGAAAAGCAGATTTATAATCAAAACTTTAATTTGGAAAAGTAGAGAGAAAGAGCGCAATCAGCGGCATGAACTCGTTACTCAAAAGTCAAAAAGACAAAAAAGAGTCAACTCTTTAGTGTTATTTTCTTTGCATGCGTTACTTTCTCATCATTTTATTTCAATAACTCGTAAAACTCTTAAACACAATTACACAAACTTATAAGGATTAGATAAACTTTCATTGCAGCAGTTTTACAAATTATAGAGTTTAATTTAGCACTTTTAGAGAGAAAGAGCGCAATCAGCGGCATGAACTCGTTACTCAAAAGTCAAAAAGACAAAAAAGAGTCAACTCTTTAGTGTTATTTTCTTTGCATGCGTTACTTTCTCATCATTTTATTTCAATAACTCGTAAAACTCTTAAACACAATTACACAAACTTATAAGGATTAGATAAACTTTCATTGCAGCAGTTTTACAAATTATAGAGTTTAATTTAGCACTTTTAGACTTGACAAGAAAATAATAGTAATCAACATAGAATTGGATTTGAATATTTTTGAAGTCACTGTGAATAATAAAGCTGATCATATACCAGTAACAAAGAAAAATCTCATAAAACTAAGTTTTTAGTTACCCAAAAAATGTACACAGACCATGAGGAAAAAAAAATGTACACAGACCAAAAGATTTGAGCCCACAAGTTAAAAAAATAAAATGGAGCTTATACCCTCAATAGGAATTATATGGCTAACTCTAATGATGGGCCTAAATTGGCCCAATACATGCATTTGATTTTTTTTTGATGATTTTTTTGTTGATTGATTAATAAGTCGTTTATAAAATATAAACCGAACAATTTTTTTTTTTTTTTTGAATAACCGCAGGTCTCCCAAAGGCTTCCTAGGCCCAAGGACTAATCTCACGAAGCTGGCAATTCCCCTATGTAAACCTGCCAGTGGCCGTGCCTCGAACCCTGGTGGCGGAAGTCACAGCTGTGACCCCTTTACCACTAGGCCACAAGGCCCGGTTAACCGAACAAAATTTAATTCCTTGCAAATCATAAATTTTAATTTGGAAAATCTTCAAAATAATAATAATATAGTTCATTTGCAAATTACAAAAGCAAATGATTTTGTTCATTATTCTTTTAATTCTTGTGGTTGTATGACATTGTGTATTTTCAAATATTTATCGTGTCATTGTGAAGATTATCAATCAAAGGCGAAAGTCATAAAACACAACTTTATCGCTCGTTAAAACAATCATTCAGTTGAATTTCATTAATGAACTTTTTTTTATTTTTCATTTTGGGTAGTTTTGAAAATAGATTGGAGGTTGGTGAGTGTATAAATGTAAGAAAGTAGAAATATAAAAAAGTTACTGAATGGTCATATCAAGTGATGTGGAAAACTGAGGATTCACTCTTTTGGAATAAAATAACAAACAAAATAAAATAGAAACAGGTAAGAGAGAGAGTCTCTGCTTAGCCATGAGTTGTGTGTTTCCATTTCACCACAACAAAAAGGTATTCACCTTCTATACCCAAATTGAAATCCCTTTCGTTTATTCTTTTGTAATTTTTTAAAAACAAATATTGCTACCAATATTGTGTTGTAGATCTTGCTTTATTTTTAATTTGTTTTTAGTTTTTTAGTCTTCCATATTTAAATATGATTTAAATTTTTAAAAAGTTTAGTTTATATATGCAATAATACCTCAAATATTGGAGGATCCAAAGGGTTTTAGTGAATATTGAATAATTGGAAGAGACATGATTTGTTACCGACATTGTTTGTTATATGCACATGACAATCGACTAAATATATTGGATTAAGCATTGCATAAATGCATAGGGTTAAAAGGATCATTTCTTTAATTTTCTAATCAGGGTAGAGTCAGAAAAAAATCTAGACTGATTTTTAAAATCTGTAAAAAGTAGAATATTTTTGTTATTTTAAATCATTTATAATAGCAAAAAAAAAGGGTATATAGAACTCGATTTATGACATTAATCAGAATCGAGTTGAAGCAGAACATTAAGCTCTAGACAGCCGTAAGATATCGAACCATGCTTTAAAACAAAACAAAACAAAAAAACTCTCTCCTAGATAAAACGAAAACGAAATAATTTTAGCAGAAGAAATCTTTGTTATCATGAATGAAAGATCGAGTGGAACTTTATAAATAAGTCAGTTTTGTCAATCCTTTGAATGAGAATAGCATTGTCAATGCTTCAACCAAGGCATTAGATACGGCTATTATTTCTAATGGTGCAGCAATAATGAAAGGGTTTCACCAAACGGTTGTTGATTCATTGGTTATACCCCTTCAAGTTGTTGAAAATCCTAACACCGAGTTTCTCTCCTCTTCAAACTCGAAAGAAGAAGCTGCAATTGGCTTGAGATCAGTAGCAATTACTGATGCAAGTAAGGATATGGTTGTCGTTCCTCAGCTAGTTGAGAAGGAGGTCTTGCAAATTTCAGATTCAACTACTGCCATGCTTTCTTCAACTTTGAAAGTGATGGCTACTCCCGCAAAGGTCTCTTCAAATATCACTACCTCTACTTCAGGGGTCAAATCTAATTCTAATACTTCTTTCCGCAAAGCTTCTAGTTCAAATAAATTTGCGGTGTTAGATTTAGCATCGGATGTGGTGCTGCCCGAAGATTCAGATATGATTGATTCTGACGAGTCTGAGGATTCAGATGAGGATCTCATAATGAATCTAAAGTCACCATTTTCAGAAAAACATCTCCAAGACAGGCCATAGCAATTGTCAAACAAGGCAATAAATATTGGTCGTGGAGGAAGAGGAAGAGGAAGAGGAAGACGCGGTCGAGGAAATCGTGGTCGACGAGGTGGGTTTGGCTAAACCCAATTAGTCGATATTGGTTTCAAAACGTTTCTTTCTCTCCCTAGTTTTCATGCTTTAGAATCTTTTGTGTGCTTTGTTAATCTCTTCGCTTTGTTGAACTCTATGATCACCATCATATCTCTTGTAAAAAAAAAAAAAAAAAAAAAAAAAAAAAAAAAGAAGTGAAGACCTCTGTTTTAAATCCTCTGCTTTTGTAAATAACAAACTCAACCGGACCTTCTTTTTTGCTAAAAAAAAAAAAAAAAAAAAAAAAAAAAAAAAAAAAAAAAAGTCAGTTTTTTTTTTGTTATTTAATTCCATTTATAACAAACCAACCTTGATAAAAAAAGATTTAACTATTCATTTTACCATTGAACTATCATATGATGTCAGTGAGCTTTATAAACTTAGAAATTTTCAGTTTCTTCAGGAAATATTTTTTTTTTTTCCAGTGACACAGCTGATATGACGATGAGAAGACTACAAGAGGACTGAAGCAAGTTAACAAGAGACCCATGGAATCTCTGCAGTTTTGTTTCCCACTTCTGTTTTTTTTCTTCCATGCTTCACTTTTTCTATCAATATCTCTTTGTTTTATATGTAAAAATTCAATTAAAAATACACACACATATATATATATATATATTATTTGTGCTGTCAAAAAAAATATATATATATTATTTGTATTTGAAGGACAGAAAATTAGCTGATACTGAATTAAATTGCATAAGATTTATTTAAGACAGCTGTAGAAGGACAGAGTCAAATCATGGGACAACCCTATATGTCCAATAAAGGCATTGGAATCCTTTGTATCTCCTACATTTACCTTACAAATATCATAATTAGGCCTCCATGATTAGAAAAAGAGATTTAATTAGATTGACCAAAATACAAAAGATTAATCGCTATGATTTGCAAAAATAACATCATTTTACGCTAAATATCTTACTATAGCTCCAATTTATATTCTTGCAAATAGAAAATTCATAATCATTTTTCTAATGATCACTAAAGTCTAAGGGTGTGGTTAAATATGAGGGTAACAGAGATCAATAAACAAAAAATTTGTTCGTCAATGACAATAACGCACAATAGACAATTTTGAATTCAATTGGTGACATATAAATGACAAGTATCACCAATCATTAAATTACAAACCATAGTCATTACATTTTGATTATAAGTGGTGATATTTTAAAAATGTTTTGATTGCGATGATAAAAGTGAAAAACAAATTTAAAACATTGATTTTTAACAAATTAAAATAATATTATAGTTCTAAAATAACATAATTTTAAAGTTTATATAAAAAAAATCTAACATAATAAGAATATTTAATTTTGGAAAATAAAAATAGAATACTCAACTGATTTGAAATTTTAGAGAGCGCACCAATTATTGCTGTTTCCATATCTGTCTTTTTTTATTATTATTGGTAATCGTTTAGGCAACAAAAACGTTGCCGTTGCGGGGAAAAGGTGTTAAATTACCTCATTATCAAAATGCGAGATACTAGAACTGTTTAAACCAATTGCCCAAATTATCCAACACAACAACTGTTACACCAACTGGCAACAGTTTGATGAGCGGTTGATTTCGAAACCAAATTCGTAAACTATGGTAACCTTGAAGAAAAAAGGTTATAATTGTATGAAAAAAATCGTACTATAATGATGGATGGAGAAGAAAGAGTGGCATGAGACTAGATGTGCCGATGGACAGATGAGAAAAAAGTTTGATTAGACTAAATTTTTTTATCTTGTTAAAGTTGTGACACAGAATCAAGCTAGCAGGTTTATTTTGCAAGTAATATCCTTTATTACTATTATTTTCACTTTTGGTCTCCACCGAGAATCTGATGCAATGATATTCCCCCTTTTTTTTATGAGAAAATTACAGTTTATATACTTTAATAATAACAATTCATAATTCGTAATTACGTCTGTAGCGTAGTGGCCATACAGGTCGGGTCAAGTATGTTACATTTGGGTCAAGTAAGTCACGTGAATGGAGTTGTTTAGTGATGGTATCGACGGTTTTTTTTCGCTACATGAATACATCTCTAAGAGCAACATTATTGGGAGGTGCTTAGTTTTGGTTCTTAGTAAATTTTTTGGTTCTTAACCCAATTTTTGACTCTTAGCTAAGAGTCATGTGCTAAAAGTCATTCCTTAGCAAAATCATCAATTACACCTTTAATTTTAATCTCTTTTGAGCTAAGAACCAAGTTAAGCACCTCCCAATAAGGATGGTCTAAGTTCTATGTATCTTTGAAAATCGAAGTTACTGAGTAAGAACAAATAGTTTATAGTCAAAGATTATAATCGATTTTAGTTTTGGTTTGGCCTCTTTCGTTTTTGGGTTTTTGGGTACAAAATAAAATTATTTGTACTTGAGTTTACAATTATATCTATACCTCTTTAAGAAATGCTCGGATATATATAATATTATTTTTTGAAAAATAGATAGGTTATTGGTTGGTTATTGCATGTGCACAACCTAAAACAGTAGAGTAAAAACCTCTAAATGCGTCTTTATGGGGTAAAATCAAAAGCAAAAAGGTTAAGCTAAATATGTATCTTCAACAAAAAAAATTCTACATGTGTTTATATATAGATTCCATCATATAACATATTTTTATCAGTAGGCATCCAATTTCCATGAGCTATTGGAAGCAAATGGAAAAGGAACACGAACGGAAGTATTCGAAAGAGCTATTTAGCTGAAAACTCTATGGTCATGATGAGTCTCTTTAGACTTTGACGATTTGATCCATGATCATCACTTCTCATTAACTCGTGATTAAGTTATCATTCAAGATCCTCACTCCTACTATCTTTCACTGAATCTTGTATGCCCTAAATGTTCATCCTCCTTTCGGTTTATCTGTCAAACATTCGCAATAAACAAAGTTTCAATTGTCTGGTTTTCATTCAAATGGAAATATATATAGATTTGGCCAGATATTAGAGTTACTAATCAAATATCAGTTATTATAGTCGAGAAGATGACAGTGAGAAGAAAAAAAAAAGATGACACTGACTCACTAGTTACATATATATGCACATCTACAAAAATGTATGTATACAAAAAGGTTGTATCTAATAAAGTACCGGTTTCTGCAAAGGGCGAGAAAAACCCTAGTAGCCCTACGTCGACACTCGACACCTTCGGTTCGCTCCACGAAACGACGTATAGCCCTTGGGTCCTTTTTGGAGAATTAGCCACCTTTTTTTTTTTTAAAGAAATATTTGGGAGCATACAGAACAATCAAAGATAAATTAATAAACTTCTGATTCCTTTACTTACTTTCTTAGACATGTAAAGCTTGTTTCTTTCCAATATTAAGCCATTGTACTTGATGTTTAGGCATAATTGGAAGGGCCAACTCATATGCTTATAGACCCTTTTTTTGTATTAGGAAGAATTAAACTACTTTTAACAAACATTAGAGATAATGCTGACCAAAAAAATCATTAGAAAAGCAAGTATTTGATAGGTTTTGTGTTTTGTTAGCATTACCTTTTTAAAGACAAGATATGACAGAGCCAAAACATTTTGATATAGAAGATTAATTATTGAGGGTTCAAACAAAATAAAGAGAAACATTTTAAAAAGAAGAAGTGAAATGTGACAGAAAATACAGACCGACATCAACACATTGATATCAATGTAACATGTGAACGTAGGAAAAATAGTTCGTAATTAAAGTTGTGAACATGATCAAGTTATGCGACTCCACTAACCTGATTTTAAATATTTGTATTGTTAACATCACTAATTCTTTGGAAACATATACCTTAAAATATAACTGCAAATTTTGAACAATTAAACAAGTCTTATATAATTAAAATTACTAATAAAACGACAATATTATTACATACACATACGAATGAGTTTTACAACAAAGATAAAATCGGTCATTTCAAGTTTTCAACTTCCGAAGGCTAAAAAAGCAGAAACCGAAGCGCTTTCAAAAGGTAACAATGTGAATACCAAATATAAAAAAAAAAAACTAAAGAATGTCATTGAAGAGAGAGGACCTTAATTGGGAAGTGTAAAATAAATGAAAATTATGGGAACTTGTTGCTGCAGTATTAACTCTTCATGCCCCAAGAGAAACAAAGCTCATGAGTTTGTCGCCAACCTTTATCATTTTCCTTCCTTTTTAAACAAATATTTTTAA
Source organism: Arabidopsis thaliana x Arabidopsis arenosa (assembly GCA_019202795.1). Lineage (NCBI taxonomy): Eukaryota > Viridiplantae > Streptophyta > Magnoliopsida > Brassicales > Brassicaceae > Arabidopsis > Arabidopsis thaliana x Arabidopsis arenosa. The sequence goes on from CM032924.1 coordinate 7,115,612, forward strand.
TTACGCTAAACCCTAGCCATCTAAATAATAGACAAAACCTTACTTGTAAATTGCAACCGCTAATTCCCAGAGAATAACACATAGAGAGGGAGAGGGAGAGAGAGAGAGAGTCAAAGTAAAATCAAAGAACATTTATATGGGTAAATATTGTCTGCGTTTTTAGAAAATGATACTGGATTAGATAAATGAAAACCTAGTTTGCTCGCTAGGGTTCAATGGTTCATCGTATCAAATATAGTTAACCTGGAAAGATGGAAAATTAGCTGGAGGTATATATGAAAAAGACTGCATAAGCTAATATAGAGAGATAAAAAAAAAATTAGAGATACCTATTTTGAATATCCGCAATTGGTCATGTTCTTCTTCACCTATTCAAGTCGATGCCTGAAATATAGAGAAACCCAAAATGTTAGTTTTACCAAAAATATACATACGAAGGCAGCAGATATATCATTATGACTATATGTTTAGTAGATCAAGCATGTTTTCGTGCAGGAAAGATTAATCAAGACAATTGGAATACAAAAGAGAGAGGGAGCTCCCTTCAGTCCAATCAAAGAGAATCAATGATCCAATTTGTCTACCGCATCATTCATTCATTTAACGAGTCTAGTTTGAATTTTGGCGACTCGGTATTTGGATGAATGAGTCGGAAGCTAATTGGATCATATCACGACCTGTGAATGGACTCAAGGAAGCTCTCTCTACATATATATTCCTACAACATCAATTCAAAACAGCGAGTATTAAGTGTATCAACATGTATGTAATAAGTGTCCGAGCATGTGTTTGTGTACATCTACTCTATATTTGCATGGATCTATAACCTGGCAAGCGAAAAAGCATGGTTTTGAAGTATATGCAGCAAAGTTTGAAGAAAAAGAAAGAAACCCTAGATCTCATCTAAAAGTTAAAGCAATTCTAAACGGATCTATGACAACTATGATTCGTATGTATGTATATGGAGAGAAAGAGCGTTTGTAACAAAAGAAGATTGATGAAATATTAGAGATGGGAAAAGATGATGATGGTATGTATGTATGTATTGTATGGAGAGAATTGATGAGAGAGAGAGAGAGTTTAAACAAAACAAGATTTGATGGAGAAAGTGAGAGAGAGAGAGAGAGAGGCGTAGAAAATGGATGGTAGATGCGAGGAAATACACTATGGATACAACAAGTATGTAAAAGTAGTGATGGGTTTTTATAAGCTTCAAATATAGAACTTTTCGGGTAAATTTTGTAGAAAAAAATAAGAAAACTCCTCTTTATATTTTCCTTACTTCATTGGTACGTGGACTTGGACACAAACTAAGATAATGTTGGAAACTGTCAATTATTTAATGTGTAGAAGCTTAGACCGGTTAGTTCCCTTTTCTCATCTACACACTTTTATTCCTATATTATTAGTCTAGTTTTTTGCTTTTACTACTAGTCTATATTCTTTTATTCTTCTTTTGCCCAATAATTACATTTTCTAAGTTTTTTATATGAGAAAAAAAAAACTAAAAAAAATTGATGATCGCATTCTCGTTAACATATTAAACCCATTGTTCTTACAATAAAAAAAAAGTCAACATTTCTTTTAAAAACCTTTTAGAGCACCCACAGTGGTGAATGTGTTAGTATGGGTGTAAATAATTTTTTAGTATTATAATTAGAGAGAGAGAAAAGAGAGAGATAGACACAAGAATTTTTTTTCTTTTTTATAATGCTCACACCCGAATGCAACTCTACATGTGGGTGTTGTTGAAAAGCCACTTTTTGCATTATTTTCTATATTAAATTACATACACCCGACGCCTACATGCGCCACTGCGTTTGGTCTTAAAGACCAACTAATGACGAAGAGCCATGAACATAATGAACATAATGTACAAGAGGCCATGAACTAGCACTGCGTTAGCTCTTAATGGTCATAGACGCGCTAAAAATCCTCAAAGACTGAACTTACCATTGACCAACGCCATCAAGATTAACGATCACATTCACATACCAGATGTATGTGAACCTTGCACTTCAAATTCTGGAGGTCGATTCACCGTCAACATTCATCACAGTTGATCAAAACCCTTCACCATATCATCTTCATCATTTAGTAACCCATCACTCATGATGGATGATGGATCCATTTCCATTTTCAAGTCGTCCTACTCTTTCAATAACCATATGCTTTATGTGGTTCACAAAGATATTTTCTTAAGCGACTTTCCTAATCAACCACAAAGAGACGGTCCTAATTCAAATGTACACTTACCTAATTGACTTGGACAAGATCAGTTTTCCTTTGATTGATCTTTGCCTTAACTTAAATTGTTCTTTATATTGTCCGACTCACTGTTAGGGACTCTATGCCCTGTCATTTAGTTAGACTTTATTTTTGCAGTCTTCATGATGAAACAAAATCCAATGGACTCCTTTGTTCTCAATTTTATTACAAACACAACTGGAGAGATGAATACAATAATTCAGGACACAAATTGAAAATCAAAAGCAACAGATTCCGAATCTGGGATCCACAAAACAATATAAGAAAGGAATGAACGAATCCACTCAAAAAAACATGTCACACCATTTAACAGTTGATGGTTTCCTTGTGATATACTCAGTTGTTCACTGTGGTCACATTTTTCAGAAGCATATCCACAACATCTTTGGAAATTCTCGAAGCTTCGTTCTTCAATTGCTCGATTTTGGCGTTAGTCTCTTGCTCAAGCCTCTTCACGTTTGCTCCTGAGTCTCCACTTGTCTATTTTCACATTCAAGATCTCTCATCAATAACATGTGTTTCAAAGAACCAAGATTGGATAAAATAACACATTTTTAGTGGCTTAAGATCAAGTTAATTAATGTTACCGCTTCGAGTTTCCTCTGGAAACCCTGCTCTGTACTGGTTTTATGCTCAGAAACCTCTGTTTCAGCTTCTTCCTTGGCTTGCTTCAGTCTAGTCATTTTTGCTGAAAATCAAAACATATACACATTCTCAAAAACAAGTTGCAATTATGTAACTCATTTAGCGCCAACTGTTAAATTTCCTCGAATGAGCTCAAAGTTACAATCAAATGCTAGTCAACCACTATGTCATTATCATCACTCTTATCAACAAGATTACCATGATATATCCGATCCTAACACTATATCATCACATAAACACATCCACAGTACACGAATAACTCTTGACATTTCATCAAGACATACGTGTAGAAACCCGAAAGAATTATAAGAACATGTAACGATGAGTAAACAAATCAAATGCAATTTTTTTAAGCAATTGTAGAGTTTCAGATTGAGCAAAGAACTTGTAATTACCGGTCCTAGCGGCATTGACAATTTGCTGAGCTTCTTGTTCAGCAGCAAGCAGTTGCTGGATCCCTGCGGATTCCATATTTTCTTGAAAGTCTTCAAAAAAAAATCTGTTTGTGTCAAAAACAAAACAAATCATCGATTTAATTTGGTCAATGAATTTATATAAACTACGTGAGAAATCAAACCCCAGAATCCAAAACATGTGAGCTTCAACATTGTTTAAACAAACTACACAAAACACATGAATCTAAAACGGTGATCGGATCAAGCATAATAAGATGCGATCATCTAAAATTCTTCAGATCAAATCAAAAATTCACAAATTATTCGAATGAGTCAAAAGTTAGATCTATTCAGCCCCAGTAACCAAATTCCAGAAACGCAATTCAGCATTCAGCAAAAAAGAGACCTAAAGGTACAATCTTGTTGAGAAATCTAGGAGAACCAAAGAGAAGAAGAAGAAATTCACCTTCTTTGGCACGAAAATGGACAGAGAGACAGAGATGACCAGAGACAGGATCAAAATTGAATACGAAGAATATAGATCAACAAGATTCATTATTTTCGCATTAAATAATGGGCCTCATGAAACCCATTTTACTATTAATATATTAGGCCCATTTTAATAGAAATCGTCATATTAGGCCCATTTATATAGGCGCAATCGACTGTGAAGTAATTAATTTGCATGTGTATGCATTTTTTTGCTAAGCATGTGTATGCATTTTCAATTCGTTACGTGTTTCCTTCTCCGTAATCATTGCAAACTAACAAATTAAACATCTGTCTCTGTTTATTCATTCGTCTCTCAGATGACTGCAAAGTTAAATAAGAATTTCAGAGAGGTAGACAAAGGACAAAGTGAAAACTGTTTCTATCAATGTATGACAACAACATTGTGAAGCTCTATCGAATGTCATTGAAATATGCCTCACACTAAGTGGTGTTCTTAGTGTTTTTTCTCTGTTTCAATGTGGGAAGAGCATATTCACCGGTACAGAACATACAAAAACGTTGTGTTCTGATATTTCCTCGGAATCAAACAAGAAGAAGGTCATAGCCTCAGCTTTCTTTGCAAATTTTGATGCCGTCACTATAGTTTTTGACAATACATGAATACTTGATCTAGATTTACCTCCTCCTCTCAGTTCTACTTTTTGTTTATCTTTATCTTTTTTCCTTATTTTCTACCGATTACTCTACTAAACACCAATCACCCCTTTAATCTAATCTGTTATGTGATTATCTGATAGTATACACTACTAACCTTGCATCATAGGTGAGGTAAGAATGGGATTCTTACGTGGCCACAAAAGAAATAATGTATAAACTACGTCATGCATGATTAACTAACATGATTGGGGCAAATTAAAGTCTATGCATCTATATGATCACCACATCTTATATAATATGAGAAGGTTTTCTTCTAACTTTACCTATCATTGCGACATTTGGCACTCTCTTTTGGTGACATGTGTCCTCTTTTATTTCATTAATGTTTGTTTTAATTTATTTAAAATTCTTAGGTTTGAAAGTCTGTGCCTACAATTTAATTCCAAAAAAAATATTTCTTTTATCCTATTGATACATTTGACATGTATTTAAATTGAAATTTGTATCTAATTTGTTTTGCCAAAATTATTATCTACTTGAAATCACCACTTATTCATCTGATTCAAAATTCTGGATCAGTAACTTCACAAAAAATTTAGTACATTTTTTAAACTTCTCATAATATTAGTACATTTGGTATCTATTTTTAAATTTAATTGTTTTCCTCATTTTTCTATTTTACATAATATTTTAATATCTCCATAAAATAATTCATCTGATTCAAAATTATGGATCAGTAAAATTTTAACTTCACAAGGTTTTTTTTGAAGAAGCTCTATTATCATGCCATTTGGCATCCTATACATTTGACAAGTGTCCCTTTCCAATTAATCGTAATTAGTGGTGATTAATTTGTAATTATATTGTGAAAAATAAATGGATGATTTTGTTATAAAAAAAAGTTAGATTGGAAAGAAGAAAAAAAAAAGAGAAATTGTTTTTATAAAAAAAGTTAGATTGGAAAGAAGAAAAAAAAAAGAGACAAATTAGAAAAGATTAGAAATATATTTTATGGAGATATTAAAATATTATGTAAGATAGAAAAATGAGGAAAACAATTAAATCTAAAAATAGATGCCAAATGTACTAATATTATGAGAAGTTTAAAAAATGTACTAATATTTTGTGAAGTTAAAATTTTACTGATCCATCATTTTGAATCAGATGAATAAGTGGTGATTTTAAGTAGATAATAATTTTGGCAAAACAAATTAGATACAAATTTCAATTTAAATACATGTCAAATGTATCAATAGGATAAGAGAAATATCTTTTTTGGAATTAAATTATAGGCACAAACTTTCAAAACTAAGGATTTTAAATAAATTAAAACAAACATTAATGAAATGAAGGAGGACACATGTCACCAAAAGAGAGTGCCAAATGTCGCAATGGTTCGAAAAGTTAGAAGAAAACCTGAAAAATTCAAAATAATATTAATTATCCTTATAATTATTTTTTGAGATAAAGGTAGTTTATTTATTTTATATATTAAATTTAAGAGCTTATATCGAAAATAGGCATTTTAAAAAGAGTTCTTTCGAAAACAGGCACTCTAAATAGTAAAAGCATATAATAACTTCAAATTTCACTGTTACGGACTCTTTTGCCCCTGGAATATAAGAGAGAATTTGAGAATAAAGTTAAGGATTTTTACACATGACGTCACATGAGAAAATGAGTTAATATACAGAGACATATAGCTTTGGTGGTGGACGTGCAACTTCGGCCGTGGGAGTGCAACTTCGACGGTAGCACGCAACTTCGGTGGTGGTTCACTGCGTCGATGGTGGAGAGTGGAGGGTGGCGAACAGTGTCGACGGTGGAGAGTGGAGGGTGACGAACAGCGTCGACGATGGTTGGTGACGAATGGCTTCGGCGGTGGTGCGGCGCTTTCTGGTGGCAAATCAGGTGGTGTCTTCGACAATTGTTTTAAACAAAAAAAAACCTCGTGGACAAATTATACAGTATGTTTTATCTACAACAAAAAGTGAACAAATTGTCATTTTATCAACAAAAAACACATAGTTAAAATGCATAGTAGAACACTAGATTGGAATCAACGACTAATAAACTTAAACCCAAACCATTAAGTGACAATATTCATTGCATACACAGTAGAATTTTGTTCAAAATCTTGAAAGTAAAAACACTATACCCTAGATTTGGACGACTAAACCCAAACCATTTCAACGACAGTACGCTATATAACATGCGAGAAAAGTATAAAATATGTAAAGAAGTGAAAACGCTATACCCTAGAACTGGACTTGTAAACCCAAACAGTTAATCGACAGTATGCAATGCGTAGACAATGGGAGAAAGTTATAAACTCAAATATGTTTCAGTAGAATTCAGGAGACTCTCACCACTTTCTGCAATATAGCCAATGTTGTGCAGTATAATAGAAAAACAAAAAAGAGGAAACATCTTTCCGAAACAAAGAGAAAGAAAATAGCTTCACAATCATGTCACTAGACAATTGCAGTCGTAATGGTGATCCACGATTAAAGATACATAGTCTTGTCACAAGTTAGGAATAAACAATTGTAGACAATCATGTCACTAATTAAGCAATCAACTTAAAAAAGTTAATATAAGCAATGGTGATCCACGATTAAAGATACATGGTCATGTCAATGACTCACCTTCACATTGAAGAACATAAGAGGTTCTCACTCAGCCGAAGAAAGATGCAACAGAGCAACTCAACATGCAAGCAAAAGTGGGATATGAAATGCTTAATCTTAAGACCAAAAACTCGACTACATTATAAGTTTACTACTTGGTCAATTAAATACAAAAGCTACATTATCAATTTGATACCTGAACTTTAAAATCAAGCAACTTATAAAACCAATGGTACTTGCAACAAACATGAGTTATATAGTTGAAAAGAATGAGAACATTTTGCAGTAGCCTTCCGTAAATAAGAGAATGACAATCTGTTTGCAAATTGCTAGCACTCCCACATGAGGAACATACACATTCATATCAACAAACCAGCAAATCCTTTAACTATCATAAAAACAGACCACATGAGCAAAGAAAATCAACAACTTGAATGTAAAAGTCAGAAACACAATAACTGAATATATCACATAAAAGATGAAGATAACCTTTGGCCAACATAAACATTAACAAGTTCGTTCATACATGTAGAGATCCATTCAAATGCCATAGCCTGCCTAAAATCCATCTAATTTTTTTCCACCAAAACCTGAATAATCATTTCAGTCACGAAAAATCCTATTGATTTTAGGATGAACAAAACACAAAAAACACCAAAAAAAAATATATAACCCAACAAGCAATTTCACCAATTTGGATAGAGCTTTAACAAACCCAGGTGGAGACTTAAGTTAGGGTGCATGATCCGTCGAAAAATCTGAATCCACATCTCCGACAGCGTGGGGGAACCTTCCGTGCGGCGCTGTTAGTAGTTTTTTTTCCTTCCACCACCACCATCTTCCGCCTTAAACCTTATAGTGCTCTTGTCTTTGAAAAAGGCTGATGGAGTGCTCTCTCTCTCTTCTCGAAGAGCAAATCCCAATTTCAATTTCGAAACTCGTCAAACCGATGGGAGGAAAATGGAAGAGAGATTGAAAGATGATGTCATTAAACTGAGGACATATACGTCTTTTTACATTGCAAGAGTGCCTGTTTTCGTAAGGCATGAAACAAGTACCTAAAATGAAATAAATTTCTAAGACAAATGCCTATTTTGTAATTAACTCTAAATTTAATAAGATAATATCTAAAAATATTAAAAAGACTATAAAGTCTATCCCTGAATATTGTATAAACAAAAAAATCTCAACGTAACAATCAAATTCTTCAACTCCAAAGTCTGCTCCAATTTCAAGGTTATCGTAGATTACGACTTAACATTGGTAGAATGATATAATATACATGTATCATTGATTAAATCAACGTATGGCTTATAGCTCTAACATAATATTCTTTGTTTTATTTACATGTGTTATCGATTAGAGATGGAGTACCAAAAACTAATGGAAATCCAATCAAAAGTAATTTTAGTCAAGAGATTTTAAAAGTAATGATGAACTACTAAATTTTAATCAAATGTAGGAACATGATTCACTTGATAGGTGAATTCACAATTATTTTAGATTGTTTAAAGAAATATTTAAGATAAGAATTATTAAAATTGTTAGTTATTTCAAATATTAATTTCAAAACTAAATTAATAGAATTTCTGTTTTACGTATAAATTCTTTTTAATTAATATTAAATTTTACTGATGCCATTTTAGTAATTTAATATATTAAAATATAGTTTTTAAAAAAGAAAAAAAATCATGTACTTTTCAAAAGAAAAGTCAAAAATAGGACATTTATCCAAATTTACTCAAAATAAATTTCAAAAGAACAACTGAACATTCGTTTCTTCTCTTCTCTATAAGCATATCTTTCTAGACATTATAATTAAGTGTCCTTTTTACCTTACGTTAGTCTATCTAATTAATGAAAACCGTAGCATTATATTTCTTTACGTTACGTTTCTTCTTCACATTACGTTTTCATGTTACAAATCTCTTATTTAATCAATTCCATAAAATCGAGACACTTATTTCTCTTATCTTATTGATACATTTGACATGTATTTAAATTGAAATTTGTATCTAATTTGTTTTGCCAAAATTATTATCTACTTGAAATCACCACTTATTCATCTGATTCAAAATTCTGGATCAGTAACTTCACAAAAAATTTAGTACATTTTTTAAACTTCTCATAATATTAGTACATTTGGTATCTATTTTTAAATTTAATTGTTTTCCTCATTTTTCTATTTTACATAATATTTTAATATCTCCATAAAATAATTCATCTGATTCAAAATTATGGATCAGTAAAATTTTAACTTCACAAAATATTTAGTACATTTTTTTAACTTCTCATAATATTAGTACATTTGGCATCTATATTTAAATTTAATTGTTTTCCTCATTTTTCTATTTTACATAATATTTTAATATCTCCATAAAATACATTTCTAATCTTTTCTAATTTGTCTCTTTTTTTTCCTTCTTTCCAATCTAACTTTTTTTGAAAAATAACCCCAATTTATTCTCACAAGTTACAACTCCAAGTTGGAGTATTTATTTACAATTTTTATTACAAAATACATTTAATGTATTTATATAGTATAATATAATTTAGAGGAATTATTAAATTTAATATGTCATCCCATATATTGTTTTATAAATGTCTCAATGAATGAAATTCTAACTTATATAATTATACTACAAGAAAACAGACCGTTTGCGACTCCCATTTTAGTCGCAAAACAGTCGCAAATACTCTATTTACGACTGTTGTGCGACTAATTTAAATGGTCGCTAAAAATTGGTCGCAAAATAAAGCAGTCGCAAATTAGTCACTTATTTGCGACTAGTCTTATATAATATGACAAGGTTTCCTCAAAACAAGTTCTAAGAATCTGAAGAATCTGACATTTGGCGCTCTATTATTCTGACACATGTCATTTTTTTATTGCAATAAGTCTATTCTATTGAATTTGAGAACAATAACCACAATATTAAAAGTTATATTTGAACAAAAAGATATTTTCCTACATTTTGTCTTTGTTTTGTTCACCTAATTTATAGTAAAATTAAAGATAAAATTATTTGACGATAACATAATTTACGGATATACGATATAAGATATTTGATTTATTTTTATTTTTTCTCTTATATACATCATATTGTCCTATGGTTATTTTCTGTTTTATCTCTTCACTTTAATATAAATTATTCACATGACATGATTGTTACATTTTTTTGAAATGTCATTCTAATTAGAATAAAGTGAATAAATGTTCTCCTATTAATATATAGTTTATCAATATTTAAAGTACTACTAATCTCATGAGAATTGGATTTTCTAAAATAAAAAGAGAATGAGTATATTAATAAATTAACTTTATTTATTTCTAATTAAATAACAGATATACACATTTAATCATATACATTAATCTACCTTTTAATACTAAATTGTAACCTAAATCATATAAATTTTATATTAATTACTTTCTCTATTCAATGTCATTCAACACAGTATTAACTATTATTTGTACTCCCATAGCCCAATTAATCGTTTTAGATTTTTAATGCAGATGTTTGGTAAATATTTTATTTTTACCTTCACTGTTTTAATGTCTTAACCAATAAAAAAATTAGAAAATATTTTGCATAAGGGTAAAGTAGAAAATTTAATTATTTTCTTAATTTTTGTGCAAAAACCTTAAACGGCAAGTAATATAAAACATAGAGAGTATCATTTATTTTAGCATCATAAGAATAACACAATACCGTACACAACGGAAAAAAAAACACAATAATACCACACACCAATCTCAAATCTCAACATGACTATATAATGATGCTCTCTTTCTTTTAATTTGATCTTTGAATTTGGTTTTATGGGTTTCTAACCCTTAATCGAATTATGCTTAGTACCTCTTACCACTACTTACTCTATAGTGAACTAAATTGACATCAAATTCTTTTTGTGGTTTCTTATGTTTTTGTATTTATTTTCTTATAGAGTTTTTTTAATGTTCAAATTGTTTCAATTTTGTGTGAAACCATTACATTTTGTGGTTTCTTATGATTTTGTATTTATCTTCTTATAGAGTTTTTTATATTCAATTTGTCTCAAGTTTGAACCTTCATGTGTGAGGTCATTATATTTTTTGTGGTTATCAACAGTTTTTATTTGTTGATGAATTTCAAGAAGAACGCTAACCTATATTATAAGAAGTCACCAACTTTATAAGGTAAATTACCTACGATTAAAGTTTTGTTTAACATCAATTGTATATTCTATGACATCATTTACTAATATTAATGATTTTTTCTATCTTTTTTGTTTCTTTTAAAAAAAAATACTTTTTTTAATGTCATTTTTCTAAGTTTGGAAGCAAAAGTAGATTTCAATCCATAATGTTATATGTTTAAAGTTTATGATGGTAAGATATGTTTTATATATTTTAATTCTATTTTTTTCTATGAGAAAATAAATAAGTTTATCGTTTTGTTTCGAAATATATATAAATGTTTTGTGTATGCTAACTATATTGTTAAAAATATTTATATTTATATCTGATTATGAATTGATTTTAGCTCAAAATTCTAAATAGGTGACCAGTTTTTCATAATCACTAAATACAATTTCATATCTCATATAGAAACATTTTTAAAAGATATTCTACACATATATAAAAGTAGCTCTTTTTTTTGGCTGATATGTGCCATATTTTTTTTCTTCTATTTTTTTCTTTTTTCTTTAAAATAAATTATTTTGATAACTTTATTTTCTGATTGATGCAGTAGAAATTGAAGAAAATATATTTAATGATGTTTGAGTTAACAATTTTCAATAATTACTATGACATCTTATATATATCTTTCTTTTTACTATCTTTTTAAAGTCGACAATTGACAATATAATATGTTCTTATATATTTGTTTTAGCGATATGTGCCTTATTATCTTATTTTTCTTTTTTACTTTAAATAAATATTTTACATCATGTTATTGATAAATAATTTTCTGATTAATAGAGTATAAATTGCATAAATTATATGCCGCTATGCCGACAAAAAAAATTGCATAAATTATCTCCTGATAATGTTTAACTCGCATATATTTTAAATAACTACTTCGAAATTTTATATAGTTGCCTTACCTAAAATTTCTATTATTTTAAAGTAAACAAATAACATCAAAATATAGGAAAAAAAATTGAATGTCTTAGCAAATTCGATTTTTCTAAACAACGCTAATTATGAATACTACCGTTTATAATTATGACTATTATGACTACAGATGCTAATAATTTCCTTTCTAATTCAAAAGACTAATAGTTACGTGAACTAACTACTACATGAATTATTTATAAATCATATTCATCAAATTATTACTTGGGATTTAAAATATGTTCTCATATTGGAATTAAACTAAATCCTCAATATAATATATAAATCTTATGGTAAGTGAAGTTTTCAAATTATCATCTACTTTTTATATGCTAATTTTACTAATTAATTAATCAAGAAAAATAGATAATTTGTGGAATAGATGAAGACCTTTGATATCTTCCGTTTATTTACTCTGTCTTAGAAAGATCAAACTCGATTTGATTATAAGAAATTTATAAAATTTTATTTACTGTCTAAGCCAACTTCTCCTAAATTTCTGACACAAATTTTTCAGGTTCAGTCACGTGAAAATCAAAGTTTCTTATACTCCAATAGTTCAACCATGAAAATTTATATTACCATATATACTACAAATCTACAACCATGTTAGTTAATTTGGAATGTCAAGCATTTTTTAAAAAATGAGTGATGATAGTTTTCTAACATTGTGCCCATAGATTATAGCACATCGGACAGTTACAGTCCCTCTTTTGTCTAAAAACCTAATTTAAGCAACATGTTTTCTATAAACTGATGATGATGGTAATACATATCTCAGTTTATGATGGATGAAACCGGGGAACCCTTAAATAATTTGCTGATAACTCAGCCCAAGTCAATGTTTAGTATTTTTCCTAGCTTTGAATTTTGTTTACAATGAACATGATTGGAAAATTCATGTAATGCATTATAGTTTTAGTTTGTTGTTTATTTTACTTGCATCTATAGTTTTAGTTTACGAATGAAGATGCTAAGTGTTAAAGTATGTTAGATATATGTTTCGATAATATATATTCAAATTATTCCCACGCATCGCGTGGGACATTTTCTAGTATATATATAATATCTATGCTTTATCGATAAGATCTATTCGGTATTATTAGTTTGACATAGCAGTAGTGCAGTTCTACTTCTTACCACATTAATAGTATATTGGTTACGTAGCGGTAGGATTACCGATATAGTACACATAATACATAGACTGTGTATATCAAATGGTATGATTTTTGTACCCTTTTTTTTTTTTCTGTATTCAAATTCATCGTTTAACGTAAATAAATATTAATATCGGTATCATTCTCAAATTCAGTTGTTGTTTGTATTATATCCAACTCTAGAATTGAAAGTTAAAACGAATTGTGATTATGTTGTAACACTAAAAAAGACAAATTCAAAAAAAAAAAAAAAAAAAAAAAAAAAAAGAAAAGACAAATTCGGCTACAGATTTATCATCAACTTATATTAGTTGACTCTCCGATGAAAGCGATTATATGACCAAGTATATATATGTAAGTTTAAAGAATCTAATCAACTTTCTGTATGGCCGAAACGTTACACATCCACGTGTCACCGGTATCTTATTACCTCCCACGTGTCCGGAACTCCAAAACCACTATTATTTTTTTGTATTTTTTGCCGTCTCGTAATATTTTGATTAAATAGTATTTGTTTTGGATTCCATTTAGAAAATCACTCTTACCATAAATTTGGGTGGTTTACCATTTCCACATGACAGATATAGGTAACAGGTGTGCACACTGCACAACCACAACGTTAGATCAAGAGTATAGTACATATATATATATTTTTTTTTTTCACTGAAAGATTGATATATATTTCATGATTACGAGCAATCATACAAAAATGGGTAACGGATCAAAGACAAACATTGTAGATCAACCTCATTGAGTATTACACTAAGCAATACTACTATCTTTTTCAAAAAGATGTTTTAACCAAAGAGGAAACCCGGTTGCTACGTACGATTGGCGGCGATCCTCTTTTGTTACACTTCTGGCTATTAGATGGGCTCCAAGATTTGAGCTCCTTTCTTCACCAACCAGTTTCCAAACCAAAAAATTCCTTAAGAGATCAGTCAAAAGAATGCCCTGAAACTTAAAAGAGGGCCAAGCAGGTGGTCTTAAAACAGCACCTATGAGTTCCTTGTCCTCAGAACCAAAAATTATCTTGTCAACATTTAGGCTTTTCATACTCTCCAAAGCCCATTGCCAACAAACAATGCTAGCGTCGAGTTTGCTATTCACCTCTGCAAATGACCTTCTAGCATGAGACATCACATCTCCAAACTCATTTCTAAGAACCCACGCAGCTCCTCCAATTCTTCCAGTTCTGTCCCATGATGATCCAACATTACATTTTAACCAATCATGAGGAGGAGGAGCCCATTTCACTTTAACAGGAGTCGGAACAGGCTGCTCCAACAAGTTATCTCTTCTTCCTTCAAAGAAAAACCGGTTCCTATTTTTCCAAAGCTGCCACAAAATCCATGGAAAAGATCTTCTAGTCTCCAAAGGAATCAGATTATTTTTGGCAGAAACGAAGAGATAGAAGAAGTTGTGGTAAAGTGAATGAGAGTCAAAACCTTCATGCCCGCAGCTCTGACATCTTGAGTCCACTTTAAGTCCACGACTCATCATTTTATCAACCACAGGGACAGCACCACTAATAACTTTCCACATGAAGTTCCTGATTTTAGTGGGAGTGAGACTTTTCCAGATTAAATCTTTAATCGGTTGGATGGAAGGCTGCATTTGAAACTCACAAATCAAATCAGCCTTTTCTCTTTGAAAAGCAAACCAATAACCAGATTTAACCGAGTATTCTCCACTCTTGGTATGTTCCCACACGTGAAAATCTTCAGAGGAGATGACCGGTTTGATTTTTAAGATCAATTCAACATCTCTGGGGAAGAAATGCTCCTGTAAAGACTCCAAATCCCAAGTACCAGCAATTGGATCCAACAGATCTTTTACCTTCATATCCAAATCAAAAATGATGTTTCTCATGAGTGGGGCTCTCATAACACCATCCAAAATCCATCGAGCAGTCCAAACAAAAGTATCTTCCCCATCACCAATCATCTTTCTAAGACCAAGATGTAGGAGATCTCTACCATGAAGTATGCTCCTCCAAGCAAAGGAGGGTCTATCTCCCAAAGCAGCTTGAAGAAATGTGCCTTCCTCAAAATATCTGCTCTTTAAAAATCTTGCACACAAACTGTCCTTATCCTGCAAGATTTTCCAGGCCTGTTTGGCAAGCAAGGCCTGGTTAAAGACCTGGATATCTTTGAACCCTAGACCACCCACATGTTTGGGAAGACACAACTTGTCCCAGCCTATCCAATGCATCTTCCTTTTGTCTTCAGTAGAGTCCCACCAGAAGGCAGCCATAGCCGCAGAGAGCTTATCACAAGTGGTTTTTGGCAGCTTAAAGCAGGACATAGCATATACTGGCATTGACATGGCAACAGCTTTGAGCAAAACTTCCTTACCTCCTTGAGATAGGGTTTTTGCAAACCAACCAGACATTCTAGCTTTCATTTTGTCATGTATGTAGGCCAACAGATCGACTTTGGAGCCACTGAAGCACTCAGGCAAACCAAGATACGAACCGGCTCCTCCTTCACTGAAAATCCCCAATTTCTCTTGAATTTTCCCTTTATCCAGCTGATCAACATTAATCCCAAAGGTAATGGAAGATTTATCAAGATTAATGAGTTGGCCTGTGACCTTACCATATGAAGAGAGGATGTTTTGGACAACTTCACATTGATCTTCCTTCGCTTTGAATAAAAACAAGCTGTCATCCGCAAATAAAAGATGGTGAATTGCAGGGCCATCAACAGAGAACTGAAGTCCATTAATAATTCCGGCCTGTTCAGCTTTGTTTAGCAGGTGAGTTAGTCCTTCAGCACATAAGACAAACAAGGATGGTGATAAGGGGTCACCCTGTCTTAAACCCCTTTTTGGGTTAATCAAACCAAAAGGCTGCCCATTGATCAAAACTGTATAAGTCACCGAAGTTACACAATACATGACTAAATCAACCCATTTTTGACAGAAGCCTAAAGCCAAGAGAAGTACATATATATATAATAATACTTTTGCACATGTTATTTATCATAGATTCAAAAACATCTAAACGTACTTAATTACTTGCTGAATGCTGATTGCGAACGCTTACATATTCATATGATCAGTCATATATATCCCAAACTTTTGGATAACTAATGGTTTGTGTTAATTTGTGTACATGTTAAAACATTAATCAGCAATGTATGATTTTATAAGAGATTCTACAAGAAAAAGAAAAAAAAAAGAATCTGACAATAGTTTGTACATGTACCATTATTGTTATTTCCGTTAAAAGAACTAAATTTTCTAAGTGATCCAATAATCAAACCAACATTTTTATATGTTCAATCAACCGAGCATTGACATTGTTAACTTAGTAAACGATAATACACTGAATTTGGAATCTGACTTTACAAGTATGATTGATGATATTTTGTTTTGTTAAGAATATTTTAAAATGTTATTGATGAACATTTCAGATATATTAAGATACTTCATTATGTTGGGAGAAATAATGGTTTTGTTGTTTTGAAAACATAATTGCTTTTCTAGTGTATATTTTTAGGTTATTAATTACATACGCAATATATAACATATAGAAGTTTATCAAAAAAAAACATATAGAAAAAATTATAATTTTTGGATTAATTTTTTGACAAACTTTTGGATAAAACTCAGTTATAAAAATTTATTGGAAGTCTAAATTTATGGCACATATATGACGCATATATCATGATATTATATATTTGACAACTTCATATGTTAAGTTATCCAAATTGACTCCATACAATTAAGAACATAATTTGGTATATAAAATAAACTTATTAGTTTTGAGATGTAAAGTTTCGTCAAGTGTCAACGAGCTTCATAGATTTTACGATGTATAATATTATGTCTAGCTTAATTTTTCTGTTTGGGAGAAATATGAAAGTCTCCTCTTCCCGAGTTTGTTTGAAACCTAGCTATATATATATATGAAGCAAATGAACATACCTCTTATTTCTAATTTTTTGGTTAACATGTTTTTTTTTTCTTTAATAATAGTATTTTGTTGTTATAAGTAATGATTTCAATTCTCATATTTTCGATGAAATCAACATAAGTGTAAAAAAGTAAAATTAAAGACAATTTTTTTTACTTGTGGAGGATATGAAAACAAATATTTTGACATTCTTTTTTATCAAATCCAAAATGTGAATTTTTTTTTTAATTAGGAAGTTGGAATATATTTGACTTAAATCTCTCTAGTTAAAAGTATGTGATCTGTCATATTAATTGCAATGTTGAATGTTAATCGAATTTGGATATGTATACACTCTTTGTTATCCCATATATATGACGGCTGTCAAAATAATCTTTTCAAAATAATACCTTATTCATTCATTTGTACAACTGAGACCTTAATTAATGGCTTAATTCCATTTACTTAATTTAAATAGGGATATCCGGATATGTGTATATAAAAATGTTGGTCGGTGTTTAAATTCGGGAGTTAGTCATATATACTTTTTATGCATGTACGAGATATATGGAAGAAAATCCTTCTGTGTTTAAGAGAAAGCAAAAAAATTCGATCAAGAAGCTTAATTTGGTCAACTTTACGTCGCTAGAAAGGTGTGTGATGGTGGCGAACCGACGATAACCGATAAGAGAGAGTATATATACATTTGAGATATATTTACAAAAGTGTCTAATTTGACTATTTCTTTGCTTTCTTCTTTTGGTGGCCTGAAATATGAACGCCAAGATAGAAAACAGACTGTAATTTTGGCATTTCTTACAAGTGGGCAAGTCTACAAGTAAGACTTGCAATTCTATCTGAAAATCCTATCAAATTTCTGTGTCATCTCCTTTGATATATATTAATGTTATATATATATTTTTTATGTCATCAAAAAATAGAAGTCTTATATTAGTAGAAAATAGAAGTCTTAAATATAAATTTGGTTATACTCATCATATCAATTATCAATTTTATGTATATGTTGGGGGTGAATTTTGACGGTAGGAGAAGACGAATATCAGATGTTGACATGTGAACGCATTGTCGTCAATGAGAACATGCATACAATGAAATGTGTAAGAATCCAATATTGATAAGTGAATAGGAATTTTGTAATTAATGGGAATTGGAACCAAATTAAGAGCTCAAATTATAAGTACAAAGACTAGTTGTTTGACCAAAACAAAAAGACTTAAATATGGTGAAATAAGACTAATATTATGTGAAATCTTAGATCTTCTAAAGGAATTACTAGCTAGTGATAGTGAAACTACATTATTGCTTGAGCTTTGTATAAACCAATATAATTTAAAACAATGTACCACTCACATATCCCATACAGAAAACAAGTAGATATTTATCTATTACTAGTTTCCAAATACCGTCCAAATTGGGAAGCATTTCTCACCAATTTTTAAAGAAATCAGTTTGCTAGTTGCCAACCCTAAGTCCCTAACCTAAAGATAATGTTTAACTGTTTTATTTATATTAAACAAAAAAAACAGAAGAAGAAATCATTCCCGCGCAAACAAGGGTATTATTGGTATTTGGGTCTACTTGCAGCCTATAAAAAGACCCCTAGTAACGGCCTAATACTGCATCCGCTTCTTACTCAACATTTTATCCTCATTCCTCTCAAGTCTCTCTTTAAAATATTCCAATTTCACGAAAACGAATCATCAATCCCTTTGCAAAGATTTTAGATCAATCAGCGTTTTCAGAGATATATTTATCCGTGAGTATCGCCTCTCTATCTAAACGAAATCTCTTGTTTTGATCTTATCTGTTTGGTTTCTGAGAAAAAATAACGTTATCAAGAAACTTTATCTCAATTTGCACTTTCTTTGTTAGGTTTCTTCAGTTGACTAATCATAAATTTTTTTGTGTGGTTAAAAATCATAATTTTACCTATAATGCTGATAAAATAATACTTAAAAAGTCCCTAATCGGTTCATGTGCTATTTTTCCCGGAAATTGCAAGAGAATTTAGTGGTCGCCAACTTTTACTTTTCAAAGTGAATAATCTTCGTAACATTTCAGATCTTGAAGGCATGGGAACAAACGGTACAACATGTCCAGGACCAATGAAAGCAACCTCTAATGGAGTGTTCCAAGGAGAGAATCCTCTGGATCACGCGTTGCCTCTTCTGATACTTCAGATCTGTATCGTTCTTCTTCTCACTCGTCTTCTTGCTTTTCTCCTCCGTCCTCTCCGGCAGCCACGTGTCATCGCCGAGATTGTCGTACGTTTCTTTACTTCTTTATGATTTATCTCTTTTTTTTTTTGGGTCAAAGTTTATTATTAAAAATCTCATTATCCATTTTTGGGGTCTAATTAAAAGTCAAAGATAGTACTAGTTTGATCAATAATTCGATAAGGTGACGGATTTTTTCGGAAATTTACATTAAAAGTTAAAATTAGTAGCCCCAATCATACACTTGAATTAGTCTTCGGGCTTGTTTATGACGATATCGTAGGAACTTTCATCAGAATATTCGTTTTCTTCCACAAAATTCGCTGACACGTTAAGCTTTGAGATATTAATAATATCTTATAATATCCGTTTATGCATCCACGTTCCTATGAATCTTGTGGGAAGTGATAAATTTCAACATTTTGAACAGATAAGATTTTTAACTTTGATTAGTCAGTCGTGGATGATGAATAATACACTTTTAAACACATATCACTGATTATTAACACTTTTTTTTTTGGAATTATGATGTATTTAAATTTGAGTTTTATGTTGTGGTTTTAGGGTGGAATATTACTTGGACCATCAGCACTTGGGAAAAGCTCAAAGTTTATCAACACAGTTTTCCCACCAAAGAGTCTAACGGTTTTAGACACACTTGCAAACTTAGGACTCATCTTCTTCCTCTTCCTCGTTGGTCTCGAGCTTGATCCCAAATCCCTCAAGCGAACTGGAAAGAAAGCTCTCTCTATCGCTCTCGCCGGAATCACTCTTCCTTTTATATTCGGCATTGGAACTTCTTTTGCTCTCCGTAGTTCCATAGCTGATGGAGTCAGCAAAGCTCCTTTCCTTGTCTTCATGGGTGTTGCTCTCTCCATCACCGCTTTTCCCGTCTTGGCTCGAATACTCGCTGAGATCAAGCTTCTAACCACTGATATCGGAAAGATTGCTTTGTCGGCTGCTGCAGTCAATGACGTGGCTGCTTGGATTCTCCTTGCTCTCGCGGTGGCTCTCTCTGGAGAGGGGAGCTCTCCGCTTACATCTCTCTGGGTGTTTCTCTCGGGTTGCGGTTTCGTCTTGTTCTGTATCTTTGTTGTGCAACCGGGGATTAAGTTGATTGCTAAACGTTGTCCTGAAGGAGAACCAATAAATGAACTTTACGTGTGTTGCACGTTAGGAATTGTTCTAGCAGCTAGCTTCGTCACGGACTTGATTGGGATCCACGCGCTGTTCGGTGCGTTTGTGATCGGGGTTATTTTCCCTAAAGAAGGCAATTTCGCGAATGCTTTGGTTGAGAAAGTTGAGGATCTTGTGTCAGGACTTTTCTTGCCGCTCTACTTCGTCTCAAGTGGTTTAAAGACGGATGTTGCGACGATCCAAGGAGCTCAGTCTTGGGGACTATTGGTTTTGGTTATATTTAATGCTTGTTTCGGTAAAATCGTTGGTACAGTCCTAGTTTCCCTTTACTGCAAAGTTCCGCTTGACCAGTCTTTAGCGCTTGGTTTCTTGATGAACACGAAAGGCCTTGTTGAGCTCATCGTCCTCAACATTGGTAAAGACAGAGGGGTAAGTCTATCAAATTCCATATTAAAGATCACGTTTTACAAAAATATTTGCATGTTTACTTAATTATTTGATGTGTTGTCACAGGTTCTGAACGATCAAGTTTTCGCTATAATGGTTCTAATGGCGATTTTCACCACATTCATGACGACTCCTCTAGTTCTAGCGGTGTACAAACCGGGTAAATCTTTAACCAAAGGTGATTACAAGAACCGAACGGTCGAGGAGACGAACCGGTCAAACAAACCGCTCTGTCTCATGTTCTGTTTCCAGAGCATAATGAACATCCCCACGATCGTCAACCTCATAGAAGCATCCCGAGGTATAAACCGTAAAGAAAATCTATCAGTCTACGCGATGCATCTTATGGAGCTTTCGGAGAGATCATCGGCTATACTTATGGCACACAAGGTCCGAAGAAACGGCCTTCCTTTCTGGAACAAAGACAAAACAGGGAACAATAGTTCTTCTTCCGACATGGTTGTGGTTGCATTTGAAGCTTTCAGGCGACTTAGTCGTGTCTCAGTACGTCCCATGACGGCTATCTCACCAATGGCGACTATACATGAGGATATTTGCCAAAGCGCAGAACGCAAGAAAACCGCTATGGTGATTCTTCCGTTTCACAAGCACGTTAGGCTGGACAGAACATGGGAGACGACTCGAAACGATTACCGTTGGATTAACAAGAAGGTTATGGAGGAATCTCCATGTTCTGTTGCGATTCTGGTTGATCGTGGACTTGGTGGTACGACACGTGTCGCGTCTAGTGATTTCTCGTTGGCTATAACGGTTTTGTTTTTCGGAGGGAATGATGATCGTGAGGCGTTAGCGTTTGCGGTGCGAATGGCGGAACATCCCGGGATAACCTTAACCGTTGTTCGGTTTATTCCTAGCGAGGAATTTAAACCGGAAAACGTGAAGGTGGAGATAATGGAAGATCAGGTCGGTTCAGGGGAAACCAGATTGATTGATATTGAAGCTATAACCGAACTTAAAGCAAAGATAAAAGAACAAGAAAGTTCTCGTTCTAATTCGGATTCGGAATCTCAAATCGTTTACGAAGAGAAAATCGTGAAATGTTACGAGGAAGTTATCGAGGTTATTAATGAGTATTCTAGAAGTAACCTTTTCTTGGTGGGGAAGTCACCGGAAGGTTTAGTGGCGTCAGGGGTAAACTTGGTAAGAAGCGACACACCGGAGCTTGGACCGATCGGGAACTTGTTTACGGCAAGCGAAAGTATTTCGACTGTGGCGTCAGTGTTGGTGGTGCAACAGTACACAACAAGCCGTCCGGTCGTGGGTTCGAAGAACGTCACAATTGAGTCGCTGGTTGAGGATTCAGAGAGTCCTTAGTGAATTTTATCTTTGTGATTCCAAGACTCGAAAGGTCAAAGATTGGCTTGTATAATAAGTAATAACGTTTGTTTCATATTGTAAATAATAACTACGTATATATGATTTCTGTAAGCTAAGGTCTCCGTGACATTTTCTTCTTTTAATTTACATGACCAACTAATATAACATCAATTGAACTACCAACGGCGAATAAAATGCTCTAATTTGATTCTATATAGTTTTTTCACAGTTCCTGTTATATGTCAAATTAGTTTTCAAGATGGAAATTTGGTTCAGAAAATTACCGAACTTCCATGGAATTTACTTGACGACTTTATGGAATGTTTTGTAGTTGACGACTATTTTGTTAGTGTGTTTTAGAGAAAGAAGAGAGAAAAACCAATGGTAAATCATGCAGCAGAGCTGTCGACTTCTACGATGCATCATGCTTCAGACTAAAACCAAGTATGTGCTTATTTTGTAACAAAAATGGCCTTTTCCTTGAGTCCCAGATAACTATCAATTCTAACAACCTAGTCTTAGTAGTAGTTCAAAACCAATTTCCGTACTAAGGAAGAGTTTTTTTTTTTTTTTTTTGATATCCTGATAATCTCTTGAAACTAAATTATAATTATCTTTAGAAAACTATAGAAACAATCTAATTTTTTTTAACTCGCTTCAAAGTCTTAGAAACATGAGCTTGCACGACACCGAGTGAAACCAAGACTCTACAACCAAGTTCATGACATGGCGGTCTGGTTTGATATTCACCTCTGTTTTAACTTCTCCATTTTCAGAGGACTTGTTAGAAAACTTTAGTTCAGATCATTTTATGAGGCTTTAGTTCAGGTCTTTTAGTTTCTTTTCTTTTTTCTAATTTGAAGGATAAGATCTTTGTGAAGTTTCTTACGTTGTCTCAGTTGTTTTAGCATAATTGGTTTAGAAGTTTGTTTACTTTTTCTACATGGGTCTACTTTGAAATCAGTAAGGGACAAAAGAGGAGTTAGGCAACTAAACCCCTTTGAACTTCTTTTTCCTTTTTTAATCAAATCCTCTTGTTAGACATTTTGACGTTTGTGCCTTTACTCATGTGTTAGGAAGGAGTTAGTGACAAATATTATTGACTTATATACTTGTTTTAAAATTAATAATAGAAAATAGGACGATTTTTTAAAAAAATATTGAAAAAGAGTTGTATTGAAAGAATAAGACGATTTCTTAAATGAATTACTTGATTACAATGGTTCGCACATAATTTTTTTTATAAATATGTTAGTCTTACACTGAAAGTAAAGCGATAGCCGATAGAGGGATAATTGTTCTAGTACACGAGCATGCCCTTGTATAATTATAACATTTATTATATACATAAAATACAATAACAATATTAGCTTTATATAAACATCTTCGTGAATCATGATACTGTCCTCCTGACGATCAACACTTTTGGTTTTCTTTGCAAAACTCGTATCATATCAATCCAACGTCTTTATTCGCACATTGTTTCATCAACTGTGCATCTTGTTTAGATCTGGAGTTGATTATTCAATATCCGTTAGTCCGTAATTACACGAATAAAGATGTAAATTGATGTAAAACTTGCGATTTTTGTTTTTTTGTCAACAATTCAAGTTTTTATTAGTGAGTTTAACAAAAAAAAAAAAACTGAAAATGTAAAAGTATTACGACATAACCCAAATATGGTTTAGTTTTTTTTTATTCGATTAAAAATATGGTTTACTTAACAAAAGTAATTTAAAAAATAGGGTGTCTTGGGAAAGTAGTACGTTTTTAAAATTTAATTGGGAAAGTAATACGGTTACTATTTAGAACTAGGACTCAGGACCCCCGCGATGTCGCGGGGAATATATTTCAAAAAATATTTAAAAAATATCAAACGGAAAAATCATAATGAATTGTAATAATTTTGAATTTTTTAATAACAAATCAATATATATTTTACAAAAATTATGATAAAGAAAACCCTCACAAGCATTTATTAAGTATATTAATATTAGAAAAATAATAATTTGTAACTAAAAAACTATTCCCAAGTGCAAAAAGCATAAACTAATAAACCAAATATTACAATGGTTTGATAAATAAGCAAAAACGTTCCACGTCAAATAAACCAAATGATATTGTGTTAAATTAAACGGTAACAACAATTCATTTAAATATATTTTAGTATTTAAATATTTTTAAAAAATATGACGAACTTATCCGAGAAACGCAACCGTAGATATCAAATATTCCAAAAACTGCAACGGTTCGTCAATTATACCAAATGTTGCAATAGTTCTTCAAATATACTAAAGATAACAATGGTTTGTAACACAAAACCAAAAGTTGCAATAATTCGTCAAATAATCCAAATGTTGAAACAATTCAATTAAATAGTTACAATCTCATTAAATACATTTTAGTAATTAAAAATTAAGAATTAAAATAATAATTTATGAAAAATTACACCGAGAGACGCAGCGGTAGATAATTAAATGTTATAGCTATTTATAAAATAAACCAAAAATTGCAATTGTTCGTGAAATAAACTAAATATATAAACCAAATGTTGCAATTGTTCGTAAAATAAACTAAATATTGCAATGATTCGAATAAGCGGTTTCAACTGTTTATGAAGAGTTACAATAAAAAACGCAACCGTAGAAAACATTCAGAATGCAATTTATAAAAAAAAAATATAACGGTAAAATATATATTTTAATTAATAAAAACATTAACGAAAAGTTGCGATAAAAAGACGCAACCGTTCAGATGTGCAAATGGTATTTATTAGATTGCTATTATATATAGATTAGTAAAATAGTCAGTTTTTGTTAGGTGAGAGAGAGAGACGTGTGGGGGCTTTAGTGGGTCAGGTTTTTTTTAAAAAAATCTTTTTCTTTCTTTATTACACATTTCCTCAAAGTTTATTAATTAAAATGCTCTTTAGTAAATTTTATTTTTCTAAAATTGATCATATAAATAAAAATCTATTTTTTTTCTCTATCATTTGATATGCATTTTGTTTAATGATTTTTAAAATTTATATTATAGGGCACTGTACAAATAATATCTATACAGATATAGACCGCTGTATAGATATAGACCGCTGTACAGATATAGACCGCTGTACAGATATAGATTACCTGTACAGATATAGACCACTGTACAGATATAGACCACTGTACAGAATGGTGCATCTGTACAGAAGGATATTTGTTCGTTTAACAGTAAATTATGATTTCGTTTAACAGATGCATCATTCTGTACAGTGGTCTATATCTGTACAGTAGTCTATATCTGTACAGTAGTCTATATCTGTACATTGGTTTATATCTGTACAGTGGTTTATAACTGTATAGATATTATTTGTACAGTGCTCTGTAATATAAAATTTAAAAATCATTAATTTGTTCAGAAGGATATTTGTTCGTTTAACAGTAAATTATGATATCGTTTAACAGATGCATCATTCTGTACAGTGGTCTATAACTGTACAGTAGTCTATATCTGTACATTGGTCTATATCTGTACAGTGGTTTATAACTGTGTAGATATTATTTGTACAGTGCTCTGTAATATAAAATTTAAAAATCATTAAACAAAATGCATATCAAATGATAGAGAAAAAAATATAGATTTTTATTTATATGATCAATTTTAGAAAAATAAAATTTAATAAAAAGCATTTTAATTATTAAACTTTGAGAGAATGTGTAATAAAAAAAGAAAAATTTGGCCCACTAAAAATGACCCCACACGTTTCTCTCTCTCTCACCCCACTTTTTTCTATCAGAGAGAACGTGTATCTCTACAACAGTGCGGACCTGACTACTTCTTTAATTTTGAATAGTGTCTGTACTACTTTCCCAATTAAGTTTCATAAACGTACTATTTTGCAACATATTCCTAAAAAATATGGTTTTTTTTATTCGATTAAAAATATGGTTTTTTTTTATTCGATTAAAAATATGGTTTTTTTTATTCGATTAAAAATATGGTTTTTTTTATTCGATTAAAAATATGGTTTAGTCCATCTTTCTTCTATTTCATGCGGGTTAAACTTTTTTTTTTTTTTTTTTTAATGTTTCGCATGTGTTTGGTATGTGTAGATACTGTGTTACAGTAGTACCCAACCACAATGCCATTGTAGATATTGCGTCGAGTTTCATTTTCATATCTTTGTAATTTCCTTTAATGAAGAAAATGGTTGATTAGTATAAGCAATCTTAGAAGCAAAGCTAGAACGTGATTTGGTTATTTATTTTACAAGTTACCTAACTTAAACCATATGGACCGCACATGAGTGATGGGCGTTCGATGTTTTAAAGCAATATTTCCTAAAGAGTTTTTTAATAATTGGTTTGTTTTTCCATTTCTGCGTAACACTTTAGTTTTGTTTAAATTTATTTCAATATAATTAGTATATTACTCAACTTGCTGTTTTATTAGCTAGCCTTCGACTTTATGCTTTTAGGTTGGACTCACCAAACCATTTAATAGTATCAAATCATTAAATATATCTTTTTCCTGAAAAATAATAATTAAGTTCTATCAAGAAAGTGAAATTAAGTTGTAGCTTAGTTACCACCAACCCCGCTTTTGTCCCTCCGCATGATCGCAAAACCTTATTATCACTCTAATTTATATCTTAAATATAAATTGGCAAAAGATCAACAACCCATTTAGCTGTGTCCCTCAAACTTTGAATTTTCTTTCTATTATCCAAATAAATTCAATTTATTAAAACAAGTGGATACACTTCTATATAAATGGGGCTAAGTCTTCTTCATTTTACACAATCCAGTACTCACTAGTCACTAGTCTCTAGCTAACAATGTCATCTCTAGTAGTTAAACAACTCTTCAAATCCCTCTTCTCATTCTTCTTATTAGGTCTTCTCTTCTCCGATACCGTTTTATCGTTCCGAAAAACAATTGATGAGAAAAAACCCTGCAAACATTTCTCGTTCTATTTCCATGACATCCTCTACGATGGCGACAATGTAGCAAACGCAACCTCTGCCGCTATTGTAAGCCCTCCGGGACTAGGAAACTTCAAGTTTGGTAAGTTTGTGATCTTCGATGGCCCCATAACAATGGACAGGAACTATCTCTCGAAACCCCTGGCTCGCGCACAAGGCTTCTATTTCTATGACATGAAGATGGACTTCAATGCGTGGTTTTGCTACACGTTGGTGTTTAACTCAACGGAACACAAAGGGACATTGAACATAATGGGTGCTGATTTGATGATGGAGCCAACAAGAGATCTATCGGTCGTTGGTGGGACAGGTGACTTCTTCATGGCTCGTGGGATCGCTACCTTCGTGACGGATTTATTTCAAGGGGCTAAGTATTTCAGAGTTAAGATGGATATTAAGCTCTATGATTGTTACTAGGTAATAATATGTTTTTGTTTGAAAATTGGATGTTAACACAGAGATAATGTGTTACTAATAAGTGTTTTTGTTGTTTTTCCTTTCTATTTGGTGTTATCTTTTTGTTTATCTATAATTATGTGATTTATTTCAAGGGGATAGATATTTCCGAATTAAGATGGTGTTGTCTCCCTCTGTCTTTTCAAATTAGCAATATGATACTGTAACTTTTTTTTAACCAAGTAAGCAATATGATAAAAGATTTCTCCCTCTGTCTTTTCAAATAATAAAATTGGATATAGAGTAACTTTTTTCTTTAACAAATACAGTAAGGTTAGGGTTGGTTTAATTCTATCGCCAATTAATTTGGATCCTAAATCGTTAACAGAGAGGACTCTAATCGTCATATATGTTTCTTCTTCATTAGATCACAAATACTTGCTGGCCCATGTTTATCAGGCTGATCGAAGCCGGACCAAGTAGAATAATAATGTATAGGCCCATTAATGATCCATTCTGGTTACTGGAGAAGCAGTCTCGCTGACTCGCTCGTCGCTCCGATACATTTTCTTTCTAGCCAAGTCGTTGTTAGGTTGTTAGGTTTTTTCCACTAGTCGGTTGAATTCGTGTATAATCCGATTTCATTTTATTTTTCTTTCTTTGGGCTTTGGGCTGTGATTTTTTAATGGAATTCAGTTATCTCTAAGGGTTTCTCTCGGTTTTGATGGATTCATATGGTTTTTATTTTATTTTGTACA
This sequence comes from Arabidopsis thaliana x Arabidopsis arenosa, assembly GCA_019202795.1. NCBI lineage: Eukaryota > Viridiplantae > Streptophyta > Magnoliopsida > Brassicales > Brassicaceae > Arabidopsis > Arabidopsis thaliana x Arabidopsis arenosa. The sequence continues at coordinate 7,144,095 of CM032924.1, forward strand.
ATGGCAAGGGTAGATGTGGTGTGGGGATATCAACGCTTTGAACAAAAATTGTATGGATTCAAGATAAGTTAAAGCTTAAGAATCAAATGAAACATTGATTAGCTTTTGCATATAGTATACAATGTCAAAGTTTGTACTTAATGAAGATCAAACCATTTTGTTACTAATGTATATTCCAAGAAAATATAACCAATGAAGAGATTCTTAAAATATGGTAAAACATATTAAGTCGACGTTAATATATGATTCGATTGTTCATAAAGCTCGCATTTGGTGTCGTAACTTGATTGGATTCATCTTATAAGATGCAATTATGTCAACAATGATCGATGAATGGTCCATAGCAATATAAAAATATAAAGGAAAAAACAATATACCAAACTATATAACTATATGGAGTATATTCTAGACACGAAATTGTCATTTTCCAATCCCAATAACATACTTAAATAATTTTCTAAGATAAAGTATGGCGAATATGTATCCCCCCTTTTACATTATTTTAGGTCTCGAAAATTGTTATGGTTTGACAGACCAAATCATAACGTAGTTCGGCCAATCATTTCAAACCAAATCCGAACTACTAATGCATCACCATGCTATGAAAAATGGATCTCATTCGATCTTTTTATATATATAAAAAATTATTAAATTCAAAATTCCATAGAAAATCGAAAAAATGGTATGATATTTTCTAAAAATATAAATTAGTAGGAAATCTCAGTAGAAAACGGTGTAAGAAAGTGAATTTTTTTTATATCAATTTCCTACCAAAATTTTAATATGCCAATATATGTTTTTACGATTAATGTGTGTGTGGGGCATAATTATCTTCTAAAGAATGTTGGGGCAACTACCCGCATTAATAACGTGGTGGTCGAAAATCAGCCTATACCAATTAAAATACACATTTCTATGACAACCCATCAGTGCTCATTAAATAGGACGTAGGTTAAAAAAGATGAAGAGAAGAAGATTCTAGCATGCACAGTACTATCAAAATGATTAAAAAAAACGGTAGAAACCATGTTTTTAACCGTCACGTTCATTATATAAACCAAGGCGACGACAAGTGTTATCATCAACCAAAACAAAACATACAAAAACAAGTGGAAGCTTTAAAACGAAAGAGAGAGAGAGAGAAAGAAATGGCGACGTCGGGAACGTACGTGACGGAGGTTCCGTTAAAAGGATCGGCCGAGAAACATTACAAGAGGTGGAAGAACGAGAACCATGTATTCCCTGACGCCATCGGCCACCACATCCAAGATGTCATTGTTCACGAAGGCGAACATGACTCTCACGGCTCTATCAGGAGTTGGAACTACACTTGGGGTATACACTTACTTATACTTTCTCTCTTTATATCTATTATTTAACAGTTTATACACACACACAATAGTGGTGTATGTGTGAAACTAGGGTTTTGACCTTTTGGTGCGCAAAATGCCAAGTAGTCTAGGGTTAATGAATGTTATAAAAAACAAATTAATAATAATACTACATAGTTGTACCATATTTTCAGAAGTAGCTCAAGAATTCATCTAAATATATTCATAATATATAGGTCTTGATGTCTCGCTCTTGACTATTTCAGTTTCCATATTTTGCAATTTTTGTTTACATAAGAAAACGAAAGTCAGGTTTTCTAAAAGTAAAGTGTTTTTCACTTGTTTAATTAAGAATATTTTGAAAAAATGTAAACGCAAACACTGGACACATGATTGTGTACGCGTACATTAAACACGAAAAACAACGCAAAAAAGAAGAAGCAAACAATCGAGTTCATACAGTCAACATATAATCTAGATTGGTTAGTCTAGTGTATTTTGTTTTATGGCATGATTGGTTTGGTCTTGGTCTAGTTAAAGAACGTATTATTGTGAATATAGCTCTCTCTAGGGTTTAGATTTTAACCAATAAATGTGTAAAGATGGAAAGGAGGAGGTGTTCAAGGAGAGAAGAGAGATAGACGATGAGACTAAAACGTTGACGTTAAGAGGACTTGAGGGTCACGTGATGGAGCAGCTCAAAGTGTATGACGTCATCTACCAATTCATTCCCAAATCTGAGGATAGCTGCGTCTGCAAAATCACTTTAATATGGGAGAAGCGCAACGATGAGTCCCCCGAACCAAGCGGCTACATGAAATTCGTCAAGAGCTTGGTTGCTGACATGGAAGAACACGTCATCAAAACTTAATCATTATCCCCACGGTCACAGTCACCATCACCATCACCATCTTCATCATCATCACTATCTCGATTTATTACTTAAGGTGTTTTTTTCAGTATAATATATGGGGTCTTGTGGAGTTTCATTTCTATGTATTGCCGTTTGGTTATGTAAGATGCTTTGATATATTGTTATGCTCATGATCATATATCGGGTTCGATATAATGATTCTTAAGAATAAGTTATTATACGTTGTTTCAGCGTTTATTTTATTTGCAATTTTTCATATATGGATTAGTAAACATCTACTGGTATTAGGTAACGATGTAGTATGTATGGATTAGGCAAAATTCTGAACTACGTATATTATGGTCACACTCACATTATACATCTCAATATCTCATTATCACCTCAAATTGGACTGTTTTGAGCCTAATCTTGGTGACGTACATAAATAGACAGCAAAAATTTTCATAAAATTCTAAAAAATACAGTTTTATAAATTGCAAAAGATTCTAAAAATTATGTCGACTTGATATTTTTCAAATTTTCTGTTATATTTTAGGTCGATTTTTTTGTCAAAACAAAGGCCTTCGTATTAATCATGAATGTTTGGGAGATTTTAGGAGGTTTTTAGATTATAGATTTTTGTTTTTAGATTTTAGATTTTTGTTTTTGGTTTTTGAATTTTGTAAAAATAAAATAAATAAACAAATGGAAAATTGAGAAAAAAAGATTTCGTAGAAAAAATTCTCAAAAACGCATTGAAATGAGATTTTAGATTTTGTTAAGAAATTAGTATAAACTCTTAGAATCTAGATTCCCTATTTTTTAGGGAATCCACTTTTTTCAAAATCTTGAATTGTTAAAAATGTATTTTTGGAAAACTAAAACCAAAAACCATTTGAACAACCATAACCATTCAAGGCCTTTATCTTTGTTTTTTTTTTCTATATATATATTCTATTTTTTTAATTCTTAAGCATTTCGATTGAGGAAAAGAACCATAAAAACGACATCTAAAAATAGTAAAATATTTATTCTATACATGTTTATGAAACATGAAATTAAAAAGTTTTCACTTCATACCAAATTAAGTACCCGCTGATCTAGTATATATTTTGTTGTAAATGTGCCTGATTGTAAAACTTTGAGTTTACGACCATAAGTAGCACCCAGATAGATCATCCAATATCGGACTTTCCATGCAGCTACATCATTATTTATTAAATTGTAACGAATATATGCGTCCAATGATTGATGTTAAAATGCTGGCCCATGCAGATGCTTTTAATATATTCTTTGCGAAAAATGCAACTACTCTGATGCAGTCGAGATTTATTATTGCTTGCTTCTTACCGAATTCAAATAACTCGACCCCACAAATTCGATACGGCTAATATGTGTCTCACCCTCATGAGTCATGACCCGATCCTAATTAAAGCATTAACAGAGAAATTTGAATCGTCATATGTATATCTTAATTAGACCCCAAGTTCTTCTTGGCGTGAAAGACCAAGTGTATGGGCCACTGATGATATCGATCCTGGTTACTAAAGAGTAAAGACTAAAGACCGAAGAACTTGACATTTCTCACCTTATGTTCGCTGACGATGTCATGGTTTTCTTTGATGGATCCTTATCCTCCTTAGATGGCATATCAGACACAATGAACTTATTCGCTGCTTGGTCTGGTTTGAAAATGAACTGCGAAAAAACTCAGCTATTTGTTGCGGGCTTGGAACCAGGTGAATCCTCTATTTTTTCAAATTCAGGATTTGCTATTGGTTCCCTGCCCATTCGATACTTGGGATTACCGTTGATGAGCAGAAAGCTAAAAGTATCTGAATTCTCGCCGCTGCTTGTTAAAATGGAAAAGAAATTTCGATCTTGGGCAGGCTTCTCTCTCTCTTATGCTGGGAGACTCCAGCTGATCTCCTCTGTCATTTATGGATTGGTAAACTTCTGGTCTTCTGTTTTTATCCTTCCAAAAGCTTGTATCAAGAAGATGGAGTCATTGTGTGCCAGATTTCTTTGGTCCGGTTCAATTGATTCTCATCATGGAGCAAAAGTGGCATGGGCGGATGTCTGCTATCCCAAGAATGAAGGTGGTTTAGGACTGAGACGTTTGGGAATCTGGAATTCCACTCTTTGTCTTAAGCTGATCTGGTCTCTATTTGCTGGAAGCGGGTCTCTTTGGGTAGCATGGCACCACCACCATCATATAAGAGGTAAAAGTTTCTGGTCCTTACCGGAATCTGTTCATCTCTCTTGGAACTGGAAATGTTTATTACGACTAAGAGCCTTGGCTGAGCCCTTTGTTAAATGTGATGTGGGAAACGGTATCAAAGCAAGTTTTTGGTTTGATAATTGGCTGTCTTTAGGTCCCTTAATTAAGTTCATTGGTGATGATGGGCCGAGAGACCTAAGGGTCCCAATACATGCCAATGTTGCTTCCGCTTGTGATGCCCATGGTTGGAATCTTGCAGCTCCTAGAACTGCTAATGCTTTGGCTCTCCATAGACACCTTTCAACGGTCAGACTTCCTCTAAATCAGCCTGAGGAGGACACTTACTCTTGGGTTATCCATGGAAAAGCCTACCATTATTTCTCCACTTCCAAATCTTGGGAAGTTCTAAGGCCTAGAGAGACAATTAAAGACTGGACTTCCTCGGTTTGGTTCAAAGGAGCGACTCCAAAGCACGCATTTACTATGTGGGTCTCTCATCTGAATAGGCTGCCTACTCGTGACAGGTTACTCTCTTGGGGCTTGCAAATCCCACAACATTGCTGCTTATGCTCAGATTATGTTGAATCAAGGGATCATCTTCTCTTGACCTGCAGTTTTAGTACTCTTATTTGGCAGTGGATTCAGGTTAGACTACGTCTCTCTCCTTGTATTTTTTATACATGGAATGCTCTCCTTGTCTGGACTAAGATTAAGACCGACTCTGCACCTCCTATTCTTCGGAAGTTGGCTGCTCATGCTGCGGTCTATCACATCTGGAAGCAGAGAAATAACGTTTTGCATAATGGCAACACTCGTCTCCCTTCGGAAATCTGCAAGGACATCGATCGGGAACTGAAAAACACTATCACTGCAAGAAGGTCTCGGAAGCTCTTCAGAGATCTAATGCTTCTTTGGATCCGCTAATTGTTGATTGACACCCAACAAAACTTTGTAAACCATGTTTTTTATTCTTTTTTGGCATCGTTTACAATCTATAGGTTAAGCTTCTTTTGTAAAACCTCAACACTTCATTTTAATGATATTCACATTCCTATCAAAAAAGAGTAAAGACTAAAGAGTGAGTAAACTGCTCAGCTTTTGTTTGATGAGCCTGTCTCATAGTCTCTTTTGAAACCTCTATGGGTAAACTAAGGAAACTCATCAGTCCCATAAGTTTATTATTTTCTCTTTTTAGTAGGAATGTAGGATGGGTGTTGAGTTCATTTTATTAGTAATAATTTTGGTTAGATCAAATGAGATGGGCTACTTCAGTTTTTCCTTGAACATTACGTTACGACAATACTATTAAGGATTTAACATTGATATTCTTGCACGGTATCCCAGAACCAAGAACTTTGGAAGAGAAATATGTTCGGAGTTTTTATTTAAATGTACATGTTTCAATGTGTATATATCTCTCTTTCATTCTCGCGCTCTTTGTTTGCTTTTTCTTTTTTTTTTTTCAAAAAAACAAAGATATGAAGAAACATATAAAAGACACACATATTTAATTTTTAATTTTATATGTGTAAATGGGTCAGGCAAAAACTTTTAGAATTTAGGGGGTGATTGGTAAGCACTTTTAAGGCTTTACAAAAGTTTTAAAGTTTTTATTTTGTCAATCAAACTTTTTTGACTTTAAATAATTTTAAAGCCTTCAAAGTCCTTATTTTTTTCTTTACTCTTTGAATTCGGTTTTTTTCTAAAGCCATGTAAACCTGACTTTTAAAAATAAAAAAAAATAAAAATTAATGGTTTTCCTTAATTTCTTTTTCCCATTATATGAAAACTTCTAATAAAATTCATTGGAAAATTAATCTTAAAAAATATTAACTAATTTATAATTGGTTTTTTTTCTTGTTCTTTTAAGATCCATTTATGTATATAAAAAAACATTAGATATTACATTTGATACAAAAATAGAGAAATATAAATGATAAAAACTTTTCATAAAGTTCTTTGTATGAATTTCGTTGTTATATTAAAATTTGAGTTTATATTCACTGTAATTTATTTTATTTAAAATCATAATTTTTACAGCCACAGCTTCTACAGTTTTTTTTGTTACCAATCACATTTTAACAGTTAAAGTCTCTAAAGTTAAAGTCTCTACAGTCAAAGTTTTTACAGCCAAAGTCCTTACAGCGAAAGTCTCTACAGCCAAAAGTAACAGTCGTTACCAATCGGCCCCTTAATGTCTTCAATCAAAAGTTCAGATCAAAGAAGAAAATGTTCTTTTAACAAGCTTTAATCGCAAATTTAGTTCACTAACTGCATATATACGCTTTCAAACAAATATGTTGAAATTCATATAGAATTACATTGAGCATAGACTTGAAAAGAAAATAAAAACAAACTATTTAGAAAAGGAATGAAATACTTTACATAATTTTTGCTTCTTATCATCTACATTAGCTATCGGCCGGTGGCTTCCATCCAGCTCACTCGACGAAATAATACATACTGATTTTAAGTCATATATCGTGAACAAACTATCTACACATATATAATTTCATACACTGATACAACTAATTTGTTTTGCTTTAAATGAAATCAAAACTAAATATGAAATCCTTACAAAACGTAATTAAATGTCCATGCGCAGCGCAGGTAAACTCTTAATAATAATAATAGATATTCAGACTGACTTTATTTGTCAACGATGCTGCCAAGTATCACAAACGTTATTCAGAGATATATAGTGAGTAATCATGAAAATGATATGAGCAAGGATATACACCATGCCTTCCCTGACGCTATCGGCCACCACATCCAAAGTGTCACCGTTCACGACGGCGAATGGGACTCTCACGGGGCCATCAAGATTGGAATTCTACACCCTGGGTATACATTTACTTAATTATACCTTAATTAGCTTCTATATATAGATTCCAACACTTTATATACATATATGATTATATATTATCTATGGCCTATGGGAGGTTTGAAAAAGAAAAAAAAATTGTCTGTGAGTGAAACTAGCTATGATATCATGCGATCACGACGTGGAGATGCTCTAACACACCATCTTCCAAACTTAATCACCCTCAGTGGATTTCAAGACAAATATCAAGACAATTATGGTTATCTGAAATTTGGATGCTACACCATTTTGGATTCTGTGGCGCTTATAAAAATTATCAATTTATCATTTCTCTTGAGAGCGATATGGCAAAACAATGCAACTAAAAATCCATATAATTTACCACAAATAATGCAATTCAATAGTCTTTGAAGCAAAAATGTTCTTTATGACTTGCCGACACCAATAATGCTATTTAGAGGCACACGGACCATGTCTGACCTTAATCTAAAGCCCAACAAACTGTTGTTCTATGCAGCATATATAAGTTTTTTTTTTGTTTGGTCTACATTTCATTATCAAAGAGGATACAAGGTATTACGTATAATACATGGTGGAAAACAGTAGAGATACACAAAGCCGGCATAATCTTCGGTGGCTGGGTTTGAATCGCATACAAAGATTGTAGGCATCATTATTTGTTTAAATATCATGGGGGTGCGGTGGTTAGAGGTGTTTTTGTTTGGCGATCGGTTGTTTGGTTTGAATCTTATATTCCTCTTTTTATGATTTTTTATTTAGTATTTAGTGAAAAACAATTCAACGTCTATATTTACATTTTGCATGAAAATAAAATAAAATAAAGATTTTTTTTAAACGTCTATATATTATATAATAAAGAATAGAGCAAGTGAATATCCTAAAAAAGTAAAGACAAATCGTTTAAACACTTGGCTTTTATGTACATTTGATTCAATTACCATATACACAGATATTAATAATTGTTCTCGTGATTAAGATGTATGGGGCATGAATCATGGTACATGATTATCTTCTAAAAGGGATGCTGCAGTGCCAACTACCCACGTTAATAACGTGGTCCAATATTAAATAAGATTTTAATTGAAAGCCTTTAAACAAAAATAATTAAATAACACATCTCTTACTCATTAAATAGTATATGGTTAAAAAAATAGAGAGAAGAAACGGTAGAAACCATGCATGTTTTTAACCGTCACGTTCACTATATAAACCTAGGCGACGACTAGTATAATCTCATCAATCAAAAAACAAGTGGAAGCTTTAAACGAGAGAGAGAGAGAGAAATAAATGGCGACGTCGGGAACATACGTGACGGAGGTTCCACTGAAAGGATCGGCGGAGAAACACTACAAGAGCTGGAAGAGCGAGAACCATGTCTTCCCTGACACCATCGGCCAACACATCCATAATGTCGTTGTTCACGAAGGCGAACATGACGCTCACGGGTCTATCAGGAGTTGGGACTACACATATGGTATACATTTACTTATACTTTCTCTCTACATTTATTTAAGAGATTTAAAACTATTATATCCAAATATAGTTTTGGTCGTCTATTGCCAAATATGAAATATATGATCATTAATTGATGTTCTATAAGACCAAAAAATGAAAATATCATATTTTGTATTTCTGTTTACATATGAAAACAAAAGTCATATGTTTGAAAAATATATATAAACGTAAACACATGATATATAGTCACATATTTATCATCTTTATGGCATGACTAGCTAGTCGATCGGATGTTGGAAATTGTAACTAATAAACATACATGTGTGTAAAGATGGAAAGAAGGAGACGTTCAAAGAGAGGAGAGAGATAGATGATGAGAATAAAACATTGACGAAAAGAGGACTGGAGGGCCACGCGATGGAGCAACTCAAAGTGTTTGATGTCATTTACCAATTTATTCCCACATCTGAGGATAGCTGCGTCTGCAAACTCACTATGCTATGGGAGAAGCGCAACGATGACTTTCCCGAACCAAGCGGCTACATGAAATTCGTCAAGCAAATGGTTGTTGACATTGAAGGCCACGTCGCCAAAGCTTAACCATCATCCTCACCGAGTCACCATCATCACTATCTCGATGTATCAATAATGTGTTTTTTTCAATATAATAAATGGGGTCTTGTGGAATTTCAATTCTATGGAACTGTTTGGTGTGGAAGATGCTTTGATATGTTTTTTTTGGTAAAAGATGCTTTGATATGTTGTTATGCTCATCATATATCGGTTTCGATATAATGATTATTAAAATAAGTACGTTCAGTTATCTACATGTTTCAGTGTTTTTTTTTTTTTTAAATTTAATTTTTTTCATATATATGGATTATAGTAAACATCTAGTGGTATTAGTATGTGTGGGTTACGTAAAATTCTAATTAGCAATTAAGTAAATAACAAGAGTACGTATATTATGGTCACACTCACATGTTTTACATCTCATTTTCACCTGTTACCCTTAGTCTTGATGACGAAGTCTACAGAATATACCGTAGAAATATCATTGTTATAGAATTTTGTTTTTACAAATTGCAGATAAACCTTTAAAAAGTTGTCTATTGACTCGATAATTTTTCCGGTAGATCGAGTTTTTCTGTCTAAACAATGGCACTCGTATAAAAAATATAACGACTGCAAAATCGTTGTTTTTAATTTAATTTTTAATATTCTGATTTTTAAGATCTTTAGATATTTAGATGAAGGAGAAGAACCATAATGACGATCAATATCTATAAACAGCAAGTATATTTAATTTATGTGATAAATAGTTATGGTCGGCAACTGACAACATGCACCATCGATCAGACAGATCATGTGGACCATGTAAATGATTATAGATTAGCAATCAAACTAATGCAACGAGATTGATTATTGCTCACCGAATTCAAATAACCTTACCCCACCAATCCGATAAGGCTAATATGTGTCTCACCCTCATAAGTTCTGACCCGATCCTATCAAATTTGGGATCCCGAAAAGAAAGATAAAAAGATGGTTTCTTTCAACTAGTGAAAGCTTATTTTAAAAGATTTAATTATAATTAGCTTCGTGTAGATATAAGATTATTAGACCATCAGCAGTGGCAAATGTGTTTGTGTGGGTGTAAGTATTTTTTTAGTATTATAATTTAAAGCAAAAGAGAAAAGAGAAAGAGAAAGAAAGAGAGAGATAGAGAGAAAAAGTGTTACACCCGAGTGTAAACTTACACCCGGGTGTGAAGAGAGAGACAATTTTTTCGTTTTTTTAATACCTACATCCCAAGACTCACACCCACCTGCTTGCCCCACTGCCCATGCTCTTAGGGTGTGTGTGAATTGTGATTAACGTCCCATACGAATGTACCTACAAGCTTAGACCTCCGCGTTATAAAAATTAATAATAATATTTCAGTGTTTCCTTTTTTTTTGCAGTTCAGTATAAAAAAACAGTAATTGTTTTGTTTCCAAGAAATACAGTAGTTTATTTGATTCAAATTATATGGCCAATTAATTTGGACCCTAAAAGCTTACGTGTTTCTTCATTATTCCCCAAGTTTTTGTTGGCCCAACTGTATCGGCCCAAGTAGGATAATCAATAGGCCCATTTAACGATCCATCCGGGTTACTGGAGAAGTCTCGCTACGAGAGACGACGACGTGTTCTTTCTCGCCTGAGTCGTCGTTGATCACTGGTCGGTCGTTTATCTCTTTCTGGGCTTTGATTGTTTTAGAAATTCGATTATCTCTGAGATTCGTCGCTTCATTTTACTTGATTTTCACATGTGGGGAACAATTAGAAACGCCATTGACGTTCTAGATTCTTGAGGCTTCATCTCTCGAAACTGAAATTAGATAGTTTTTATTTTCATACTCTGATTCTCTTGAGAAGTCAGCTTTCGTTCGTAAGACGTTTGAAATCTCAAGTCTTTGTTTCTTCCAGGCAACAATTTCTCTCAAAGATGGCGTTTTTTGGGCTCTCCCGTGTTTCAAGACGGTTGTTGAAATCTTCCGTCTCCGTAACTCCATCTTCTTCCTTTGCTGTTTTGCAATCACAACATAAATCCTTGTCCAATCCTGTTACTACCCATTACACAAATCCTTTTACTAAGTGTTATCCTTCATGGAATGATAACTACCAAGTATGGAGTAAAGGGAAGGAATTGCATCAGGAGAAGTTTCTTGGTGTTGGCTGGAATTACAGATTAGTTGGTGGAATGTCGTCGTCTTCTTCGGTTTTGGAGGGAAAGCCTAAGAAAGATGACAAGGATAAGAGTGGTGTTAAGGAAGCTTCTTGGATTGATTTGTATTTGCCTGAAGAAGTTAGAGGTTATGCTAAGCTTGCTCGATTGGATAAACCCATTGGAACTTGGTTGCTTGCTTGGCCCTGTATGTGGTAAGTTTGTCCTCTCCTTTGAGTAATGTAGCTTAGTTATGAAGCTATGTGTGTTCCTGGTTGCTTTGGCGGTGATGTTTTTCGAATGAATTGCAGTTGAAAGATATGTTTTTCTTCTCTTTATTGTAAGGCTACATTTTAGTGGAGAAGTTCTTGCATTCTGTCATTTGAAATTTTTAATCAAAGCTATATGAATCTTCTCAAAAACTCAGAGGCACGGGAGAGTGGCTTTGTGGTTAAGGATTGATGACGGTTCTTCGTCACTCAAGAGTTTTCTTGGTGGTTATAAAAGTTATAGTAATATGAATTTAACTGGGTTTCTTAGTCAGGAATCTTATCTTTTTGATAGTCTTTAAATTATATAACCATATTCCATTTTTCTTCGAGGATCTGGTTCCAGAGATAAGTAAATAGATCGAAATTCTAAATCTCAATCATTGTTGTCTAGGTCGATTGCGTTGGCTGCAGATCCTGGAAGCCTTCCAAGTTTTAAATATATGGCTTTATTCGGTTGCGGAGCACTACTTCTTAGAGGTGCTGGCTGTACTATAAATGATCTGCTTGATCAGGACATAGATACAAAGGTCAGTTTGTTTTTACTCTGTCTTATGGTATGGTGATAAAGAAAATGCTGTCAAATTCATTTATCCCTTTAGTATATTGGTTTACGAAACATGTTTTGTGTAACTATTGGTGTGAAAGTGTTTCTGCTTTGACATCTGGAAGTGGTCTTGATGCTTGTATGCCGGATCAATTAATGCCAACATTTCCAGTCACATTTCTGTTTTGCGTAATAGTTTATCTGCATGTACTGATGCTTTGTTCAGAAAGTGAAAGACTCCATGAATTAGATGTGGTGAAGGTGGAATATGTTTCTCGATTGAAATATGTGTTTGAGTAGTTAGGGTAGCTAGACAGCGTTCGTGTAACTGGATTCATTCTTCTATAAACAAAGATGGGTTGCTAGTGAGTAATAATAAGAGTATTTGAGGCTCAAGATAGTATTTGGTTGTTGTCTTACAAATTTCTTTTTCTATCCAGGTTGATCGTACAAGATTAAGACCTATCGCCAGTGGTCTTTTGACACCATTTCAAGGGATTGGATTTCTTGGGATACAGTTGCTTTTAGGCTTAGGGATTCTTCTTCAACTTAACAATTACAGGTTTGTTTTGAATTTTTGCATGCCCTTAAGTCGCGTATTTGCAAGTGTTTGTTTAAAAATTCACTCACACACACTTATGATTCACCCAGATGTAGTTGGCCCAAATTCTGAAGACAATGCCTTCCCTTTAGTTTTGTGATTAAATTCTTTTTCTACTTGAGCTCATTTCAGTATGTATATTCTGCAGCCGTGTTTTAGGGGCTTCATCTTTGTTACTTGTCTTCTCCTACCCACTTATGAAGAGGTTTACATTTTGGGTAATTTAAATCCATTTTGGCTTCTCAAAGGTAGACAATATATTTTTTCTCGGTCTCTTTTGATCGATTCTATTTTGTAAATTCAGCCTCAAGCCTTTTTAGGTTTGACCATAAACTGGGGAGCATTGTTAGGATGGACCGCAGTTAAAGGAAGCATAGAGCCATCTGTTGTACTCCCTCTCTATCTCTCTGGAGTTTGCTGGACCCTTGTTTATGATACTATTTATGCACATCAGGTATATTCACTTTATTCCCTTAGCTTCAAATTCCATTGGTTATGAACAGTAGCTAAGTAGTTAATCTCAACTTGTGCATATCGCTTCCTTTGTTTTCTCTATTTCTCGCTTAAAATTTATTTTCAGCTTTTGTTTCATGTCTCATGCGAAAGCATCCATTTCGATGTTCGATTTTTGTCAAATGACAATTATAAAGAAGAAAATTACCCTGCTCTCCCTTCTATTCCATCTGAAATCTATAAATAAGTGAAGAGTTAGCACCACAAAAGTCTTCCCGTTTGCAACAGAAATGAGAAAGGAAAGTTACCTTGTAGCACATTGAAAAATGAAATAGGTTGATTTCAGTCTCCTTTTGATATAGTATATGCCACAAGTTACAAACCCAAAATCTCAGCTTAAGTTCAGTTTTTATGCAAGTAATTTTGAGATACTATAGAGGTAATCATTTTTTTTTCATGGGCTAATGTGAAAGAATCGGTCATTGTGTCTCCAGGACAAAGAAGATGATGTAAAAGTAGGTGTTAAGTCAACAGCTCTTAGATTCGGTGATAATACAAAGCTTTGGTTAACTGGATTTGGTACAGCATCCATGGGCTTTCTTGCACTTTCTGGACTCAGTGCAGATCTCGGTACTCAATAAACTTCACAAGGGTTCTTTTGTGCTTCCTAATTCCATTTACTGTCTTTTGATTTTTTTTTGGTTTCTCGCTCTAATGATTAAGGGTGGCAATATTACGCATCACTGGCCGCCGCATCAGGACAGCTAGGATGGCAAATAGGGACAGCTGACTTATCATCTGGTGCTGACTGCAGTAGAAAGTATGAAAATATGGATTCTTTTTACTCTTTCTCAATCCAAAATGTATGATTTGGTCTGGAAAACTAATACTTAATGAGTTTTGATGTTTGCACAGATTTGTGTCAAACAAGTGGTTTGGTGCGATTATATTCAGTGGAGTTGTACTTGGAAGAAGTTTTCAATAAGACACTCTGTTAACGAATGAGGATGAAGCTATAGAATGATGAACCTATATATGAAGAATTGAAAGTAGACTATAGAGACAGTTGAAGTGAAACAGAGGACGTGGTCTTGCTACAAAGTGGGTCTAATTCAGGATCGAAAAGCTCAAGGAGCCATAGTCAGAGAAGCTGAAACTTTACTCTTTTAGATTAGATAGATACTATTTCTGGTTGTGGTAAAAAGGAGCTGTTGTTGTTTGGGATTCAGAAGTGTTGATAAAGTAATGAGCAAAACCTTTTGGTCAAACTAGAGGCTTTACTTTTGGCTTGACATACGTAATTTATCTGTAAATTAAGGGATGCTAATAATTTTCCTTTCTATAATCTCAAATTGCTTAAGATTAACATTGAATTAGCCTTGTGATTGATTGGGAAAGTGGGAAACATCTATGCAGAAGATTTCCACATTTCACTAATTTATCTTCCAATGGGACAAATATTTTTGTTTATACGCGGTTTAAATTTCTCCAGCTATACGCCAATAAAAAGACGCCACGTGGTCACCGTGTTCGATCTCAGACATTAAAAAGCCATAAGAATCGGAGATATCATCTTTCTCTCTCGATTGACTTTATTGACTGAGAGAAAAGCTTTGACAATGGGCCACAGACACAGCAAGTCCAAATCCTCCGATCCGCCACCGTCCTCCTCCTCTAACTCCAAATCCTCCGATCCACCACCGTCTTCCTCCGGCCACCATGTCCAACCTGTTGGAGAACGCCGTGGATTGTCAGGCGCCGGAACCGGCGGATCCCGTTCAACAACCACATCTACTCAGCAGAATGGTCGGATCTTAGGTCGACCGATGGAGAACGTTCGAGGAACCTATGAGTTTGGTCGTGAGCTAGGTCGTGGCCAGTTCGGCGTTACCTATCTTGTTACTCACAAAGAGACCAAGCAACTATTCGCTTGCAAGTCAATCCCTACGCGCCGACTTGTTCACAAAGACGACATTGAAGATGTTCGCCGTGAAGTCCAGATTATGCACCATCTCAGCGGTCACCGGTAAATATCTTTCTTGTATTTCACTTGAAAATGCTTCTTTGACATTTTCCGAAATCGAATCTGAAATGCCTTTTGTTGGAATATTGGTGAATGTTAGTCTAGAACCAATGCTCAAGTCTATTCATGAGATAACTATATAATGAGTGGATGATAAGTTTGGTGGTCCTATGTTAAACTATCGAAAAGGTTTCCAATTTAATCGTTTTTTTTTTTTTTTTGTTTATGTAGTTTGAGGACTCTTTTTTTCTGATCTTTGGGTGCCATAGTTTTCCGTTTTTGCATATTTACCTGACTTTCAAAATGGTGAGATGGTTGTAGGAACATAGTGGATTTGAAGGGAGCCTACGAGGACAGACACTCGGTGAATCTCATTATGGAGCTGTGTGAAGGAGGGGAATTGTTCGATAGGATCATAGCCAAAGGTCTTTACTCAGAGAGAGCCGCTGCGGA
This sequence comes from Arabidopsis thaliana x Arabidopsis arenosa, assembly GCA_019202795.1. Taxonomy (NCBI): domain Eukaryota; kingdom Viridiplantae; phylum Streptophyta; class Magnoliopsida; order Brassicales; family Brassicaceae; genus Arabidopsis; species Arabidopsis thaliana x Arabidopsis arenosa. The sequence continues at coordinate 7,159,855 of CM032924.1, forward strand.
TTTGTGCAGGCAGATGGTGATGGTTGTGCATAGTTGTCATTCTATGGGTGTAATGCACCGAGACTTGAAGCCCGAAAACTTTCTCTTTCTTAGTAAAGATGAGAACTCCCCATTGAAAGCTACAGACTTTGGGCTTTCGGTTTTCTTCAAGCCAGGTTAGAACAGCCTCGAGGCTTCCCTATTTGATGTCTGTAGTTTATGACTTTATCTGTGATGTAGTCTCTGGATCCATAGTTTAATGAAGTTGATCCAATAATGCAGGAGATAAGTTTAAGGATCTTGTTGGAAGTGCATACTATGTTGCCCCAGAAGTTCTAAAACGGAACTATGGACCAGAGGCTGATATCTGGAGTGCCGGTGTGATTCTATACATCCTTCTCAGTGGTGTCCCGCCTTTCTGGGGAGGTATTGTCTTGATCTTATTTGAGAAGAGAAATTTATTTCACTGTTTAAATGGTAGACCGTGAATGTATAGTCACATCTTTTTTTCTATTCTGCAGAAAATGAAACCGGGATCTTTGATGCCATTCTTCAAGGGCAGCTTGATTTTTCAGCTGATCCATGGCCAGCACTATCAAATGGTGCCAAAGATCTTGTGAGGAAAATGTTAAAGTATGACCCTAAAGATCGGCTTTCAGCTGCGGAAGTGCTAAGTAAGACCCCTTTGTAACATGTTTTGATGAATAAAATTGATGAAAACACCAATATTAACACGTTTTAATACATACGCAGATCATCCGTGGATTAGAGAAGACGGGGAGGCGTCAGACAAACCGCTTGACAATGCGGTGTTATCCAGGATGAAACAATTCCGGGCGATGAACAAACTAAAAAAAATGGCCCTGAAGGTAATAAGAACACTGATTGAAACCGTCTTACCATCACTATTGTACTTTATGTAGTCTTCTTGTTCTAAAGACAATCTTTGGTTTTCTTTTTGCATTTTCAGGTTATTGCTGAGAACCTTTCTGAAGAAGAAATCATTGGTCTTAAAGAGATGTTCAAATCTCTAGACACTGATAACAACGGAATAGTCACCTTGGAGGAATTGAGAACCGGTCTCCCCAAACTTGGTTCGAAGATCTCTGAGGCTGAAATAAGGCAGTTAATGGAAGCAGTAAGTCTATCCCAACCCGCTAATGTCGAATCTGTGTTTTCCCCTTGCAAAAAAAACAAAAGTGATAAAGCTTATGATGCTTTCTTTTAGGCTGATATGGATGGAGATGGATCAATTGATTACTTGGAGTTTATATCAGCCACAATGCATATGAACAGAATTGAACGTGAGGATCACTTGTACACCGCTTTCCAGTTCTTTGACAATGACAACAGCGGGTAAAACATTGTTCTTTAGCTCTCTATTTTGACCAATAGCAAGCTATAAAGTCTCGCTCTTTGATCTTTGATTTGTGATCTTAGCTACATAACAATGGAAGAACTAGAGCTAGCCATGAAGAAATACAACATGGGTGATGATAAATCCATCAAAGAGATCATTGCTGAAGTAGACACCGATCGTGTATGTATACATAAATCTCTGAGTTGGTCCATTCATAAATATCGGTATATACATATCATTTGTTTTCTTACCACTCCCTTATCTGTATACAAATCTTCAGGACGGAAAAATCAACTACGAAGAATTTGTAGCGATGATGAAGAAGGGAAATCCAGAATTGGTGCCAAACCGACGCAGAATGTGAGAGATCTTTTGATGTTGTTTGTTTGTTTGTTTGTTTCTGGTTCTCATTTTACTCAACTTGGTGTTTCTGTTACAATCAATTATTTTGTTTCCTGCAATCTCTTTTTATCAACACAACATATATAATACGTTGGTATCAAAAAAGCCATTTGCAGGTTTGGTTTATGACTTATGAGATATTCAAGATATAATAATTACATGTTGATTAGTGCATGATTTGAAGCTGAAATCCACTTAGAAAGTTAGAATAATAAGCTGAAATCCTGAACAACAAGCAAGTTGCAATAGTTTCTACGAGGCATTAGAAGTTTCAAATCCGATTTTTATGCATATGAAAATGTCGAAATCTATACATCATATAATAATCTTGATGACATTTTCTCACGAGAAATCGGACAACTAAAAATGAGTAAAATATTTTCAAAGAACGAATAAAAACAACTGAGATTAAAAAAAAAAAAAACTGGAAGAAGAAGAAGGACCGCGAGCTTTGGATCGAATTAGTTAAAATTTTCTCCTCTCGATAATAAAAACAACAACAAATGATCATCGACAGTTTTCCTCTAGATTCGATTCCGATTCCGATTCCGATTCCAAGGAACTAGTCTCCGGCTTGTATTCTCTGATCGTTGAAGATCCAAGCTACGCCGCATCTTACTCGCCGGCGGCTTAAATCATGGTATGTCGCTCCCTTCTCTCGACAGATACATCTGCAATCTTAAACCCCTAGCTTCCTTATTGTTGCTTCTGCGGAATTACAATTGTTGTATACTGTGATGATGTCAATAAAAAATGGCGTGAGAAATCTGGAAAATGAATGATGCCGATACGTCCTCGATGTTCATTGAATTTAGCTTCTGATTCTAAATTTTTCAATCAGGATATTCAAATCCAACTCAATATCACTCTTGAAAGTAAAATTACTGTTAGCGATTCGTTTTAGTGCTTCGTCTCAAAGTTTAAGCTTCTTGCGAAAGCTTATGAGCCATTCATTGATAATCTATTCCTAATGCTAAATGTTCGCCAACATCTGTGGATATATGTGTGTAGTTGTGACCATCGGTGTTGTTGTCTTCTCTTGAATCAGGCTGATAGGAGAAATAGGTGTAACCAGATCCTCCTTTTAGCATATCAGAGTTTTGGTTTAGTGTTTGGAGATTTGAGTATTTCTCCTCTCTACGTGTATAAATGTACTTTCTACGGAGGATTGAAACATCACCAAACAGAAGATACCATATTTGGCGCCTTTTCTTTGATATTTTGGACCATCACTCTCCTTTCACTCATCAAGTACATGGTTTTTGTATTAAGTGCAGATGACAATGGTGAAGGTATGTGCATCAGTTGCTTATTGAATCCATTTGTTACTTCTCTGATACACTGGTTACGATGTAAATTTTGAATTTCTGTTGCAGGAGGGATCTTTGCTTTGTATGCTTTGCTCTGCAGACACGCAAGATTTTCTTTGCTTCCAAATCAGCAAGCGGCTGATGAGGAAATCTCCACATACTATGGCCCTGGAGATGCTAGTAGAATTTTGCCTAGTTCTGCTTTCAAAAGCCTTATAGAACGAAATAAAAGATCAAAAACTGCTTTGCTTGTTTTAGTCTTGGTAGGAACTTCCATGGTAATAACCATTGGTGTCCTTACACCAGCAATTTCAGGTAATTAGGCAGACCTTTGTTTCACTTTTTTCTGGTCGTATTATATGTTACCGTTTTTCTTTTTTCTTTTCCGTGGTTTAGCATCTAACATTTATCCTCTTTTGTAGTCTCTTCGTCTATTGATGGCCTTGTGGCCAAGACAAGTCTGAAGCATAGTAAGTAATGTTTGCTATCAACTTCCATACTTACGTATCGTGTTTATATATTTTACACATTCCGTCATTGTTATTTATATTTCTTTACCAATATGTTACTTGCCTAGGTACTGTGGTCATGATAGCATGCGCTTTACTGGTTGGACTTTTCGTTCTGCAGCACCGTGGCACCAATAAAGTTGCCTTTCTCTTTGCACCTATAATGATTTTGTGGTTGTTGATAATTGCAACTGTTGGTGTGTACAATATTGTGACTTGGAACCCCAGTGTATACAAAGCCTTATCTCCCTACTACATCTATGTATTCTTTAGAGACACGGGAATAGATGGATGGCTATCCCTTGGAGGCATTCTTTTATGCATCACAGGTAATATGGTCATTTATGATCTGAAAATAGACTCCACAAGTTTTAAAGCTATCTTGTCTCATCTCGGCAATTTGTCTAACTTCAGGAACGGAAGCTATCTTTGCTGAACTTGGCCAATTTACAGTTACATCTATAAGGGTATGTGAAGCATCTTATTTGGTTCTTTAAATCATGCAGCTGAAACATCTGGAGAAACTTTCTTCTGCAGTTCTTTGGATATTGCATCGTACATTTACTAGAAGGACTTTTTTGCTAAAAGAATCCATTAGCAATTGGTCATATTAGGGACTTATTCTTGACCCAAGGATTAAGAAAAAATATGATACACTACTAAAATCTGGTTATTGTGATAATTATTTGACAGCCTCTTTTGTTGGCTAATGAAAATGAAGAAACAATAACATTTTGCTATCTCATGGTTCTCTGCAGTTTGCGTTTTGTTGTGTTGTTTACCCGTGTCTGGTGCTTCAATACATGGGCCAAGCTGCGTTTTTATCAAAGAATTTTTCTGCTCTACCTTCAAGCTTTTATTCTTCCATTCCAGGTAATCATTTGGTCAATCTCCATTTGACGTCTTTTTCCTCTACTCCTTACAACCTCTATGAATCCCTCCAATTTTGGATAATACCACTACAAGTCACAAAAGTACTACAATTTCTCAAATGTAGTACCTGACCTTCAATGTTTGGGATGTTTTAGTGGTCAATTTTATTTATGGTGCATGTCTAGATCCAAAGTTTCTGGTTTATTATTCTTACCTGCAAGTTATATGACATTTCATTCATATGCTCCTCTTTGCTCGTGTAGTTTGTCATAAGTTCCTGTGTTTTGTTCTTGTTCTTCAGATCCATTTTTCTGGCCGGTTCTCATGATGGCTATGTTGGCTGCAATGGTTGCAAGCCAAGCAGTCATATTTGCCACGTTCTCGATTGTCAAACAGTGCTATGCATTGGGATGCTTCCCGCGCGTGAAAATTGTGCACAAACCAAGATGGGTCCTTGGCCAAATTTACATCCCTGAGATCAATTGGGTTGTCATGATCCTTACCCTCGCTGTCACCATTTGTTTCCAAGACACTCGACACATAGCTTTTGCTTTTGGTAAGGGATTAACCTTCGATCAAACTCATAATTTTCATCTTTATCATTAAACTAATCCTTTGTTCGCCAGGGCTCGCCTGCATGACTCTTGCCTTTGTGACAACTTGGTTGATGCCTCTCATCATCAACTTTGTCTGGAACCGTAATATCGTCTTCTCAGTCCTCTTCATCCTCTTCTTCGGGACCATAGAACTTGTCTTCGTTGCATCAGCCTTAGTCAAAATACCTAAAGGAGGCTGGATCACTCTCCTCCTTTCCCTCTTCTTCACCTTCATCACATACGTATGGCATTACGGCAGCAGAAAGAAGTACCTGTGCGACCAGCACAACAAGGTCCCTATGAAATCAATCTTAAGCCTTGGCCCGAGCCTTGGGATCATCAAAGTCCCCGGGATGGGTCTTATCTACACCGAGCTCGCTAGCGGTGTTCCCGCCACATTTACTCACTTTCTAACAAACTTACCGGCGTTCTACCAAGTTGTCGTCTTTGTCTGCTGCAAAACTGTCCCTATCCCGTATGTGCCGCAGAAAGAACGGTACCTTATCGGCCGGATTGGACCGAAAACATACAGGATGTACCGATGCATTATCCGAGCCGGTTACAAAGACGTGAACAAAGACGGAGATGACTTTGAAGACGAGCTGGTGATGAGCATTGCCGAGTTTATCCAGCTAGAATCCGAAGGATACGGTGGCTCAAACACTGACCGTTCGATTGACGGTCGGCTCGCTGTTGTGAAAGCCTCAAACAAGTTTGGGACAAGGCTGTCGCGGTCTATATCCGAGGCCAACATTGCAGGCAGCTCAAGATCACAGACAACAGTAACAAACAGCAAATCTCCGGCTCTACTTAGACTGAGAGCAGAGTATGAGCAAGAGCTTCCGAGACTGAGCATGAGAAGGATGTTTCAGTTCAGACCAATGGACACTAAATTCAGGCAACCGCAGGTGAAGGAGGAGCTGTTTGATCTGGTGAACGCTAAGGACGCAGAAGTGGCTTACATTGTGGGACATGGTCACGTGAAGGCGAAGCGCAACTCAGTATTTGTGAAACGTTTGGTGATAAACGTGGCTTACTCGTTCTTGAGGAAGAATTGCAGAAGCCCAGGCGTGATGTTAAATATTCCTCACATTTGTTTGATCAAAGTTGGCATGAACTATTACTTGTAACTGAGAGTTTTTATTACTGATCTTTCTGTGAGAGTTTTGTGGTTCGAGTTTCATAAATTTGGATATGATGTTTTTTTTCTTTTCTTTTGTAATATTTACTGTTTACAAATCATATATTCTTCCTTTATTTCTTGGTAACTTTAATGTTGGTGAAACTCAGTTTAAAGACATACAAAACGATGTAGGATGTACTACTGTGAGTGGTGATATATCTCTTTTAAGCCCAAATTAAAAAGAAAATAAAACAATTTGTCAGAAGTGGGATTTGAACCCACGCCCTCTTACGAGGACCAGAACTTGAGTCTGGCGCCTTAGACCACTCGGCCACCCTGACTTATGAGTAAGACTCTACTCAGTATAGCTCTAATCACAAATTGTTAGCTGATTATTCCTTTCTCACAAGTCACAACTACCAATATTTAGGAACAAGGTCCACATGATGAAAACAAAAAAAGGAACAAGGTCCACAAAACGTTCTCGTCGGTGGATAGCCCACATTATAAATACGTTACCCATCGAATCTTCCATACAAAGTCTTGGACCAAGTTTTATATTCCTTTCCAGAGTGTGTATGAAAAAGTAGTAAGATTATAGAAACGTATAAGCTTCGTTCAACATATCAATTCTTTTCTTGACAATGATTCCATTTACTGATGTAATGAAAGAGGAGTAGAACAATAAAGAACAACAGAAACACGAGATTGCAAAATTCAAATATCTTGAAATTCTTAGTTATATAGAGAGAGAAATATCACTACTTTTATCCCTCGACGCTGATCAACAATGACATAAACAACGAAACAAACCAGTCAGGGAAATTCCAAGTTCATTCACATAACCGAAAGAGCCACCTAAAAAAACCGCCCAAAACACATAACTTCGATACCATTTCACAACACCCTTTTTGCTAGCCACGGACAACAGCAGTGTAAACCTAATCTTTCTTTTTGTTCTTCAATGGGCCAAGTGGGATCTTGCTCAACACCTTCTCATCCAACACTGCATACTGCTTCTTGAGTTCGATCACCGCTTTCTCACCTAATGGGTCGACTTTGTCTTCATACTTGTCGTAGGCAAGAGGAACCGTGAAGAGCAACACAAGAGCTGTTGCAGCCAGGTAAAGATTTTAGTCATCAGGGTTCAGTGAGAAAGGAGAAGGGAAAACACTACACAGTAAGGAAGATTAAACATTTACCTATGTATGCCAATGTCAAGAAGTTGAAGCAACCACCCAAGATTGATAGAACCCACAAACCGGCAATAGCCTATTCAATCCAATGGAACATAGTTGTCAACATCAGGATAAACATAGAAAGTACCAAGTCCCAAATATTTTCTACTCAACACATTACACATGCACATTTGGACTTACAATAAGGAATTTCTTGAGATCCCTTCCAGATGCAATTTCACGAAGAGAAGAGAATCCACGGTTTATCTCGATTCTGAGCCCAGACGCAAGCTGAAGAATAGGCTCTTCAGGGATATGAACTTCAGGAATCTTTGGTGGGGACCTGACAGAGAACCAATTGTCAACAATGCACAAGTGAATAAATCTTAAGCTGAGACACGTACAAAGCATCCCAGAGAAATTCACATTCATTATTAGTTTTAACTTACTTGTTAATGAACATGGTGGCATTAGACCACAAAAACAGCACAGCAAGAACAACAATCATCACGTGGCAAAGCAGAGTGAGAAGATGGTACTCCATCAATTCAAACACAACCCAAGCAGCTGTAGCACCACCAAGTACACCACCAGACATCTTCTTGTTCCTCCACATGAATATATCAGCCGCTGCAAATAGGAAGAATAATCAAGTTGTGCAAACATTACATATACTATCCTCTGAATCAATCAAATTACACCAAATTACACTATCAAATCAAGGTTTCTAAATCAAGATTAAGTCTTAGTATCGAAAACGATCAACTAAGCAGATGATTAGTCAAGTTTTCTAACAATAAAAACCCCATTTTTATGATCAAAATCATTCATTTAGAAATGGAATCTCAAATTAAACCCCCCAAAAAACCAAATGGACAAGATGGGTCGATCTAGATCAACGAGTAAAATAAGAAACACTAAGCCAATAAGATGCTCGCTATCAACAAGTATGCAGATTCAAACCACAGATCGTCACCATCTCAAGAAACCTAATCCATCAAAAGTGAAAGAATCAACCAAACAACACAGACAAAAACAGATCAAGCCACAACACACAATATCATAGACAAAAAACAATGAAAATGAAACCAGATCGGAGAAAAACTTACGCTTTCCACCGCCAAGAACCTTATGAACAGGCTGCTCTCGTCCGAACAAGCGGTAAACTTTCGATTTCATAGACGAAGGAGAAGACGGCTTCTTCGTCTTCTTCTTCTCGTCTTCATCATCAGAAGATGAAGATGACGAAGAAGAATCACCACCGTGATGGATCTTCTCCGATATCTTGTCCATCAACGATTCTCTCTCCACAACCTCAACAGCTGGCTCAGGAGCGATCACAGATTCTTCATGCTTATGTTCTTCCGCCATAGTTTCAAACGCAAGATCTTTGCTTTTTTCGATTTCGATGGAAGAAACAAAGAACACAGTATTTTAGCTGCTTCCCAAAGTTTTCACCTTTTGAGAAGAAAAGATCTCGAAGCCTAAAATAGAAGAAAGAAATCGAAGCTCAAATCTCGTCCGTTGAAATAATTAAACTAATCTGAGCCGTTGGCTGGTTCGGATCCGAACTTCCGAACCTACAGGTTCGTTACTTTATTAGAGCCAAACCTTGGGGAAAAAGGAAAAAAGCCAAAAGGAAAGAGATGGGAACACAAAATACATTTCACAAAATGAATGGTCGACATGTGACGCCGTCAGAGTTAACGGTTCCCGTCATGAGGGACGTTATACGTGGCGATGTTTGAGCTAAGTAATTGGGTAATGATCAGGTGTCACGCGGCTGAAGCAAGATTACTGTACGATCGCATTTTTTTAATTGGAGGACACGTGGTGAATGATTCAGCCATTCGTACATGCGTCACGTTCTTTCTGTCTGCGTCAAAAAAGGGCACAATCAAACAAATTTCTTAAATTATACTCCCTCCGTATTTTAATAATTGTCGTTTTAGGATTTTCTTTTTTAAAAAATTAGATGTCGTTTTCAAATTTCAATGCAAAATTTCTTACTTTTTAATGTTTTATGACATCATAAAACATTAAAAAGTAAGAAATTTTGCATAAAAATTTGAAAACGACATCCAATTCAAAAAAATAAAAATCCTAAAACGACAATTATTAAAATACGGAGGGAGTAATTTTTTTTTTCCTGCAACAAATTTATAATATGTAGGTGTAAAAAATGATAGTCGGCAGCAAAAAAAAAGTGATAATAATAGGTGTGAAAATGATGATAAACTGTATTATAATATGACCTGATGGCTAATAAAAAAAAAGTGATGGACTTAAAAAAGTGAAACAGTTGTAAAAAAAAGTGAAAAACTTGTAGAAAATGTGGAGCGAGAAAGAGTGGAGCCCAATAAAGCAAAAATGATGGACTTAATCTGATGAAGCCCAGTATCAGTTCTCTCATAGGCCCATTACAAAAGATGCCCAGAAACAAAAGTAAAACCATAAGTTATGGGCTTATGGCATACAAAAAAATGCTCAAACCGATTTACCTTTTCTTTTACCTTGCTCATGGAAGACAAAGTGAAAAAGTAGAAACTCCATTGTCTGAACTCTGAAGTCTGATAGAGCTGTCTCAACGAATTCTTCTTTAGTTTTTCTTTCATTAACGAATAACAATATAAATGCCAAAAAAAAAACAATAGAAATGCTAAATCTGAGTGGTAATAAAACAAATGATAGGATGAAAATGGTTATAGCGAAAATAATACCTTGAATACACAAATCCAGGCACTGCAACGTTTGAGAAATGTGTTTTTCTTTTTCTTGTGTTTTTGAGTCGAGAGAGCAGGAGAGGAGCTTATAAAATGGAGTCAATGAGGCCAAATTTTTATCAAGACGAATTTACCCTTACCGTAATACCATTCCATGCTACATATTGAAGGTAAATTGGTCTTTAAAGAACAATTTGACGGAATATCCGTTGAATCATTGTATCATATACCTTTTTGAGTTTTTTTTTTTTTTTTTTGCCTTCGCTCCCAGGCATCAAGTTCAGTTATAATGGGTTAAAAGCCCAAGAAAATTAAGCCCATTAAAGATCTAAAAACGACGACGTTTCACTAGAGAAATCCCATTTCTGTAACACAGCTCCTAAAACCCACTCTCGCTCACTTTCGTCTCTCTCTCGCTGGTAAAGTAAACAATGTTGCTCCGTCGTGCAACAACACTACCCAAAACCCTACAAAACCTCCGGTTATTCTCTCCGGCGGCGAACGCAGCTCTATCTATCGATCATACCCAAGAAACCCAATTAACTTACCTCCCTGGATTCCCTCGACCCGATCCAAAACACGCAGAGACGATCTTAGCCGTTCCAAGGTCTGTCTCCGGCAAGAGCATATCGGCGAAAGAGCGTAAAGCGGGTCGGGTTCCTTCGATCATATTCGAACAAGAAGATGGACAACACGGAGGAAACAAGAGACTTATTTCAGTTCAGACGAATCAGATCAGGAAGCTTGTGAATCATTTGGGTTACTCTTTTTTCCTCTCTAGGCTTTTCGATGTTGAGGTTCGAGCTGAGATTGGTTCTGATGAGGTTATTGAGAAAGTCAGAGCCTTGCCTAGAGCGGTAAAATAAAGTCTCCATTTTTCTCACTCTTGAAATTGATTTAAAGTTTGGTAATTTTTAGTGCTACACATTGCATTTTCTCAATTGTTCTGAATCTTCACTTGTTGGTTTTAGAATGGTGTGTTTGGATTATTGGTTTATGTATTGAGTTCTCAGAAACTTTGTGCTATGTAATGTTTCAGATTCATTTGCACTCAGGAACCGATGCTCCACTGAATGTGACATTCATAAGAGCGCCTCCAGGTGCTTTATTGAAGGTTGATATTCCTCTTGTGTTCATAGGAGATGATGTTTCTCCTGGATTGAAGAAAGGTAATAAACCCTTTGCTAACTTTTTGTAATTGGGATCTTTATTCGAGAGGAATCAGAACAAAAAAAAGGAAGCATTTGAGAAATAGAGGAGTATACACATGAGTTAGTTAAGGTGCTTAGATAGGCATCACTGTTCTTACTATGAGTTTCTGGATAGCATTTCCCATTCTCGAATCATAGGACTTGGAGGGCATTCAACAAAATAGATGAGAAATGTGGTTAAAGAGTTGGAAGAGAGATAGTGATCAAACATGTGGTTTTTGACTTCTGATTGCTGAGAACGAATAGCAATTTAGTCATGTACGGTTGAGTAGATATGCTAAAAGCAGGATTAGTACCTGGTTTCTTGACTCCTGAAGTAGTTAAGGCCACACATTACTTGACGTGATTGGAGTTCATTGAGCTTCTAATCTTTAGAGAAGTGATACGACTAGGGTTTCAGTTACCCTTTCTTGGATCAGACTGAGCTAAGCTTTGTCGATGACAGACAAGTAATCATCACTTGGAAGTGACATTATGTTTGATGTTTTACAAAACTTTAACTCGAGTGAAAAGAAATCTATGTGCAGGTTTTATGGGCAATTTCTGGTTTGCATTATATATCTTAGTGTAAAATGACCCCAGCTTTGTTTAGTGGCTTTTATCTTCCTCTGGCTACCCTTTTTTGGGATCTTTAAGTTTCATTCCCTATTACTCTCAACCGAGATTTTTTAGATCGCAGCATCTAGTTTCTCGTTAGATTTCGATATTGATCACCACTTATCTATCTTTTTTGCAGGAGCATCTCTGAATACGATAAAAAGAACGGTAAAGTTCCTATGCCCAGCAGAGATTATCCCACCATATATAGAAGTAGATCTCAGCCAATTGGATATCGGGCAAAAGCTAGTTATGGGAGACCTCAAGGTTCATCCGGCCTTAAAGCTTATAAAGTCCAAAGACGAACCCATTGTTAAGGTCGCTGGAGGACGTGTGTCTGACACGCAAAAGAAATAACACCGGTGAGTCATATTAACTGCGTTTATCCGGTGCAATCTCCAAATGTTGCTCATACTTGTTTCTCTCAAACGTTGATGAAAAATGAATGGATCGATCTTCTTAGAACTCAAGATCCTTTAGGATGGATGTTTCTTTTTGTGTTATTATTAGTGTTGCCGGAGAGCTCTAGTTTCCGACGGAATATTTTTATCTTTTGATTCTACAATGCATTTATTTTTCCTTTTACATTTGAACTACTTTATTTACAGACATCTATAAATAAGCTTAGAAAGGGAAACAAAATTTAATCTCCTTTAGATTTTGCCCTGTTTTTAGGCATTTCATGTGTCTTGAAACATTGAAATGTAGGCGTTAAGAAATTGTTGGTCGTCATCTTCATGAAACAATCCGTTTGAAGATGAACAGATCTCTTGAAAATCTTCATTAGCTTCACTCTACCTTTAACTTCAACACTGCTTTTCAAATCCACTCCTCTTCCGTTTATATCCTCCATTAAACCTGGTAAAGATGCGAGTAGCTTTGTTGTATCAATCTCAGCTGCCAGATTCATCTTAACCGTCCGTTTAGCCGGAATAGTTTCACTTCTTCTAATGCTTTCCCCAACTACCACCAATTCACCGTGGTAAAACGAAACATTAACGTTTTTCACTTTAAACAACGCCGGATTAGGATTATGTAAGGAGATTTCCACTGAGACTGTAGCGTTTCGGTTCGTGTTGACTTTACCGTTTACGAAATCCAACGGTTGGATGAAGGATATGGAATGGACGGTGAGATTTGGGTTATGAAGATGGAAAACCGTGAGGGAGAGCACGATGAAGGTGACTGCGATGAGCATAGTTAAAGATGCGATGAAACCACAACATAAGATGAGTTTGGTCTGTGAATGGACGTATTTGGTTCGGTCGCCGTGGTACTGATCTTCGTCTGGTTGGTCGCTTCGGGGAGTGAGAGGAGCTAAAGGCTTAGTTTGATCCTCGTTAATCTTAGCCATGGCTAGCTCCATTTTCTTGTATGTGTATAACTTAACTTAGGAGGTTTAAAATTAACAATATAGTTAGAGAAATATGTATATATATTAGGATCTTCATTTGTAGTAGTGGAGATATTATTTTCAAGAACGCGTTTGCTTGGAAAATAAATACGGTTGACTATTGACTTAGACAATGGAATATAAAGTGGGATGAGTTGATTTTAGTGTTGTGAATCTTCTAATCTTTGATGTGATTGGTCCTATTGGTGTTTATTTAGCTGAATGGATTAGCAAATTTGTATTAAATCCTGGGGTCAGGAAACCAATCCGGTGGTCGGAGACACATAGACAAATAATTAACATCTCTAATCTTACTATTTTGAGAAAATTAACATCTTTAATCTTACTATGTTGAGCTAAACAAGCACCTTTTGGATTTATCAAAAAATATTAGTAGGAAAGCAGCTTTTGGATTTAAAATATGTCATAGTTTAAACCTATGAATCTTGTCTGCAACGTAATCATACAATTGACGAAAAGACCGGTTTGTGTTTGACTATTGACTTAGAAAACGAAATGGAATTGAGGAGGAGTTGATTTTGTTAAGTTCTATGGACTTCCAACTCAAAACCAATTGGCAATGAGTGGAGTGGCCCATATCCCTTATATATTACTTAGGATCCCTTCCAACTTCCGATGTGGGACATTATGTCCTAATACGCCCCCTCGAGATGATGACACTTTGGCCATTAATCTCGGAATGTTCGGGCTTAGATCGACGGCATCAATTTTGGGCCTTGTCGATGATTGGACCATCTTTGGGTCGGATCGGGTTGGACATGTGTGGATCGGGCTCTGATACCATGTTAAGTTCTATGGACTTCCAACTCAAAACCAATTGGCAATGAGTGGAGTGGCCCATATCCCTTATATATTACTTATGATCCCTTCCAACTTTCGATGTGGGACATTATGTCCTAATAAATTTTAGTGTGTGAAGCTTCTAACTTGTTGGCTCTGATTTTTTTCTTTTTGGACATATGTTCTACTGAATTTCATATCCGGAATTTTATGGTTTTCTTTAAATTGCAGCTTGTAAGATACGACAAACGATGACTAATAAGAATCTCAACGAAACGTTCTACTCCGGTTGGTACGGGTCCAAATCCGATTTCTAGAGATCAATATGTGTACTCACACAATCTATTTCAATATGACTAGAGATTGGAATTTAATAAGTTTATTTCAAAAGTAGATATACACAAAGACATTGCAAACTATGAGAAAACATTACACACGATTGATGATAAGTGCACCAATTTTATTTGTTACAAATACTTAAGTGTTCATGATTTGTACCTCAAACCAATAAACACTCATTTATTTATTTTTATAGCATACGTAAAAGACTAAGGCAAAGATCCATATTGACACTTTACTTGACACCATTGACGTCTTTGAGTGGAGCTTTTTTAATGGAATGGCGATCACAGAAGCTCTTCAGTCTTTCCATTGCATCCTCCAATACCGGAGTCTCCATATCGATAGAATGCCTCAACCAATTCTTCTGACTAAATGCAATCCCTATCAAATCCAACACACAACATGTTCTTATTTACGTTTATAAGTAGTGTCCAAGAACATTGTATTAATTTTGTCTAAAAATCCTAAACCCTAAAACTTGATACTATGTGTCGAAACTATAGAAATGGCTAAGAAACCGTTATCATAAGTAAAATAGATTGGTAAATTATTTACCTGGTAAAACGACGAGGTTTTCTTCTATAGCAAGCTTATTGCAAAAGTCTTGATCATCTTCGATGTCCACAAAGCTCGATAAATCAAGCTCGGTCTGCGACAACAATATATGTTTATGAGAAGATTGTCTCAAAATAAATTAAAGAAGATTAAAAGTGTGCTAATAATATAATTATATATAATAGCATACCCATAAGAAGGTGCAGGCTTCAGGTTTCATGTAGCAAGTGAGGCTAGGTATGTGCTTGAGCTTAGAATAACCAAATTCTACTTTGTCTTTCAGAAAACTTTGCCTCTTATCGAAGAAGTCTTTAGGAGTTTTCTCCAAGATGTCAGGAATAGCCGCCTACATGCATGAATAATACATGAAATATTTTGTTCACAATTATGGTGAGAGAGTAATAGCCCAAATTTATCCGAAATCGAACCGTCCATACCTGGATAACAGTCGGAGGATTATTGTTTATCTGGAGATATTCTTGTGCAGCTTGTAAGACCTGTCCACACAGAGCAAAATAGGCCAAAAAATTAAAGATCACAACATACTAAGTGTGTATGAAAATGCATTTCTTATAAAGTGATGCCAAAATTTAAAAATAATCGGACCTTGGTGTTTCTGAAGACACCATCTAGATCATGCAGCGCGAGCCAGCCAGTTCGCCATCCTGGAACTTTCCATCCCTTTGATATGGATCCGAGTGTAACCACTGGTACGATGGACGAGAATTTTCCCATCGGAACAAAAGGGTTACTCCCAAAGAGTGTCCATCTAAAAACCTCGTCAGAAACCACCATGATCTTGAGTTCCTTAGCCAATTCAGCGAGCTGCGGTTTATACAAGGAAGAAACAAGGTTAGCAAGGTAATACTTCAGTAGTAGCCAAGACTAAAGAATCTATATAATTATGTAAATACCTGTTTGAGATGAGCCTCGGAGTAGGTGTTCCCATTGGGATTGTGGGGGTTGATTATAAATATCGCAAATGTGTTCTCGTCCACGAGCGCTGAGCGCTCGGACGCTATCAAAGTCGATCTCAAAGTTCTTTTGGGGAAGGAAATCATAGTGGCGGACCTCAAGGTTCCTGTAGATGGAGCGGACTACGTCCCATGGGAAGCCGGGACTCGGAAGCAAAATGTTGGCTTTCGGTTTAACCAGAATGTCTACCGCGAGCTCAATGGCTTGTTTGCATCCAAGAGTCATAAACACGTCATCTGCTGTAAGCTTCTTTGGAAGACCTTGGTTTAGATACTCTGCTACGGCACTGAGAATACGGAAGCAAAAATGATTGTGTCATACAAAATATGCAAAAATAATAGTTAGGATGCAAAATATAAGTGTCAAATCGGGCTAAATCAGAATTTGTCTAATAATATCTTTGGTCCGTTCCAACATTTTGGGATTGCTAAATTGAGTTAATCCAAACTAAATGTTTAATATGAGCATATATACCAAAAATGACAAATGATTTGGGAAAGGTTTTATGAACAGACAGAAAATCCGGTCCAAATTTAAAAGTTTCCTAAATCCAGTCAGACTTGAAATAAATTGGCTCTACTTGACACTTTCAACACAAAATCATTATTGATAAAATGAAATTGTACCAATATGGAGCTGTTTGCAATATTTTTTCTCAAGAAATATTATATATATGTTATCAATAATTTTATTTATGTATCTACATATTTATTACCGCTTTGCGGCCGCGAGGCCAACGCTAGGAGCATAGGCGTTTCCCGAGCCATAAAGAACGGCTTTAACAACTGCTTTTTCGGCTGTATTGCTGGTCTCCAGGATCTCATTTCGTGGGGGCAAAATGGGTTTGCCATTAGGATCGCACATAGCATAGAGTGCAGAGGTATAGGTGCCTAAGCTGGCCCCGGCAGCTTCTTTGGCCGCCTCGCTTCCGCTGAATTGCCAGTCAATGCACTTAAGGGTTGCCATTCTTACTTCTTTCTCTCTATTTAGATTTTGCTTTTGGGTGACTATCTATCATTGCTACGAGTTAATATATATAGTGAAATTTCCAACCACTTTTCTCTTTTTTGCCAATGATTTCCACATTGTTTTTAATAATTGGTATTTCACGTAGGATATTAACTCAAATATAGAAGACAAATTAAACGAAAATAATGTATCACGAGTCCTTGGGGTCATCTTAATTTTGTACTTTAAGTAAACTGTATGATTGATACGAATGCATGGTCTATTAACCCTCGCTTGTAGAGTCACAATCTCCTTTATTATACATACAAAGGACACAAAATAATTCTGTCGACTAGCCATCAGCATCAAAAGAAGCAAAGATTCTTACGTATTAAAATTTTGTTTTTTTGTCGTCTTCGACCGACCAGAGGAGGAAAACCACCCATGTTTCTGTTATGTCTATTGTTGTTGCCCAATTTATATATTGTAACCTATGATTTCATGAGTTACTCGTTGTTATTATCTTTACTAGGTTATCCGTGTCATGCATAAATTTATATTTAATTAAAAAACAAGTAAATAATTAGATATAATTTTTAATGTGACTTAATACTAAAATTTATTATTGTGAAAACGATCAGATATTCAATATGCTATTCAGTACGAATCTAATTCAACATGCTTTTGAGCCATAAGACATGACCAAATGTATTTTGAAAGGCTAAGACCATCCGCAGTGGTGTAAGTGTGAGGGAGGGGTGTAAGATTTTTTTTATTATTATAATTTAAAGTGAGAGAGAAAAGAGAGAGAGAAAGAAAGAGAGAGAGAGATAGAGTGGCTTACACCCGAGTGTAAACTTACACCCGGGTGTAAAGAAAGAGACAACTTTTACATTATTTCTGTATTTTAAAATAATGTTTACACCCGCAAGGATACACCACTGCGGATGCCCTAAGGAGATCAATATAGATGTTCTTTTAAACAAATATATAGATGTACTCTCGGTTTACAAAAAAAAAAAAAAATATAGATGTACTCTCATGGTATTTGCACACCAATCTATATCTAATGAAAATAAATTATTAATCTTATGTTTCGGAAAGTAGAAATACATCGAAATATTGAAAACTATGAGAAAACATTACGACGACATGGTCATAAGTACACCAATTTTATTTGTTACAGATACGAAAGTGTTCATGATTGATCTCAAAATCAATAAAACACCCACATTTATTATTATAGCATATGTAGAAGACTTAGGCAAAGATCCATATCGACCCTTTAGTTGACGCCATTGACGTCTTTGAGTGAAGCTTCAACAACAACGGAATGGCGTTCACAGAAGCTCTTCAATCTTTCAAATGCATCCTCCAATCTTGGAGTCTCCATGTCGATAGAATGCCTCAACCAATTCTTCTGACCAAATGCAATCCCTAACCAATCCAACACACAATACATTTCTTGTCAATAACATGCATTCAGTCGGGTTTAAATTGTGTTGTAATTCAATGACGAAAACTAGTATGAACCACTAGACTACATGTCTTAGTCTACATATTTCTTTGTTTTACAAGTGTTAAAGAAAAACAATTGTATATATTTTTCCTCAAAACTTGAATCTCCATCTTTTGAAAACTCTAGAGAGGGCTAATAAAAAGTGATCATAGCTAAAAGACTTGACTATTACCTGGTAAAACAACGAGGTTTTCTTCCTTAGCAAGCTTCCTGCAGAAATCATGATCGTCTTCAATGTCTACAAAATGCAATGGGTCCAGCTTGGTCTGCGGTATGCGGATTATCCATATGAGAAGTTTGTTTCAAACTAATACAATGAAAACAAATAATTGTAGACTATAAATGTAAGCATTATAGAATAGAATACCCATAAGAAGGTGCATGCTTCAGGTTTCATGTAGCAGGTGAGGGTTGGTATGTGCTTGAGCTTAGAATATCCAATTTCCACTTTATCTTTCAGAAAACTCTGCCTCGCATCGAAGAACTCTTGAGGAGTTTTCTCCAAGATGGTGGGAATAGCTGCCTACATATCACAATATTATGACACTGAATTGGCCATAAACTATAACAATTGACAATAAATGGAATACCGATTTTATAATAAGTCTAGAGATTTAGTAAACCAAATAATGATCCAAACCTGGATAACAGTTGGTGGTTTAGAAGTAATCTCCAGATATTCTCTAGCAGCTTTTAAGACCTGTCCATATAAAACAAGATAAGGTCAAAAACATAAATTGAAATTATTTTTTTGTACAGTTACTCAAATAGTATATAGGAAAACAATGCATATCATATATATCGATATTGTATGCGTAAAAAAGTGGTTGAAAAAAAAAAAAAGGTGATCCGGACCTTGGTGGATCTAAAGACACCATTTAGATCGTGTAGTGCGAGCCAGCCTGTTCGCCATCCTGGGACAATCCATCCTTTCGAGATGGACCCGAGTGTAATCACGGGTACTATCGAGGAGAATTTCCCCATTGGAACAAATGGATTACTCCCGAACACGGTCCATCGATATACTTCATCCGAAACCACCATTATCCCGAGTTCCCGAGCCAATGTAGCGAGCTGGGATTCGTTTCACAAGTAAAGATTAGCGCCTTGGTTGCTAAAATATTATCTTTTAGATTGCAAA
The DNA here is from genome assembly GCA_019202795.1 of Arabidopsis thaliana x Arabidopsis arenosa. Taxonomy (NCBI): domain Eukaryota; kingdom Viridiplantae; phylum Streptophyta; class Magnoliopsida; order Brassicales; family Brassicaceae; genus Arabidopsis; species Arabidopsis thaliana x Arabidopsis arenosa. Next base: position 7,179,390 of record CM032924.1, read on the forward strand.
AAAATAAAATTAAAACTAAAATCTTCATCTAATATATTGCAAATTGTAAACGAGATATTAATGTGTATTTGCTGGTTACGTACGTTGTAAACGTACGAAAGATATATTTTTTATAACATTAAGTAACCGTTGTAGTCCTAAAGTTTGAAGAAAAAACCATGTAAATTATGTAAACGTAATAAACACAAACTAATGAAAAAGATTTCATGCCTAGATCATCTAGCCAATCTTGTGAAAACTTTTCCAAGGGTAAAATTACGTTAATACCTGCTTAAGATGAGCCTCAGTGTAGTAGTTCCCATTGGGATTGTGGGGGTTGATTATAAATATAGCAAACGTGTTCTCGTCTGTCATCTTTTTGACGCTGTCGAAATCGATCTCAAAGTCTCTTTCGGGGATGAATTCATACCTTCGGACCTCAAGGTTTTTGTAGATAGAGTGGACTATGTCCCATGGGAAGCCAGGCCTCGGAAGCAAGATGTTGGCTTTCGGTTTAGCCAGGATACTGACCGCAAGTTCGATCGCTTGTTTGCATCCAACAGTCATATATACATCATCTCCCGTTAGCTTATTGTCAAGATCTCGGTTTAAATATTCCGCCACAGCACTGATATATATAAGCATAGAGTTAATTAGATACAAATAGGGATGTCAATCCAGCTGAACCAGGTTTATCTATTTGGTTTCATTTTGTACTTTTTAAATTGTAGGTTTAAAATTTAAATCTAAAACTCAAATAAGTTTAGGACAAACCTGAACCAATCTAAAATAATACTAATAAACAAACAAATATAGCTCTAACCGACACTACTACAAAATCACGATTAGAGTTTCAACTATCATAGAGAAAAAGTTATCGGAACAACATTGAGCAGTTTACTACTATTTCTTTCAACAGTACAAAAAGAAATCTAAATGATTAACATTATTTGTGTTTGTATATATTACCGTTTGGCAACTGGGAGGCCAATACTAGGAGCGTAGGCGTTTCCTGTACCGCAAAGGACAGCTTTAACAACCGCCTTTTCGGCGGTATGGCTGGTCTCTGCCTCCTCGCTTAGTGGAGGCAATATAGGCTTTCCTTGAGGGTCACACAGACCGAAGATTTCAGAAGAGTAAGTCCCTAGGGAGGCTGCGGCAGCCTTTTCGGCCGCATCGCTGCCACTGAACTGCCAATCAACGCATCCTTGGCTACCCATATTTCTTACGTCTAGCGTCGGAACTAATTAACTTCTATTTTTTCTCTAGATAGATGATTGTTTTTGGGTGACTACTCTCATTGCTACTAGGGAGATTATATAGTAAAAGTTTATACGTTTTTTTATTGATTTGATATTTCACGTGGTAAGTATTATATTTAGTATCGAGATAAGAGAAGAAAGGAAATAATAATGTATCTCGAGTCCCCCTACATGTTAGAACGTGGGTTTGCTCTTATCAAGGTGATCACAGAAGATACGTTTGTCAACGTAAGATGGTTCATTTATTATAAGATTTTTGACGGATGGGATTGGATCAGAGCCTTTTTCATCTTTGGATCTTCAATTATACAAGTTGATTTTCCCTAAAAAATTTTACTAGTTACTACGCCGAACTTAAAAATAAAACATAGAACTTAATTAAAACCCAAAGTTATGGTGGTTGTGGTTGAATATTCCTCATAATTAAAGGTATAATTAAGTATTTTATTTCTTTGACTATTCCAATATGGTTGGTTATTCCATAAAATATCCGGTTAGATCTTAGGGAATTAACATGACATTTAGTTCCGTTATAAAAGAACAATATATGGAGTATTTCTTAAAAATGTTATTTGTAATAGTGGTATTTTATAAATATTATTAAAGAAACGATATAAATTATTAATATACCTAATTAACATTATAAAAAAAGTTAATAGGTAAACAAAAATTGAATTACTTTTTTTTTTTTTTCTTTCACCATCTCTTTTTTTTTTTGGTGATCTCTTTCACCATCTCTTTGTAACACCACAATAATGTTCATGTTAAATCTTGAGCAAATAAATTAAATTATATATTGATCGAGTTAGATCTACCTTTACAAGTGCAAATGATAAACCTTAAAAATTAAGAACGCAAATTACGGATCATGCAATTATCTTTATCTCATGCCCTGCACACGTTTATTAAAAAAAAAGGTATCCAAATTTTTTATACAAAGAATCAGAACGCTTATCGATAAAGATGATAAAGATTGATAAACTATAAAAATTAGTCTTCTTTTTTTTTTTTCTTTTTTTTTTACAAATTACTCTTTTTACCAATTGGTGTTCAATGATTCATACTTTTCATAAATGGCATGTATAATCTGTTTCATTCGATATACTACATAAATTGATTATATACACAGCAGCAATCAAAAAGTTAAAACGAAAATTAGTGGTGACGCTTTTCTAATAAAGGGTGCATAAAGAGTTAGACGTAAGAATGTCATTAAAAAAACAAAAGAAGAGGATTTCTTATTTTTATACTATTCATCTGAAAAAATAAATCCATTAAATTGAGGAAGAGATTACAAAGTCATGATCCAAAATCTAAAAAAAAAATTAGGGTTTACATGATTCATTGAGTATCAATCGAAGTAATGAACCTTAATGCAACAAATTCAAAACCTTAGTAGATTCAGTAGTGAGTGTAATAGGAATTAGGATAGCTATTATATCGAGCAAAATGGGGAAGCCGGAGAGAAACATCGTCATCCAAATTGGCTTCAGCCTCGACCGTTCTAAATATGAAACTGAGACGTTCCTTATCAGCTTTCTCCTTCTCACTAAGTGTCCGGTGGTGAGCAAGATGATCTCGACCTTCTAGATGACGGATGCGTGCAGAAGAAGAAAGAGCAGACTGATTGATGAAGAGCAAGAGGATCATGATGATGATGAAGCTGATCCTAGAAGTATTCACCATTGTCGAAGAGAGAAGCTGCAAGACTTTTAGGTTTTTTTTAAGCTTGTTGAGATAACTTTCGATTTTATTTGTGAAAACACGTGTGGGTTGTTCATATATATAGATGATCAAAGGCGGCTTAAAAATAATTTTCCTATTTTTTGATAGATTTTTTCACGGGTGATTTACTACACTAACCTAGAATTTATTAGAAACAACCAAAATAACCTATCAAGATATTCCACCTATTTAGCTTAGGAAAAAAATATTACGTCCGGATTATTGAACATATCACCTGTATAATAAAAAAGATATTCCACGTCAATTTATATAAAAAACTCACGAATATAATTATCGGAAAATAAAGTTGAACTTCGTTATGCATCATTTTTTTAATTGAATAAACATAATTAATATGGGAAAACACATAAAGTTGTGAGATTTGAAAATTTAATACAAATAACGTGGTTCTTTTCAGTATAAATATAACACTTAAATAAAAATTCACTTTGAACTCTTAATATAACACTTAAATAAAAATTCACTTTTCTCAATACTTAAGAGTTCAAAGCGACTGTAAAGTGACAATTTATAACTCAATTCTTCAATTTAGAATCTCTTTGAACGTGTTCATATATAAACTCACTAAATGCGTTTGGGTTATATGGTTTTGCAGACTTAAGTAAGTTTCAACAAACACTCAAGAATAGTGATCATGATGAAATTATGAATATTTAAATAAAACATCAAAAAAAGTTGAGTCCTAAAGACCATAACTCACAACACAGCAGAAGTAGAAAGCCATATTTAGCAAAAAGCAAAAACCTTAATCCTCAAAGGGACCAGGTTTTAAGATTTGTCTAGATATAGGCAAAACCCACAAATGCATGAAAAAGAAAAAGGATCATATCATATCAGATCAGATCTCCCATTTCTTGAGCTCCATGCCATCCGGAGGAGTGCTCTCGATTTTCTTAGTCCCAATCGCATTTCTAAAAGTTACATTGCGTATTATTTTGGATTTCGTAAGATTAATTTGCATTTTTCGGAGATGAAGGGTGAAGTTGCAAAAATGGGTGAGTTGGAGGGTTTTTTTGCACAAAACTCTAAAGAAAAAGATTATTTATATTATTCTGGCAAAGATATATTAAATAGAAGAAGAGTTTACAAAGTCATGAGACAAAGTCTTGCAAAAAATAGGGTTTACATGATTCATGGAGTATCAATCGAGGTAATAATGAACCCTAATGCAACAAACTCAAAGCCCTATAGTGTCAGTGTCTGTAATAGGCCACCTACAATATGTATATCGAGGAAATCGGGGAAACGGGAGAGAAACATTTTCAGCGAGATTGGTGTCAGTCTCTTTCGTTCTAAACACGAAAGTGAGACGTTCCTTATCAGCTTTCTCAACCTCATCAAGTGTCCGGTGGTGAGCAAGATGATCTCGACCTTCTAAATGACGGATGCGTGCAGAAGAAGAAAGAGCAGACTGGTTGATAAAGAGCAAGAGGATCATGATGCTGATGAAGCTGATTCAACAAGTATTCACCATTGTCGAAGAGAGGCTTTTAGGGGTTTTTTGGCTGTTGAGAAAACTTGTAGATTTTGTTTGTGATCATGTGATGTGTGAAAACAGGTGTCATATATATGATCATAGGCCGCCTTTTTTTTGATAGATTTATATAACAACTCACAATTTTATCGGAAAAGAAAGTTGAATTTGGTTATGCGTCTTTTTTTTAATTGAATAAACATAATAAATATGAACACATAAAGTTATGAGATTTGGGAGCGTTTCTATACAAATTAACATGGTTCTTTTCTTTTCTTTTCTTTTCAAATATAACACTTAAATAAAAGTTCACTTTTCTCCATACTAGAAAGTTTACGAATCTAAAGTGACAATTTAGAACTCATTCTTTAATGTCTATCTCTTTGGTTTTGCAGACTTAAGTTTCAAAAAAAACTCAAGAACAGTGATCATGATGATGAAATTATGAATATTTATAAATAAAACAAAAAAAAGTTGAGTCCTAAAAGACCATAACCAACAACATAGCAGAAGTAGAAAGCCATATTTAGCAAAAAGCAAAAACCTTAGGATCCTCATTACAGGAAGAAAGGGACCAGGTTTTAAGACTTGTCTAGATTTAGGCAAAACCCACAAATGCAACAACATCAACGATCATATCATATCATATCAGATCAGATCTCCCATTTCTTGAGCTCCATGCCATCCGGAGGAGTGCTCTCAATTTTCTTAGTCCCAACCTCTTGCCAGTTTGTTGACAGCACTGTCCCATTCGATTCCACCTGTTCATTGTTCAAAACCCGAAAACCGTATATGAGTCGATCAAAAGGACAAAACTCTTTTAGTCTCCATGAAAAAAAGAAAAACCAAAGAGAATATATAGATAGATACTCACAAATGATTTGCTCATTGCTCGCCTCGTATCCTCATCCGCATTTTGGTATATCTCACGGAAGAATTTGTTCAAAGCTGCGTCTCCTTCCAGCTTCTCATCCTTTTCCTGCAGATCAATCGCAATATCAAACAAAAAGAAACGAACAAACAAACCATTTGGTAAAATGTTCGGACTAGGCTTATGATTAGAGACAGACCTGTTTCTTCACTTCAGCTTCCAGCTTGTCCCAGTCCTTAACTTTCTTAGAAGATGGATAAGCTGGCCTCTGCGAAACCTCTGCATCATCATACATACAACATAAGATTTACATGACAAGAGACTGTTGTTAAGCTCATCCGATGAAACTAAAGACAGAAAAGGTAGAAAACCTGATGAGATATTAGGCTTTGGCAAAACCGCTGGCCCTTTGCCGTGTTCGAGGGAGGCCCATGTGATTATATCGGCTTTTGCAAGACGGATCTCAATTTTTGTTGACAATACTTCATATTTGCACTTGTCTGGTATTATCTGAACATACACCGTAAACAAAACATTATATAATGTGTTCAGCTCAGAGTGCTGAAAGGAACACCAACATTAATTCATTCAACAAATAAATTACCTTTCCAAACAATCTCGGCTGGAGATAATACGCCTCCTCTCCAGGAACATCAATCACAACACTCAGCTGCAAATCACAAAAAAATACCAAAGTATCAACACACAATCACACAGAAGATCATTGAGTTGGGTTCTTAAGAGCCGTATACTCACAATTTGTTCACCAAAGTCGATGTTAACATTCTGTTTGGGTATTCCTTTTGCAAAAACAGTTACCACAACTTCTTCTGGCTTTTGGTAGAACTCGTGTCTGTTGAACACTCAAGAATATGAGATATTTGATGATTCTTTAAAACATGGAAATTTTGAAACTAGCATTGTTTTCTACAATAAAACTACCTGTACTTGGCTTTAGCTGGTGCTGCAGGTGCAGGGGTAAGATCAAGTTCAGATACTGGTGGTGCTGTCGAACTTGAAGGCAAAGTCGAAGGCACCGGTTGAACCAAATCTTTCTCTTCTTCTGAAAAAAGATATTAACAAGTTCCATAAATCGAAACCTTAAGTGAATAACAAAATATTTTGTACCATTTGCAAATAATACAATCACTCTAGGCATGTAAACATAATCAACCAGAAAACAAGAACAAAACATTAAGAATATACCTGTGATTTGAAAATCGCATTCATCTATCAACTTCTTAAATTTGAATTCACTCCGTGCCATAGAAGCACCTTTTTCAAGAGCGGTTTTAGCAGTCCGATATTCCTCAAGCTTCATACAGGCAGTTCTACATATATGAAAACCAAAATATGAACTCCGGAAGTAATAGCTTGACAAAAATATACCACAACTGTAGACCATATAAACTAGTAATAAAACAAACTAAGGATTAACGTATCAGATAAATTTAACTCTTACTAACACTTATATACAGGTTTAACAATCATACACAGGAGGAAATAGCAAGACCGTACCCTTTTCTTAGGTAAGCTTTGGTCAATGAAGGATCCAACTCAATTGCTTTGTTCGCATCTGCCACGGCCTCTGCTCATTGAGAAACAAATCAGACCTAAATCTAATCGAAGTTCGATGATACTACGTCACAAGTAACAATGGGCAAGAAATAGTTGATGTAAAGACTAATCACTCAAGCAAAGATCGAAACTTTCAATACTATTACTCTGTAAAACCAAATTCTCCATATTCATAATCAAGGGATCAAAAGACTAGCACAATCAAACCCAACTCTAGATGCATAACTTGTAAAGGACACTCACTGCTGATAACGATAAACTCAATTTCGTTTCTCATGAAAGCAATTCGCATACATTGTTCCTCCACAAACAACAAAAGAGAAACATATTTGCACTAAATTGATTCTAAAGCTCAAAAATTTAAGAAGAATTATGACACTACCAAGCGACAGGACACAAAACTAAACCCTAAATTCACATAATCCAGCAAAGTCAACAACTTTCAGCTATAATGAAATAAGAAACCGAAAACAAGAAAAACCCAGAACCCCAAAAGGCGTCCACGAAGATAACAGAAGTAAGAAGTTACCAGTGAAGCTTTCGAGTTTGATATAGGCCTGAGCACGATCAGCGAAGAACTCAGCACAATTAGGATCCAAGTCAATGGCCTTGGAGTACAAGTCAACAGCAACATCGAAGTCGTCGTCTACGAAAGCCTCTTTAGCCTTATCAGCAAGTTCCTTAGCCATCTCGATTTGGGTTTCCTTGAAACTGCTTAGAATCGAAGAAGATGATGAATTTCAAACAAGGGGAATGAAGTAGAGGCCAAAGTTGTCTCCTTTTAGAACAATGAAGGAAGGAATATAAAGAGATGGATACTATCGTTCTTCTTCTAGATTGTTCCTTTTATGCGACTTGTGTTGAGGGAGTTGAAGAGTTCGAGCCCAAAAAAAATAAATAATAATTTAATATTTTTCCATTTTTTCCACAAAGTTTCTCCTTATTTTTGTAAAATAATATTTTTCCTTTTTCTGTAAATTAAATTTTGTGTGTAAAATAAATAGGTGAGATTTGATATTAAAAAAAAAAATAGGTGAGATTTTTAATGCATAGTTTTCGGAATCCTATTTAAAATCGTTGATTTATAAAATATTTATTTTATAGAGTTCAGAAATAATATTCTGACTTAGATGATGAATAACTGGTTTATTTCTGGATCACAAATTACTTAGAAAAGGGTGACCGAAACAAAACAAAAAAAAATGGATTGATTGGTAATGTGTCATATGATGATGAACCAAAGTGGTAAATTGAGCAACTAAGTTTTTCCTTGAGGTTTCGTGGAACCTTATTGGAAGATTCAAATATGTGTGGATAGGGTTGGAGATGTCAATTTATTTTGTGTCAAGTGGATGTGGTTGAAGTCAATTTAAATAGCATCATATCAATTTGTTTACGAGTCAATTGACTGACCCACAACTAACAATGACAAGAATTGTACTAGTTGATAAAATGTCAATGAAATTTGAAAATTTGAAAACTAATGGATGTAGCCGAAAATTTTAGACATATTCTAGTAATTTGTTGATTATGAGAATACTATAGTGTGGTTTTATCTGGGAATCACTAGGGTAACGAGGCCTTGCCTTGAAGATAAATCATAAGTGTTTCTCCCACATCGGAAGTTTGAGGATGGGACAGGTCTGTGGAGTAGTATAAAACAAGAAGGTGGTCGACTCTTAAAAGGTACTTACCTGGACGGGGTCAACTCGTGATCAAGAAGACGAGTGGCCTAGGCTAGTGACTTCCATTGCACATAACGGAAGGGTGCTTAGCCTAAGGTCTTCCCATGTGGAAGAGCCTGCGTCATTATTTGTGGCAGCGGGGGCCTGCGTTCGCGCGGCCCCTTTCATTCCCTATAGTTCAATCTTTTGTTTCTTGTTTGGTTGAGGCAAGTCATTCTATGGCCTAGGTTCGTTAATGACCTAGGTTCTATCTCGTTGGCTCAATGGATTTGAGTTTCTATGATATTCTCTGTTTATACTGATCTTGACTGTTATAACATCTGAGACCAATAAGCAGTATGGATTGGTTATTCTTTGTCTAATTAACTAAAAGCTAGGCAGCTCACTGGTTAGTGTTGGAGATCCAAGACACTGATGGAGGCAAGTCACCTTAATGGCTCATGGAGGATGTAAATGGATCTGGTGCTTCTCAAATATTTCATTAAGTTGCAAACTGACAAGGAAGTGTTAGAACATAGAATCTGTTGACATGATCTTCTAGGATCGGATCAGTCTAACACAAGTCTGCATTGGACTGTCAGTGGCAAAAGCTGAATGTTTCAAGCCCTATATGGTGCAAGATTGATCTATGCCACAGATCAAATATTGTTGAAGCGGTGCATTGCACCCTTTGTGAATCAAACCATTCTCTTTGATCACAGAGGCGTAAACGATATGCCACGAATTTAGGCAGCAAAGACAAGATTCGTAGACTTGTAGCTAAGTTCATTCCTTTTAAGAACATTAAAGGTTTGCCCAAGATTTTATTTACTTGTAGGATTTTGTTAGCGTAGCTATATCATCTTTATCTTTACCTTATTATGGATGTTTCATCTTAACAAGTACAAGATCCAAGTTTCTCTGTAAATAGAAAGATGAGCTTGAAATTGATTTCTTCTTATCCAAGAGGTGAACCAAACACTATACTCTCTGGTCAGTGGTCAAGGCCCATCATATATCCACGGCAGAGGAGATTTTAATTCCATTATTACTTTGCTAGTATTATTTATCAATTTTCACAATTTGATCAGTAGACATATAGAATTATTCATCAATGAACCACTCCAGACAAGCTAAAACAGCTTTGAAGCTAGACACATTATACTGCCAAGTGCAAAGGATGCATGAATTTCCTTCAAGACTCCAAATAAGTGGTTTGCAGTTTCAGAGCTCTGCTCCAGATGAAGAAAAATTATCTTTAGTTAAGTCCTTTCATTTTGAATTTCATAATGAGTTAATATGACTGTAAAAGTATGGCGTGACTTTTTTTTTGGTTTAAATCATATCATGAAAATGTCAGGTAAATCATAAATGAAAAATGAGCTTGGCGGAGTAATTAACGCAATTATTAATAGGGAGATGTAACGTACACGAATTTGCGTTAGGCGGAAAGAAAATAGTGGACATAAAACTTTGTCACATGCTTTGCCATCATGCCCATCACCTAATAAGTTATAACCATCGACGCTGACCAAAATTATTATTTTATATGTTGTATTTATAAAATTCTTTGAGGTTGAAATGTCTATACATTTGGCATAAATTGAATAGGCAAAGAAGTATAGTAGCAATAAATTGTGAGAATGAGGAGCATAATAGTATCACTAAACCATAATTAAAACTAAAAATGTTTGCATATCTTAGAAAGGATATGATAGAGCGGCAAACTCTTAGAAAAAAATACTTCATATGTTTCACGAAGAATGTCGTTTTAACACTTTATTAAACTTCTATCATACCAATTTTCAAAACCATCAACTAGTACATCCAATTTGATGAACTGTCCCTAATCGAGTTCTTTATTATTTCGAATGAATTTAAAACATATATACGGTGAACACGCAAGAAATTTGTGCAATAGGTTTACACTTAGCAGGAAAACAGGAACAACAAACAATTAATTATAATAACTAACTAATAACTGAAATAAGTTTATGACAACTGAAAACAAAATAAAACTAACGGCAAAATCTAACATTGACGTTTTGAGGAATGGGTGCTGAAATGTTTTATACAACCATTTCTACGGCACGACATCTCCATATTAGTCCCACGTACTAGTCCCAGTCAATCAGTATTCTCACACGCGAAAAATGATAGTTTACGTTTTTACATTTAGATAAGATTGCCCTTAATTTTTTAGATCAAATTTTCATCTTACCATTCATTATGCACGCTAAGTGAACCTATTTTCTCACTTCCAATGTTTATGTTTTCGTCCTATGCCGGTTTTATTATTACATATGTTTAGTTAATTAATTCGTACATCATCTAATAATTTGCAATGTCATTTTCCGAGCCGGTAGATAAGTTGTAGAAATACGAGTAGATAAGTAGCAAATATTCAATTGAATTGTTGTTAATAAAGGGAATTAGGAAATGAAGTTTTTTTCTTTGTTTATCTTGGTGAACCTGGATTGTGGGATACATACATTATCCATGAAAAATATGGGTTTTTTTTTATTTGACTATTATTTGTTATTTTGCTTGTATATCCAAAAGTCTAGGTATGGAATCGGCGTATTCGATTTTGATCCATTGTTAACCAAAACCTTGTACTATCTTTTCATATTCATATTTAAAAAATATTAAAGTTTCAGACACAAACAATCGTTGAAAAGTATTTTTCAATTTCACAACAATACATTTGCGTAAGTTCCTTCCAAATTTATGTCTTGATATAACAGGACCTATAAGTATGTATGTGTTTGTTAAGAAGCCGATATAAACTGATATAGAGCTACATAGGTTTTACATATTGTTTATTAGTTTTGGGGAAAACCTTATATTGTAATTCCGTAATCATCGAAACTTAATTCTTGTTGGAGAACATAAAAACAGTGCAGCCAAATTACCCTAAAATTACGTGAAACATCTCATGAAATGAACTTACGTACCCAACTTTACTTGCATGCGGTATCTATAAATACCCCCATTAACCACATTTCATGCAAAATCAAAAAACACTCGAAACCCATTTATAAAGAGAAACATTTCTTGAAAAAGTTCTAGCAATAAATAATGGGAAAGCTCTTGGTGTTAATGTTAGTTATGATGTTTTTGGCTTTCGAAAGCTTGGAAGCTCTTGATTATGGAGATGCACTAAACAAGTCAATCTTGTTCTTTGAAGGCCAAAGATCCGGTAAACTCCCGACTAACCAACGGGTTAAATGGCGAGCCGATTCTGCCCTCTCTGATGGTTCACTAGCTAATGTAAACTGGCTATATTCATAAACATCTCTATATGCATATAGGCATTATGCTATCTCTTAACCAATTTTTGGGTGTTTTTTATTTCTCAGGTGAATTTGATTGGAGGATATTACGATGCTGGTGACAATGTAAAATTTGTGTGGCCAATGTCATTTACCACAACCTTGTTGAGTTGGGCTGCAATTGAATACCAAAATGAGATTTCTTCCGTTAACCAGCTCGGTTATCTCCGTTCTACACTCAAATGGGGAACCGATTTTATCCTCCGCGCTCATGCTTCGCCCACCATGCTATATACACAAGTACACCAACTTTTCATTCTATATACCTCGTATCTTATATAACTATATACCTATTCAAGAAATTTACAATCGAAATTCAAATACTTATTTTTGGTTTTGTTTTATAATGGATATAAAAAGGTGGGAGATGGGAATTCAGATCATAGTTGTTGGGAGAGGCCAGAAGATATGGACACACCAAGAACTCTCTACAGTATCTCTTCCTCTTCCCCCGGTTCCGAAGCCGCGGGTGAAGCAGCAGCCGCTCTTGCCGCAGCCTCACTTGTTTTCAAATCGGTCGATTCTACTTATTCATCCACGCTACTAAGCCATGCTAAATCCGTGAGTATATTATTCATATATTGTCCAAAAAAATCATTACATTAATTCAATCATGTGGTAACGAAGTTTTATCTATTTTGTGGCAGCTATTTGAATTTGCTGATAAGTATAGACGTTCTTACCAAGCATCTTGCCCCTTCTACTGCTCATACTCAAGCTACCAGGTAATCAAACCGGTACACATAGATATTTTCATGTCTACGTAAATTAGTTACCTAACAAGACAATTTCTGTTTTAAAATATTTTGGGAAAAATAGGATGAATTATTATGGGCTGCGGCTTGGTTATACAAAGCAACAGGAGAGAAGAGTTACATAAATTATGTTATAAGCAATAAAGATTGGAGCCAAGCCGTGAATGAATTCAGCTGGGACAACAAATTTGCCGGTGCTCAGGCTTTGCTCGCATCGGTTAGTACATCAATAACTGACGTCGCTAAATTCTATAACATTAAGTTGTTCTAAATTAATTTTTTCTTGTTATCTTCTTACTTTAAGGAGTTTTACAATGGGACAAATGACTTGGCAAAATTTAAGACCGATGTTGAATCATTCGTATGTGCATTGATGCCAGGAAGTAGCTCTCAACAAATTAAGCCAACTCCTGGTAATTTTCACCGGTTAATTGGTTTTGAGTTTTTTTTTTTTTCTTTGGTGTTGGTTTTATGGTTACATTTATTTTTACTGTTTGTTTATTCAGGTGGCCTTTTGTTTATTAGAGACAGTAGCAACTTACAATATGTAACAACGGCTACAACTGTTTTGTTCCATTACTCAAAAACTCTTACTAAAGCCCGGGTTGGTTCAATCCAGTGCGGTTCAACCCAGTTCACCGTATCTCAAATACGAAATTTCGCCAAATCACAGGTAAATAAGTTACTCACTAGTCCGGTTTTGTACACCGTTTACGTTTTGTTAACCAACCGGTTTAATTTTTCAGGTGGATTACATCCTTGGAAATAATCCAATGAAAATGTCTTACATGGTCGGATTTGGGACAAAGTACCCAACACAACCTCATCATAGAGGCTCATCATTACCGTCGATCCACTCTAAACCGGAGAAAATAGACTGCAATGGAGGATATTCATACTACAATTCTGATACACCAAATCCGAATGTGCATACCGGTGCAATTGTGGGCGGACCGAATTCATCCGACCAGTATAGCGACAAAAAATCAGATTACTCTCATGCAGAGCCAACTACTTACATCAACGCCGCCTTTATTGGGCCCGTTGCTGCTCTGATCAGTTCTTCCGGATAAACTCACGTTTACATTTGGTTGTGTGGAAACAGATATTAGCAAAAAAGAATGATTACTAGCTCAGCAGCAACTATTAAGACTACAAACTTGAACAATTAGCCGTCAGAGGATGTATTGTATCATTTGCTTTAAACATATATCTTTATACAGATGTATATACCTACACACATACACACATTGTCACATTCACATATCATTTGTATCTTATAGCTTAACTAAAATGAAAACTATTTATTTTCAAATATTTATTGGATCTCTTACAATAAGTATATATATTGGAACTTATATGGGTATGGACCAAGACGTTTTTACTTTTTATGATGACAACGATCCCAAAGGCCAAATCACAAATGGCTTCACATAACTGCTTAGGATCTATATTAACAAAAACATGTAAATGGTGGTGTTTTTTATATTTAACCGTTAATACGGATTTAGCCGCTCCGCTAACAAAATAGCATTATATGGTCTGAATTTAAACAAATGCACTTTTAGTTAATTAATTAAAGAAATCAAGGTCACGCGCTTGAATTAAATCATTTGACAATACAATTTGAATATAATATGTTTCGTCACCAATAATTGTTTTATCATTGACAAAATAGTTTGCACATTCATTAGAACATTAAATGCGGCTGAGTTGGTAAATAGATTTTCTAGGATGCCTAATTGACTGTTTAGACCGTCTAAAAGACTCTTCCATTTAACCTAGCCTCTAACGTTTAGGCAAATCCTTGTTTAGAACAGTGACAAATGTTAAATACTAAACGATTTATGGATAGATAAAACGGATTGTCTTACCATTTGCATGACAAGAAAAATCGAATTTATATTGGTTAAAGCTCAAGTTGGAAACAAGACGAAAATTACGACGCTCTAATCTTCTAGAGACTAGACATAAATATACATTTTCCTCAATGGGTGAAACTATAATATAAGATTGAATATATATATACATACACCTAATGCTCTCTAGTAATTCCATAAGTACCCACTGAAGAACTCTTGGCTATTCAATAGTTCATCGAAGTCACCGGTAAAAGCCGGGAAAGTTCCCGTCCCCGACATCAAATCCGATGGTAAACCGTTACTCATGCCCTGGATTTCTCCAGCTGCTTGGTGCGTAATAATATCTACAACGCCCATTTCTTGAATCGCAACAGAAGATTCATCGGCGGATGCGATCATGGGATTACTTGTGGGAGAAGAAACAACCACTTCTTTTCCGGATTTTTTGGTTAAGGATGGTTTAGTTTGGGAAGTTTTTGCTCGAGTCGAACCGGCTAATGAGTTTCTCCGGGTTGGTAATTCATGATTGTGCTCATTAGTGTATGTTATGGTGAATTTCTCCGGGTTTTCAGGATTTCTTTCGACTTGTTTTCTTGCCAAACACCCTTTTGAGCTACTACACCTGTAATAACTCCTGAAGAAAAAGAAACAACAAAAATTGAGAGATTAGTAAACCGGGTTATGTTTGATTAGGAGGACTTAGGAGAAAGGAAGATGAGATTAAACCGGGATTGGTTAAAGACCTTGGGTATGGAGATCCTTTGATGGGTTTCTGCCCGTATTTACGCCACGCCCATGCGTCCGACAGCAGATTCTCTTCCTTCACTTGCTCAACAACTCTCTTCTGTTGATTCTTCTTGCTGTCCAAATTCAAAATTATATATTATTTATTTATGATCTAATTCAACAAGGAGCATATATTTATGGGAATTATAAAACAAAACGCGGTTGGAGATGAAACCATCTTGAAAACTCTATATTTTACTAATTATTTATACTCGTAAGTAAGACAACTTAAATCCATTTTTATTATATGATTTTATAAGAATATTTCAGAAAAAATTTGCATTTTAAAGAATTCTCTCAAGAACATCAAGAATACTAACCTCTTCTTTGATTTGGATTCTGGGATTCGGATATGATCAACTCTTGATCCGTTGGATAGAAGACAGCCATGAGATCGTTGTTTCTTATCATCTCGGAAACTTCTTGAATCTTCGGGGAGAGAGACCGAGCTCGTGAGGATCGTTTGTGTGGAGAAAGGGTAAAAGGGTTTGTAGAGTTCACCGAGCTCGTCTAAACCGCTTGTCTCCATCTCCGGTTCGTAGAAACTAGACGTCTCCATCGGAAGGCAAAACGAAGGTGAAAACCCACCGGAACTTTCGCCGGAAAACGCGTCTCCGGAGCCAGAGTAGCCTCTGACTATTGCTTCTAGGTCTCCTTCGTCCATATAAGCCACCTCACCCATATATCTCTCTCTTTTCGAGATTTTGTTTCCTCTTTTATCTATTTTTTTGGGTTGTTGTACAACATATACGAGAAAAAGCCTTTTGGGAAACAGCGGTTTATATAAAGAAGGAAAGAAAATTAGATTGTTTGTGGTTTAGGGTGTTTTCGTTTCCCATGTGAACCCGTTAGTCATTAAACTTTAAAAAATTTTTGTGTTGACTTTTGAAAAAGTCAATTCGTACCTAAACTTTTAGAAAAAAAATAAAATAGAATAACGTTAACTTGTCAAATATATCCATCTCCGACAAAATATCTACAATTATAAATCATACACAAAATTCAGAAAAGTATTCATGTTTTTTTTTCTAAAATAAAATTATTCCATATTCGTGTTAATTTCATTACGCTTAGATATTGAAAGTATAACAATATGAATATATGGTTTTAAATAACAAAAAAGGAATTTGACAATATGTCTTTTGGAAATACATGAGTTAGAGAATTTAAAAATCATTGCTTTAATTAAATTAAATACTGAAAACGGCATTTGTACATGCATATGCATGAGTATGACGTGCACTAGTAATTTCTTTATTTTTATTTTATTTTTTGTCGTCATAGTAATTTCTTTATTTGATGAAGGTTTTGTCACTAGTTTCATGATACTTGTATAATTATGTATGAGTTTAATGTGGCACGTAAGTCTACTAGCTTACCTTATGTTCACGTAACGAGCCATTGGAATTAATATACTTATAGAATACTGCTGCAAGTATGATCTATACCGTTAGCTTCTTTTGATAAACTATTTGAAAAATGTTTAAAGTAATTTTGAGAGGGTATTATCACTTTATCTTAAGCCTTGTGGTAATATATATAGATTGGTCCAATAACCCCACGCCTCTATCATAGAATAGGGATACCTAGTTCTGACAGAGTTGCAAACTAGTAAGATACGCACAAAGGCCCAGCCCATTAGAGTGCAACAAAGTGCGATAACGAGTGCGATAACAAAAAAGGCGTTAACCTAGCTTCCGCCACCGTCGGTTTGGCCTCACGCCGCCGGCGAGAACCTCTGCTTTCTCCCTCCTCTTCCTTTCTACCATGTCGCCTTCCGCTTCTGACCTTCCCTCTTCAGATCCACCAGATCCGACTTCCAGTTCGGAACCCCCATCAATCGTTGGCTCTGCGACTCCTCTTTCTCAGATTCAGGCCCCTGGTTCCCTGTCCGTTGTTGCGCCATTAGTCGTTCCTTCTCAAGCGCAGGATCTCGGGAATAGTGCTGGTTCCGCTGTCATCTCACAGGCCCCAATCGATTCGACAATTAGTAAGGATTTGGTGGAAACTCCTCCTATTATTGATGATATTCAGCTTCAATGGGCTGCAAGATTCAACCCTAGCCTCCGTAATCTTAGCAAGGCCGCTCAACCAACTTTCACAGAAGATGGAACTCCGAAAGTTCGTGCACCAGCTTCCGTCATCCTTAAGGCTTCAGATACTTGGAAGGACCACATTGTCGCTCATTTCCATGGTTCTCCTCCTCCTGCAGGTAAAATCTTTGTGGATCTGAACCCAATTTGGGGTATGGACGGCCGTATCAACATCCGATGTCTCCCTAACGGTCTTGTTCTCATATTTATTCCATCGGAAGTTACGCGCAAATGGGTTCTCGAGGTTGGTTGTTGGCAAGCAGGTAATTGTTTGTTCTCGGTCACTGCTTGGTCTCCAACAGCTACCCTTACTCCTCTCAAGCTAGTTTCTCTTCCAATCTGGGTAATTCTTAAAGATGTGCCCCCTCAGCTATACTCTCTACCTGGTCTGAGCACTATTGCCTCTGGTATTGGTGAACCTCTCCACACTGAAAAATATCAACTCCCTCCTCTTGCTATGGATACAAGAATCAAGGTTGAGATCCTCCTCAAGAAGGTTCTTCCTCAATCTGTTTTGGTAACTGATGATGATGGTAATGAAGTTCGAGTTTGGGTTGAGTATCCTCGGCTCCCTCCAAAGTGTGATTACTGCAAAGAATTTGGCCACCTCTATCATCGTTGTCCTACAGCTCCTGATATCTCAAATACGACATCTCAGCCGTCTAAGGTTTGGTCAAGGATTCAACAGTCCACTGACAATGTCACAACTCGGACCAAAGACAATTCCACTCTATGCTCTGCTAAGCAGGTAGCTTTGCGTTCTTCTCCGGCTAAAGGGGTTCCAGTAGTTGATTCTTCTGCGGTTGCTTTGGCGAATGAATTTCCTAAGGCTTCAGCTGCAACACCAACCTCCACACATAGCTATATTAACTCTCCAGCAAACGACTCTCCCAATGAATGGCAGGTGGTAACTGGAAGATCCAAACTCCCTAAAATCCAAGAATCTTTAGATTCAAATCAGTTTTCAGTCACAGTCACGCAATTTGCTGAGGAGGAAGAAGCTATTCAGATTGGTCAGCGTAACATAAGAAGGAGATCAGGATCCCCAAAGTCTCGGGTTTTTACTTTGCCTCCTCCTCCATCAACTAGAACCAAAGCAAACAAGGGTAAGAAATCTGTAGGTGTCAATGCAAAATCAGTTTCTGCCGCTGGCCCTACAGAAGATGAACGTGTTGTCTTACCTACTAAGGCTATTCCTAAAGCTGGTAAATACTCTAACAGTGGGCGATCTCCTGGAAAGGAGCGTCCCATTCATCGCGCTTGAAAGCTATGCTTTCACACCTTTTGTCCATCGATGATGTGTAAGATCTTTTGTTATAATATAAGGGGTTTAAATACTACCCTCCGTCAACAGGAACTTAAGACTTGGGTTCAGTCTAATAGACCTTCAATTGGAGGCATTTTGGAAACACATGTTCAGCATGAGAATGCGGCATCAATTTTGGCTCGTAACTTTCCGGGTTGGAGGTCCGAGTTTAACTATTCTCCACAAGCAGAAAATGGGAGAATATGGATAGTTTGGGATCCAGCTATCAAGGTTTTTATATACAAGAAAACAGACCAAGTCATTTCATGTGGAGTTTTTGACCCGTCTACAAAGCAATCTTTCTCCATTTCTTTTGTTTACGCTCGCAACTGTATGATAGCTCGCAGAGAGCTGTGGGCCACGTTGGAAGAGCTGCATCAGAACAGCCTTCAACAGAACCATCCTTGGCTACTTCTTGGGGACTTTAACCAAATTCTGTGTGCTGAAGACCATTTCTCTCTTCATCCTTATCCTCTTCCACTTCATGGTATGGCTGAGTTTCAGTCTTGTATTGATAATTGTGACTTTTTGGAGTTGACAAGCAGTGGTGCGGCTCACACTTGGTACAATGGTCAACCCTCAAACCCGATTACTCGCAAACTTGACAGATCTCTCATTAATGAGGCTTGGTTATCTGCCTTTCCACATTCAAATGCGTATTTTGATGCTCCTGGAGGGTCTGATCACTCTCCAATACTCGTGGCCACTTCAGTCTCGGAAGAAAGGAGGAAGGTCCCATTCAAATTCTTCTCTTTCTTTACTACTCATCCTGAGTATCCAAGGCTTCTTGAAACTGCTTGGAGTTTGCCTGTTGTGCAGGGCAGTACTATGTTTTCTCTCTGCCAAAAACTCAAGGCTGTTAAGGTAGCTTGTAAGGCCCTAAATAGAAGCAGTTTCAGTAATATCCAAGCCCGGACAGCAGAAGCTCATGAGTCTCTTACTCGTATTCAGTCACAAATTCTAACAACTCCAACAACCAGTTTGTTTGATGAAGAGAAAGTGGCTCGGAATCGTTGGACTTTTCTTTCTACAGCTGAGGAATCCTTTCTTAGGCAAAAATCAAGGCTTCGATGGTGCGACGAGGGTGACTCCAACACCAGTTTTTTCCATAAATCTGTAAAGGCTCATCAGGCTAATAATCGAATCTGCTCTCTAAAGAATGATCTTGATGAACGGGTGACTGACAAGACTCTTCTTAAAGAAATGGTTGTTACTTACTATCAGCAGCTCCTTGGAACAAAAAACACTTCGGTGCATCCTCTATCCACTGAGAGAATAAGGGAGTTAAATTCTTTCAGATGCTCAGCAGATTTGGGGAGACGGCTTTCTGCAATTCCTACTCCAGAAGAAATTACTTCTACTGTTTTTTCTCTTCCAAGGAATAAAGCCCCAGGTCCGGATGGCTTTACCGTGGACTTTTTTATCACCTCCTGGGGAACAGTTGGACCATCTCTGATTGAAGCTGTCATCGATTTTTTCAAGACTGGAAAATTACTAAAGCAGGTAAATGCAACGATTCTGGCCCTAATTCCTAAGACTGTTACTTCTGAGAAGCTTAGTGAGTTCAGACCTATTTCATGTTGCAACACCATTTACAAGGTCATTTCTAGACTACTTGCAAAAAGGCTCAAGTTATTCATGGGACTTGCAGTGCAAAGAAACCAAGTTGCTTTTATTCAAGGCAGGCTTCTTTGTGAAAATGTGTTGTTAGCTTCGGAACTTGTCACTGATTTCAACAAGAATGGCCCAGTGACTCGCGGCTGCCTTCAAATTGATCTGTCCAAAGCTTTTGACAACATTGATTGGGAATTCTTAATCAACATTCTAAACGCCTTCAACCTTCCTCCGATGTTCATTAAATGGTTGACAGTCTGCTTCACCTCTCCTTCCTTCTCTGTGGCGCTCAATGGAGAGCTTATTGGGTATTTTCCGGGAAAAAAAGGCCTTAGACAAGGTGACTCCATCTCTGCCCCTCTCTTTGCACTCGTTATGGACATTCTTTCAAAACAGCTAGACTCGGCTGCTGCTTTGAATACTTTTGGCACACACCCTATGTGTTCTGATCCGCTTATCACCCATCTAAGTTTCGCTGATGACATACTTGTATTTTTTGATGGAAAGGAGTCTTCTCTTGCTGCGATATTAGAGGTGCTTGCTCAATTCAAACAAGTTTCAGGTCTTGGAATTAATCTCTCAAAGACTTGTCTCTTTCTTGATGGAAATAATAGAGACATAATTGAGCAGATTGCTTATACTCATAATCTCATTCATGGATCCTTGCCTGTGCGCTATCTTGGAGTCCCTCTCATCCCTCATAAGCTTTCGGCTTCTGATTATCAGCCTCTAATAGACAAGGTGAAGGGACGCATTTCCTCTTGGACCAACAGGCACTTATCTTTTGCAGGACGCTTACAACTTCTTCAGTCGGTCATCAATAGCACCATCAATTTCTGGGCTTCTATCTTCTTACTTCCTAACAAGTGTTTGACTACCCTTGAGCAAATTTGCAGCGCCTTTTTGTGGAATGGAGTTGCTTCTTCTGCTCGTGGAGCAAAGGTATCTTGGGAAGTTGTTTGTTCACCAAAATCTGCTGGTGGGCTGGGTCTCAAAAGACTTGTGGATTGGAATCAAATTTTTGGACTTAAATTAATTTGGTTACTATATTCTCAAGCTGGTTCACTTTGGGTTTCTTGGATCAAAAAATTTTTGATAAGAGGAAGATGCTTCTGGGATGTGGACTTCAGAGCAAGTGGAAGCTGGATTTGGAGGCGTCTTGCAAAGTTGAGGTCTCTTGCGAGACCGTTTGTGTTCTGTACTGTTGTTTCCGGTCGTAATTCTCTCTTTTGGCACGATAATTGGACTGGTTTAGGCCCCTTAATTGATATAATAGGCGATATTGGTCCTCGTACAACAGGTATTGGGTTACTTTCTTCGGTTTCTGAGGCTGCCATAGATGGTGTTTGGTCTTTTCCTCGTGGTAGAAATCATAGAGTTGAGCTCCTTAGATCTTGCCTTCAATCTCACTCACCGCCAACCACTGACATTGGAGACGACCTTTTCTCCTGGAAGATATCTTCGGATGATTCTCAAGGAACCTTCTCATCAAGGAAAACGTGGAAGCATTTGCACCCTCTTGCGCCTTCTGTCCCTTGGCATTCACAAGTCTGGTTCAAGGAAAATATCCCAAAATTGGCTTTTGTGACTTGGCTAACGGTTAAAGATAGGCTCACTACAAGGGATCGGCTTCGGCGATGGAATCTGCCTGTTCCAGCTTCCTGCCTTCTTTGTCCCTCTGGGGTTGAATCTCGTGATCATCTCTTCTTTCAATGCACCTTCTCCAATACTCTATGGTCAGACTTCTTTGCTCACCTTGTTCCTCTTCCACCTTCAACTTTTTCTGAGTTCTTGATTTGGATTAAGAATCCTACCACAAATAGGAGGCTTAATGTGATTTGTAAGCTGGTTTTCCATGCTCTAATTTACAATCTCTGGAAAGAACGCAATGGAAGATTACATGGTTCTTCAAACCGTTCAGAAAACCAAATCCAAAGAGAAATCCAATTACAACTCCGTCGTCGTCTTTCTGTTTTGGACAGAGCTACATCCAACAGCTCGACATCTCGCCTTCAGGAATCTTATCTCTCTCTATGGTTCGGCAACTTCCAAGTCCATTGATCTCAAACCTGCTTTGTTCTAATTTGAATCCATGTGTTGGTCTCTCTGGCTCTGTTTTTACTTGTAATATGGGCGTCATTGAACTTATCTGTGCTAAAAGGCACTGTTGTATCAGTTTGGCTAATATAAATATAATGGTATTTTTCAAAAAAAAAAAAAAAAAAAAAAAAAAAAAAAAAAAAAAAAAAAAAGAATAGGGATACCTTTAATCCCATAGCACAAAATCTTCCCAACTAGACTAAAGAAAGATTCTCCAATATATAATATCTTCTTCTGAATATTTTGTTTTTTTTTTTTTTTGGTTGGTAATATTGATTATTTCTTGTGTTAATATTTATATGTTCACCAATTCTGTGTGTGTTTAAATGACTTACACATAATAAAACATTCACAAATAGAAACAACAAATTTTAACTTGTTACTTCAAAAATAGTTATATATGTTTAACACAATCATGTCATACTCTATATTTTAAAGACTAAATTAGATAGATGCAATACTTTGACATGAAATTAAGAAAATGGAAATGATGCATCAAATTTTTGCCATCACATAGTGTTTTAAAATTAATTCGATATCTTATCTTAATTTCATTAATTTATCAAATGGACACCTAGCAAAACTAAACCCTAAACACATCATTCTAATATTTTCGGTCCATAATGGTAGCCTTTTCTTTCTTTTTTAGGCGATGAAGATTAAAAGGTTGGCACGGGGATTGCAGTCCCATAAAAGGCAAAATCTTAAAGTCAATAAAACAATAATAAAATCCATATTGTGAGAAATAAATTATTATTAAAAATAAAATGCTAGTCAGCTTGCTCTTGCAACTGGGAAGAAATTTCCATCCCCTCTTGCACCAACTTGACAATCCATGTTAGAACACACGCATAGATAAACTCAGATTAATCTTTGAAACTTATAGAAAACGAAATTATTTAAATTTGGAGAACGTAAATAAACCAGATATGTATATGATATGTTGTGAGATATAACAATAAGAAAAAAGAAAAGAAAAAAAGAAAGAAAAAAAATGAAAAATAATTAACATTTAGAAACTATGGATAGAAAAAACTGAATCACTGAAATGACCATTTCTGTTGGAAAACAAATCTTGTTAAAAAGACTGCAGATATTTTGTAGTTTTACGAGCTTATTGACTTCTATGAGTTCGATTTGAATTATACACTTACTATTATCGTCTCTATATACAGTAAAACCTCTATAAATTAATAATGTTGGGACTAGAAAATTTTATTAATTTAGAAATGTATTAATTTATCGATAAATTAATAATTAATAATTTATAGAGATATTTTATTAATTTTGTAATTTCTTAAAAAATTTCTATCTAAAATTAAATTTTTTCTTTAAGCAAAATCTTTAAAAAAATAATTACAAGTCAAAAATCAATTATTAAGTTTAAAAAACAACACAAACTTATTTTGAATAATAGAGTCATATTTCATTAAACTTTTTACATATAAATTTTAAATATATATCATAGAAATTCATATATGACATATATAAATTTATATCATATATATATATTAAGTTAAATATACATATATATATATATATTTATAAGTTTATACAATTATTAATTTATGATATAGATGGGACCATATGTTTACATAGGATTTTTTAAAAAATTATTATCTTATTAATTTATCGATTTATGTCATATTTTACACTGGTCCCAACTCGGGACCGGAAGAATTTATTAATTTAGAGAGGTTATTAATTTATAGAGTATTAATTTATAGAGGTTTAACTGTATGTGTACACCAAAATAATAAGATATAATATTTCAATATTATTTAACTATGACTTTTCACATAACTAACTGTTTTTTGTCAACGCATAATCGATTGTTACATTATTTTTAATAATTAATCACTTTTAAATTTTAAATACAATGAAAATTAATTAAAATAATTTACACAACCAAACATTTTTTTAAAATAACCCCCTACGAATATTGGAAACAAAAATTGATCCGTGGAAGCTCACTAGAGTGAGAGTAAATAACTTACTGGTTCTTGACTTCTTTATGCTTTCATGGTGTAATACTCCGTATATTTTAACCTCCAAATAAAAATCTAGTTAAAAATAAAACTAATTAATTGCTCTAGTTTTTGCGTATTATTTAGTTCCCAAACTATATATTTTGAAATCAGTTATAGTTCAGTTATATATTTCGGATTGATTAATTCAGTTATAGTTGTTTCCTTGCAACTTCACTTAGCTCTCTCTGTGATTTGGTGAATTTCATCAGAAAACACTATTTTGAAACCAGTTTATGGTAGTTATGGTTAAAATATGAATTTCAATCTTACTTGGTGCTGTTATTAGAATCATACTATTTAATTACAGTATACTTTTGTACGTCGACATGGTATGTGAAACCATGACAACATATGAATTTTTTATATATATATAATGGTATTGTCATATTGATGATCTCACAAGAATACAAATAGAACCGACTTCTTTGAATTCTTCGTCTAACGTGTGAAATAAGCATATATACATGCGGTGTGTGTGTAAATACGCAGTCACATATGTGTCCATCGTGGACACTCCATATAAATATATAGCATTTCCAAATTCAATTACCGAGAGTAACACCATTATAAATCACTTGAAAGAACTTTATGTCTTTTTATACATTAGGATCTATGACATTATATTCTTATTAGTAATATAAATCATACGATATCATAAAGAGTGACCGAACCACACGCAACAAATCTTTTACTTAACTTTAAATTTAAAAGGATACATTTATGTTTGTATGACAACCTCATGTATTTATAATGAAATCTAATGATCTTATATATATACAACGATATAATATACAATAATGTGATTAATATATTATTTATTTTTGATAAGCATAGATTTGATTAAATATTACGGTATCATGATATGATTGCCGAAAATTTTAGTAATGAATTTAATTTCTACAAGCTACTACATCCGAATTAGATTCGTGACATCATGCGTAGGGTTCCACTTGCACTAGTTTTTTTTTTTTTTTTTTTTTTTTCACTTGCACTAGTTAATTTGTATATAATGTTCGTATACGTATATAAAGTTATAAACTTATATTATTATATGTCCATGTTCCGTTAAGCATGAGATATTGGGATCACTATATATAGATTGACCATTTCAATTTGATCTTTCTAATTATTGGTCCATATTCAACAATAAAAATAAGAACAAAATAAAGCCATGCAGATGCAGTGAAGCAACAAACAGCTATTAGAGATACTAAAAAGAATCGTGATAGATTAATGTCACAGTAGTTATTCAACATATGGCATCACATACATATGATATTACTTTTTAAAAGAGGATAAAAAATTGTGTTTTGCACACCAAAAAAAAGAAAGAATTGTGATAAAAAATTTCTTAGATTATAATAATTTTTATAGAAATTAAACTGCCAGTTGCAATAAGAAAATTCAAATGTTAGTTGTCATTGTATACCCATATTAATATAGTTTGGTCCCTATAACTTTGATATAAGTTAACCAACAATAAAAATTGTATAGATATAGCCAACAGCGGAAATTTTTGTTGCAACTTTCTTTTTGTTATTTTCGATGGATTAAACAGTCATCACCTGTTAATGAATTTCCTCTTAGGCAACTCCGAAGGTACAAACTGCATGTTCAAATTCAAAATATCTCTAATACTTTAGTATAAACATATGTTGAGTAAATTGAAAATATAAGTTTGGTATATATAATTAACGTTAATTAAGTAAGTTCCGTACAAAGGAATGATGTGTCGTACGTCTCGATGCACGAATTCATTTTATCTAACTTGGTGATAAGATGACATTATCACTCAATATACTTTTGGTCGACTAGAGTTATTGTTATTTATATATATATTTTGATTATTCAATACTAAAGCCAATAAAATTATTGTTATTCATCATCTTTTGTTAAATTGCTTTGCATTTGATGTGACATGTCTCCGTACGCGTTTTCGTGTCATTACTAACTAATGGATTATATATTTTTTAACCAAATTATTAAGAGAAAACTATTGAAACTTCTTTTTTGGTTAAATAACGTACACTATATGGAAATTATGGCACAATTACGATACTAACACAAACTACTAATATTAAAAATATTGGTCACTACTCAATTAAACTTTTACAATTAAATTTGCTCTAAACTAAAGGACCAAGAATATAAACTTACTATACAATCATAAACTGATAAAATCAATGATATATATATCACTATATCACTACATCACTACAAGAAAATTAAACAAACTTGATATAATAGACTGCCGTTGGAAACTAAATGAATCCGATAGTGGCAGTGGCAGATGGTTTGACAACTGGTGATGGTGAAATCGGCAATAGATCAATGGATCAATGATTTTATCATCAATTATTTTTGTTAAGATTGTTTTTAACAATAAAATTCTGTGTTTTTTTTGTTAAATAATATAGATTAAATGCCAAAAAATGAAATTAATGATGTGAACAAAATGAAATGATACGATGAGTTCATCTAAAGTGTATACAAACGATAACCTTTCAAAATCTGGTCCATAATCTCAAGTTCTCAACCACTTGTGTGTATAGGTTGTGCCCTAAATAACACAGCTTGTGCCCATCCCCTATTAACAATGGCGTTTACAAGCAAAAGCTAATTGGGCTGCTTAAAGACTTTGAGAAACCGGAAACGGTATAACCAACCACCCAATTTTTCTGTATTGGAGGCAAAAGTATCAAAAAAAATTCGTCTAAACTAATAGTGACTCTTCAAACTATCCAAGTGTTGTCAGAAACTCTTAGTCCAATACATTGTTAATATTTGACATATAATATTAAAATCCTGGAGATCGGAAGAACTTAATAAATCATGCTAATTATCAATAAGAAAACGTACAATTTGAACCCCAAATGAAATAAAGAAATATGATTCATGAGACATATTCAATGATGGCTTGATCTCTCTCTTTGTAAGGCCTCCGACGGTCCATATAAACTTATAAGCATTGCTACGCTACCATGCTTGATCCAAAGGCCGCCAAGCCGTTTGAATGTTTTCTCACACACATCCAGACGGTTTGGCGGTCTCATGTGTCACATCACCAACCATTATTGGTTATACAATGATCTCTAGAGAATTGTATAGAAGTGATATAGATTTAGAACTTGCAAAATGAGTAAATCGAAAAGAAAAAAAACAAATGAGTAAATTGAAAAATGAAGAAGTAAAACGAGTTTTTAAGTATTCCGACAAACTCTAACCACTCTTTGTGACCTCTCAGTGATCTTAGCTCCGTTAGGGAAGTTTAGAAATCTCAAATCTCATATAACTTGACTGAATTGATAATTGGCTAAACCTTGATCAACCGGGTCCATAAACCGGATGAATCGATCTGATTTTATCTAAACCAAATAAAATCAAACCCCATAAGGCCGACACAAGAGAAGCAAAACCTAAGGATCAAACCGGTAGAACTGAGAATTAGACATAATAAACTAAACCGGATAATTTCCCGGTTTATTATCTCCACTGGTTTATTTAGTCGAATTTCGTCGTCAACGACTCAACGTCATTGTTCTTCCTTAAACCCTAATCAAAAATCTCTTCTTCGAGCTATGGCGGCCTTTGAAGACAGAGCAGATGAAAACGATGAAATTGCCTTCAAAGATGGCAACACTGATATCTCCCAACAGCTTATGGACCGTTACGGCAAGTCCTCAGCCGCTCAGCACCGTCATCTCGTCGCCACCGCCGTCGCTATGCGCTCTATTCTCACATCTGAGTCTCTTCCACCATCTCCTCCAGCTTTCTTCGCAGCTGCTATATCCTCTGTAGATTCCTCAACGGAGGATCCCGTGGCGGTTTCTGCTTTGCTTACCTTCTTGTCCATAGTCGTTCCTCTGGTTCCTTCAGGAGAAATTTCAGCTACTATGGCTCGTGATGCTGTGGCTGTTTTGGTAAAAGCAATTGATGGAGAAGGAGATAAATTAGGTGTTGCGAGTTTGAGAGCTGGTGTGAAGTGCATTGGGACTTTGCTTATTGGTTTCTGTGATTTGGATGATTGGGTATCTCTTCAAATTGGGTTTGCTTTACTTCTCAAATTCGCCATTGATAAACGTCCAAAGGTATTAACTTTTGACTTTCCCACTTCTATGATTTTTATGAAGAAGTATCATATTGTGGTGACAAGGAAGTGTTAAATTGGGTTTGTGTGTTTGCTTTGTTAGGTTAGAAGATGTGCTCAAGAGTGTTTGGAGAAGTTATTTGGTTCACTAAAATCATCTACTGTTATCAAGGAAGCTAGTAATACAGTATATGCTATACTTAAAGAATATAAGCCTGTACTATCTGACTTAAGCTCGACGAAGATTGAGGAAGGTTCTAAGGTTGAGTCGACATTGAAATCCGAGAATGCAGAGGCTGCTCACGTGCTAAATGTGCTCAGTGCTACAATTCCATTTCTCTCTGCCAAAGTTAGTTCGAGAGTTTTTTCAGAACTTTGCGAGCTTATGGCTTCTCAGTTTTCGCCGCTGACGAGGCAAATTCTCAAAGCGATTGATACTATCTTCAAGAATTCAGAAGATACAGTTGTTGTTCCTGAGATAGAAGGACTTGTAACTTCTTTAACTAGTTATTTATCTTTACACGACAAGAATCCTGCTGACACTATCGTGCATGTGACCACCCTATTAAAAAATGCTTTGGAGAAAGCATACTCAGTTGAACCGGCATTATGTCTAACGAAACTTCCACTAGTTTTTGGGTCATTGGCAGGTTTGTTCCCTTCCTAGCTTTCAGCATTTAGCTCTTTTGTTCTTCATTTTGGGCTTGGATTTTAATATATCTGTTATGATGAATTCCAACTTTCAATTCCTATGCTTTAGGCCTTCTGATTTCCACGGACGACGTTGCATCCCAAGCCTCAATTATATTAAAAGACTTGATCAGTAGCCACATCGATAAGAATAAACTTCTGGCCGAGGGAAGCTTGTCTAGTGAAGATGAGGATAACGTAACCGGTGGAGACAATATAAATACAGCAAGATGTGTATGCTCTGTCTTTGAGAGTGCCCTAAACTCATGTGATGGAATTCCAAACGAGCACATTTTAACTGTCATAAGTCTTTTGATCGAGAAACTTGGTATGTGTACTTTCACTCGGGTTCTATGTTTTGTCATCCTGAACATGTTATTTACAGAACAATTTTTAACAAGCAAACAATTTGCGTTCCAAAAAGTTAATTAAGGTTGGTGTGGATAACACCTTTTTAGCGACATATTTTAATTCTATCTCCATTTCAGGAGAGCTTTCTTATATTCTTGCAAAGAATATCATATTAAAGCTTGCCGATTTGATGAAAAATGCAATTGGAGATACTTCTAGCTCACAGGATGTAAGTTTTCAATAATTCTCCCACTTGACTTCTTCCGTAACTTTCTAGATTTGTATATTATAGTTTTCATATTGTATTACAGTTATGGTACTGGTTTCTTACTTCAGGAAAATTGTTGGTTCAGAAGGTTTGAGTTATTTTTCCGACTGTCCCATAGGATAATAGTGAATTTGATACTCATTGGTGCATTCAATGATATTTCATAATTGAGAAAAAAGACCTCTTCATTTCTCATCATATATCTATGTTTGGAGTTTTTTTACGATATAAAGAGTCTATCTATACTATTTGATTTATACTAGATTGGACTTATCTGCAGCTTCAGCAATGCATTGGGTCTGCAGTGGTTGCCATGGGACCAGTAAAGCTACTGACACTTCTTCCTATCACTCTTCATGCTGAGAGTCACTCATGCACAAATGCTTGGCTAATTCCTATCTTAAGAAAATGTATCATTGGAGCACCTCTTTCGTATTATGTTGATCGCATTGTTCCGCTTGCAAAATCACTGATGCTTGCTTCGAAAGGAGGTACTCGTCTATGCCGACAATGAGAATTTCATTTACATTAAATGGAATAGACTTTTCCTATCTTCTAGTCCTTTGGGTTTTGTTTGCATATCAGGGTTTTTACTATACTATTCTGCCACTTGCTATACATCCTGCAAGAATATAGTTACCACCTAGGGCACAATCAGTTTATAATTTCTCTATGTATCTGGCGATTTCTTCACTAACATATATTTATATGCTTGTTCGTTAGCTAAAAAGACAGCTCACGGCAAAGAGTTGCGGGCTTGTGGTCATGAGCTTCTGAGACTATTACCTGCCTTTTGTAACTATCCAGTTGATGTGCCCAAAAAATTTGGATCGTTAGCCAAACTGATGGTTAAATTTATTAAAAATAAATCTTTCATGCATGAAGCTGTGGCTCTTTCTCTACAGGTGAGTTCCTTCACATTTCATTTATGCTAGGTGAGCTGACAACTTGGCGATCTCATTGAAATTTTCCTTTTATAGATGCTTGTAAATCAGAATAAAAGAATGCCTAAGCCCAGTACAGATATGGGAGAAGCAAAAGCCATAAGCGAAGAAGATGCAACAACAGAGCTCGAAAGTGGATTTCACTATTCGAAGAAAGCTTCAACTAAAAACATGAAGGCTTTGGCATCAAGCTCGACAGAGTTGCTTCAAACTCTTGTTGATGTATTCACCGTTTCAGGCACAGAGATCAGTGCAGACTTTAAGGTTTACAAATTTCCTTCTTATTCTCTGCATTTCAAAGTTATGACAAGTTGGTTTCAAATCCTCCATTGTCTCTGTTTTAGAGATAAACATTACACATATTCTAGATATTTTTTGCTAGGGAAATCGCATTTTTTGGTGAGATTAAATTCTGATTGACTCCTTGTCTGCTCATAGACCGTAGAGGGTAATAACTTTTAAGCAGAAACTATACTTGCATATGAAAAAACTCTCAATGTAATTGTTGCTCAAACTCTTATTAGTATAATGTCAATTAATGTCGTAAATGATGTCAACTTTCACCTAACTAGGAGCCTTTTTTAGATTCTTTTCGATTGCAAGGATGCATACAGTGATTTTATTTCTTTGTCAAAAAAATTTTTGGCTTCTAATTTCTATATCTATCAATTTCTTCAGCACACGTCTACTTGGTTTTTAAGTTAAGCAATTGAACTTTTGATAGGCTGAAGAAAATAGTATATAGCTAATGTTCTTGAAATGGCAGGCTGCAATTGGATGCTTAGCTTCTACTCTGGATTCGTCAGTTAGGAAAAAGATTCTAATATCCTTGCTAAATAAGTTTGATCCTGCTGGTGAAAACGAGACTGAGGGGCAGGTCAATCAATCGAATGATTCTATCGATGAAGAAAAAGAAAACTGCAGTGCCACAAAGACACAGTTAAAGAGGTATAGTTTAAGTCGTATGCTGTGCCCTGTTATATTTACTTTTACTATGGAACTCATCCTCGTAAAATCTCTTGCCTGACTTGTTTAATTTCTTGAATATCATTAGACATTGTAAAATAGCATGACATCCATGTGTACATCAAGTTATTTCTCCTCTTCTCCTATACCTCGTATGACCTTTTTCACTGGCATTTGCTTGCAGGAGTGCTGTGCTGGATCTTGCATCTTCATTTGTTGAAGGAGCCAAGGAAGATCTTATTGAGTTGATTTATAATCTTGTTCGCCAAAGTTTTCAGGTATGTTTCTAAACTTGAGCTTAGAGAATTTTCCTATGTAGAGGCTGATCCATGAGTTGTTTTGGGTTTAGGCCACCGACGAGGCTGATCTTCGTGGGGCATATGATACTCTGAGCAGAGTTCTACAGGTTGGTTACCTCATCTAAGCTTGTTGCAGTAACTCTTATACTGTTCACTGTGTGGCCCTCATGCTTATGTGGCTTTGCCCTCGTTGGTACAGGAACATGGTTGGTTTTGTGCATCTCATTTTGCAGAAGTAATAGAGATGTTACTCAGCCATAAAAATCCAGAGGATGCGGCGTCTTCTAGAAGCCGATTTGCATGTCTCCACGTTCTAATGGCTCACGGAATTCAGGTTAATGTTTTTTACTTTTGTATCAATTATAACTTGATATCGGTAGATATCCATTGCTTGAGTATATCCATGCTCTGTTATATAAAATGTTTAATTCATTCTTGCCTTATGAAGACAATTTCTGATATTTTTGATGTTTTACTTTATTTTTTCAGTCAAGCACCGAGGAAGAGAATGAGAAGGCTTTCCTTATTCTGAACGAGATGATCTTGACACTTAAAGATGTAAACATACTGTTTACTTCGTGCTGTTTCAGTTTGTTGGTTCTTAGGGAAACAATACAATTTTACTCAAGACACTAAACATTATCTTGCCTTTGTATATACAGGGGAAAGAAGAACATAGGAAAGCAGCTTGTGATGCACTGGTTATGGTGTATACTACCCTGAAAAATTCATCTTCCATCACCAGTGATGAACTTTGTCTTAAATTGATTAACATGGTAAGTGCATGAGATGAGCTCGCCATAACTATTTTAATCCACTTTCGTTATCTCTCAAATGACCAATTAGCATCCATGAATCTTCAGATAACGGGTTATATTTCTGGATCGTCTCCGCACATAAGGAGTGGAGCAGTGTCTGCATTATCTGCCTTGATATACAAAGACCCTGAGATCTGCCTATCTTCACCTGAGCTTCTTTCATCTGTTTTGTCATTGCTTCACACCAAATCAATCGAGATTATAAAAGTAAGTCTACCTTATGCCTTATTAATCAGACCTCAAGATGTTGTTGCTAAGTAATATGTACTTTTGGTTTTTCTCCTTAAGTTTCTCATGCGTCTTCATGTATCTCCAGGCTGTTTTGGGTTTTGTGAAAGTTTTAGTCTCGACATCGCAAGCCCAGGACTTGCAGAGTCTATTGCAGAACCTCTTATACGAAATTCTCCCGTGGTCGTCTGTTTCAAGACATTATTTTAAGTCAAAGGTAATAATCAGGATAGTTCTTGACTTTAGTTTCCAAGTGATTTTAGTTCTTCTCCTTCCTCAAAACTGGTAGTTTGCCTTACGAAAAATGTGCATATAGGTAACGATCATAGTTGAGATTATGGTAAGGAAGTGTGGCACCCGCGCAGTCCAGTTAGCCACACCAGACAAGCACAAAAATTTCATCCAGACAGTTTTAGAGGTTCTTCTCTCCCCTGTAAATTTTCTTGAAGATCTCGAATTGTATAATTTGAAAGAAACGTCTGCATCATCTTGGAACTTTCATCTTAATGTGCAGAACCGTTCGGGGAAATCAAAAGACAAAGAAGAAACCAATGATTCACAGACTACATCCATCGATTCATCCAGAGAGTAAGATCCTTAAGAAAAGCAATTATAATCCGAGATCGAGAACACATCCAATCAAATCATTGCTTGCTCATTATATGCATAAATAATAACTGGTTCTTTTTACAGGCCGCGGAAAAGAAATTACAGAGAAGCTTCATCAGAAACTACAGCCAAACAAGACGGCAACAAATTCAAACGTCAAAAGAGAACACAACAACAACACACACCTGCTTCCGGCCTTAATGGAAGTAGAACAGGACCACAGCGCCCTGCTAACAGAAGCTTCGGAAAACATAGGGAAGCTTCTGGAAACAATCACAAGTCAGGAAAAGAAACACGAAAGCCACAGAAGAACAGATTCAGGAAAGCACCATGAATCTAATCTCTCAGTAATAGAGTTTTGCAGTTATCATATACCAAAAACAGTAACATTGGTGTGTATGTATACGATTTGTAGATTATACACATCAAGATTTTTGAAAGATTAGTTTTTAAGACTAAAAATCGCCAAAGAAAAGAAAAAGAGAAGAGATTTTGCTGTTGTTATTGAGGATTTTTACAGGTTAGATTGCAGGAGCTTGATCAAGCACTGAAACAATCTCAATCCTGCTTCTCACCAATCTATGGAACACTTGCCTCACTTGTCTCTGCAGATCCTCCAATCCCACTTCCAATCCCCGGCAAATCTCCTCCATCTCATCCACCTTTTCGGCAACTTCCGCCTCCTCTTCTTCATCTGCCGGATACCTAAACCTCTCTGCGAATTCCATTAAAGATAACCCAATCTTCTCCATCCTCTGCATCTCCTCCATCAATCCACCACCACCACCACAACGCTTCTCCTTCCGTTTCATCTCTTCACCAATCCTCTCCTGAATATTCACAGCGGCGCTAGCCCAGCTCTGGTGTTTCGGAAGTGGCAGTGGCGCCACAAGAATGCTGCTTGTCTGGCAAGGAACCGCCGCCACTAGCACCCACATCACCAGAACCATAACACTGCTCATTATGTAAACCGGCATCACCGGTCCAGAAGCTTCCGCTCCACGTGGCAGCACCAGATTGGCCACCATCGCCTGAATCTGCTTCGTTGCAGACCAATTCTTGCTGACGACCTGGCCATATGATCCTCCTCCGGTGACGTTGCTACGCGTTCCAAACGACCAAGACCGTGACGTTGTCCTTCGTTGGTTACTGGAACCACTTCCTCCACTGTTTCTATCTCTCCTCTCATCAGCGTTTAAGCCAATGAGGAGACTTGTTAACGCACGCTTAGCTCTACGAACGCTTCCGTCACATAATGGCCGTTGTTTAAGCGCCGTGACAGCTATCTCCGCTAAACGCCGACTCTGTCTAACGGAATCAATCCCGTTAACGACGGCGTTACATAAATCCAACGCCTTTAAAATCCGATCAAGCATTTCCGGCAAAACCCTTTCTAAAGACTGCGATTTCGAGATCTGGGTCGTGCTCAACACCGCCTTGAACTCTGCTTCACAGGACATAAAAACATCTAGAAGATTCTGTAACCAAGGGATCGAAAGAATCGGATCAGACGGGTGAGAGACGGCGGCGGCGTCAGATAAGGAGGAGGAGGAATGATGCGGCGATGGAGATGTTATTAACTCCGAGAAACGCTCAGCTACGTGTTTCTGGAAATACTCGAGTTCTTCGAGCTCATGCTCGTGATTGACGTCCATGGAGACGATCTGATTGCGGCGGATGCTGATTCGACTCAGGAATGAGCCTTGAAATTCCGTCGGCCGAGCCATTAGAGTGTAATGTGATATGAATCAAAAGTAACAGTGAGTGAATTTTTCCGGAGATAAAGGAGAGATTTTTGAGGAATTGGGAAAAAGGGGTTTTGGGGATTTTAGATGAAAGAAGAAGGAAGTGATGATATTAAGGAAGGAACCGAAATGGTGGTAAACATGTCTTGTCGGAGAGAAAGACAAGCCTTGTTTTTAATGTTTTAAGCAAATTTTTTATTTTTTATTTTTTTGTTTCTTTGGGACTCGTGAAGTGAAGAATATTCGTCTTTGGTCACTTGGCGAATTTTTCTTTCTTTTATACATCCTCAAGACGTCATTTTTTTTTTTTTTTTTTTTTTTTTTTTTTTTTTTTTTTTTTCAAGACGTCATTTTATCTCAAAATGAAAAGAAACTTGTCAATATTTTCTCTTTTGGGTCTTAAAAAAAAGTCATATTTTACGCAGAAAATAAAAAAACTAGTTATATATTTCGAAGTTATTTCTGAAAACTAATTTTTCTAGTTCAAAAAAGCGAAATAAAAAAAATGCAGAATAGTTTCATTAAGAAATAATAGTCTACTTTTTCATTATGCTCGTGAGAGGTATCAATGAAGAAAAAGCATATTAGGTTGGTATTAAAAAAGAAAAAGCATGTTAAGGTGAAAAATATACAAAGAAAGAAGTATTCTGATATTAAGGTTGTAAATGGTAACATTCATTTGTGGAATTCTTGAGGAATTCATGTGGAAAAAAATACATGTTACATCATTTGTATCAGTGGAATTGTTGTGGAATTTTTGATCTTTTATCAAAGTGGTCCCACTTTATTCGTTGATTTATTGAATTAATCAAACCTTTAACAAATAGAAAACAAGCAAATAATATGAGAGGGAATTAAACAACAAATATGACAATATGTGATGCATTTCATTAATAAATTTTGATACGTTTTTTTGAATAATGTATTTTGAAGTCTGTTTTCAGGAACTAGTAATTTTTAATATTTTTGATATTTTTTTTGTTTTATTTTATTTTATTTTATGGATAGTCTTGGATGTTCGAGTATTTGGTTCGGTTTCAATTATGTAATTTTTGGTTTTGGATATTTCGGTTCTCGAGTTAAGTATACATTCGGTTATTTTAGAATTTCGGTTAAAATTCGGTTCGGTTCCGAATATATCGGAGCATTTCGGTTTTTTGAATCAAGAACCAATTAGGAACCAAAAAAATTTCGAAGATTTTTTAGTTCCGGTTCTTACCCAAATAACATTTCGAATATTTTTGAGAAATTTTCAGATACTTTTAGTGTATAGTAATTTTTTGGTTATTTGGACTTTTTATTATTCAGTATAAAACTAACTAATGTTTTAGATATATAATTGTATTTCGGTTTTATTGAGGTATCCAAAATATTTTGGTTCCGGTTCTTTCGGAAATGAAGTTTAAGAT
This sequence comes from Arabidopsis thaliana x Arabidopsis arenosa, assembly GCA_019202795.1. Lineage (NCBI taxonomy): Eukaryota > Viridiplantae > Streptophyta > Magnoliopsida > Brassicales > Brassicaceae > Arabidopsis > Arabidopsis thaliana x Arabidopsis arenosa. The sequence goes on from CM032924.1 coordinate 7,216,259, forward strand.
CAATTTGTTTTTTTTGTCAGTTTCGGTTTGGTTTTGGCGAAATATTTCTCTAGCTAATAATTTTAAAGTTTAGTCGATTAGATTTTTTTAAAAATTCAGCCACATTCAGCAGTTACCATTTGAACTTTAAATTATTCAGCTAGATTCTGCAGAAAAACACAAATATATTCAGCCAGATTCAGCAATTTAGCCAGATTCTTCGGTTACCATTTAGACCCTAAAACGTCGCTCTTCATGAATTTTTTTTTTTTATCACTAAAGTGGTAGATATATCATTATTCATTACAACATATTTTTATTTGGATTGAATTTAATTGGTAATTTATTTTTCACCAAAAAGATCTCGTGGATATGATTTTCGCTTTCGCATCTGGCAAAGTTAGCCATGCATGTGACCTTGACAAAAGTAGGAAAGAAAAATTGGTTAATCTCAAGAATACTGTTGTAGTGAATTTCAAAGATTCTTCAATATGGAATCAACTGTAACTAGACTCATTGGTTCATGATATGTCAAACGGTAACAAAACCATGGAACCTGGTCGGAGAATTTTACCAACTACTGATTAGGTTAAAAATGAACATATATGTAATTGGTTCTTAATGGATAGAGTTAGTGTATGGTCACGTTTATGAAAAGACGTTCAAGCGCCAGAAGAAACCTTATTGAATATGTAAAGAATAAAAGAATGATGACTTAATCAACGTTTTTTTAGTAAAAAGTACTCAGACCCAGCTAGATCTCATATGGTTTGGTGACGTAGAGGAAGCGTGTATGATAAATAAGGATACATCACATATTTATTCGGATAATTTAATAGTGATGAAAAAAAAAAAATCGGATAATTTAATTTAAAAAAAAAACAAAATTTGTCATTGAAATTTCGACAGATCTACATACCTGAACCAAAGAAACAGATAAAACCCTTTTCAGATTTTTTTTTAATTGTCATTAAATTCAACTTTTAAAACTCTATAGTTTTTTTTATTATTATTTATATAACAAAAACTCTATAAGAGTAGACTATTTTATATAAAAAAAAAATTACCAAAAGCCAAAAATTCTAAAAGTTATTCCTAATTAAAACATGAGAACTATTAAAATACACAAACAAAAATAATGCATATTTATTCGAAATTTACACTCTATCACATGGTCAATTGTCTATACAAACAGCTTTATATTTCCATTTTTTCGGTAATGAACAGCTTTGCATTTTCTGTCGGTCACCTATTACTTGGAATGTACTATAAGTGCATAGACCATGTATATTTATTTTCGAATGTGACTTATTTGAATGCATGTCACGCTATCTCTAGAGAAACAACCGATACGGATCATCGTCGGTTCTTAGTACGCTCTTAACCTCAGTACAGAAACTGTCGATCAGGTTGAAATTTCGCGCGAGCAATCAGACTCAAGATGACAAGATGTTGTAAATTCTATAAAAGCTGCATATTTTTATTTTCTAAAACTACATATTTATCTTTTGGGAGAACTAATTATTTGTTGATGCAAAAGTGAAAAGCAGTGAGCACAAACGGAAGGATACTTTGACTTAGTGACATCTACTTTTTAGTTATTGTAGTCATTTGTATTTGTATAATTTGTTTACTTTTGTTTTGAAAGTTTTTTAAAAATTATCATTTAATAGATATTTGAATTTATATCAGATATTTCATTTTTCCTTACCTAAGATTTGAGAAAAGAACATCTAAACAAAATGTTACACCAATTTCATCAGGGACAAGTACTAATGTATTTATCAAGTAACACATGATCTAGAAAAATGCTACAGTTACGAAAAATGTTACATTCCGTTTATAAAGATTTGTTAATGAAAAATGGATGTTGATAGTTTTTTTTGGTTAGAGATCATGATAGTTCAGTAACATCAATTGGTTAAAAAATCGGACTTTATTAAAGATTGTAGTCTGAATATCAAACTTTCTAGATAATTATAAAAGTCAAAAGACAAAATCTAAAGTTTTAAAATGTAAACAGACAAAGAAAAGAATTAGAGATGCTGATGCATGCGGTTGCGGAGTATATGATACAATTTGCATGATAAATATTTTCAAACGTCAACGTACTTTTTTCTTTCACAATCTAAAATTCAACGCAAACGTATGACTCCACTGAATTTACGAGATCATATTATACCATAATATTGCGAAAATGAGTGCGGTCAGATAAATGGCTGCGGTAATTACGGGTATCAAGACTTTGGTCCTTTACAATCATTTTAAAGTCACTAAATATGGTCGGTTGAATTTACCGTTAATGACGGTTATAAAAGAACATCAAATAGTTTTATAACATTGTCGGTCCAATTTTGTACTACTATTTATATTGTAGTTTGTTATTTCAGAAAACTCTTTTTGCATCACCTTTTATATATTTAACACGAGAGAGCAATGCCGTGGCAATGAAGTGATCATTAGCTTTTACTTAAGGAAACTAATTAGTTATCAAACCTTAAACTATATATTCTTATAGTTCCACAAATAACGCGCATAATCAATATCATATAATATAAATAAAAAATGAACAATTCGCAAATCAATAACATCGGTCGTATCATTGTCACTAAAGCATTTTGACAATCAGAAGCGACAATTAAGATTTATTATAATTATTGATGCTATTTTGTTTTCCGTCACATGGCAACCACTAAAAGAAAATTTAAACGCGTTATTTTAGAATGTAAGAGGAATTTGATTGATGGATCAAAGGAAAAAAAACGGCAGCATTATTCATTTCATTAGTGTTACTATAACACTACATATGTAGTCAAAGTCAAAGAGATACACTGAAGTAACGGCAGATTGATAAGGGTTAGGTGCTTTTTTTTTGGCGGCATGTTTTTCTATTTCTTAATTAGTATTAAAAATTTCGAAGCCTCGACTCGTAACTTAACTTAATATATATGACACTAATTTTTGTTCATATCCGCTAAGATGTAAACCATCCGAGTCATATTCGGAAGCACATATTCCTCCAAGAAAACCTTTTTTACCAAGTTAAATACTAGAGCCTGGAAATACATTATTTTCTGCACCTATTATAAGTTAAAGAAGGGCACTATTTTCCAGTTTTTTTTTTCCACAAAAAGGGTTCTACATACACTAAAACCTCTTTCTAAATTATGGGGTTTATCAAACACTAACATTCATTTTGTATTGTTGAAAAATAAGTATCTTATTATGAAAGGTTATTTATTGTCAAAAATTACTAAGGTTTTTTTTTAAAAAAATTATAAAATTAAGGGGGAAATAGGATTAGCATTATATAAAAGTATTGCTGGACAATGCTAATCAATAAAGGTTTACTTGGAAATAAAGGATTTTTTTTTTTTTTTTTTTGGAGATGTCCATCTGTACCTTTATTACTAAATTATCAACTATGCCTAAATTACTCTTTTCTAATAGACCAAACCAAAATTTCCTCTATTTTTCCTCATTAAAATTGTCTAAAATTTTGGTCTAATCTAGTAAAAAGGGTAATTTTAGACATGATTGATAATTTGGTAATAAAGGTACAGATGGGCAAATCTCCAAATAAATTCCTTCATTTCCTTATAATTTAAACGATTTTTCTTAAGCTTTTATATATAGAAAGATTGAAAACGAATTCTCATAGTTATTTACCTGTAGTATATAGAAAACAAAATCCAAATTTTGTTTCAAGATTTTGAATATATGGAATTGATTCTAGGTACAAGATATCGAATTAGCTGTAGGTCAAGAATTTAGAAATCAGGATTAAATTCTTATATATCCAAACACACGTAATTGGCTACGATAAAACCCATCATATATTGGTCATTTGTTTCTGACCATTTTGCAATATCTCATAATCACTAAGAAGAATATACAAAATGGGCTTTGTTAGACATGTTTGCATGACAATCCTCTTTCTTTTGATAATATTCGTTCTTTCGGCGCCGTCCTCGGCCATGGACCTTCCCGTCACACCCGGCGGTGACCACCGGAGCAACGAGGAGGTAGGGTTTATCTTCCATATGTGGATGTCCAAGCACGGGAAGACTTATACCAATGCTCTCGGAGAGAAAGAACAGCGTTTTCAGAACTTCAAGGACAATCTCCGTTTCATCGACCTTCAAAATGCTAAGAACCTCTCTTACCAGCTTGGTTTGACTCGGTTTGCTGACCTAACCGTTCAAGAGTACCGAGACCTTTTCCCTGGAAGCCCTAAACCAAAACAAAGGAATCTCAGAATCAGTCGTAGGTATGTGCCACTCGCCGGAGATCAGCTTCCCGATTCAGTTGACTGGAGGAACGAAGGTGCAGTATCGGCGATTAAAGACCAAGGCACTTGCAGTGAGTTTTTTTACTACTCTTCACATTCATGATTTTTTTTTTTCAACAAATTTTAGGCTTTGTTCTATATGTATATGTTTCTTAGATAAATTTAGTGTCTTTTCCTAATATCGAAATTTTACTTCGTGACCTTAAGTTTGTTATTCCCTTTAGAATGCCTTTAAAGTCTTTACAAAGCAAAAAATTTTTTAAAGATTTGAAATTCATCCAATCAAGCTTTAGAAGCTTTGGCTTTCCATTTTTTTTTCACAGCCAAAATATTTCCTTAATTCATTTTTTTGGCTGTAGAAAGCTTTTTTTTCTAAAGCATATAATTTTCAACTTTCAAAAATTTTAAATTCTACAGCCAAAATACTACAGCAATAAGATCTACAGCCACAGCAAATAAACCTACAGTCATATTTCTACAGCAAAAAATGTAAAGCTACAGCTGTTACCAATCAGGCCCATAATCACTAGTAGGGTTTCATACTTTATTTTGGTGTGCTAGTTACTTTTGTTAAAATATTTGATAATTATGTCTTTTTATATCAAACCCCTTTTGTGATTGTAAATATAAACGAGGAAGAAATTTCGCTTTGCATTTAAATATTTCAATCAAATAGTGTTGTGCTGGGCAATTTTATTTTCTTTTAAAAATTTCCATTTATTTTTAAGAATTCGCAAAACATTTTAACTACTAAATGTTACTACATAAATGCCTTTGAAACAATCAGACTTTATTTTTTTTTTCAAAAAAAAAACATACAAGCATAATTTTAAAGATCGAAAGACATCACGATTAGGAATTAACTTATCTTCTTTTTTTTTGCATAATAATTTAAATGAAAGACAGCTGCTGGGCGTTCTCCACAGTGGCAGCAGTAGAGGGACTAAATAAAATCGTGACAGGAGAGTTAATCTCATTGTCCGAGCAAGAATTGGTCGACTGCAACTTAGTCAACAACGGTTGTTATGGATCAGGCACAATGGACAAAGCTTTCCAGTTCCTTATCAATAACAATGGTCTTGATTCCGAAACAGATTATCCATACCAGGGCTTGCAAGGCTCCTGTAACCGCAAAGAGGTTCACCTTTTAGTGCTGCTGTAATTCAATATATCTTTTAAGTACATACCTAGTTTCAATTTTTTGTTTCATGGTACGTTTGTCGCAGTCAAACAAGATCATCACAATTGATAGCTACGAGGATGTGCCAGCGAATGATGAGATTTCCTTACAAAAGGCGGTTGCTCACCAGCCCGTGAGTGTCGGCATTGACAAAAAATCCCAAGAATTTATGCTCTATCGATCGGTATTTATCCTACTTTTAAAATTGATTTTTTGTTGGATCCAAATATATACAATTAATAAACTTGTATGGTCTATGTTTACACTATTAAGGGTATATATAATGGACCATGCGGGACAGATCTTGATCATGCACTTGTTATCGTTGGCTACGGTAGTGAGAACGGTCAGGACTATTGGATCGTGAGAAACTCATGGGGCACGACGTGGGGAGATGCTGGCTACGCGAAGATGGCTCGTAACTTTGAATATCCATCAGGTCTATGTGGGATTGCGATGCTTGCTTCATACCCTGTCAAGAATTCGGCTTCGAATGCATGAGAGTAATTAATCATGTGTTTGTTTGAGTATGTCTAAAGGAATCTGTCCTAGTACTTTGAATGCAGACTGTACTGAGTATCTGGATTTTTTAGATGTTTTAGCCATGGGTGCTAACTCAATAAAATGTTTCTACTTTTGCTTTATTCGAATTTTATGTGAAAACGATATTATGTTTATGTGTATGACAATCTTTTTCTTCTTCTTTCCTGGCGTTCCTCGAAGTCGCCCTAGCCGCCAAAGAAGAAGACTCGCCCGTTTTATAGATCTGTCCTCTCCGGCTTCCGGTGCTCCTCGCCGGAGCTGTGAGAGGATCATGTTGGTATTTCCTTTCTTCGTTAGCCCTCTGCTCAGTCTCTTCCGTTGTTCAATGTGTGGTTGTTGTCGAGGTTAAAGTGGCAGCGAGTCTTTTAGGTTGTGGGGGAATAGAGCTGGCTCCTTGTTGTCTATGTGCTCCGGGATCTGCTCTAATCTTCGTCGTTTTGTATCCTCGTCGTTTTGTATCCTCCTCGTTGTGGTTTCTCGCCGATCTAGTAGTTGGTGGATCTGCTTCTTCGTGTGTTTCGCCACGTTCTGTTCCTTTGCGTCCTTGACTCCGGTAATCTGCTCCTTTAGCTTCTTTTGTCTCGTTGACTCAGTATTTGGCTTAGTTGTTGTTCGGGTGGTTTAATAGTTGACTTAGGCTGGATCAGAGGATGAATGGCTTTATGTTGGCTCTATTTCGTCGGCTAGTTCGTACGCCTTGGTCGTATGTTCCGGATCTATAGTTTGACTGCCCCTTATTCTCTGATTTTGGTTGCTAGTCCGGAGCGTGGCTTTGACTTGCTTGTTCTCTTTTTGTATTGGATTGGTTGAATTTGCTCCTCTTTTCTGCTGATGGTCTTTATGGTGGTCTCTCCGGTTCGATCTTGTGCTGTGCTTTTCTGAGTATGGTATCTTCCGGTTTTGAGGTTGGTTTCGCTCCTTGTTTCTACATTCAAGACCTGATCGAGGTCTGGTCAGTTCAAAGACTTTTACTTAGGCGTTTAAAAGTCGTTTGTTTTCGACATCGCCGCTTTCGGAAGAAGTTTGGAGGAACTAGAATACTTTGTCTTGGTTCTTTCTTGCCGGAATAGAAGTCTAGGTTCACTTCGTGTGAGAGGTAGTTTTGATTCACTATAGGAGGTTTCGTTGCTTGCGTTGTTTGTGAGTGGCTTTGATCATCTTGGTTTAGAGGAGTATAAGTCAGCAAATCTCTTCTTTGGAGTTCTTAATTTTAGTCGTTGCCTTTTGTTTCGTCTTTTGAGGGCTATGCCCCGTTCTGTTTTTATGCTTCCCTCGTTTGGGCTTAGTTTCCGGGGATATCTATGTCTTCCGCCGGCTTTGTGTATTAAAAACGTATTACACCCCTGTATTCTTCAATCGTATAATATAATGGAATAATTTAGACGAAAAAAAAAAAAGTTTATGTGTATGACTTGGAATTTGAGATTTTATAGGGCCATAGGCCCATATGAGTTCATAAAAAAGTTTACATTTTCTGAAATTCTCTCAAAATCCATCAAAAAATTTAGAAATGTTTTCTTTTGTCAAAATTTTATATATAAATCTGATTTTTTTTTTTTATCAAAATGAAATCTGATTTAAATTTTCCATTTCCTAATAAAATGAGACACTGGACTAAATAGATGAAGCCGTAATATCCTAGTTACTAAATGAAAGCAAATCTAAAGCAAGACAGATTTACATATGCTCTAAAAGAGCTTATTAAGATAGAAATATAAGACATGAAATGATGTAACTCACTAAAGAGCTTTATTCAAATGCAAAGAAGAAAGAAAGGAAGAAGCTTTAGGTTTGTCACCAAGATCAAATGATTCTAGATTTTATATATGATAAGATGAAGAAGAGAGTTGCTCCAAATGGCAACTCCCAAAGTTAACAATTTTGTTGTCATTACAAAACTATATATATATATATATATCTCTACTTGCTTAGAACTTAAATTTTTATATATATATATATATATATATATATATCTACTTGCTTAGAACTTAGAAGTAATTCCATAGACTAATGGGCTTCTCTTGAGACAAAGTATTTGGATTTCTTTGTGACCTCTAATACTAAACACATGGATCTTTAGTGTCCATTATTGGACCGTGTTAATATATATCATTTGTTCAAAATGACTAAGATATAGAAAGATTAGTTGACAAAACGACATATTGTAAAGAAAGACTCAACTGATTGCTAAACTATAGTTTATGAACAAATTAATTGATTAAATATTTGGTACGTATAACATTGAACCCATATACTAATTTCCATCAGCATAGTTATGGCAGTGACATTATGATGCTCACCTAAATCATTTTTAAATATTTGGTACGTATAGTTAAATAACCGAATTTATTTTACTTTTGTCTTCTCTCCCACGTTAGGTTGTTTGATCAAGGATAGCATGTGTACCATTTATTGTGAGAGAAAAAAAATCATATAATTGGTCTTTCCTAGGAAAGTTAGATGGTGAAAACTGAAACGCGTAATGTGAGACGGGTCAAAGTTTCATGGATAAATTTTGATATACTATTTAAGTAACCAAGTTTAGTAAGTATAGACCCTTGATTGTTTGGTTGACTTTTCTTTATCACTCTCAAACTTTGTATTCTCTCTAGTCTCTAACTAGCAAAAAGAGATCCAAACAACTGTGTTTGAGATATGGGGATTACGCATTACAATAAGGATCAAGTATTCATCAGTTTCCGGGGAAAAGACGAGCGGTACGGATTCTTAACTCATCTCAAACAGAAGTTGATCGATGGCAATGTGAATGTGTTCACTGACGACAATGTGACTGGACAACCGCTCCAGAACCTCTTCGGACACATCCGAAAGTCAAGGATCGTGATTGTGATCTTTTCCAAGAACTACGCCGAGTCAGATTGGTGTTTGGACGAGCTTGTGGAGATCAAGAAATGCTTTGAGACGGAGGCGCTCAAAGCAGTCATACCCATCTTCCATAAGGTGAAGGTTTCAAGCGTTAAGAAACAGAGCGGAAAGTTTGGGGAAAAGTTTCTGGCTTTGCAAAACTCTTTGCTTGCTGAAGAAGTCAATAAGAAAAAGATTAAGCGTATTAATTCCAGGATCAAGAGATGGAAGAAAGCTTTGAAGATCGTCACTGAAATAGCTGGATTGACTCATGACAAGAATAGGTATGATTTGGCAAAAGTGTTTAGTTTTTTTTTTTGTTGAAAATTTTCATTGACCAAAGTGTTTAGGTAATTACATTTTTAATATAAACTGTTTGTTTGCAGTCCTGAGCTGGCTTTCGTGGAGAAAGTCGTTGAAAAGATTAACATAAATTTAGCCAATATTGCAGCAGAGGAAGGGCGTAATTATAGTACTCTAGAAACTAGTGAGGTGTGTTCTTAGTTCTTTACATGAGTAGTTTTGCCTTAAAGCAGACAGGGTTCTTAAATCTATTTATTGCAGACATCAGGAAGACAACCAAACCAGATTATTTATAATGTCAATCAGTTAAACATAAACATCCGGCTCCATCGTTCAAAGAGCTTGGAAACTTTGAGACTGAGCTATAATCCTGAAGACGACAACAAGGTCTCTGTATTAGTGTCTCTCTGAGAATTTGTTTTTTTTTTTAAATCTGTAAACTTCATCAGTATCTGATAAGTACGCTTATGGTGTGACTCACAGAGTATTGATTTGAAGCCTTCGTCTTCTACTCTTACACGCAGCGCCTCAAATCTTGACCATAGAGATCAATATCGCCCATTTCCTTGTAAGTTCAAATTATGACATAGACCTCTGCATATATATGTCGTCTGAATATTGACTAACAACAACTTGATTTTAAATCTACAGTTGAAGCGCTCATGGTTAAAAAGCAGAATGAGAATCAACGGAGCATTGCCAATATTGTCCCGGAAAAAACAAAGACGTGGCACAGCTTGCATTTCGTCTCTGCGTTACTGTTTGGAGCTTTGCTTGTGTCTTACATGATGCGGAGCAAGAGATGATCCAAAGGAAGGAATTGCCGAAATGAACCTTCCGTTGCAAGCAATTAAGAGTCTGTTTTGTTTTTACTTGTTTCTTAAGCAAAAGCCTTTGTTCTGTCGTCTTGAAATTGTACTCATGCTGATTTTTACGTTGAACAAAGATCAATTAATAAAAGATAGTTCGATACTTCGATGCCTAATTATTCAATTGCGAGTTTTTTTTCTTCCTAGTGCATACCAATAAAATCAAACTGTCCAGAGGCAAATTGTTTTGGGGTTTACAGAGCATTATTATTTTTTATTTTTTTTGAATGTAATGTTAAATTATATTCAAAAGAAAAATAACGTTTTTACAACAAAGTGCATCGTAATTTTGAAGAGTTTGAAAAAGATTTAAAAGAGATTAGCCTGAAGGAAACTTAGAGAAACACTTGATCTTAACCCCGAGCAATGAGCCATTGTTGGTACGCCTCATCGTACCGCCTGTCGCCCACTCTCCTTATCATCGAAATCTGATTTCTTATTTGCTTGTCTATCCATGCTGTGATGAGAGCTTCCGAGTGTGGTTGTTCCCCATGCCTGCGACCATTTCTCTCTTTCCAAATCATGTAGACAGAAACTTGAAAGACATACCTAGAGAGGAAACTCTCCACACGATTTTGATGGTTTTTGGACATGTGGACGATGAGCTGAGCCCAATCTGTTGAGTAGTTAGCTTTGAGTATGCCTTTCGCAAGCGAAGCCCAAATCTCTGAAACATAGCTGCAGGAGAAGAATAGGTGGTCTCTGGTCTCTATGCATGACTTACAGAACACACAGAGACCCGAGGTTCCTCCTTTCCATCTAAGCATGCGATCACCCGTAGAAAGCCGATCTTGAGCCGCTAACCATACACAAAAAGAATACTTAGGAGTAGCATGTGCAAACCAGACCCCTTTGTGCCAGGTAATTGTGGTAGAGGTCGTTCTTATATGATTCCATGTGTCCTTTGTCGAAAACTTTGGACTGAAAACATCATTCTTTGATTTCCATAGGACAATGTCATCTTTATCGGATCGTTGCTGCCACTTATCAAACAGAGCAGCCTCTGTCTCGTTTAGAAAAGGTGAGCGATGTCTTCTTCTTCGATGGTTAGACCAAGCTTGCGCCACTGTACTTGTTCTATTAATCCCCAAGTCGATAATTCCCCTAGCACCCGCAGTGTCGTATAAGCAACCCAAGCTTGACCAGTGATCAAACCAGAACGATGTATTCTCTCCATTTCCCACTTCAACTTTGCAAAAGTTCTTTGCCACGTCCCTGTACTTGATTATTTTTTTCCATATGCAAGACCCCATACTCGTAGAGCTTTTTAGTGACCAGAAAGACGATTTTTTGAGGAGATTTTCTTTCACCCAAGAGACCCATAAAGAGTTTCCATGTGAAAGAAGAATTGATTCTTTTTTACTTTGAAGACTCAACAGAAGAAGCCACAAATGGAGAATGCTAAAGTAGAGGTTTAAAGAAACGAAACTAAGTAGTGAGATATGTAGTTATATTTACTTTCCGTTGTAATGAACCTTTCGTTGCAAGCAATATTTAGAGGATCCAATATTGCTCAAATATATGAACCCTCTGTTGCAAGCAACTGATCTTCTTTCTTTTACTTGTGGATCTTAAACAAAAGCCTCTGTTTTTCAGTTTTCACTACCAAACTGTATGTTTAGCGATAACTGTTGTCTGCAAGTGTAATGCATTATTATAAATTTATAATAGATTGTAGTTATATTTAGTTTTACGCCGAAGAAAGATTAAGTGATAAAAAGAGAGTTTGATGCGCAAAAAATGTTAACTGTTACCAAACATGTGTTTTGTGTGTCATATCTTCTTGACATTGCAATTTTAGAAGTTGAAACATTAACACAAATCTGATGTATAAATCCCTCTCTTTGCTAGTACAATTCCCTAGTTACCAAATAAACAGATCCTTGATTTGCATTTGTGGACAGCGTCACCGTATAATAGAAAACATACTATTTGGCCAAAAATGAATAAGACAAAGAAAGATTGGTTGACAAAAAAGATGTAAGACAAAGACAGACTCGGTGGTTTTGCAATATTATTTGTTTATGACCAAAAGTCTCCAGACTCCATAATAAACATATATATGAAACATTAAAAACTGCACATCAATTAAGGCATGGAACCTAATTTGATTAATATAATGTAGCAGTTGAAGACACAAGATGGAGACAACATCTTTCAGATACAGATGTATCTAAACTATTGCCTTGTTGGAATATGTATAGATTTTAAATTAAGAAGCTCTACAGAAACATTAGGTTATACGGATCAAGTGTATAAATCTAACATCAAAGTTCACACTAATTAATGGAACCATGTGCAACTAACGGCGTCTCGACATTTGGTAATAAAAAAAAATTATGTAAATATGAAAAGAGACTTTGGTGTATTGACTTCAATGCATCTGGTTCTTCTCCTTCTTCATTTTCCTCCACAATCAAGCTTTTTATAACTCTTCAATATTCATATTTCAACCATAACCCAAATGACGAACTCTTCTCAGTCGCGGAAGCCTCAAGTGTTCATTAGTTTCAGGGGTAAATCTCAAAGGAAAACATTAGTGAGCTTTATAAAGTCAAAGTTAGAAGAGATCAGCGAAATCAATGTTTTCATGGACGAGTACGAGATTAGAGGGAGGCCAATCACAACACTCTTCGAACGAATCAGAGAGTCAAGTATCGCAGTCGTCATCTTCTCAGACAAGTACCCTGAGTCACGCTGGTGCTTAGACGAGCTAGTTGAGATCAAGAAGCAAATGGACAGAGGATCTATTGTTCCATTTCCAATATTCTACAAAGTGAAAGCTGAGTCTGTCAAGAACCAGACTGGTCACTTCCGTAATGTTCTCCTCAAGACTGAAGATGACGTCCGCAAAAAGGTTGATAGGAGAAACATCAGGTCAATACTTGAAACAGAGGATATGATTTGGGGATGGAGGCAAGCTTTAGTCTCTGTTGGCGGAAGAATGGGGTTTTCTTATAATCATAAATGTGACAACGATTTCGTTAATGATATTGTGGTCCAGGTCAAGAAAATGTTAGCCGATTTATCTCCAACTCCAAGAAATGGTCTCAAAATCATAGAGAGGCCTCAGGAAGAAGTGACGTCCTTGTTACAAGCTCTAAACCTTAAGAAATCTGATCTTGAAGATCTTATTCGTACCAATGGCGTCGTTTCCCAGGGCACTGATCGTCTAGTGTTTCTTGACCTGATCTCTCTTCAGAATCCTATCCTCGCTCAGCGATTAATCGAGCTAGTTCAAGCTGGAAGGATTCTCTTGGTGTTGTTAGGTTCTCTAGAATACTACAATAATGTTAGTTTCCTCAACTCCTCAAAGTCTCTTCTCTGAATTGTTATAGCAAGTAAATTTGGTTATTTCTCTGTAGGGTTTTGCTTTCAAGCGTCTCTTTCTGCGCAAGAAATCTCAACAATTGCCTGGTAACACAGCTGTGGCAGAGAGTAATGACAATCTTCGTAATCGTGAAGTTAGCTACACTGATGCTGTTTTGACCTGCTTTTCATTCTTATGTAACATACTGAACCGTAGTGAAATGAAAATCGACCCTCCAGCTCGAAGAGTGTTCATCAGTCTTGGAGAAAAGCATCTCGGAAAATTCCTAGTGAACTCCCTGAAAGAAGAATTGGAGTCTAACCAAATAATAGTGTATGGAGAGGATGAGACAAAGAGCAGGATCAAAGAGTCAGGGGTTGCAGTAGTGGTCTTCTCAAATAAGTACCCTAAGTCAGAAAAGTGTCTTGATGAGCTCGTTGAGATCAAGAAACTTATGGACACAGGGAAAATCGATCCCTTGCCTGTTTTTTACAGCTTAAAGGATGAACCAATTAAGAAGCTCAAGGGATGTTTCCTTAATAGGCTTCTCAAGATAGAGAACGAAGTGCGTAAGAACATCAAGACGAGAGATGATAAATCTATACTTGATACTGAAGCTAAAATTTGGGGATGGAGAGATGCTCTCTCGTCCATTGCCTCAAGACCGGGTTTGAGCTATGAACTTAGGTATATAAATATATATGCCTCTGTGTGTGTGTTGCTTCTATGTCAACATTAGTTTCTCACTACTGGGCTATATCTTTTTGCAGCACTGATGACGTGTTCGTCAGTGATATTGTGACCAAGGTCAATGAACTATTTGCCTCTAGGGAGAGAAAGAAGACAGAAGCAGCAACAACAGTAGTCAAATCCCTTGATGATGACTTATTCTATTCCCGAACTTCGTTCTTACAAGCTATAGACCGTGACAATACAGATTTTGAAAGCTTCACAGATATCCCCAATGGTCTTGTACTTCTGAGGCTTAAAGGACACACTAATCTAGTGTTCCTCAAACTGAGTTCTCATGAAAATTTGGTCCGATTTCAGCGTTCTGACTCATCCAAATTCTTTACAGAGGTTTTCTCCCCAACCCTAAATTTCTTCTCTCAAATCTGAATCAACTTTTGTGGCTTCTCATGAACACATTTAGGTATTATTACCCTTGCAGGGTTTTGCTTTGAATCCTTCGGGTGTCATCAGATTTAGCGAGCCTTCCCTGACCTTGGCATTAGAGTCCAATCAATCTCAATAATGGTCTGATATATATGTCTACTACATTAAATAATTAATATGTTTCAATTACTCATACTTCATATTAAACTGAAATTGACAGATGATACAATTTTGGTAGAAACACATGTTTTGAGATGGATTCAGTTGGAGACAGGACGCTCAAAGAGCACTTCTTTGCTTACTTGGTTATCAAGTTAAACTTCTGTTTTGTTTTTCTTCACACAATCAATAATATGTACGTGTATTCGAGGAATTTTTGGTTTTTCTTTTCCCTTGAACGCCTTTGTCTGTTATTCAATAAAATTTGTCGCATTTGATAACACATTTACTTATAACCCAAGAAGAACAGAGATTTGTGTACACATTTACATTTATTTTATATATAACACATTTTCTACTCCTCCGAAATTTGTGTAGCTGGGACAGTGGAGCCAGAAGGAGCATCCCTTTTTACCAACATTGGATAAACCATAGCAGTAACAACAAGTTTCCGTCCACCCAATTCACTTCCATTAAGTTCCAACGCCTTCTCATTTGCGTCGTCTCCGATGATAATAACAGATGCGGGTCTGTTAAAAAAAGCTAGCATTTAAGTTTGGTTCCAGGTGGTTACGTCGTTGTCGCAAAAAAAAAAAAGCTACAAACACAAACCTGTCCACAGGGATTTCAACTTTAGCGATTGCTCCACATGAACGGAAATGATCGGTCAACGCCTTCTTGATTTCATCCGCAGGAAGCGAAGTGTTGTATCCCTCAACACCAATAACCCAACTGCAATAATTTTATTAACACATGCTGACATGCATCTATACATGAATATATAAACCTCGAAAGAAAAGCATAAAACTTACCACTGTCGTGGTTTGAAATAGGATTCCATTAACTCAGTATTATCACCGAAAAGTGTATCCGCCTAAAAGTAGAGAAGATCGAATCAGATGTTTTTCTCCCAAATAGGTAAAGAAACCATTAATACAGAAACAAAGAGCCACCAGGAGAGATTGATTACCGCGCACAAGGGGCGTCTCGTGCTCCAGTTATCCATGCCATCGAGTTTCACGAGAGAGAACGAGTTAAAGTTGTCCATGGAGAGGTTGAGAAGAGAGGCAATTTCTCTGATTTAGGGATTTCAGATTTTAGGGGTTTCAGAGGACGCAGCTATGTTATTAAACTAAATTAAATTAAAATATCAATAATCCTTTACAAGATGTAGTTGTATATGTTATTAAACTAAATTAAATTAAAATATCAATAATCCTTTACAAGATGTAGTTGTATATGTTATTAAACTAAATTAAATTAAAATATCAATAATCCTTTACAAGATGTAGTTGTATATGTTATTAAACTAAATTAAATTAAAATCTCAAGAATAATAATATTTATTATAATTGTTTCATAGAAGGATTATAAGAAATTTTTATTTTTTAAAATAAACAATTATAATACTACTTAACCATAGTTATTTTAATAAAAAATTGTAACATAAGAATTACAAAATTTAATGACTTACATTTAATAGCATATTTAAAATTTAATTTTTTCAAATCTATGCCTATAAATATTTTATATTTTAAATGAAAAAGAAAACAAATATTAATAAATTGAAAGATGTTAAAAATTTAAGAAATTTAAATACCTAGATTTTGATATGTTTTCAAATTTCAGAAGTTAAAACATCAACACAAATCAAACTTTTTACCTAAGTAGATTAAGAGTTGATTCCCTTATTACCAAACTAATGGATTCTTGATGTGATTTTGGACGGCGTTATCATATAATATAAAACATATCATTTGGCCAAAATGAATAAGACAAAGAAGGATTGGTTGACAAACAGATTCTTCTATTAAACAATTTTCTGCATAACGAAAATTTTCTTTTTGCCACTATATTGAAATTGCATATCAAAGGTTTGTTCAATATCTTGTAGGTGTCATCAGAATTGAAGAGCCTTCTTAATTTTGGCAGAACACTCATGTTTTGAGATGGATTTAGTTGGAGACAGGACGCTCATAAAACACTTCTTTGCTTACTTGGGTTTGGGTATTAAGTTAAGCTTATATTATGTTATCCCTGATATGGACGGATATGTAAAATATACATATGTATTTGACGGTTACTTTCTTCTCTTTTGCCATTAAAGCTTTGTCGATTATTCAATAAAATCTATCCCATTTGATAACAAGTTTAATTATAAACCACCAAATTAAAGTCATGGACCTCATGGTGTTAAAGTTCTCAACTACTCTCTGTTCTTCTGTCAATGAGTTTAAATTTTTTTTTGTAAAAGGTTAAGGTTGCATTGTATCACGATCTGAAAACACCAAAAAGCTGAGCTGAGCTTCGTCGCGAGCTTTCTTCTACTCCTCCGTCATCTTATTAAGCAAAAGGAACATCCTTTCTTTTCAGCATAGGAAAAGGCCTAGCAGTAACAACAAGTTTCCGTCCACCCAATTCACTTCCATTAAATTCCAACGCCTTCTCATTTGCGTCATCTCCCACGATAATAACAGAACTGTTTATAAAAAAAAAAAAATGCATTTAAGTTTGATTCCAGCTGGTTACGTTGTCTGTCGCAAAGAAAGAAGCTAACAAACGAACCTTTCCACAGGGTGTCTGGGCATTTCAACGTTAAGGATTGCTCCACATGAACGGAAATGATCGGTCAAAGCCTTCTTGATTTCATCCGCAGGAAGCGATGTGTCGTATCCCGCAACGACAATAACCCAACTGCATGAAACAAATCATATACATAAAAGTTGGCCAACTCTCTCCATATGAGTGCCACATCATCACATAAAAAAATGACATGTGTCATTCTAAATTATTTAAATAAAATAATTAGCGAAATTAATGGAGAGAAAATCAAAAGTCTTTTGTTGTGTTAAATTCTCCATTAATCTCACTTTTAATTGATTTTCTTAAAAACTAAAAAATAAAATAAAAGATCATACTAATGTATCAAGCACTACTTTCATTATACTCTTCTTATATTATTAATTTTTTATCGATGTTCATTACTCGATAATGGCTAAAAAATTACTTGTCTTGTAGTTTATATATTTTCTACCTAACTTCATGTTACGTTTCGTGAATATGGCATTCTTTCTTTTTATGTGCGTTATGATAAGTTGGTCATATTGACACACAATTTTTTTCACTTAATGGTCCTTTGAGACGTTAGACATACCAAGAAATTAAAAACACGAGACTCTCTCCTATATGGTTGTATGCAATGAGAGAGATCTAAAGTGTTGACTTAAAGTACTAGCATATCATGATGTGGTTGGCGTACTAGATTACGAAAAAGTAAATGGAACAAAGAATTGTTTGTTTAGAATTAAATTAGACAAGTTTCAAACCACATAAGTAACATAATTACATACCATTGTATCAATATATCATATATTATTGTTGTATGTATTCATGATAATGAAAGATTAGGATCGTAGATATATAAATAATCAGATTTATACATAAAAAAATGTGGAACTAATATTTCGAGTCAAAAATAAATCTAATAATAAAAATTATAACTATAGAAAATAGATATTACTTTATTAATTACATGATAACACACACACAAAATAACATAAATCGCAACAAAAGCCATAATCATATTTTTCTGCAATTTTTAAAACAAAAACCCACGCTACGCGTGGGTATTCATCTAGTATTATTAACGCATGCATCTTTTTTTTTTTTTTTTTTTTTTTTAACGCATGCATCTTTACATGAATACATTATAAATTTCGAAAGAAAAGCATAAATTTTTTACCATCGTCGTGGTTTCATGTACGATTTCATTAACTCAATATTATCACCGAAAAGTGTTATCCCCTAAAAGAACAAAAGATCTAATCAGATGTTTTTCTCACAATCGGTAAAGAAACCATTAATAGAGAAACAAAGAGCCATATGGAGAGGATGATTACCGAGAATACGGGGGTTTTCATGTCCGTGTCACAAATATCGGGGAATTTCACGGCAGAGTACAGGTCCCAGTGATCCATGGAGAGGTTGAGAAGAGAGCCAATTTTTCAGATCTAGGGATTTCAGAATTTAGGGCTTTCAAAGGACGAATCCTTTATTTATAGACAAAGGATTATTTCTTTTCTTTTGGGGGGCATAATGGTCTTTTCCGTTTTCATGTCCAAAGATCTAGATTTTTTTTTTTTTTTTTTGTGCACAATCCAAAGATCTAGATCATTTATCCATAATATGATCAAGAAAATGGGATACAAAACTGGAACAACCAAATCTCGATGATCCAAATGTGTATAGATATTTTTGGTTTGAGTATTTGTGTAAGATTAGTTGCTTAAGACAGGTCAAATCTTGATTTGTCTCTTCTTCTTTCTTAGCTGCAGGTTTTATACTTGTTGATTGTTGTCTTTGGATTTTAACAAAAGCATTGGTAACATCCAAAGACAAAAAGAAGCTTCAAATGTCTTTGAACTATCATCATAACAACATTTGTGTTCGAGAACAAGTGCCTAAAGAGAATCTAGTCTCAACTGGTCTTAGACTATCTTATGATGACGATGACCGCAACTCTTCAGTGACTTCTGCTAGTGGTAGCATTGTAGCTGCTTCTCCAATCTTTGATCAGTCACTGCATGTTAGTCTTCGGATTGACCTCAATAGACAAAAAGATGAACTTGACCAGTTCATCAAGGTACTGATTGTCTCTGCATGTGCTCTGTTTTTGCCTGAACCACATAAATGTAAACGTGATTACAACCGCAATCTGAACAATGGTCTGATATGCCCAGGGGCGGATCCAAGTGGTTAGAAGGTGGGGCACGTGCCCCACACTAAATCTATAATGTTTTGTTTGTAAGGATGATTAATTAGGACACCCTAGCATTATTGATAGTGTTCCTACTTCCTACATTTCAAAACCCCGTCCCTAGATTCGAGTCTGAGTGTCACATTGTCCCTTTTTATTCCTTCACCTTAAACAATAATTTAATCATTTCCACATTTAGTTCCAACTTCTTTCCGTCAGGTAAATATGTTTTGATATTTCTGTAATTAATTAAAATAGTAAATGTAGTGATATATTTCTAAAATGTTTTTTTTATGGAAATGTATTACAAAATTGTATATCTATATACATTATGTACCTTTATACCTACATAGGTTGTAAGAAACAAACTATATGAATTGATGAATTACATATTTTATCACAAAATTTATATTTTCATAGATGTAATAATTTTGAAAAAAATAATAATAAATGTTGCCCCATACTAAATACTTTCCTGGATCCGCCACTGGATATGCCTATCACACTAAATAACCAATATGCTTGACAGTTGATACAAATGTTGCCGAAACAGATACTTTGAGATGGAATCAGCTTCAGACGTGACACTCAAAAAGCACTTGTTCTTTAGTTCCTTGGTTCAAAGGTAAGCCTCTGTTTTGTTTCCCCTCAAATAATCAAATAATACATACAGAGGATATGTAAAATATATGTGTTTGACGATTATTTTTTTGTCTTTTTCCCTTGAAGCTTGTCTATTATTCAATTAAATCAGTCCCATTTAATAACACGTTTACTTATAACCCAAGAAAAGTATTTGTTAAAAAAAAAGATCTTTTACATGTTCACATATTCCTTCTTCTGGAGTAGCAACGTTGAAGCTTCACTTCACCAATAGGAATCGGATCTTCTGGGAAATTACACGGCACAACCGTCCCCGGCTGCTTCTCCGGCAACAGCTGACACGGCTGCGGAGTCACACCACTTGTATAACCCGAAACATCAGTACAATTCCAAAGCACTTTCTTAGGTTTCTTCGAAAGAGTGATCGTCACGTTAGAGATACAGATTCCAGTAAACTGATCTCCCGATATTCCAGCCAACTGAGCAGGCATTGTCACATTCTCGGCGACCATGTCTTGATAATTGATGTTCTGAATCACCGGTAACGCTTTCGGATCATAATGCTCGTCAGGATGAGAACCGTAACTTCCGGTCATCCAAAACACATATTTCATCGTCTGCATTGTCATTCCTCTTACATATACATCTTTCACGTATCCTCCTCGTCCAATAGCTGTTTTAATCCTGCAGATTTGTCGGTATCCGGTTAACCAAATCGAATTTAGACCGGTTAATTTGTGTGAACCGGGTTATTACATACCTAATTCCAGATTCAGAGTTAATGGCGACTATATCTTCAGCTCGAACATCTTCAATTCCACCGGACATTTCACTGCCGAGAGCGATCACGGCACTGTCAGGGGAAATGCATGTGAGCCGTCGGATCAAGAGCTGTTTTGTAGGCATGCCGTAGTTGATTCCGTACTGATCCCATCCACTTTTAACGGCGATACAATCATCTCCGGAGACAATGTAACAGTCCTCAATCCTCGTGTTGGTACAAGAATCTAATATAAACCGGAACTAATTTCAGCCATATCTTAAGAACCGGTTATTGGGATTTGAAATTTTATTGGTATGTGTGTACCTGGGTTGATCCCATCAGTGTTTGGTACCGTGACCGGTGCTAATATCGTCAAACCTTGGATAAATATATTTCTGCATTTTAAAATAATTAATAAACAAAACCGGGTTAATAGGTTAAAATTTGAGGACCGAATGGTTAAACCGGGTGATAGTTTTTTTTTACCTGCTGTAGACCGGGTGAATATGCCAAGAAGGAGAATTCAAGAAAGTGAGATTGGAGATTTGTATACCATCAGAATGCATAATCTCAATCAAATAAGGTCTTGTGTATTTTAGTTCTCCTCTCTTAAATTTTCCCCACCATGGCTCTCCTTGTCCATCAATTGTCCCATTCTCACCTTTTGAATTCAAGAATCGCGATTTCAAATTGAAATAAGTTATGTGTAATTTTTGGATATTTTTGGATATTTTTGGTTAATTCAATACAAATTGAACTACTAACCGGTGATAACCACGTCGGTTAAGTTTGAACCGAAAAGTAGACTGATGAACCTTCCACCATCAGTGTCTCTCCCTCGTCCGTATGAAGGCAGTGGTTCTATCACTTCATAGTCACTCTCTTCCTATCAATGGCGTTAGGACCAAGAAATTTCATAATTAGCTTACAAGTCAAACTTTGTATGATTGTATCTTTACCAATACTCTAGGAAAACAAGGACAAGAACTTGAGAAGCTTTACAAGGGAAACTTTAACAAGGGTCTCATATTTTGGTTCAACTTTGGGCCAAGAAAAAAAAACTACTTAAGGCTAAGGCCCGAAAGTAACATGTGGCTCAGATTTGGAAGAGAAATTGACGGGTGAGATCTTCCTAACAACTATTGGTCGCACTCTCTTGTAACCGGCCAATATCGATCCCCACTAACTTTGCCTATTTTTTTGTCTTTGCGTAACCACCTCCTTCCTTAGAGTAACGCATTCTAATAAAATAGCTAGCTTTTAAGTAGAACACAAAATTATTTTATTTTTCCAAAGACCCTCAAGCTTTTTAAATCTCACAATTTTTAAGTAGTGACCTTAATAGTTTATATTATAAACAAATTATTTACCGAATATAAACATAAATTGAATGGCCCAACCAATATATCATCAGAAGTTGGCCAACAAATGTCACGTTATGTATGTATGATATGCAACAGAAAAAAAAATAAAAAAAAATCATCAAAGACGTTTGTGGAGTTTTGTGTCACGGGTGTTACTAATTAATTTGTTTAATTCTTATAAATGAAAATAAATTCTAATGGAGAAAAAAGAAAACCTACTTGGGAGGCGAGGATAACAGCATCACGGTGAAGGAAAAGCGTGAAATGGCTGGTGAGGTTAAAGCTTCCGGTGAGCCACCGTCCGGCGGGAACAAATAACAATGAGCCACCGTAGTCTGCAAAACGGCTAAGTTGTGAGACTGCATCGCGAAACGCCGCCGTATTTGAGGTCACACCATCTCCTACGGCACCAAACTCGTCCAATGATGCTGAGTAAGCTCTACACGATATGGCTGAGTACTCGAATTCTTCTCCGCGACGGTGGCTACGGTGACGACGATGTCGATGGCGATGATTATGGAGATCAGTGGCTCTTAGGTCATGTTCGGCATCGGCGGCTCCAATGAAGCCACCGTCGTAGCTGATAAGGAGAAGGAAAAGAAGGTAACCGGCGGTGGAGAGAGAGGTTGGCATGGCGGTTTTTTCTAGAGGAGAAATGAAAATGGATTTTTTTTTTGGTATGAAAGGAGGAGTTTATTTATATAAGGGACCAACATAAATAGTTCGAATTTTTGTAGCATTAATTTTGTTTTTATATATAGGATACGGTGTATATATTTTGGAATTAGAGAATGTTATTCACTCATGGCGGAATTTGAGTGTAAGTAGTATAATATTTTTAAGTTACGAAAAGACTGAATTATTTTCGATCATTTAAAAACAAATAACCTTTTATCAATAATTTGTGTTTTCTACGGGATTTGATTTTATTAAAATAAACTTAAATACTGTACCTTTTAAAAAAATAAACTTAAGTACAGCTATGCCTTACAAGGAAATACTCTGGGTAAAGTTTCAATTGATTGAGCAACAAAAAATTGGAAATGCAACCACTAACTTCTTTGACTTTGAAACCAGCATTGTAGGATGAGACTTCCCCAATTTGAGCAATTGCGTTGAAGATTTTGTTATCCTCCGCCAACTATTAGATTATGTGAGAATGTCATCAAATAAAGAAAATGTTTGCTACATAAACTAGTCTATATATATCACATGGCTACATTTCACAACTAAATAATGTAACTTTGTGTAGAAGTGTATATATATCACATGGCTATACAGCCCCTAGATATATCAACAAAAATATCAAGTTTACAATGGTTATGCGTTTACTCAAATTATATCTTATTACGTATATACATGCACATGGATCTATGAGAATAATGTTTAATGATATAATTAGTTATTGGTAGTTGAGACTTTTCATCTCTAACTAGAGAATTCGTAGTCAAAATCTTTAACTAACCTCTCCAAGCTACCTATCAAAAACCTGTCAAAGCTCTAAAGTCAAAAAGAACAACAAACTAAACCTAATAGGACTAAATTTAACCTAATCAATCTAAATGGCTCTAACAAAACAAACGCGAGGGAACCAACTCATTTTACATCATTTTGCATCCACTTAATTTTTTAGCTTAGCTGGGTCCGCCCCTACGTACACACAAAGTACTCATGACAGTAAATAATGTAAATTGTAGAAAAATAATGTTATGGGAATTGAGAAACTATAATGTGATCCAATAGTTGTTAGAGGCTCTGTTTCGTTGGTTGCTCTGTTTCTCTAGCTTTGCCTAGTTCCACTTAACATTTGTACATATTTCCTTTATTTTTATTAATAATAATTGATTACGTTTGATCTATATTGATGTGGTTGAAATATTAATAAAATATCTATATTACATTATTACTATAGTATAAATGCAAAAATATTACAAACACATCAGTATCGTATTATATATGTTAAGATTTTTGTTTCCAAATATAAGAAGATACAATTATCATTTGATTACGTTTGATCTGGCAGTATTATCAATTGATTATCCACAATATGATTATGTAACTATGTAATATTTTATGTCATATATGTTGAAACTTGGAAACTAATATCGAAAGAAATCTTGTGCAATTAATAGTAATACAAATGTGTGTGTATATATAATACACAGAAACATAAAAACCAAGTTAACAAAGCCAAAGATCTAAACACTACCAAAAAGTAAAAAATAAATGATTTTTCTATTTGTTTTTAGCCTTTGCATGCTTGGCCATGTGTCGGGAGCCGGAATCAGGATCGCGAACGAACTCAAATTCAAAAAACTTCTCTGGATGAGGTGTTATTCCAAAGATGATGTATTAGGTCCAAATATAATACCAATCGGAGGGCATTATTTAGATTATTTTGGCACTAACTTTTGGGGTACCACACGTTTTATGTGTACACTGAAACAAGGTCCTAACTATAAGCACTATCAGAACTTTACAGCATTCAAACTTTTCAGTATGGAGGATCATGGAGGCTTATGGGATTGGAGAGCAAGAGAAGATGGGATCTATTTAAAAAAAGAAGGTGGCCGGTTTATTAAAAATCCGGTTAATTTGCATAAAGTGTATGATTGGATAAATTAAAAATGTAACAAGCTATCTAAGAATAATAAATTAATAATAAATATATTATGATTTCAAAACAAGAAATTTTATATATGGGTAATAAAAATCTTCTCAAGTTATATTATGATTCAAAAGTAAAAACAAATATATTGACAAAAAAAAGTATGTTGATGTGTCATTTATCAGCAAGTAAAAAATAAAAATTGTCAATTGGTAATGAGACTTGGCTAGTGCTTCTACCTATGGAATGTACCTTTAATCATTTGATCTCATATGAACCACAAGCGTATATCTCCCCACCAATTGACAATAATACAGAATCAGTCAAGTGTGATCGTTTAATTATGTCAGCTCTTCGAGTTCATATACACCTCATGCCTTATACCTAATAAAACATTTAATCAAAGAGAATTGAGATGGATTAAGCTGATAAATGAGAAACTACAATTTTCAAAGTGGGATTAAGTATTATTGTCTGAAAAGGGACCGTATGTGATACAAACTAATGATGTGTGCTTTTTATGTCGGCTTGCACGCCACGATTACTCTGCCCATTATCCGTGAGCTAGCCTCAGCAATAGCATGAACCCATTACCCATGATATATCTTCTCCCACTTATAATTTATTTTTATTTCTATTTTGTTTGTAGTTATCTTATCTTTCGTCATAGACTCATATGCAAGAATAAGTATAATAGTGTTTTCTATTTTGATAAAAGTACAGCTAACGGAAATATCAACATGCTTCATCTTTACCTTTTACATATTGTTTAGTGCACGGCTTGACATTTTCAACAACTTTTTAAAAGAGTTTACGTTTCTTCAAGTAATTTTCATCATTTTGTTTGTATTACACTTCCTCTTGTTTTTTTTTTCTTCCTCTTGTTATATGGTCTATATGTGCATATAAACGTACACAACAAACAGAATGGAACTATATCATATAAATATAACGGAATAATGTAACATAATTTTTTTTGAAAATATAGAATCTTGATTCTTGGTGAAAAGTGTATTATTTTGTATAACGAAAGTGGGGTTGTTGTTGTAATAATAATGGGAAAAGGGAAATTCACAAGTCACGGGAAATTTCGAAGCAACCGACCAAGTATTTTTATCGATAGTGGTGGAGTGCACGAGAGATAAAGAGAGAGAACTATTTTAATATTGTAAGAATGAGTTACTTACTCAAAATATAAAATATAGTTTCCACATTTTTGCATTGCAAAAAACTAAACCTGAGTTTATTGTAAACTGTTTTGTAATGTAAAATATGTTGCCCAACTACAGTAAAAAATCTAAAATGTGAAATGTTTTTGAAATAAAACAAAGATATAAATTATTCCAAAAAAATTGGATAGGGATTTTACATGTACCGATTTAGTAAAAGGCTCGTCCGATCCAACAATTATAATGTTAGGCCACACTGAGTTAAAAAGTAAGGCCCAGTTTTGCTAGTCCGTGCAAAATCATATTGAAATCAAATTACTATCTGAATGTTTTGAGATTATAAGATCGACTGCAGCATGGTTGCCATTGAATGTTTCCGATCAACATCAACCATGTTGGAGTTGATTTTATAATGTCCTAGCGTAATCCAACTTGAATATATTTAATTTTAATATATTTGGGTTATATAGAAATATACATTTTCTTATTTTTTGTTTGTTATGTAAATTCAATTCAATAATACAAAAGATTTGAAAAGCTCTGTACAATTTTTTAGTTTTATTAAAATTTCGATGAAAAATATAAGCGGCAGTTAATCATACATATTCCATAAACAAAACTAATGAAAAACATAATTTCCATAAGAAAATAAAGCTAAAGACAACCGTAGCCAAATATATAGATCGAAGACGGATTAGATTGAAACCGAAAATTATTTTAAAAAAAAGAGTCGGATATATAGCCATAATCATGCTTGCAAGAGATCCAAATACATGAATACTTTTTGAGAATAATAAACCAAAGAGACCAAACGGAGACCAACACAATGGATATAGATTCTTTTACGACGAATATATACTATCTCACGAATCATATAATCATAGGTTTCTGAGACTGACAAGATAAACTAACTAGATATTTACCCAATTTTCTAAAAACATCGATGTCGGTTGACAATTGAAAATGCCTCTACAGAGACTATTGAATTAACAGTCCAACACTCTGGACATTAGCTCCATTCATTTGCATTCAAAATAATCTAAAAATCTAGTATGACATGATATATGGTTTGACTCTTGATTTGAAACAGAGTAATTAGGTAGTTAAAGTTGCTTTGATAAAGATTAATTAATTAGGTGTAATTAAGTACATAATCTACCTACAAAATGTTAATTATCAAAATAGATTAACATATTAATAATGTAGTTAATGGAATGGCTCAATCCTATTGTCTATAGTTGTCCTACCAGTGCCCTTCCCACCCAACTAATTCTAGTGGACAAAACTTATACTCCTTTGTACTACTATTGGCCTTTTTTGTTAATTTTATGTGAATGATCTTTAGTTGCTTTTCTAGATTGCTATGAGCCGTCTAGAGTTGGAGATATATAATATAACTTTTTAATACATAGTGATACTTCTCTGGTTTTAGTATATGATATTTATGATTGGAAGCATAGGAGGGGAGTGGTTGTGAACCGTCTCCTCGAATATTCAATCAAACATGTTGATAAAACCAAACGGGATAGCTTGAAATGAACGATTTAAAAGATAAAGCGATAATTATGTATATTTACAAACAGAATCTGAATAATGAACCCAAACACAATCATTAAAATAAACAATGAAGGTCCTAATAAGAAATGATGGTTTAGTACATATATATTTAGGAAGTTTTCTTTAGTTAGACTTTTCCCATTTAGAGAAAATCTGGGAATGTCATTTTTTGTTAGTAATTTATCTTTAGTTAGCCATTTCCTATTTAGAGAGAAACAAGGGAATTTCATTTTTCTTTTAGTTTCAATCACAGTACTCTTCGATTTAACCCCACTATTTACGAAACTTTATTTTTCTAGTCCCTTCACTAAAAATGATAAAAAGACTGACATGAAAATTAAATAATTTAATAAAGGTTCGGCCCAACCCACCTGACTCTGTCGATTAAGATAGACGACGGATTTATTATAGCATACTTGGTTCAGAAAATGGGTACGTAAGGTAGCTGCTCAACTGTAATCATTTGTGAACGAGTTATCTAAAATGATACTTCCTCTGTTTTTTATATTAGATGTTTTAGGAAAAAATATTTGTGACGATGTTCAATGCAAAATTTTTGATGATTTATATTCTAAAGATTATTTTATAATTGGTTGAATCATGTTTACATACATAATAAATAATATTTTAGTTTAGAAATAAACAAAAATTAAATAATTTTTTAATCTGTAAGCAAACATCAAATATTAAAAACACAAGGATTATATATTTTTGATCAGATTTCAGCAATTCTACCTAGGTCCAAAATTCAACCAAAAGCTAAGAATATTTCATCAACTAAAACTATGTATGAATTCCATTAAAAACCTTAATATATTGCATTGATCACAAATCTTTTGTTAACTAATTATGAATGTTTAAAAATTCTTCTAAAATTTGATGCTATTGGTAATAATATTTAAAATACGACATATACTAGGTTTATGACTTGCTAAACCTAAAACTTGAGAAACTTTTTTAATTTTAGGATTTTGATGGTAATTTTGGAAGATGGAATATAAAAAGTGTTCTTTTGAGAATCATTTTATGATATTTGTAAATATATATATATATATATATATATATATATATATATATATATATATATATTTTATAACCAGGTGTCCGGTCCCACCAAAGTGGCCCGACTAGCGTCGTGTCCAAACGGAGCTGACGTGATCCTGGAAGCCTGCAGCCGCCATGTGAATTCTGCAGTGACCAGGAATCAAATCCATGTGGCGATACCCCAGCTGGAGGCCCTTTACCACTAGGAGACAACTCCTGGTTATTTGTAAATATTTTGATAACTAGGATTACTCAAATGGTGATTTGTAAAATATTTTCAAAGATTCCGTCATCATATATATTTCTTTTTAACTGTGTGTTTAGAGAGATATTTAATTAGTACTTAGTTCAAAATTATAAAAACTGGAAATTCATGCATGGTTTAGGTTATATATATATATTAACGTTAAAAAATATAACAAATTTGTAAATTTAAATTAATTACGAGATTATAACTCTTACAATTCTCTACTGCCATCTCTATTTAGATAATTGAGTTAATGTATTTACGAGATTATACCTCTTACGCTATCGTCTACAATCTCTACCACCACCTCTATTTAAGCTTCTCTATCTTACAATATATTGTTTAGTACTCAGCGTTTTCTGATTAAGCTGTCGTACAAAACAAGTCTGCTAATTAATTAGGGTTTGGTCAGCATTTAATAATCTATCAAGCTAATTGGCTCTCAATCAGACAATGAGCCGAGGTGGGAGCTTTGGAGGCGGACAAAGCTCGTTAGGTTATCTTTTTGGGTCAGACAATGAGATTCCAAAAACGCCTCCACCGGTGGCCCCAAAGCCTGCACCACCGTACGGCGTAGATTCCACCGAGAACAATGAAGCTGACAAAAAACCCATTATCTCTAACAACAACTACCAAAGAGCTCAGGGCCAAAACTCCGGCAACTTCGTCACCGTAAGTCTTTTATTTTTCTTCTTATTCTTTGATTAATCAAACTCTACTTTCTGTTTTTCAAAAAGAAAACAAAAAAGGTTTATTATAATTAAAACTTCAGGATCGTCCAACGACGAAGGTGAAATCGGTTCCTGGTGGAGGCTCATCTCTAGGATACTTGTTCGGAGATAAGTAAAGGAATGAAAATGAAGTAAAAGAACTAGGGTTTATATCTCTCTAGTGAGGCTTTTACTATATTATATCATACGTAATGTAATGTAGAGATCCTTATCTAGATTTCTACACATCAGTTATTTATATTTACGTGTGGAAATGTGTGTTTTGAGTTTGCAGTTAATTAATTTCAACTTGTGGAACAAAGGATTTCTACTTTCTAGTCGATATTTTCATTCTCATAAGCAAACCAACGAAATCAATGGACTATATCTCGGGACCTATATAAAAATACATATTTAATTGGGGTAAATAAGAAATAATGAAAAAGTGCGAGGCTATTTAATAAAATTATTTAATTAAACCAAGAGTCCCGGACCTTCTCAAACCTTCCTCTGCCTTTGAAATTATCCAACTAAAACAAATCTGCGATCAGTCTTCACTGAAGAATAAACTTTTGCGAAAGGAGAAATCGAGACACACTCGTTTGATTTTGCTCAGTTTTTGAAATCTGGTAATTATCACCATCTTAATCTTGTACGTTAATCTCTGTTTTCTCATTTGATACTATCGATTCTTGAAGTTCTTGATCAGATTTTGAAATTGTGACTCGAGAAATATATTTACGTTCATTAAACTCATTGTTTTGTAAGAATAATCATTGATTTGGTGTTGGTGGTTTAGATTTTCTCAAGTGTTGCAAGAGATCTGATATGTTACTCTACTGTTCTTGCTTGCTTGATGACATTCACAAGATTTTTTCTATCCATTTCCAGATAGGTGAAGCTATAGAGAGAGACCAACGTAGATCCTAACCTCATGCGACGTTTTCCTGCTCTTATAGAGAAGCTCAAACCGATCTTCACGGTCTCAGGATCAAACGGTATAACTTTTGTAGCAAATTCCTCCACAGTTTCATATGATTTCAATTTGTCATAGTTAGGAAGAAAACGAAAAGAGTGACTCTGTTTTTTTAATGAGAAGCAGGTAAAGTGGTGAGAACCATTGTACCAAAGAAACCTGTGAACGAGAACATTAGTGAAAGCGAAACAATGAAGACGATGGAGGAAACGGTAGAGCCTATGGTTGCCTTTAGTAGACCACCGCCATTTTCACCATTTGTCGGTCCAGTGCTCGTGTATTCCCTTCTTCAATCATGGTCTAGTCGCGATGAAGACGGCTAGTTGCTGATCATGAGATGTCTGCCAAAGTTTTCTTTAACCAGAATTTCTGAAATCTTCTCTGATAGATATATAACTAAGACGTTTTGAGACGTTTTGTAGAGATAATAAAGGTTTGATGTTGTTAATATAGTATGTGTGCTATGTGAATTATATAGTGATCAATTGTAGTAATGTAGTTTATATGTATTATATGGTTCCATTCACTAGTAAACTTGTCGTCCAATTTTATGAATTACATTGTTTATGCATGCCATCATCAGTTGTAAATCTCTCCATTATCCATTATCTTAAAAACGATAAGAACCGAGTCATGATTTTACAATTTTATAATTTGAGTGATTATGTTGAGTGATTCTGTGCTCTCAAATTCCCTTACTTATAATTTAAGGGAATTCAAAACGACAGCGTTTGAGAATATTGAAGTTAGATAATGAGGTTCGTGTTTCATCCAAGGTTAATGGGCTTTGGCCAAGTTCAGGTCCATCAAACATTAAGCTAAGTGTTTTTGTTTTGTTTTATAATAATATAAATAAAACAGCAAGCAATTATGAACAATTTGATAAACCAAGTCATATAAAGTGGACATAGAATATGATATCCCTGTGCAATTGCCCTAATGCTGGGACCAAAGATCTCCAGATATAATAATTAGAGAATATTGAGCAGGTATATATGCAGCTTTTTTATTATTTTATTCATAATTCTGTTTTAAGATTAAACCAATTAAGAAGAGGACAGAAACAGTATTATTCAAATAATCCCCCTAATCCAAAAGAGAATGTAATGCAATATTTAATGTGGGCAAATTCCTCTCATTTATCTTATTTAGTCATTCATAGTTATTGAATTCAAAACAAAACAATAGAGTCCCATCGTTTTCTTAAGAATTTGTATTTTGTTGGTTATAGAAGATGTTTGACATTGGATTCGTTTTCTAATTAATCTTATTCATCTGGACTCATATAGTTTACAACTAAAATCTACCAAATCCAACTATACACTTTTATATCACGTATTACAAATGTCAAACACCAAAATAGTAGTAGTTACAATTATCTATCACCTTCTCCAACAGCAACAAACTAATCATTGCTCTAGTTTCATATCTGTCCACCATTTTTCTCCAATAGTTCAACTTTTATTTTTACAATTTCTAACGATAGTAAATTATATTATATATATAAGTACTTGACAAAATAAATTTTATTTATGTAATATACATATAAGTTGACTGTGCACTAATACATCCAAAATGGATTTTTCTTAGAAGTAGGCAACTAAAGAAAATAATAAAACTTTTGAACCAAAGTTAATTAATTGATTAAATTCATAATATTCACAATTAATAACATGACTTTCCAAAGGATATAAAATTGAAATTGTATTAAAGTATTAAGGGATATTTTTACCAAAAATATGCTAATACATGCATTAGACCATTAGTAAAGATTGCATTGATCATTAATGGGTAATAGTGTTGAATTTCTATGTATAAATATGAGCATCTATAGTCTTTTTAGTCAGTAAATATGAGTAAATCTAAAATTAGATTTCCAATTTTCCATATGTCCAAAAATTCTAAACAAAATCTAAAGTCCATTATTATTTCCACAAAAAGAATCAAATCTAGGTTGAAATAAATTTACACAAACACGTGGACTGACTCGAATCTAACAAAACTAGATTTGAACTTACAATGTTAAAAGCATAGAACGATAAACAAACAGTACCACCACGGAAACAAATGATGAAGCCAATTCCTTTGCTGGGAAAACGAACGAGCCTACGAAACGACGTAGCTTTATTAGCTTTTGAATTTAGGACAGAAAATGACACGTAGATAGTTCCGAATGGCCCACGTGGAAAAGTAGGATCCATAAACATTCATGGATCCGACCGCTCGTCTTTTTTTATGAATGCCTCTTCACTTTCATCTTAAAAAACACTCAACTTTTTTGTTTCACGGTAGCACCGAAAACGAAAAGCTTGAAAATTTGATATTTTTAATAGATTGTGATATTTTTGAAATAACAAAAAATAGATTGTGATATTTATTTATATTTTCAACAAGTAATGAATTATAAAAAATTAAAATAATAAACAAACAAAATAATGACAACAACCCATTTTTATTTTTATTTTAACATTATTTTTACACTTTTTCTGTTCTTTTATTTATTTATTTTCTCGTTAAATGGAGTTTCTACTTTCTAGTGGGAGAGTATTGCGTTCTCTCTCACCTTTAATCTGTCTTCCATCTCTCTCTCTCTGCCCAAAGCGAACCCAAAAAAAAAAAAAAAAAAAACTTTGTCTTTCCCTTAATCTCTCTCATTTTCCCTCGATTTCTCTGGCATCAACAGTCTCATTTCTCATTGATCTTTCTTTATTGTTGCAAGAAAGATCCATTTTTTTCGGTTCGTTCTCTTCTGGGTTACGAATCAAGAGCTACACAGACACACTGTTTCCTGTTTCTCCCCTGATTCCAAACAGAACTAGGGTTTGTTTTCACAAATTTTGGATCTTTTTTCTGTAATTTGGAACGAAAAAAGTGGATGAAAGGAAACCAGAAAGATTCGTCGGAAAAACCGATATGGGATCGGAGCTCATCAAGTACATCTATACCCGGAATGTGGTCTTTAACCCGACCCGGTCCAAAACTTATGGTTTGGCTAATCTGCTTCATTGTCTTCACTTACATTATCTACATGCTTAAGCTTGTCTCTACCTCACGCTCCTGTGACGATTCCACTTCTCTCACCACCGTCTCTGCTCTCTCCACAAACGTCTCCTCAAATGTCTCGTCTTTATCCACCTCCTTAGCTTCACGGCGGAGAGAATGGGAGGAGGAAGGAGAAGACACGGTGGTGGATAAGCTGACGGATCTTAACCACGTGGTGTTTGGGATCGCTGCGTCGTCTAAGCTATGGAAACAGAGGAAAGAGTATATCAAGATCTGGTATAAACCAAAACACATGCGTGGCTACGTTTGGTTAGATAAAGAGGTGAGAAAGAGCGTTAGTGATGACGACGACGACGAGAAGCTTCTTCCGCCGGTGAAAATCTCCGGCGGAACTGCTTCTTTTCCTTATACTAACAAACAAGGACAACGCTCGGCGTTACGGATCTCGAGGATTGTTTCTGAAACGCTGCGTTTAGGTCCAAAGAATGTGAGGTGGTTCGTGATGGGTGATGATGATACGGTGTTTGTTACTGATAATTTGATTAGGGTGTTGAGGAAGTATGACCATGAGCAGATGTATTACATTGGGAGCTTGTCGGAATCTCATTTACAGAACATATTTTTCTCGTATGGTATGGCTTATGGTGGAGGTGGGTTTGCTATCAGTTATCCATTGGCTAAAGCTTTGAGTAAGATGCAAGATCGGTGTATACAGAGGTATCCTGCATTGTATGGATCAGATGATCGCATGCAAGCTTGTATGGCTGAACTTGGTGTTCCACTCACTAAAGAACTCGGATTTCACCAGGTAAGAACTTGACTCGTGTTGGTGTTTTTGATAATTGGTCAAATTTTGTTGGACATTTGTTGATTTGGGCAAAAATAGGTAGTAATTGCTGGTGTTTTGTGTGAATGAAATTTGAGATTCTTGAGGAGTTGATTAAGTGAGAACTGATGATGTTGAGTCTAGAGAATAAATTTGATTGGCGTTTTTGTTGTTGTTAAGTGTAGAATGTATAAGCAAGTTTGGTGATTGGTGGCAAAATTGGTGTTTCTAGTTTTAGGAGGAATGGCTTTTGTACCAAACTTTCAAAGTTTGAAGCTATAAGCATTCAATGTTTTAATGTTCTTGGAAGAAAGCTTCTGCTTAAAATCTCAAGCTGGTGGTTCATGACTTCAATTTCGTCTCTTTGTTCTGTTTTTTGTTTGGATGCTATTTTGGCAAAAAATTTCCTGTGGTTTGGTACCGACAAATCGGCGCGTGAGTAGCTCAATTGCTAATTGTAACGAGTGGGACCCGCTTTTCTGTTTTTTAACAATTAATGACTCGTTCCTCTCTTTCCTTACGCGCCAAAATAGCGCGTGATATCCACGTCCTTGTAACATCTTGAGTTTTTTCCTGTTCTGTTTCTTCGTTTCAGTACGACGTTTACGGGAACCTCTTTGGCCTCCTCGCTGCACACCCAGTAACACCGTTCGTCTCAATGCATCACCTCGACGTGGTGGAACCGATCTTCCCGAATATGACACGTGTCCGTGCTCTAAAGAAGCTAACCCAACCTATGAAGCTCGACTCAGCCGGGCTTCTCCAGCAGTCGATATGCTACGACAAGCACAAGAGCTGGACCATCTCGGTCTCCTGGGGCTACGCGGTACAAATATTCCGCGGAATTTTCTCTCCTCGGGAAATGGAAATGCCTTCTAGAACCTTTTTGAATTGGTACAAACGGGCGGATTACACTGCTTACGCCTTCAACACCAGGCCGGTTAGCCGTAACCCGTGCCAAAAACCGTTTGTGTTTTATATGTCGAGCACGAAATTCGACCAGCAGCTGAACACGACGGTTAGCGAATACACGATACACCGTGTTTCGCATCCTTCTTGCCGATGGAAGATGACAAACCCAGCTGAAATTAACACCATCGTCGTTTACAAGAAACCCGACCCTCATCTATGGGAAAGAGTAAGTAACATATTATCACTTTTTGCATATGGTTGATATGTGATTAATGTTTTTTGTGTGTTTTTATGTACAGTCACCTAGGAGGAATTGTTGCAGAGTATTACAAACAAAGAGGAATAAAACGTTATGGATCAATGTTGGTGTATGTAGAGCAGGTGAAGTCACTGAAGTCAAGTAATTTTCTTAATCTAGTTTTTTGTATTAATTTTTTTTATAAAGGGAAGAAAATTAGAGTTTTTTTAGGCTGTTTTACCGCTCTTAATTTCTTGCCACGTTATTTAAAATTTTATTCATTGAGATCCCGCCCTAGTTCTTCTCTCAGTATATGATGATTCATAAAAGAAATGCTCTCAAATACAATTTATCGATCATCTAAAGATTAACAACCACAACCACAACCACAACCACAAGATCACTTCTACCTCTTTTATCAGGACAATATGTTTTTCCTGTATATACGGATCGTGAATTGTATTGGACTCTGTACTTTCGATAAAGAGAGAATATAAAGGGGGAAAAAAATATTCATGAAATTTCTTAGTCCAAGAGGGACGTTTCAGACAACAACAACATGTGAGGTCAACATCTCATACAAACAACGACCTCAAAACAATCAGCGAACGCTCAACGCTTGACCCATAACAAGACAGTATATATATTAACGACATGCCGTGAATCAAAAGAGATGAAATAGATTTTTCCAATCGGAAGAGAAAACAGGTAAAGAGAGATGATTACTTTGGGTAAGCGGGAGGAGGATAAGCACCGGGAGGGTATTGAGAATAAGCTGATGGAGGGGGGTGTTGAGGATAGCCAGAAGGAGGATAACCTTGTGGAGGATGTTGAGGATAACCTTGTGGAGGATGTTGAGGATAACCAGAAGGCGGGTAACCTTGTTGTGGAGGATAACCGACTGCAGGTGGGATGGCTTGATCAAACCGTGACATTTGCTGAGCCGGAGGCACTGCCATTGGCTGTGGCCCGAACTTACCGTCCCTCTTGTCCATTTCCATCTTGTGTTGTGTCTACAAAAGTATTATAGATATTATTAGATTCTATTCAGGAACCCGTAAGTGTAGGATTTAAGTAGGGAGAGATTGTAATGGGTTGATATGATATCATCACTCTTACCTGCATACATGCGCAAACCCTGCAGACGAAGAAAAGTACGATATATCAGGACAATAGGTTAAAATTGGGTTTTGATCAAAACGTATAAGAATGATACTATGGATGGGGGATATTTACGTGCAGTACACCATGTCCGAGCAACATGAGAGTAACTGAGAAGCTTCTGAAAGCTCATCAATACCGACAATACATGCAACAATGGAGAATATACAAGCCACTTGGCTGAGGCAAACCATGAAACCCTACACAGCCAAAAAGACAGCACAGATTACGAAACTTGTTTATCGTGTTTGTAATTGCTTGTGAGTGTCAGTAAAAGGCATGGTCTGGGCAATGAGGATACTTACAATGATGCAGTTGTCACATTTTGTCGTTTGAATTTGGAACTCATCTTGCAGAAGAAAGCGAGTCGAGGCCACAGAGTTTGCAAAGCAGCAGAAGACCTGCGATTGATCTGCTATTTAGAAGACCGGAAATTTGCTAAAAGTTCACGAGGTTACCTCACAAGGCACACCAAAGTATGACTAAGAATGTATGCATATGTTACAGGAAGTATTCAGATACTGAAACTGAAATTTCTAGACTAACTAGGTCTATAGAAAAAAACTTCATTTTGTTGTCCAAAAAAAACAGAAAGACTTCATTTGAAGATAATAGCTAACAAAATCAAGATCCTTACCTCAGTAGCAAGACAAAGTTGAGGACATTTGGTTTCTCCACACCTACCACTACAAGGCATGTAACCGGCGCAGCATATGTACCTGTGAGACAAATAAAAAAAATCCTTTAAAACTAAGAAGATGGAATTGGAATGGATATATATGAAAGTAACTAAATGTGTGAAATACCTTGACATATCATCGTAAAGTGCACGCTTGCGAAGCAAGTATGATGCACAAGGGGCACTGCAAGAAGAAGAAAAAGACATTCCCATTTCCATGTGTATGGAACATATCAGACCCATATACATACAAATCATACAATGTCAAAGTCCTATTAAACATTCTCGAAGATGAGCAACTACAACGATGAATGATCAGAGAAAAACTCGTATTATCTGTGAAATTCAGATCACTCCATAAACCAAGCCGATCTTACAATGTAATTCGAAGTCATTTCAAAGTCAAATCTTCGTCAATTCAAATAAACAAGATTCCAAATTCCAAATACAGAGAGAGCAAGCAACAAGAAAGCTAACTTACCACCACAACGCGAAGCAACAATCTGCGAACAACAACAACAACAACAACACAGAAATTGTTCAAATCAACACCCAAAACCAATCCAATCACAAATTCCAAAAAGAGAAAGTGAGAAATTACATGGAGTATCGTTCTGGATACTGTGGGTAAGATCGGTATGCCAAACATTACGGAAGTTCTTACGAAGCTCCATCTTCTCCATATCTTGTTTCGGCGCCATTTTTTCACACGGATCTGATTTCGACGACGAAATGAGGTCAAGCGAGAGAGAAGCGATTAAGGATCAGAGACTCTTCGCAAAAAAGTCTTTGAGAATCTGATCCAAACTCACATCTAAAAGCTTTTCTCTCACAAACGTGTTTCTGACTTCATCTCTCGCAAATAGTCAACTTGTGAATACAAATTCTTCTTTCTCCCCTCCCCTGGATGGCAACTGGCGTTGACTAGACGAAGTCAAGAGGTAATTTCGAGAAATATTAGGGTTAAATTGTAATTAATTTTAATTTTAAAACGACCTCTAACTTTTGTTAATTACTAAAATACCCCGACCTATTACTTTTTGCAATTTCGCGTCTTCGTCTCTGTCACTGATCGTCTCGGAGGAGGAGAAGAAGTGTGGAGGTTGAAGAAGGGAGAAATGAGCGGTCATGATTCTAAATACTTTTCGACTACGAAGAAGGGAGAGATCCCTGAGCTTAAAGAAGAGCTGAATTCACAGTATAAGGTTCTTCTTCTCCGTTTGATTTCAGAAATGGATCTGTGATCCGCCATTTTTTACGATTCTAATCTTATCTCTTTCATGTTCGTTGAATTTCGCAAAACTATTTTTCGGATAGATCTGTATGATTCTGGATACGAATTGATTAGTGTTGGTTTTAATTGGAAAGATTGATAATGGTGTTACGTTATAGTTATGTGTTCAATGTTTGATATGAAATCATGTAGAAATGGAATGAAATTCAGAAAAATGGCTAATACGGGGATGTGTTTAGATTGTTGGATCATAAGTTTTGAATCTGGATCAATGCATTGGTTGGACGATCAGTTATTCTTTGAATAGATGGTCCAATGGTTGTATATGGTACTGATTCAAGATGATGGCATGTGGTTTTTGCCTCAGTTTCCTGATCTCTCTTTTCTTTTTATGTTCCTAGGATAAGAGGAAAGATGCTGTTAAGAAGGTTATTGCGGCAATGACTGTTGGAAAGGATGTTTCATCACTTTTCACTGATGTAGTCAATTGCATGCAAACAGAGAATCTGGAGTTGAAGAAGCTTGTTTATTTGTATCTGATAAACTATGCCAAAAGCCAGCCAGATCTTGCTATCCTCGCAGTAAATACTTTTGTAAAGGTAACACCCAAGCAGTATGGCCTTCCATATGGCAAGTTTCTTGGTCTTTCTCTGATTTTGGGAGACGGAAAATTAGTAAAGAAACTCATCATTATTTAACTTTTGCTTTGTATTCGGCAGGATTCACAAGACCCAAATCCATTGATCCGGGCTTTGGCTGTGCGAACAATGGGCTGTATTCGTGTCGACAAGATCACAGAATATCTGTGTGACCCTCTTCAGAAATGCCTAAAGGTTGAGTTTTTATGCTACCTTGTATCGAATATTTATGTTCCTCAAGATTTTTTTATTATCTTGACTGATGAAATATTTCTGTATTTGCGGGCCTTTTGCAATTCATTTTCAGGATGATGACCCATATGTCCGCAAGACAGCAGCTATTTGTGTTGCTAAATTGTTTGACATAAATGCGGAATTAGTTGAGGATAGGGGGTTCCTTGAAGCCTTAAAGGATTTAATATCAGACAATAATCCAATGGTTGTTGCAAATGCTGTAGCAGCCCTTGCAGAGATACAAGAGAATAGTACTGGTCCCATATTTGAAATCAATAGTACCACCCTCACAAAGCTCCTTACAGCTTTGAATGAATGTACTGAGTAAGTAGTTCCTGATTTCCGTATCCTACTTTCTCTCAGATTGTCTCTGATTGACTCATTTCAGTCAGATCATCATTAGGTTTTGTTTTCAAAGAACGTACAGGCTGGCCTAAATATTCACAGTAGGATAATCTGTTGAGTTGCGGACTTGCTTCTCGTGTTAAAGCATCAGTTTATCTATTCTTTTTATTCTATATCTAACCTAAAATTGTGGCAGTTTAGGATGTATTTGTTGTTATTGAAGTTGAAGGTTTTCTGTGTAGATAAAGGACTCATTGTTTGAAGTTTGGTGAAAGGGATTCATAAAACGACTATTTTTTCCTTGCTTGCTTTTGTTGGATACATATTTATAGTTTTCAATTTTAGTAATACTGTCTGTGTTCTTCACAGATGGGGTCAAGTATTTATATTAGATGCTTTGTCGAGGTATAAGGCAGCTGATCCTCGTGAAGCTGAGAATATTGTTGAGAGAGTCACTCCAAGGTTGCAACATGCCAACTGTGCTGTTGTGCTTTCAGCTGTTAAGGTGACACTTAAAAAAAAATTCTCTGGAATGTCATCTGTTCACCAGTTAAAATTGTTTGTGAAGTGTCAACTATATTCCCTTACATAGTTTTCTAATGCTATTCCTCTTCTGTTCATTTCCTTTGTGAGCTTTCCAGATGATCCTTCAGCAGATGGAGCTTATTACTAGTACAGATGTGATTCGAAATCTTTGCAAGAAGATGGCTCCTCCCCTAGTTACATTGCTTTCTGCAGAACCTGAGATACAGTATGTTGCACTTCGTAACATTAACCTTATTGTCCAAAAGAGACCAACTATTCTTGCCCATGAAATCAAGGTAGCTTGATCCTGTCTTGTGGACTCTCGGAAACAAGCAATTGATATATTCTCATATTTATTGATAATGCTTCATGGTTTTCTTGTAGGTGTTCTTCTGCAAGTATAATGATCCGATTTATGTCAAGATGGAGAAGTTAGAGATTATGATAAAACTTGCTTCTGACAGAAACATAGACCAGGTAATCATTACTACACTTTTAGCATCTGCCATTTGTCCAAGTTATTTTTTGGGTGCATATCATGATAGTTTCTGGACCATGCCTATGTAGGTTCTTCTGGAGTTCAAAGAATATGCCACGGAAGTAGATGTTGATTTTGTTCGGAAGGCTGTCCGTGCAATAGGCCGATGTGCTATCAAACTAGAAAGAGCAGCTGAACGGTGCATCAGTGTTTTACTTGAGCTGATCAAGATCAAAGTAAACTATGTTGTTCAGGAGGCCATTATAGTCATCAAAGATATCTTTAGAAGATATCCAAATACGTAAGTTGATTTTTTTCAATTTTTCTTTGTTTTGGCTTCTTGAAGTGCTGTAATTCCCTTTAATCATGGTTATGCCATTCAAAATAATGTCCAGGTATGAATCCATCATTGCAACACTCTGTGAGAGTCTAGACACATTGGATGAACCAGAAGCTAAGGTAATAAAATTTGTTGTTTGGGTAGTGTAACATTGCAGGAAGCTTCCCCATCCCAAATAAATCTTAAATTAGTAAAACTCATACTTGCATTTGTTGGCATCTTGAAAGGCATCTATGATTTGGATCATTGGTGAATATGCTGAAAGAATCGACAATGCGGATGAACTTCTTGAAAGCTTCCTGGAGAATTTCCCTGAGGAGCCAGCACAAGTCCAACTGCAGCTTCTTACAGCTACAGTCAAACTATTTCTGAAGAAGCCAACTGAGGGCCCACAACAAATGATTCAGGTTCTGCCATAACCATTACGAAGAACACCTATTACTATTCTAATTTTGTAAAGCACATGTATATGACGACATGCCTGGCTTTTGCTGTGTTTCGAATTTTCAGGTTGTCTTGAATAATGCAACTGTAGAGACAGATAATCCTGATCTCAGGGACCGTGCATACATCTACTGGCGTCTTCTATCTACTGATCCCGAGGTATGTTTTCTTGGTATTGTATGCTACTCAACTAGTTCAAGTACATTGGACAATGAGCAACAATCATCTGTTTTACCTACAGTCACCAGTGTTCTTCTTTTGACTATAGGCGGCCAAGGATGTTGTTTTAGCTGAAAAGCCTGTGATTACTGACGACTCAAACCAACTTGAACCGTCACTCCTGGATGAGCTACTTGCAAATATATCCACCTTGTCCTCTGTGTATCACAAGCCGCCAGAGGCTTTTGTAACCCGCTTGAAAACCACAGTTCAGAAAACGGAAGATGAGGATTATGTAGAAGGGAGCGAAACAGGATATCCTGAGGCATCTGGTAATCCGGTTGATGGTGCAGCTTCCCCTCCAGCTACCACAGGCTATGTCCCAAAGTCAGCTGCTGCCCCAGCTCCTGTGCCCGATCTGCTTGGTGACCTAATGGGGTCAGATATTGCTGCAATCGTCCCTGTAGATGAATCCACAGCTCCGTCAGGGTGAGTTTGGTTTGATGGTGAAAATTACATTAAAAATCTCTCACACAGTTGGGTGTGCGACGGACTGGTTTCATTCAATCATATCTATTTGGATCACCTTGTTGTTTATAAAACTCACTGAATCACCTAATATTGATTGCAGTCGCCCGCTTCCAGTTGTCCTGCCAGCATCAAAGGGTCAAGGTCTGCAGATTAGCGCTCAATTAACCCGACAAGATGGTCAAGTATTCTACAGTATGTTCCTCGAGAACAACTCA
The DNA here is from genome assembly GCA_019202795.1 of Arabidopsis thaliana x Arabidopsis arenosa. Classification (NCBI taxonomy): domain Eukaryota; kingdom Viridiplantae; phylum Streptophyta; class Magnoliopsida; order Brassicales; family Brassicaceae; genus Arabidopsis; species Arabidopsis thaliana x Arabidopsis arenosa. The sequence continues at coordinate 7,258,633 of CM032924.1, forward strand.
CAGTCACTTCTTGATGGCTTCATGATTCAGTTCAACAAAAACTCATTCGGCCTTGCAGCTGTTGGACCTCTTCAGGTAATAGTAGCTGAATATGCTATACATCCACGCCTATTAGTTATCCTGGATTCCTGAAACTGATGTCCAGGTTTTGTACTATTTTAGGTTCCGCCTCTGCAACCCGGAGCATCTGCCAGGACAATGTTGCCAATGGTATTGTCCCAGAACATGTCTGCTGGGCCCACCAGCTCTGTTTTGCAAGTTGCCGTAAAAAACAACCAGCAGCCTGTCTGGTACTTTGAGGATAAGATTGTACTTCACGCTCTTTTCTCAGAAGATGGTAGGATGGAACGCGGAACCTTCCTCGAGGTAAAAGACTATAATATATGATAAAGAGTTCACTAACAATTTCACAGTATGTTAGTCATTGATTAAAAGTGGAAAAGGGATTATGATATTAAGATGGTAAAGAGTTCATTGACAATACAACATCATGTTAGTCATTGAATAATAGTGGAAAGGGCTTATGATATTAAGATGGTCGAGTAATTAGTGACAGGTGTTGTGTCTTAAGAAGCCTGGGAGAGTTAGGGTGCTCTAGATCTTAACATAGGATACGGTTCATTGATTTAAGTTTCTAGATTCAGTAAGAGTTGAAGGAAGATATTGATTTCTGATCATAACAATATACCACAGCCTTAAACACCAGTTCTTCTGAGTTATAAAACATTTGTTTTTTTGATTAGACATGGAGATCGTTACCGGATTCAAACGAGGTCCAGAAGGAATTCCCCGGGATAACCATCACGAGCGTGGAGTCAACACTAGACTTGCTCGCTGCATCAAACATGTTCTTCATAGCAAAGCGTAAGAACGGAAACCAAGACGTGCTCTATCTTTCAGCCAAGGTACCGAGAGGCATACCGTTCTTGATCGAACTAACAGCCATGGTGGGTCAACCTGGTCTGAAATGTGCAGTCAAGACTCCAACACCTGAGATCGCTCCTCTCTTCTTTGAAGCCGTCGAAATTCTTTTCAAAGCTTGAGATTTTGATTTTACACTGTCAAAAAGGTAACAAAAAAATCATTCCCCTTTTTCTTCTTTTAGTGTATGTAGTAACTAGTAAGTGATTGTTGTTACTCACTGTTTGTTTCTAATTTTTGTATTTGGAACTCACTCGTTTATTCTCGAAAGAGCTTTGATTTTTTTTTGTTGTTGTTGTGTATATGCCCAAAATGTTTTTGATTAACTAGTAGTGTAATGATGACTTATTTATCAGCAAATGCTATTTTTAGTGTTCAGTGACCGACATGAAATCAAAAAGTTCTCCAAGTGGAACGAAGAGATTCGTACACGTAAACCAATTGAGAATTTGGTACCTTCTTCACAACAGATAGGCGTAGATAGATACTGGGCCCGTAATGCGACGTAGCAATTTCCTAATAATACCAATCATGATTCTCTTTAACATGCGGTTACAAAATAGTTTCGCCGAAACTAATCTTCTTTTAATTATTGACTAGGTTATTAACCCCCGCTACGCGGGGGTTTATTGTTATCAATTTTTTTAATATAATTTTTGGTTTAGTAATCATTTAAATAGCTATACATTGACATTTGTATTGCGACATTACTATAATGTTTTTTTTATATAATATATTTGACATAAATATTCTTTTATTTGTATCTTTAGTGTCATTTATGTTATTCAAAATTTTCTTTTAATAAAAAAATTATAGGATACAATTTGATATAAAACATATTACAAATATGATCTATCATTTTTCTTTCACTTTTTATATTATTAAAGATTTTGCTATTAGTAAAGAAATTATATATAATTAAATATTTTGACAAAATATTAGAAATTCAACAACCAAAATATGTATACATTTGGACATATCTGTATTTCTATTATCTATTAGCAATTTTTTTTTATACTAATCAACCAATTATAGAGTAATATATTTTTGACTAAAATTACACCTCTCCATTTTTATCCTTTAACCGTAAGAATTGCTTTGACTTTTGTGGTAATTGGAGAGATTTTATGGGTTTGAGAAAATCGTGACGTCCCAAAAGAGCATGTGTTAGCCGCTGCAAAAATCAAATCATGACAAATGAAATCTAATCAAAGACATAAAATTTCAAAGAGGACATAGATCTTACCGAGGAATTATGAGTCAGCTGTAACATGGTGTCCATGTCGAATTCGAAAAAATTAAAGACGTATATACATAGAAAGTAGAAACGTGGCTGCTGATGAGAGGCATGATGTCTTATCGTTCTCTCAACTCGAATCTGCCGATTTCAGACTTCTATCGCTACACTATTCCCGAAATCTCAAGCATCCAATCAATCTTTTCTCTCTCACAATACTTTGTTCCAAATCTTCATCTTTTCTTCCTCACAATATTATGTTCACCTCTTCGTTATTGATTTTCGATTTGAGTTGTTGATTCCACGATTATACATGTGATTAAATGTTTGGTACTTCCCAGAAGTAGATGATCTTGGCCGTAAGGTGCCCTCGTAATTCAGTATACTTTTTGTTTGATCTCTCAAGAATTATACGTTTTCATCATATAAGTATCTATGCATTATCAGTTTTAGATGGCTATTTATACATAAAAGCACTACTTTAAAATTTAGAAACATTTTGTTTTTGTTTTTGTTTTTACTGCTTAGTAGAATTTTCCACTTATAGTCATGGTCGCACCTTCTTCCGCATATGTCTCAACTAACATTAATATATTTTTAGATTTTTGAAAATTGAAAGTTTTCCTTTAAAATATCTTTGACCGATTTAACATATATTGGAGAATTTAACATTTAATTGTATTTGAATTTTCACAAATCTAAGAACCATATTAACATATAATCAGTTTTGTGAGATAATGTAAAATATTTGAAATTTAGCAAATTGATGATTATTTATAGGTTGGGATGAGATTATTACCTTAGAATTTAGAAATTTTCTTAATCTAATATTCGTTTTTATATTAATTACATAATCCTTTTATCTTCCAAAATTTATTCTAGTTAAATATATTATTTTAGAATTAGAAAATGTTCCTAAATTATTTGGAAGCTAACGTGGTGAGACTAATAATATTATTATTTTTCATATCTTCAAATAATTGAATTTCATATTTTTCTTATTTGCTTATGTTATTTTTCAAAAATATACATTTCTATTCTTTATATTTATATTTTTTTTCTTTTCATAAATATCTTAATATGGAAAATATTATAATTTAAATATGTTAATTAATGTGATGAAGACTATTATCCCGACGAAGATTCAACAAGCGATCAACCAGAATTGGGGTAGATAACTTCCCTGATAGCAATTTCTGTTAATCTGAAGAAGACTGTTATACCGACTAAGAAGATGAGCGTAAAACCCGACGAAATCTCCACTTTAGCCATGTTCGTATATACATGATTCGAAATATAGTTTTGTTTGTTTTTTCTAAATCAAATGATATTTAACTTATGAAGAAACTTGATTTTCGAAATATAGTTTTGTCTGTTTTTCTAAACCAAATGATTTTTAACATTGTTTTGTTGGTTTAAGATGTGTTTTTCAATTGGCAATATATAGATGATTTTTTTTGCCCTTTGGGTGTGTTTTCAGGAAACCAATGTGACATTGGATCATGTTGTAAGACTGACAGTGTCTTTCACTGGTACGTGGGTTTCGTATATCACTTTTCTGGCGAAAGAGTCTGAGGACGATGATACGCTTGTGGAGTATCAAGCCAAGGTTGCCAAGAAATTAAGACGCAAGAGTTATCCTATGGTTTACTGGCCTAGGAATAGTACCTTTCCTTCAACTTCCCATAACATGCCATTCTCTATTTCCTTGTAAGAAAAGGAATCATAGAGACGCTCATCGCCTGTTTGATCAAAAAGAGAGACAAACTTTAACTTCTGACACAAGCAATACATACAAAATTAATATATGTTTTTCTTTTTGGGATAAATAAACACAAAATCAACATGTTAAGTGACGATGATTGAGGTTAGATGATCACAAGACACGAGTAAAATCCTAGAAACCGAAATGCTAAAGCAAATCATGAAAACCAATATCGTAATTAAGTCACTACATGAACCAGAATCAGTATATACATGTAAGAATATCTCCACCTCCACCAAGGCTTCACCGAGCAGCTCCTCCGTTCAATACCTTGAAGACGTGCGAAGTGGCCACTGCTGCATCTATATCCACAAATAATAAAGTATAACCTTCAAACACAAAAACACCATATTAGAAGTTACTCAAAAAAAAATTAAGAACTAATGAACGGTGGAAGATTGAAGAATCATCATATGAAGTTACCCTAGTTATGATGAGTACTATTTATAACGAAATTAGACGACCGATTTTTTTTTTTTTGGAATAGATATATTTTTCCGTTTAGAAAATAGGAAGATTGGCGAAATAAAAATATACACAGAATATATACAACTCTATCACATAATTATTATTAGTATTATTAACTTAAAATGCTAGCTAATGCTACGACTAATCGTGATTGGTCGATTACAACAAAATTTCTATTTTGCTTGTTTCAGTTTAATGAATTTTTTTTTTAATAAATAATTTATTTTAAATAAAAAATTTATTTTTTTATATATTCTAATCAGAATATTTTACATTTTTCTTGTTTCCATAAGTTGCTTTTTCAAAATTGTTAGAATCTAAAAATGTTAATTAGTGAGATGTCTAATTTTTTTTTCCATATATTTTTTTCCTTACAAAAGCTTTCATAAAAATGTTAATTAGCGAGATGTCCAAGTCCGATTGGTGGTTTAAAATTCTAGGTGGACGGCCTCAGAAGCTTATAGCCTCGACTTTTATATAGTATAGATTGATTATTAAATAAATTCAAAACCAAAACTAACTGAAAATTTTAAATCTTGAAGGAGGAGTAGTAGCGTGAGATTGAAGTAATGCCACCGAATATAAGGGTTGAGTAAGGACCTATATGCCATCACATAAAAAGGATTATACTAACAATCAACTAATATCTTTATAAATTAATAAAATACTATAGTTTCGACATTATTATTGATTTATAGAGGTTCACGGTTGTATTTTAATTCGATCAAAACTATACATTTTAGTTGAGACCGTAAGTACAACAAGGGATCCAATCTTGAAAATATTTTTTAGACAATTTTATCATTACTAATATAATAATTATTATTTGACCCCACCAAGGGTTTATATCAGTTTATCTGTAGATAATGCTAAATCTGTTCATATCCAATATTTTACTAATTATTTACAAATCTGTTTTTCTGGTCAGTTACTCTTTATTTTATTTTTTTTGAACCAAAATAATGAATCATAATTTTTAGATTTAAGATATTATAAATAGTGGAATCATTTATTTTAAAAATTGCTTATATACAGTTATATCCCATAAAATAATACTAATAACCTTGGTGGTCAAATAATGAAAATCATAAAATAAAGGGGCGTATAGTGGGAAATATTCTTTAAAAAATCCAGAGTTTCCTTGTACGATATGGTTTGTGATTAATGAATATAAATACAAAAAAGTTTGATTAACAACCAAAATAACAATTAAAGTAATTGTGATCCCTTGATTTTATCTCTGTGATAAAGTCGCCTCTTTCGTCGCAGCTAGTCTTCTTCTTCGCCATCAGAAAATTCTCACATCAAAATTCTTATTCAACACAAAACCTCAAAGAGTTTCTCCAGAAATCCCATCAACAGAAGTAGTTTTTAAGGAAAATACAAAGCTTCTTTTTCTTTGTGTTTAGGTTGTAGAGTATAAGTAAATATTAGAAAGTAAGGGATTATAGTGTAATTACTTTAATTAACTCTTAACCTAGTCTCTCTATTGTAACACTATATATAAGCTTGTAATCCTCTCTTATAATACATTAAGCTTCCTATTCTACATGGTATCAGAGCTATAGAATACCTAAGACCTAAATTTTTTTTTTCTCAGCCTCCACGACAAAAGTCTCTTCTTCTCTCTCGCTTTTCAAAACCTCCAAATGGCTGCCTCAAACACACGAGTCCCGACCTCCACCAATGATGCAATTGTCTTCAATAACCAAACTCTCTTCAATGTCAACACTGCAAATGTCACCAAACTCACCAAAGACAATTACCTCATGTGGAGTCGACAAGTTCATGCCCTCCTTGACGGCTATGAACTCGCTGGATACTTGGATGGAACCACCGACGTTCCTCCGACGACCATCACCACTAACGACGTCACATCTGCCAATCCGGATCATGCCTTCTGGAAGAGACAAGACAAGCTTGTCTACAGTGCCTTGCTGGGTGCTGTCTCCACGTCAGTCCAACCGCTGCTGTCCCGTGCTACAACTGCGGCCCAGATCTGGGAGAAACTGCGCTCCACCTATGCAAATCCGAGCAGATCACATGTCAGACAACTCAAGGATCAACTCCCGCTATGGATCAAAGGTAACAAAACCATTGATGAATATGTACAAGGTTTTGTCGCAAAGTTTGATCAGCTTGCACTTCTGGAAAAACCAATTGAGCATGATGATCAAGTTGAGTATGTCATCAATGGACTACCCGAAGATTACAAACCGGTGGTAGACCAAATCGCTGCAAAGGACAAGCCACCGTCACTCACCGAAGTCCATGAAAGACTTCTCAATCAAGAAGGAAAGCTTATTGCCAAGGCGAATACCGCAGCCTCAATCAACCTTCCAGCCACTGCCAACGTGACCACTCACCGCAACAACACCAACCGACACTACAACAAGTCATCACCGAGACCTAATAATCACTGGCAGCAACAAAACTACAACAACAAACAAGACACAAGAGCACCAAAGCCTTACCAAGGACGGTGCCAAATCTGCAGTGTACATGGCCACAGTGCCCGTAGGTGTCCGCAGCTAGCAAACGTGCAGCAACAGGTGAGCCCATTCACGCCATGGCAACCAAGAGCTAATATCGCAACAGCTTCTCCATTCTCAGCAAATCCATGGCTCCTTGACAGTGGCGCAACTCATCACATTACCAACGACCTTACCAATCTTTCTCTTCACCAGCCGTACAACGGTGGCGACGACGTGATCATTGGAGATGGTTCTCCTCTCACCATTTCCCACACTGGTTCAACTTTATTACCATCTCTCTCTCGTGATCTTATGCTAAACAGAGTTCTATATGTTCCTAATATTCATAAGAACTTGATTTCGGTTTATCGCCTTTGTAATGCTAATCAAGTCTCCGTTGAATTCTTTCCTGCTCATTTTCAGGTGAAGGATCTCAGCACGGGGGTGCCTCTACTTCAAGGGCGAACCAAGAATGAGTTGTACGAGTGGCCAGTGAATGCACCGCAAGCTACCGCGTTATTTGTGTCTCCGAGTTCAAAAACGACCTTAGCTTCGTGGCACTCAAGACTGGGACATCCGTCACCACCTATTTTATCTTCAATTATTTCATGTTTTTCACTTCCTGTTTCTTCTTCTTCTTCTAAACACCTGTTTTGCTCAAATTGCCACATTAATAAAAGCCATAAAATGCCATTCTCTGTTTCTTCAATTAATTCCACAAAACCTCTCCATTATCTTTTCACAGATGTTTGGACATCTCCAATTACATCTATTGATCACAACAAATATTATCTCATTTTTGTGGATCATTTCACTCGTTACACTTGGTTTTATCCTTTAAAACAAAAATCCCAAGTCAAAGAAACTTTCATTGCCTTCAAAGCATTGGTCGAGAATCATTTTAATACTCGGATTGGCACGCTCTTCTCGGATAATGGGGGTGAATTCATCGCCTTGCGGACTTATCTTCAAACATGTGGAATTTCTCACCTCACCTCACCACCACACACTCCGGAACACAACGGACTTGCGGAAAGGAAACATCGACACATTGTCGAAACCGGTCTCACTCTCCTAAGCACTGCGTCTCTTCCCAAAGAGTATTGGACATACGCCTTTGCTACTGCTGTCTACTTAATTAACCGTCTCCCCACGCCGGTACTTGATCATCACTCACCTTATCACAAACTTTTTGGTGTTTCTCCACACTATGAGAAACTACGAATTTTTGGTTGTCGTTGTTACCCGTGGTTGCGTCCTTACACCTTGCATAAGCTTGATGATCGCTCCAAAGAGTGTGTCTTTCTAGGTTACTCTCTCACACAGAGTGCTTACCTATGTCTTGACAAGAATTCCGGTCGAATATACGTCTCGCGTCATGTCCAATTTGACGAGACTACCTTTCCGTTTGCAACTCCGGTGGCTAGTGTCTCGGTACCTACTGCTGAACCATCGGCGTTTGTACCACACGTTTCTATTCCGCTTCACGCTCCGCAACAGCGCACCTCTCTGTCTCCAGATGACCACGATGATGCTCTCCCACCTCGTTACAACTCACTCCCGCCACTGGAACCTCCAAGCTTGATCCTTCACCAGCAACAATCGTCAACACCGTCCACCACATCATCCACGTCGGCGTCCTCAGCTCCGTCGTCTTCGCAGCAAACCACCACCGTTGCTCAGGTATTGCCTCTGAATCCTTTTCCAATTAATTCTCATTCTTCCTCCTCCACTCAACGGCCCACTGGCCAAACCCAGCAAAATGAACCACAAGTTACCATTACAAGGCCCACTGGCCCATCCAATCCCTTATCAATACAACCTACAAACCAAAGGCCCACTGGCCCATTATCCACAACAACAACTACACGTAACACTACCCCTACCAACTCGACATCGTCGACTGTCCCAGCCACACAACAACAAAATCCTCAAGAGAATACTCATAAAATGACCACCAGATCCAAAAACAATATCCAAAAACCCAACAAAAAGCTGAGTCTCGTCACTGCCCTCCGTCACAAACTAGCTCCGGAACCGACAACATATCAACAAGCTCTACGTGATGAACAATGGCGTCGGGCAATGTCTACTGAAATTGATGGTCAAATAGCCAATCATACATGGGATTTAGTCCCTCGTGCTCCTGCTCAGAATGTTGTTGGTTGCCGATGGGTGTTTAAAACGAAACTTTTGCCCACTGGAAATCTTGACAAATATAAAGCTCGTCTTGTCGCTAAAGGGTTTCATCAAGAATATGGCTTAGACTACAAAGAGACTTTCAGTCCTGTTGTCAAATCTGCCACGATTCGTCTTGTATTAGGACATGCCGAGAGTAATTCATGGCCTATTCGACAACTGGATGTTAATCAAGCCTTTCTTCAAGGTACGCTTAAAGAAGAAGTTTATATGGAACAACCTCCAGGATTTATCGACAAAGACCGCCCCAATCACGTGTGTCGCCTACATAAAGCAATATACGGTCTCAAACAAGCTCCGCGTGCGTGGTACTTGGAACTACGCAACTTTCTGGTTTCCTCTGGTTTTGTCAATAGTCTTGCCGATGCTTCACTCTTTGTTTACTATGATCGTACGGTTCTCATCTACATCCTAGTCTATGTCGATGATATAATTGTTACGGGTAATGATTCTAGAGCTGTGGCCAGTTTCATCTCTTGTCTCGCATCTCGCTTCTCTTTAAAAGATCAAGGTGACATCAATTACTTCCTCGGAATAGAAGTCACTAGAACAGCTGCTGGTTTACATCTGATGCAGCGGAAATATATTGCGGATCTGCTCACAAAGACAAAGATGCTTGACGCCAAACCGGTAGCTACACCGATGCAGTCTACTCCGAAGATTATACTTAACTCAGGTAATGTCTTAGATGATGCCTCCGAGTATAGAATGGTTGTTGGAAGTCTTCAATATCTTGCATTCACTCGTCCCGATATCTCTTTTGCCGTAAACAAGCTCTCACAGTTTATGCATAAACCAACGATGGATCACTGGCTAGCAGCCAAACGAGTTCTACGATATCTAGCAGGCACAATGACTCATGGTATCCTTCTATCCTCTCGCAACAAGGCAGCTCTTCACGCATATTCCGACGCCGACTGGGCAGGTGATAATGAAGATTATGTCTCTACCAATGCTTATCTTGTCTATATGGGTAAACAACCCATTTCGTGGTCATCGAAGAAACAAAATGGAGTTGCACGGTCATCCACAGAAGCTGAGTATCGTGCCATTGCCAACGCAGCTGCTGAAGTACGTTGGATATGCAATCTCTTAACCGAGCTACATATACCTCTTCCTGTTGCTCCGGTTGTGTATTGCGACAATATCGGAGCAACATATCTCAGCGCCAACCCCGTTTTTCACTCTAGAATGAAACACATTGCATTGGATTACCACTTTGTACGTGGGCAGGTTCAAACCGGGTCTCTAAGAGTGTCTCATGTCTCCGCCAAAGACCAACTCGCTGACACTCTAACAAAGCCACTTCCACGGGCTGCTTTTCAACTCGCATGTTCCAAGATTGGAGTCACCAAGGTTCCTCCATCTTGCGGGGGTGTGTAGAGTATAAGTAAATATTAGAAAGTAAGGGATTATAGTGTAATTACTTTAATTAACTCTTAACCTAGTCTCTCTATTGTAACACTATATATAAGCTTGTAATCCTCTCTTATAATACATTAAGCTTCCTATTCTACATAGGTAACTAATCATCTTTTTATTCTTCTCCGTTACAAAAGTCACTTTATATTTTGTTTTGTATGATCACGAACTCTGTTCCTTAGCTTCCTTCTTTTCTGTTTTGGTTTGTTTCTGTTTGTTTTTTCTGAGAAACAAGTTTTTTGTTTCTTCTGTTTCAACACACTTGTTTAGTTTCTTGGTTCTACTTTCTCTGTTTCTGTTCTTCGTCTATTATGGTTTAGATTTGATTTTTGGTAATTGTAGTATCTCTATTATGGTATACCTAATTTTGGGTATAAAATAATTTTTCATTAAGCTCAAGATGTTCTTAGGATCAAATGATTTTCCTTCACTACTAAACATGAAATCTGAATACTTTCTTCAATATGAACCTCATAAGTACACGATAATCTTTAAGGGTTTGAGTGTATTTGAAGTAAATATACACACATATTTATATGATTCAATCTAAGTGGCTATTGTTAGTGTATAGTTTAACTATGTTACATTAAAGTGCTTGTGGTGTTTGAGTTTGGTTTCCAGTTACCAAGTATGATCACAGAGCTGGATTTTCCCTCCCATTGGAGTTTCAATAAGGAGTCTTATGAATTTAGTCTGGATATTACAGGTCTTTTGGTAACCTAAAGAGCTGCTATACACTGATCTGAGAACTGTCAAATACTCTATTATACCAAAGAATGGGTTGCTGCTGTTGTCTCCCGAGTATACCCGAAGTAAAGTTTCTTCCTCATTCTTGTTAAAAGAACACTAATGAGAGATCCCAGCCTGATTAAAGATTCCGAAAAGAGTTTGTTTTGTTTTCTTTTCTTATGTTTTATTGTTTTCTGCAGAGCTCAAGAACTATAGATGAGCATGTTCCCTTATCTCGTGCACCGCCTTCCTCTCTCTCTAATGCATACACTTCACCGCTTTCACCGCCTATTCCTTTAGCCTTTACGAATAGAAATCTTCAAACTAGTCCACCGAAATTGCCAAGAACGCAGAGCAATTCGAGTGAAGCATCCCCGGGACTCACTCAAGTTGTTCCAGAGAAGGAAAAATGGCATGTTGATGATCTAACTGATTTTGAGCTAAAGAAACAGTATCGAGAAGCCATAGATGAATGTCCAATTTGCTTAGAAGGTATTTTGTTTATCATTCAAAGTTACATGCTAATTATAACTTTTTGGTAAATACCTTCTTCTTCATTTGTTTTGTTTGTTTGCAGAATATGAGATCGAGAACCCGAAATTGCTCACTAAATGTGGCCATGATTTCCATCTCGCGTGCATTCTTGAATGGATGGAAAGAAGCGAAGCCTGTCCAGTTTGCGACAAGGTTTGTGCCCGTTTAAAATCCGTCTTTTTCACATACATTTTCAACTTCCCGGGTCACTAGAATCTGTTTTGACAATAGAGTCTACTTTTCTTGGTATTCTTTTACAGGAAATAGTAATCACTGAATCGCAATCGTAAACAAGAAACCAATAGCTCGGAACAAGAAGTGCGAAAAATGGTACAGAAGATTTGATATAAACTTGCAGTAGGACTGTAGGAGTTAGTCTGGTGGTATGATGAACATTGTTACTCTCTACTACATTCAGAAGCTTTCACTTCCTTTTGATTGTTTTTCTTTTCATTTCTTACCAATCTTTTGAATATATATATATACAGTAATTAGATTTGATTGTTTAATATTCTTTAAATTTACGATTTGTTTCTCAATCTGAGAAATTTAAGAGAAGTCTAAGAAGAGCCTGAAAATTCAGAGATTTTACTGTGTAAAAAAAAGGATTCTCTGACAAATTTCTTACATAACAGTGTTTTTATTACTAAAGCTTCTGTATAATCCTAACTCTTATGACTAAAATAATGATAATTGGAAAAAAAAAAACAAGAAACTCTAACTTTATAACTTTTACAACAAGAAAGCCCTAAAAGCTTCTCTCTATTACGGTGAAGTGTTATGAATCTGATGAACATTGGATAAAAGCCTCGTTAACTTACTCAATGTCTCTCGAGCTGACACAGTCCCAGGATGATCCTCTCCTGAGATCGAAGTTCTTATAAAGATTGCTTTTCTTATCAGATCATCAGCCAAACCGAACTGTCCCCCTCGTAACATAAGCTTAGCTCTAGTCTCTAGCACGGTGGCTCGAGCCAGAGCAAGTTCTTCCCATAGAATAGGGTTTAGTTGTGCACTTGTCTGAACTGGTCTCCAGCAAAGCGACTTGTCTAGCCACTTCTCTACTGGTGTTACTAGCGTTTGATCAGCTGCTTCAAGAGCGTTTGTACAAACCCTTAATAGCTCCACTGCGGCGGTGCATCGCGAAAATGATATGAACGTTCTGATTGCAAGAGGCAAGATTACTTGTTTCACAAGAATCAGCAGCTCTGTTATCTTGAGCTGAATAGTCGGAGATTCGTTGCTGAAACCAAACAACAAGAAACAAACCGCCCAGATCTGCTCTGCGGTTTCAACGGTTGAGCCGCGGCTTATCACCGCTTGAACCATTGCGGGCGCGTTGTCGTTGACCAGTACTCGGTTTCTCGCATAGAGTTTCACAAGCTCGTGGATTTGTATAAACCCTAACTTGATGCTGCTGGTTCGAGCAATGTTGAATCTAAGTAGCATTGAAGCAGCTTCAGCTCCTGAACGTTTGGAGTTTGAAGATGTAAAACCGCAGGTTATAGCGCGTCTTAGTCTTCTCCATAGGCGCTTCGGACCTCTGTGTTTCTCAGGGAGTTTATGAGCAGCCAAAGCTAATAGAGAAGCTGGAACCGGTGAAGGAGCTAACCACCCACTCGCAACAACCATTCTCGTAGCCAAACTTCTCGGTCCATCCGCGTGATCAAAGATCGAAAAACAAACTTCAAACAGCTGCAACAGAAACGCGTTTTTTCTCAACAGATTCCCGTCTCGACCACTACTTACCATCTCTCTTAACGGCATTCTGTTTATTGTATCCAAAAGCCGGCTCGGGTTTATAGGAAGCTCTGACAATATTGCTCCTACGACTGCTAATCCCAACGTTAACCGCCCAAGTTTATCTTCAATAGTTCTTAGTGCATCCATTTCTGAAACCGGATAATCTTTCACGTTCCCCTGCATCAATGACATAGCTTCAGCACCAGAGAGGTAGGAGAGTTTCAATGGCTCCATGTTCATAACTTGGGAGAGACGCGTAGATATCAAAATGTGAGTCCCGCCTCCAAACCGAGGAAGAAGATCCATCACGAGCTTTGAATCCCACCAGTCTTTTTCACTCTCCAAGTTATCAATGACAACCAAGAATGGTATATTCCTCATCAGCTCTTTTCTAATTTTGGAAACCGCAGCGTCTTCTTGCTCTTCGAAGCTCTTCATCCGCGTTTTATCCGAAGAATTCTCTATCCCAATGTCGACTTCCAAATACTGATAAAGATTCAGATAGTTTTGTCTTATGTAACGGCTCTCGCCGCCTATCCAAAGAACCATCTTATACCTCTGGTGATGCCGGTAAGCAAATTCAAGAAGCAGCTCAGTTTTTCCAATCCCTGATTCACCCGAGATGCAAGCCACGCCTTTCCCGTAAACAATCTTCATCGACCGTTTTCTCCTCGTGTTTCGCCCTAATTTCACTTGACTCCGCAAAGGTAACTCTGTACTTTGCATCTCGATCTCTTTCTCAGACTCCTTCCACACAACTTTCTCTTTGCCTTTCTTCCGTCTTTCTTCCGCTGAACCGCTTTTATTCCACCCGAGCGTCACGTTCTTCTTCCTTCTTGCCGGCCTTGCCTTTAGCTCAAAGTAATCCCTTTCCGAATCTCCAGCAACATCTCCAAATAAAACAAACTCTAGCTCAGATAACTCCTTCTTTCTCCCAACAAAATTCTCATTCCGCGGATACGGAAATTCCTCTTTCTCCGCTTTATCCCGCCATTTCGTTAACCGCTCCACTATACTTCTCCTGCCTAACCGCATTGCCAATAAAGTAACCGCCCTGAAAACACAATCTCTCCAGTTACCTTCATGAGCTTCAAGCTTCCAATCATCAACCCGCGATAACCCATGAACCGCCTCTTTCCATTCTTTCTCAATCCCTCCATACAAAACCCACAATTCCCCTCCATGTTTCTCCCACAAATCTCCTCTCTTCTCAACTATATCTCTCACAAGACAGTCTCCAGGAGAAAGATCAAAGAAAACCGGAACAAGATTCTTCTTGTTTGCGAAAAACCGTAGCTCCTCAATCGTGTAAGGATTCTTAAACGCCTTTCTCGTCAGAATAATAACCCCGAACGATGCACCATCCATCGCTCTCTCGACTATTCTCTGCTTCCTTGAACTCCTACATCTCCCTCTATCCGACATAAAACAACTCATCCCTTGAAACTCTAACTCAGCTCTAAGCCAATCCGCAAACCGAAGCAAAGAAGGCTTCTGACCATACAATCCTATAAACACATCACAACATCTCAACCTATTATAAGAAACAGAGACAGAAGATGTCTGAGTATACGAAGAAGACTCATGACCTCTTCCATATCTAGAAGGAGTACAAGAGATCACACTACTCGAAGCGATTCGATCAGCAGCCTCGAGGCTCTGACATTGATTAGGTGCGGTTAAAAACGCAAGCTCAGGTTCTTGAAAACCAGAGCTGGAGCTAAGAGGATCAAAGCTATCACATTGAGCATCAGACCTAGTAGATTCAGATAGTTCTTGTTGGATTTTAGGAGATCTTGGTGAGAAAAAAGGAGACTGATTAGCTGAGAAGAAAGCAGCTGATGAAGATGAAGACATGTTCCTAGAAGGCTTTGTCGGATATTGCCCGAACCTAGAACTATCACCTCGAGAATCCATAACCACAACTTTTCTTTTATAGACAATCTATCAAATCCCATAAATGCAGCTTATGAATCCATTGAAGCCAATCTGATTCAAGAAATTAAAAGAGTCAAACAGCTGTCAAAAAAGAGAGATTTTTGGATTTAAAGATTCAAGATTTGGACAGACAAGAACCCTAGAAAGACATAAATTTGGTAAGAAATGAAGTTAAAGGAAATAAAATCTTGAGAGTATATACCATCAATCCATCATTAAGCTTTTACTTAAATAGTTGAATGATTTTGAAATCTTGAATAGTTAAAAAAGATGGTTTCACTTTACACACATAAGGAAAAATAGAAAACCACTTCCCAAAAGCAAAATAGAAGAAGAATCATCATTTTTTTTCTTTTAAGGAAAATAATTGATTTTGAGTACAATGCAGATCTAAGCAGAAAGGGAAATATAATAATCATAATAAAATTTCTAATTTTAAATAAAAATGATTTCTTTTTTCTTTTCTTTTCATTTTCGTACAGAGGATTCAGATCTGAGAACTTACATTGGTCGGAACAAGATCATCTTGAACTCTTTGTATCAATCAAACCCAGGAACTTCAGAAGAATCAAGAACCTTGAAAACTGAATCTTTAAAGATTTTACAGAGCTCTCTCCTGAAGAAGAAGAAGAAGCCAGGTCAATTAAATTCACTCAAGAACAGTATCAATCAATGAGAAAGAAGTTGAAAGTGAGAGATTGAGAAGTTTTAAAGGAGAGAATAACAATAGAGCTTTCATAGAGTAGTCGAATGCATCACCATTTACAGATAGACTTTTGAAAAGGACTCTAATTTTTTTTTTAGGGGTTAAAAAAACAAAAACAGGGGAGACAAAAGTTGAGATTTTTATAATAAAAATTGAATTTTGATCAAGACCCAGAAGAGAACAAGACATGTTTCTCAAAACCCAGAAGAGGAAAAATCCATAAAGAGTGAAATTTTTGATTAATTACCACCAGAGGAGTAATACTAATAACTATGGAATTGTTGTTATTAGAGAGGCTTACCAGTTTTGAGTTTCAAGAACTGAGACAAGATAATAGTATAGAAAGTAATTTAGAGGTCCTTATCCAATAAACAGAAACATGGGCACTGTCAAATCACAAAAAACACACAAAATCGAGACAGTCTCTCTCTTTCAAAGATCTTTTTCTATTCTCTTGAAATGTTGTTCAAAAGGAGGAAGAGAAGACAGAGATTGGGAGAAGTGAAATTTCGAAATTAAAAGAATTAAAAAATAGAAAGACCTAAACGAAAGAGAGATCAAGCTAGCTAGGTATGGCTTGTGGGCTCCACTTCGCAAGTGATTTTGTTATTTCAAAAAGTTTTTGGTTTTTTTCCTTTCCTACTGTCTTGAATCTGCTGATGAACAATGTTACCTGATAAGAAAATTTTCATAAATTTAGTCTCTGGGGTTAATAAAACAGAGGTTCTCATAGTCACGTCCCTGACTAAGATATGGGCGTCACTGTCCCTTTTCGTCTGCTCTTTTGTTCATAAAGATAAGTGTATATCTTCTTGGATAAAATAAAAAAAGAGATTAAAACAAAAATCAGTATTTCTTAGGGAAGTGTAGATTATATATATACGTCAATAAAGAATATAACTATGTTTACTACTATATTTTTCTCAAAATTGTTCATTATTATTGATGAGCCATGGATGTTTTGCTAAACAATTTATTCAACATTCTCATTACACAATACACACTACTTCAACGGTTTCAATAAAAACTTCAACATGCCATTGTAATAAATCATCGCTTAAGTATGAAAAGACGATAGGTCTCGTGCCTAACTAGCATGAAATACTTTGAGAAAGCAAGAGTCACATCACCTCTCCCATGACTCTAAAATTATAGATATCTCATCTTCACTCGGAGCATGAAAATGGGTTGTCTCAGACCATTGCTCGTTAACAATTCACCTCCAACTTGTAAAACACATGTATGAGAGACTAATCATGCATGCACAATCATTAAATGCTATTGTATGGAGGTGTGGATTGTCATTAAACCATATGCTAATAATGCTTATCTCAAAAGATGTGACGCACCACATAAGCTATCTCGACCATGCTACAACTATTGCATCGAGTCACATATGCCGAAAGCACCTTACAAGTAGTTGCTCTTATAGCATGCACATAGTTGATACTCATAGAGTATCATTAACAATTTTTTAATATTAATTTTAATGTTTGTTTATTATTTGAGATTTTTTATGATACTGATAAGAAATCTGTTTTCAGTGGTGAGACCGGTATTAGTATCATTAATTAAATAATTTTTTTTTGCGAAATCGAAAATAAATTTATAAAAACATAAGATTACAAAATGTAATATTACAATCCATAAAAGCGTAGAATATACTTAAGCAAAAAAAAAAATCGTAAAATTCAAAAAAGCATTAAAATGCTTACATTCTTCTTGTTGTTACTCATATTAAACTTGTTCGTAATCTCAATGTTCAATGACGCTGGCTTTGGCAAAGGCTAAGTGATTATTGAAATACATTGATCGTGAGAGAACTCAATCCCTGGACTCAATATAATCTTAGTACTCTGTAAGTTAAAGCAAAACAAACAGCTCTGAAACCAAATAAAAATCTGTATTAAGATGATACCATTCTAGGATAGCAATATGTTTGTTATTACAAACCATTTTAAGATTTTGTCTAAAAACACATTCACAAACATCATATAAAAAAGGGTATTAACGAAGAGATCATGTTTAAGCAGCTTTGGCGAATCCAACTCTTGCTTTCCCGTAATCGAACGCAGTGTGATATGGTCCCATGAAGATATCACCCAAGATCCTGCATTTTCACACGATATCATCATTCATAAGCAGCACAAAAGCACACGGGGGAGAAGCAAATCGAAGCATACCAACAACATGAGAAATTTAGCAAAGAATTCCACTAAATACACAATCCCTCACTATCTGAGAGTTAAATTCACACGAATTTCCAAGAGCAATGTCTAGGTCACTTCTACACAAGCCAATTAAAACCAACAAATCAGCTAAACCCTAATCCGATTTCTAATCCAAAAGCCAATAATCCTCCTTCCGATTTAAGATTAACTACCAGAGCAAAGAATCCATCAGCTTCATAATCGAAGATACAAAGTAAGACGCAGAGATTCAACCAAAATAGAAGAAAAGATCCGATCGACTAACATAAGCAGTAAGCGCACAATCTAGAAATCGAGAGAGAAAGAAGAAACATAGAGGGATGAAGAGAGAAAGAGAGAGCTCGGAAGCCTACCCTTGGCGGATTGTAGAAGAGAATGAAAGGATAGGTTTTCTCGCGAATCGCAGTGAGAGGAGAAGAGAGAAAGAAATGAATTTTTTTTTTTTCTGCCAAAACGCGTTTTCGGTAACCAATACTATGCTGCCACGTCACATGATACTCAGTATCAAAGAGATCACTGCAATGATACGGTTCAAGCCCAAATAGATGTTTTGGTCAATTAAAAAATAATTATTGAGCTACTGATACTCAAGTAATATCACCTATGTGCTTGGTCTTAGGTCTATATATAGCTAGGCACAACCATATCTCACGACTCAAAAATCTAGTATAATTATAGTCTTAATTCTCTTTTTAAAAAAAATTTATTTAAGACAAGATTTTATTAGAGTATATATGTTTTTGCAACGTATTTCAAAACAGCGAGAAACCGTGATTACAAAATTTTGTAGGACGTTTTCAAGTGTAGTTGTTAAAATTCATGTCTCTATGTTGAGAATATATATATATTTGGTATCAATGTTAAGTATTTATACCATTTTTGTAAATTTTGACAGAAATTACAAAGAATACAAAGAATTTGAAAGACCGAAAACTACAAAAACCACCAAAAACTACAACACAATACAACACAACACAAGCAGAAAACGGGAAGAAAGCACAAACGAAAACCCCACAAGCACAGACCTGAGAAGAAACATCTTAGCGTATGTTGAGAATATGTACATTTTAATGCATTTTTTCCTCTAATTGATAAAAGGAGTTGCAAAAGGAAAACCCTTAGCATATGATTTATACTTGGAGTGTTTCTGGCCATCATTTTGATTCAGTCCACACCTTTTTACTATGAAGTTAAATGAAAATTCAATAAGGTCCACAAAATATATATTATTCAAGAAAATGAGTATCAACTTTATCCTTTCCAGGGGAAGTGTGGTTATTATATTTTGCTCTTTATTAAGATAGTTTTACTTTATATATGTTGGCTTGTTGTGATTATTTTTATATTGTTTTGTGTCTACCATTTCACAGAGAGTTTATATGTTGTCTTCTTTTGCACCTTGTGATTGGAAAATACCATAAAAATGTACTCTAACCATGATTTGGCTTCATATACACATAATACATTTAACGCATTTATGCCGTACTAAAATCCGATTGGACAAAAACAACGTAGAACGTTGTTGTTTATCAAGAATGATTATATGCCAATAGTATGCTTGCATATTTGTATACGTAGTTGTTGACAATATGATTTAAAATCTGGTCGAAGGGTTGACAAAAAAAAAGGAAAATTTGAAACGTTGTAAGTTGTAACGTGCAAGTGGTAGACGAAAAGCCATGACGTAAATAAATCGTAGCATGAATTAATTAAATATAATTATCAATTGAAAATGGAATATGGGGTACGGCTTCATCAATACCAATATGAAATTAAATAGATATATGTTTACTATTTTTTATTGATATTATGCTGAACCTTGAATAGTTGCATAGTTGCATTACAAATAAACAATTTGTTTTTTCAGAACATTTCTTTGTTAATTTGCCTACTAACGGTCGGGTCAATTCAAATAGATAGATCACACGTTCTGAATAATGGCACGATAATACTAAAACATATTATGATCGTTCGGTTTGAATTTTACTATTTTTTTAAGAGTGCTTGTTATTTATTTGTTTCCGTCAATACATACTTCCATTTTGACATGGCATTGATTCATAAAGTACTAATTCACTATTTAAACGATCTTACATTTTTGTTTTTTCGTTTGATTTAGACTAACTTAAAGATTAAAATAAAGGTAATAGTAAAAAGTATACATTGCTAAAGGTTTTGTTATTTTTGTCATTCAGATTAGATCATAAAGAAATGTTAAAAATATATCACCTTTTTTTGGGTGATGACACACAGAAATTTAAAATAAAGGTCAAAAATAACAACCATGATGGTTAAAATTTGCTATAAGGTTGTAGGTCATGAATC
Organism: Arabidopsis thaliana x Arabidopsis arenosa; assembly: GCA_019202795.1. NCBI lineage: Eukaryota > Viridiplantae > Streptophyta > Magnoliopsida > Brassicales > Brassicaceae > Arabidopsis > Arabidopsis thaliana x Arabidopsis arenosa. The sequence continues at coordinate 7,279,304 of CM032924.1, forward strand.
GAATTCTTTGTCTACGATTTCACTTATAGTTAGCCACCGTAAACAATTTCAATATATAGTAGCTAGTAAAAATATGTCTCTTTCACATATCTTGTAATTAGTCTGGATTTTGCTTCAAAATCATATGATTAAAAGTAGATAAATAAAATCAAAATTTGGTGCGTGATTAGTATTAGTCGTGTCTACGACCAATGCTTTTGTGGGGGTCAATGATTGAAGACGTAGACCTTCCCATGAACGTAGTTCAATTCTCTGTTTTTCCAAGCAATAATTGAGTTATTAAATAAACTCCACTAAATCAAGTGTAAGATATACCCATGCATTTAACAATAATGTAAGGAAGTTTTATGAAATTTTCTACTTTTTTTTAAGTATTGTGGAAATTTGAATGTTTCAAGAAGTACATGGAAATAATTTGACTTGTTTCATATATTCTTGTGTATTCCGGGATGAGCCACCCAAATCTACCATTAGTTAAGTAAATTTTATAAATTTGATAATTAACTAATGTCCACCACCCTAACTCGAATCTTGATATAAGCTTAAGATGGATATAAATTAAGATTCAAATCAACAATAATACATGATAATAAGACAATAGTCTTGACTCTTGTGTTTGACACCATATGTTTTTTGGGGGTAACAAACAACTCAATGATATGCATTGTTTTTATGGTACACCGAATGATGTTCGAGGTTTCCTTGGTTGCTTCCAAAGTCAGTCCAAAAGACAGTTTTGTTTGTACATGCTCACTCACTCCCCCACGTGAGGACACGTGATATCAACGTACGGTCCTGATTGCCTCATCACTCTCTTTTCACACGTTTCATCTACGGCTCCAAATTAGCGCCTCTCCAACACTCCTTTTTAAGGGATCTATGTGTTCTTTAGCAGAAAAAGGGTCTAATTTAGAGTTTTAAGTCCAATTGCGAATGCCCATCCCTATGAATTAGGAATTTGGATAGAAGAAATAATTTTGATTTAGTTTCATGTAGACATTTATTTCCTTATGATTTAGTTTTTATTTGACAAAGCAAATTTGGTCAATACTTGAAAGATGAGTCAATTATGGAGCTTAAAATATATGAGAATAATAATTTGTATGCATTATGTAGATTTTATTCCGAGTGATAACAAAGATCACTTTGCCACATGTTTTGGTTATTTATGAGAATTTTTGCTGTTGTAAAATCCTCAATACATGCATAAAATCGAATTTTGCCAAATTACGGAGAAGAGCAATTATTAAAGTTAAATGTGTACATAGCAGAAAAATACAAAGAAAGCGTCCAATCTGTACATGTACTACAACATGATTGACTTTTTGGCAATGATAAATATAAAAATGAATATGTAATTCAATCTTACCACAACTTAATTACTTTGTAGTACCACGCATTAGTTAGATAAAGTAAACACAAAGGTGTGAACTTAGATCTTCTTTTAAGTGGTTTGGTGGCTGCTCAGAGAGTTTCAGAAACATTACCATACTCTTTATTAGTCCACACCACCCCAACCATTCATATATGAATGTGATATATATGTTTTTTTGAATATATATATATGTGCAAGGTTTCATGTTTCAATATTACAAACATACTGATTGGTTTTGTTGTTGCTGATGATAACAACTATTTATGTTTTGTTTTTCGTCGTTACTAGAATCTATAGTGATGTTAACACTAAGATCATGTTTTTGACGATTTCAAAAATCATTTCTTGCATGTTATTGAAAATTTCAGTACTTTGGTGCTCATGATCATAATGTTTGTTTATCAACAACAGTAAAATGAACAAAATCTTTATCGTATTATATACTATATTAGGTCCATACATTTTTGACGAGTAATTTGAAGTATCCACATCCATACACACAATATCTCATATTGGAGCATGTGAATTTGCTGCAAATAGTTTGTACATAAAATAGATATGATTGTGAACAATTGTAAAATAGTCAAAAATAGTACTCTACTACTGGACCACATTAATCCTATAATCAATCCTACGATGAATTTTTCTTTTTGTTAAATTAAAAGAAGAGAAATTCCTAAAAATAGCCCTAAAACAAGTTTTATTGACAATAATAGCACACACTCCATAAACTTCCAAAAATAGCACTAGTTAACTTACTATTAGTGTTTTTGTTCTAAAAATTTTATCACTAGCTTTTTTTTTTCAATAATACCACAACTTTTATATAAAAGCTATTCAACAAAATAAATTAGAAATAAATTTAAAATATTATATTTGGGTTCTCTATTTCCAATTTAGGGTATATATTTCTACCATTTAAAAGAGATTTTGATTCATTTTAATATTAGTTTATGGTATTATATTTGGGTTCCCTATTTCCAATTTAGGGTATATATTTTCACCATTTAAAAGAGATTTTTATTTTAATATTAGTTTGTGGTATTATATTTGGGTTCCCTATTTCCAAATTAGGGTATATATTTCCACTATTTAAAACAATTTTGATTCAATTTAATATTAGATTAGTGTTTGCTCTCTTTTTTATTTTCTATCTTATATTTTCATTAAGTTTATTTGAAGTTTATGGTGCTATTTGTGAAACTTTTCAAATGAGGTGCTATTTTTGGAAAAAACAACTTTTTTGGGGCTATTTGTGTCAATCTCCCTTAAAAGAAACATAGTTTCAACCTAGAAAAGCAACATAAAAAGCAACATAGTTTCAACTTTCAACCTAGAAATTCATAATCCTACATCAAAATTTGCTCTCAAATGTTAAACTTATAAATTGAAATTTATATTATGCATATCAGCATATGGCATATGCAAATCATTAATAACATTGTTTGGTCCAAATCAAATAAATAGAAAAACAAATGCCATCTAACGACCGACAATTATATATAGAGGGTGTGAAATGAATTAAATACAGAGCCTATCTATAAAACTCCACATGGACAATTTGCACGTTATGCTCCAAACTCCAATCACAAAGATTAACTAATTAGTTAATCTTTTCCTAAAGAAACCATTAAGAAATTGAACTTAAACTAAAAAACTATCATCATTGATTTTTCATTTCTGACGACTATCACTTTAATAATGCATTGACAGTATTGTCTCCTCGTGGCTTCTTCTTCTGTTTGAATTCTAAAGTTGTGGTTTAGAACTAAACCGGTCAGAAACAGAAGTAAACCACCTTTTTGCAGAATTGAAATGATTCAGTTTTGTTATACATTTTATTTCCTTTGATAAAGGCTGAAATAAGTATTGTCACAGTAGAGAGTTAGAGACATTGAAACGTAAAACCATTAGTAAAGGTTCACTGAACATCTATTTACTTTTAAGAACTGCTTTCTCCTGATTGCGAATCGGTAAGCTTAGTGCTGAAATCCCAAACCTTCTTGGCCAATTCTGTATCTTTGACAAGTGGTAATGGTTTAGCAATGTTGCTATCTGCGAAGTATTCTCCTGTAACTCCTGCAACTTGAGGATTCAATGCCACAAAGCAAGTTGTTGCCGCCCCCTACAAAGTCGAACACTCACATTATAAACCAGATAATGGAACAAAACCAAATTAATCCCTAAAGCTAGACCGGTGTATCATTAACCAGTACCTATGCTCTCTTACTAAACCTGAGAAACCTTGTGACCGCTTTGAATGATATTGGTTATTAGTGTGAGTTCAGAAATTAGAAACATACCTGCGGAACAGACTTGAGGACATATTTAGCCACCGCACCAACAGCTCCTGCATCAAGCCAGTGACAGAGAGGATCAGAAGAAGTATATGTATGCGTTTTGTTTATTTGTGTGTAAAATTATGAAGCATGGAATGATGAAAGTGGAATCAGAGAAAAGAAGTTACCAGCCAAATAGGGGTTGAAGTAGCGCCCGAGGTTAGTCATAATGGCTCCTGGATGAAGCGAATTTGCTGTTATATTGACTCCATCTTCCTGTTTTATTTATACCAGATTCGAATCAAGATAAACATGAAAACATAGATTCTTGATTTGCTATATATTAGTCTTGTGTTACCTTCAGTTGTTTTGCAAGCTCGTTGGCGTGCAACACATTGCAGAGTTTAGATTGTCCATAAGCTCGCATACTACTGTAACTGCAATGAAGACCAAACCAAGGAAGAATGTTAGATTTTGATAGAAGAATTACTATTTGGTTCACCGTTAGTACCTTGACTTGTCATTGATCTTATCAAAACGGACTCCTTCTGGGTACGAGAACCGATGAGCTTCTGATGATAGGTTAACAATCCTTCCTTCTCGTTTGCTTTCACGTGATGTGTTCTTCATTGTATCTAGCAGAAGTTTGGTCAACAGAAAATGACCTGAAATAAAATTTGATCACAAAATCCATGTCACTGATTAAAAACTAACGATGATGTTAACTAAAGTATAGTATAACTTAGAACAAAGCCATAATGTTGGTTTACTTATCTTACTCACCTAAATGATTGGTTGCGAATTGCAGCTCGATGTTGTCTTTAGAGAGCATAAACGGACATGCCATAATCCCGGCATTGTTGCTTACAAAATAGAGAATTCAAAACATTAACCCATCAATAAATCGAAACCGCTATATATGAACCACGACATTTCAATAGCTTACATCAAGAGGTTGAGTGGAAGACCAGCAGATTTGTATTCAGATGCAAATTTCCTGACAGATTGCATTGAGCTGAGATCTAACTCCATGACATCGAGTTTAGCTCCAGGGACTTGCTTGACAATATCTTCCTTAACTTTAGCACCAGAGCCAGTGTTCCTCACCGCCATAACAACATGCACACCACGCAGTGAAAGAACACGCGCTGTCTCCACTCCTATACCACTTGATGCTCCTGAAAATATGAAAACAAAGACAAGAAAACTTAAGGAACCAAACATGTCCAGAAAACTCGATGCAGGCCAGACCACTTTTTAAAGTTGTATCAACCAATGATCAATTAAGCTGTTCCAAACCTTTTCAAACCCTGATAAGCTGACACAGAACATGTGCAAACCTCTATTAAAACACCAATATTTGATAAACTACATACTCAATCTAACCAAATAAGGAAGCATCACTTCACATCCAGGACAAAAATCGGCCAAATCGATGCTAGACTCAAATATTTATGTTCAACTCTTAGTGTTACTTCAACTATTGGCCTCTTGCTTAAGCCTATAAGTCACCTAACATTATTTGCAGATCAAATTGTTATTTTCCCTTACATGCAAATGGTCCCAAACATGTTGTACTTTAAATTTCACCAAACAGAGAAATTTCAACCCAAATTCTTGAGAACAAACTTGTGAGCAAAAGATTGTTTACTTATTGAAAAAAAGACAACTTTAGAACAACAAACAGTGAAGACCTCCATATTTATTAGAGTTGACCAAATCAAAAAACAGAACCTTAAATTCCAATTGTCTAAACAATAAAAGTCAAAAATCTAGACTACATATGAAATCAATTCAAAGACAGAACCAGAGAGGAACCAAAATCTGGAAGTTATAGAAAAGATTACAAATTTAGACAAAACCCAAGTCCCAAAAGGGGAAAAAAGTATTGATAGAAGAAACACCTGTGACTATGGCAGTGAGGCCAGTCCCATCAACACCATGTGTGACTTCCTCTGCAGTTGAACGAGACGAGAACCCAGATGCTCCTTTCGATCCAAAAAACCACATCTTTCTGTTTTTTTTTCTTTTGAGAAAAATTGGAGAAGATGAGAGGAAAGAGGAATTTGACACAAACTATGAGAACTTTTGGTTCATATGTGACGTGATTACTTTAGTTGAATAGAGAAGAAGTTGAGAAAATGACGAAATACAGAGCCTATCTATAACACACTCCAATGTCAAATCACAAAGATTAATTAATTATGTTAATCTTCCTAAAGAAACCATTAAGAAAGTGAATTTAAACTCAAATATCATCATTGAGTTTTCATTTCTGACTATAAATTACTTTAATAATGATGCATTGACAATATTGTCTCCTCGTGGCTTCTTCTTTTTCTTCTGTTAATTGGTGAAGGTTGAGAACTAAACCGGTCAGAACCAGAACTAAACCACCTTTTTGCAGAATTGAAATGGAAATGATTCAGATTTGTTCTACATTTTATTTCCTTTTGATAAAGAATGAAATAAGTATTGTCACAATAGAGATATTGAAACGTGAAAACCATTAAAGTAAAGGTTCACTGAACATCTATCTATATTCAAGAACTACTTTCTCCTGATTGCGAATCGGTTAGCTTAGTGCTAAAATCCCAAACCTTCTTGGCCAATTCTGAATCTTTGACAAGTGGTAATGGTTTAGCAATGTTGCTATCTGTGAAGTATTCCCCTGTAACTCCTGCAACCTGTGGATTCAATGCCACATAGCAAGTTGTTGCCGCCCCCTACAAAGTCGTATACTCGACATGATTAACCAAATAACTGACAAAGTGACAATCCCTAAAGCTAGACGGTGTATCATTCTCTCCTACTAAACCTGAGAAACCTTGTGACCAGTTTGTAAGTGATTGGTTATCAGTGTGAGGTTCAGAAATCAGATGCGTACCTGCGGAACAGACTTGACCATATATTTAGCCACTGCACCGACAGCTCCTGCATCAAGCCGGTGACAGAGAGGATCACAAGAAAATCAAAGTACATATGTATGCGTTTGTTTACTTGTGTGTAACCTTATGGACTTATGGAGTGATGATAGTGGAATCAGAGAAAATAAGTTACCAGCCAAATAGGAGTTGAAGTAGCCCCATAGATTTGTCATAATGGCTCCTGGATGAAGTGAATTTGCTGTTATATTGACTCCATCTTCCTGTTTTCAATCATACCAGAATTGAAGATAACCATGGAAACATAGATTCTTGATTTTCTATATTTTTGTTTTGTAGTTACCTTCAGTTGCTTTGCAAGCTCGTTGGCGTGCAATACATTGCAGAGTTTAGATTGTCCATAAGCACGTATACTACTGTAACTGCATGTGGAGACCAAATCAAGGAAGACTGTTAGATTTAGAAGAAAAGACGGGATCGAATAATTACTATTTGGTTCACCATTAGTACCTTGACTTGTCGTTAATCTTATCAAAGCGGACTCCTTCTGGGTATGAGTAACGATGAGCTTCTGATGATACGTTAACAATCCTTCCTTCTCTTTTGCTTTCACGTGATGTGTTCTTCATTGTATCTAACAGAAGTTTGGTCAGCAGAAAATGTCCTGAAATATATTTGGATCACAAAATCCATGGCACTGATTAGAAACTAATAATGAGATTAACTACAGTAATATAAATTTAGGAAAAAGCCATAATGTTGTTGGTTATCTTACTCACCTACATGGTTGGTTGCAAATTGCAGCTCGATGTTGTCCTTAGAGAGCATAAAAGGACATGCCATGATCCCCGCATTGTTGCTTACAAAATTAAGACAATTCAAAACATTAACCATCAATAGATCGAAACTGCTATATATGAACCACGATATTTCAATAGCTTACATCAAGAGGTTGAGTGGAAGACCAGCAGATTTGTACTCAGATACAAATTTCCTGACAGATTCCATTGAGCTGAGATCTAACTCCATGACATCGAGTTTAGCTCCGGGTACTTGCTTGACAATATCTTCCTTAACTTTAGCACCGGAGCTAGTGTTTCTCACTGCCATAACCACATGCACACCACACAGTGCAAGAACACGAGCTGTCTCTACACCTATTCCACTCGATGCTCCTAAAAAAACATGAACACAAACAAAAGAAAACTTAAGGATCCAAACATGTCCAGAAAGCTCACTTTCTTAGGTTGTATCAACTAATACTAAGTTAAGCTCGTTCCTAGCCTTTTCAATACCCTGGTAGGCTGATACAGAACATGTGCAAACTAAAATACATACTCAATCTAACCAAATAAGGAAGCAGCACTCCACATCCAGGACAAAAATCGGCTCAATCAACGCTAGACTTAAGTCTGTAAGTGCAACTCTTAGTGTCTTTAACATTAACTCTTGTTTAAGCCTATAAGTCACCTAACAGGGTTCTATCCATTCAAGAATTTCCATTGTTCTTGACTCGTGCCCTTTTGAATATAATCAAATATTGAAAAGATTTCTACTTGGCCAGAAATTGTATAGAGTGTGATATATAACACAACTCACAATCAGCTGAAACAGAGACGAGTATATATGTAAGTTTCTACAAGGATATGTTATTTGCAGATCAAATTGTTATTTTCCCCTTACATGCAAATGGTCCCAAACATGTTGTACTTTACAATTCACCAAACAGAGAAATTTCAATCCAATTCTTGTGAGCAAAAAGATTGACAAAAAAAGACAAAACTTTCGAACACGAAACAGTGATGACCTCTATATATTTATTAGGGTTGACCGAAGCAAAAACAGACCCTGATCATAAAAACCTCAAATTCCAACTGTCTAAACAATAAAAAGTCAAAAATCTTCAGCCTACAGATGAAATCAATTCGAAATTAAAGAAAAGTCTACAACTTTAAACAAACCCAAGTCGCAGAAGAGCATGAAAGTTTTGATAAAAAGAAACCTGTGACTATGGCAGTGAGGCCAGTCCCATCAACACCATGTGTGACTTCCTCTGCAGTGGAACGAGACGAGAATCCAGATGCTCCTTTCGATCCAAAAAACCACATCTTTCTGAGATTAGTTAGGGATTTTCTTCTTGAGTGGTCGAGGGATTTCGCTTAATTACTGATTTTCTAGTACCTTTTTTTGTTCATATGTGACAGAAAAAATGTGATTACTTTAATTGAAAAGAGAAGAAGTTGAGAAAAGAGAATCCTCACCTCTCACGTGGTGGAGATTGGACTCGAAGATTGCATCTCCAAAGTCAAACCTTCTAACAACCTTATCAAACTTACTCCTTTTCATGTGAAAAGTGCTACAGGTCTGACAAAAGCAGTGACCCTGTTCTAATGGATCTCCACAACCAGTAATCATAGAATCTCAGATCCATAAGGCCAATCAGAAGTAAACTGGACCATTAGCCATAGAATGACTTGACTCAAGCAAAAAGATTGAACTATTGGGAATGGAAGGGGCCGCGCGAACGCAGGCCCCCGCTGCCACAAATAATGACGCAGGCTCTTCCACATGGGAAGACCTTAGGCTAAGCACCCTTCCGTTATGTGCAATGGAAGTCACTAGCCTAGACCACTCGTCTTCTTGATCACGAGTTGACCCCGTCCAGGTAAGTAATTTTCAAGGATCGACCATCTTCTTTATTTATACTACTCCATAGACCTGTCCCATCTTCAAGTTTCCGATGTGGGAGAAACGCTTATGATTTATCTTCAAGGCAAGGCCTCGTTACCCTAGTTTACACCTTGATGGGCCTCCTCAATGATTCATGTATGGGCCCCCTCATGATCGATATTATGTTCCATACACATTAAACATTTAGCTCTTGTTTTCAATTTCTTAAGTCAGATTTTCGGTTGTTTCAAAAAAAAAAAAAAAAAAAAAAAAAAGTCAGCTTTTCGGAAGTCACACTATCCCAAAACAAATTATCTTGTAATGACTAAATTTTGTGTTCCTCAAATCCGATATCCTACAGTACTCTTACTAGCTTGTTGGAGTATCGTTACAATATCATCTCTTAATCTGACTCTGTTTAACAACAACCAAAAAGGTAGACACATTTCATTATCAAAAATTTAGGTTCTGTACAAGGCCAAGAAGCTGAACAGCAAAATTCAGAAAACATTACATAAATATTTTTCACTAATACCGATCTCTTCCATGCCACCATCTCGACCTATACATTCCGTGAAAAAAAGGAAAAAAATGTTAGCATTAGAAAAGAAAAGGGAAATCAACAATCATATATAAACATTCACTAGAATAGAAATGAAGACCATTATTTTTCTGTGATTCTAAATAAACTATTAAATCTCACCAGGACTGTTCCCATCCGGGCCTAGATTTAGACATGCCGTAACGTCCGTATGGGAAGCCGTAATGTTGAGGGCGTTTGGCGTTTTTAAACGCGCAACAGCCAACGCAGTAAACCGCGATGAGGAAAAGAACAACAACGACATTAACTAGAGATAGTTTGTGCCAATCGCGACGCACGGTCTCTAAGACGCCAGCTCTACACGAGTCACAATCGTAGCAAAGGACCGTCGCAGCGTTGTTCCACCGATAACAATCAGGGTCTTGTTGTATCACCGTGTCCGTGTTGTAAACGCACGACGTAGGTGGTTTGCAGCATCCAGACTGTTTCCAAAATATCGAATATTTCAATAAATCGAATTAATATTAACATGTTTAGCACTAGCTAATTTTTTTGTTACTCTAGAATTCAAAAGAGTAGAACATGTAGAGATTAATTATAATCTTTGTATTTGTACTATAATTTAAACTATTTTTTAAAGAAGATTAAATCTCTAAATGACTCTAGCTAGTTGACTAATTGTACTGATTATGAAAAAATTGGAATGATTATAACGAGTACCTGAAGAGGAGATAAGTCTTTTTGGAGATAATCAAGAGGAGTCCAAAGAGCGAGCTTGGAACAAGTGACTGAGCCTAAGAGACAAGTCTTTATAGTAACCCAATAATTAGTATCTATCACTCTTGTCTTAAGCCAAGGGTGATATGCTTCAAGCTTAAACTCTTTATAAACCCTACCATCCACACCCACACCACCACCATGGCTAGTCACTATGAATCCAAACAAGGTCAAACCCATGAGCGCGACTATGATGAAGACCATGAAGAAGAGGTACACCCACAAGACCCAAGCCACGTCACAACATGCACCGACTAGACCAGCTATTGACAAGACCAAGATAGCTAGGCCTAAGATCAAAAGTGGCTTCTGAAGAAAATGCTCGCATGTTGTCTTGCTCTTACCCATCCATAGAGCTGATCCTAATAACACTATGGAGGAAATTAGTGTTAGGATATTCAAGAATCCTATCACTGTATTGCTCATTCTGTTCATTTTCCTTCTCTCTCCTTTTTTTGTTGTTGTTACTATATGATTCTTTGAATCTTTTGTGTGTGTGTGTGTATACTAAAAATTCTTACTGGCTTGTCTCTCTCTCTCTATATATATCTTAATCACATATCTTTCAGCTACTTTATAGTAGTTGAGAGTTTTATACATTAAAAACAATGTTGTTGATATACATTCACACGTATGACTGAAATTCAAAAAAGATAATCTATAGACAAAACAAAAGAAAAAAGTTTATGGAATTATTCTGTCTTTTTCTCTAATTTCATAGTGTGTTTGCTACTTTTTATGTGATAATGTATGCGTCTTCACTTGCTTTAATCTCATCACTTTTGAATTTTGATGAGTGGCTTTACCTTTTTCGCAATTAATATTAAAAAAAAACTATGTATCGTTCGTTTAAATGATTTCCTCGATTTGGATAGCTTTGTATTATATTATATCAATTGAAAATGTTGGTATACATGTCTTTTTCGTAAATGTGGGGTTTATGTTTTTTGGTTGGAACTTGGCGATTAAGAAAACTCTTTCATTTGGCTCTAATATCGGTAAAAAGAAAGTCCAATGCCATACTTCACAAAGTGGGATGATCATAAGCCAAACTTCTTAACCATTAAGTAACCTTTTCCCGCAACACCTTTATATTACTTTTTGTTTATGGATTAATCTTATGTTGAGTATATACACACCTACAATAATTGAAAAACTTTGATTATTTAAGATAAAACTCCAAGAAGATATTTAATATTTATCTTACAATTAGATCATCATCATCTTGAAGATGTTTAGGATCTACTATTGATTTGTTTTTGTATTGCAAGATATTCGATGCTAATCAACATCCTTTTTCTTGTCACAATCAACCTTTTTGATAATTGTAAACAACCCGAGTAATATATGAACAAAGGGAAATTGCTTATTCTCTTAATTAAGATCAAGCTCTAGCTGAACTCTTACACTTTCTTGCCTCATCATTGTCTTGACTCTGTTTGTTGCACAGTTTAGCCTACCACAAATAGAACCATGCATTTCATGACTATCATCCATATTGAACTAGTTCAGAGACAGAACCAAAACCAAGAACTGAACATCACCCAAGAAAATCTAGAACTGAAACTGTCATTAGAAGTTGGAAATTCAAACATAAGCATGTCATACAAAATGGAAAAAGAAAGACTAGCTCTTAAAGAAGAAGAAGAGGAAGAATACGTGCGATGATGGCGTCAGATCAATTCAGTTCAGTTTCGAATCAATCCAGAAATATCAGATGTTGTTCTATCAAATTCTACACATTTTACAATTTTGTCGCTAATGTTTGATATTGGAAACACTTATTGACAATGTTAGCACCGCCACTTAGCATACCTATGTCTATTTCAATTACGTCCCAGTGATATACAAACAAGATTCTGAGCTTACACATGTACACAATGTATTCTTCCATTGACATAATTACACATATACAATACAATGTAACAAGATACAATTCCATTGGTACATAATAAATTACACATATACAATATTACAAGATCAAAGCTCCAGTGGTAGATATAGAGATCATCACACATGAGACATGAAACAAGAGGAATGCACATAGATTGAAAGATTGATATATTCTTAGCTCGATGATGATCAGAGAATATGTAGGAAGCTTTATGCCTTGGACTTGAAAGGAATAGCTCTGATGACTATCTGATGGTACAGAGCAGCAAGCGCAGCACCGATGAATGGACCGACCCAGAAGATCCACTGCAGACATAGAAACCAGAATAAACAACAGATCAAAGAGCAGAATTTAGCAAATTTCTGAGTTGCTATTTAGATGTTTGATGCAATTCATACTTATCACACTTAGCACAACCGTTGATGTAACTAAAGAGGAACACTTACGTGGTCATCCCAAGCATGATCCTTGTTGTAGATGATGGCAGCTCCGAGACTCCTGGCCGGGTTAATGCCAGTTCCAGTGATTGGGATGGTAGCCAAGTGCACCAAGAAGACAGCAAACCCAATTGGAAGCGGAGCCAAGATCTGCACAATGTTCGATAACCAAAAAAACACATGAGTTCTCTGCCAAGAATATGAACTCAACCGAATTTAAGGATACAAGAGAATTAGCAACATACAGGGACATGAGAGTCTCTGGCACTTCTCTTAGCATCAGTAGCTGAGAAGACAGTGTAAACCAGAACAAATGTTCCAACAATCTCTGCACCAAGACCTGAACCCTTTGTGTAACCATGAGCCACCACATTAGCTCCACCGCCATTCGCCTGGTATAGCCCTGGTTGAAACCCTTTAACCACACCAGCACCACAAATAGCTCCAAGGCACTGCATTACTATGTAGAACAGAGCTCTGGTTAAAGACAACTTCCTCGCCAAGAACAAACCAAAAGTCACCGCCGGATTAATATGTCCTCCTGCTCATAACCAAACCAATTCGCCACACACAAGTCAGAATCAGATTATGTTCTTAACACAGAAGAAACAAAATGGGGAAAATTAACCAAAGTTTCAAACTTTAAGAAGAAAATTACTCAAAGTTTCAATCTTTAAGTGGGAAATTACTCAAAGTATCAAACTTTAGCAAATTTCTCATAACCAATTAACCCTAATTCCAGATTCCTTCAATCTAAATTCGAAAACTTTCAAAAAATTCAGAACAAGAACAGATACTGAACCTGAGATTCCAGCAGTACAATAAACAAGAGCAAAGATCATGCCACCAAAAGCCCAAGCGATGCCTTGGATTCCAACAGAGGCACACATATTAGGAGCTCTCTTAACGCCCATGACTGTCAAAACGGTGACGTAGAGGAAAAGGAAAGTGGCTATGAACTCAGCTATGCCTGCTCTGTAAAAAGACCAAGATTTGAGCTCGCCGGGTTCGAAAAACGGCGCCGGTGGTGGTTCCTTGTAGTCCTTGCTCTCTGTCTGCGCCGCCGTACCGATTGGTTGTCTCTCCGGGAACTTGTTGGCTCCGACATTCACGTCTTCTTCTTTGCCTTCCATGTTTCTCTCTCAATCGATCACCAACTTGAGCTTTTTTCTCTCTGTAAATTTGGTGACTGGTGTGGTGGCTTTATAGTTTGGTTCATTTAGGCAAAATTAGTTATTAATTATTTATTTATTTTTGTTGCTAATTTCCAAAATCTTATATTTGTTTTTCATGCAAATTTATAAATTATCAGAAAACGTGTACATAAATAAATATAGTTAATTAGTAGATAATAGAAAATAAAATAGTGAATTTAGACTAAAATAACTCAATCTGTCTAAAATTTGTGATACATCATGCTAATTGCAAGGGTTTATAAATGATAAGAGTCGCACTCAAGTCTGTTCAATTGTCAATCATCTTTACTTGTTTTTTATGAACTTACATTTTTCATGTTAGACTTTAAATTAGTTTAATGTTTCTTAACGGTTATTTATTTAGTATTTGAGCATAATAATTGAGGTTAAAAAATGTTTTGAAATAAGAATTATTAGAGGTCGGTAGTTGAAATGGACTGGACAACTAGGCGCGAAAACGATGTATAGAAGAAGATGGACATAAGATTAAGCAACTGCTATATATAATTTGCTAAAACAGAATATATTACAGCTCAAATGATGTGGACAATCCCAACATAATGTTTCTATCAAATTATGTGAAAGATATTATAAAGAGGAAATAATACACTTCACATCGAAAATGTTGATCCTTATCTGCTGTTTATAGATCATCAATTCATGGTTCATTTAAGTTCTTTGTGTCACTAATGTTTTGGTTTTTGTATTGGGCTTTGACCCATAACAAGCTTTTCCTTTTCTTATGCAATTAAATGGAAAACCCTTTATAAAACTAAAAACAAAAAGTTTTTTTTTTAAAGTTTATTAAAAAAATCTCACTTTAGTATCCACATAATCACATATGTGCAATAGAGATAGAGGGAGAGGCATTTGTCAGTTACTGTGTATGGGTTCTTTGTTGGTTATAAATGGTCTCAGATTTATGTGACACGATATATATAGTTGCTCTGCTTCATTCTTCTTTGAAAAATATAGTTTAAGATCCTTGATTCATCATGAGGTATTCCAATAAACTTACTTTGCTAACTTTATCAACAATGGCTCTCATTTTAGTTGGAGAGAGTCACAAATCAATACCTTCGGATGGGAAGGGAGAAGAGCTGGAGAAGTTACTCAACTATCTCAATAAACCTGCAGTCAAAAGTTTCCAAGTAAATTTAGCCTTTCTTTTCTTAAATTTTCGATAGTTTTTTTTAAAACATTGTTGAATATTGAAGTTTATGATGTCAAGTTACTTTTCATTTCAACAGACTGAACATGGTTATATATTGGATTGCATCGACATTCAAAAACAGCTAGCTTTTGATCATCCTTTGCTCAAGAACCATTCTCTTAAGGTTTTATCCTTAAAAACATGAATAAATCTCTTAAAAAAATTCCTATTAATTTATGATGGATTGAAATATATATATGCAGTTGAAGCCCACAACTATACCTAAATGGACCAAAGATAACAACACCTCTCATAGACCCAATTCTTTGCCATTTCGACAAGCTGACATAAGTTGTCCAGTTGGGACAGTCATTGTCAAAAGGATTATACTTGAAGATCTTATACAAGCTCAACGTTTGAAATCCTTAGGATTCAACTACCCAAGCCCAGTTTCTTCAAAGGACAAGAAAATTGATTTAACTGGTCATCATGTAAGAAGCATTTCTTATTACACGTAGTTGAATTGAGATCCCCTCTTAACTTTTGCACAATGGTTATAATGTTTTTTGATTATCTATTCATTTTCTCTTTGGATTTTAGTTTGCCACAATTAGTTACAAAGATTACCACTATGGAGCAAAAGGAAACATTAACGTATGGAATCCAAATGTCTCACCTGATCAATTTAGTCTTGCGGCAATGACTGTCTCAGGCGACGAAGGGTTTCAAAGCATTACTGCTGGATGGATTGTGAGTCAAGCTAGACCCTATTTTTACTTATTTTCTAAAATAAAAATTTGGAACCAACAATTCAAAATATCTTTTTAGGTGTATCCAGGGCTATATCATAATAATCAAAGTCGCTTATTCACTTACTGGACTGTAAGTTTTTCAAAACATCTTAAAGTCTTGACTTTGAAAATTAGATTCGCTTTCTCTTTTCTTTCTAAAAAGAACCCGTAAAGTTATTATAAACGTAAACGGCATACACATACACACACATACAAAAAAAAACATTTCATTTTGTGTTGTGTTGTTTATATATGTTTTTTTGCAAAGTGGCTCGGATCCTCTAGCTCAAGTGACGATGCCACCTTTGCAGATATTTTGATCACAAGAGTTCTATTCAATCTTTTAGCAGAGGAATGAGAAAAATATTATGTGGGCTCGTTAACGAAAAAAATGAAAATGTTTTATACTTTATCTTTAGAAAAGACAAAATGAGTTGTTTTTTCTTTCTCACGTAAAGGAAAGTTTGCGTTTGAAAAAAAAACCTTTGGTTTAGCAGATAATCAAAAACATTTAAATCATTGATTCAAATAGGCGGATGGAAATAATAAGACTCATTGCTACAATACACTATGTCCTGGGTTTGTACACGTGAGCACCAAGTATGCAATTGGAATGCTTGTCCAACCAGTTTCCATTTATGATGGTCAACAATATCAACTAGAAGTCAGCATATATCAGGTATATATAAATATACAACACTAGCTTTCTGCAAAATTATATCGAAAAGTCGAGGGTTATGTTAACAGCTATTGTTTTTGATTTAAACAGGATCATGTTACAAGAGACTGGTGGTTTGTGCTAAATAACGAGCCAATTGGATACTGGCCAAAATCATTGTTCACGCGTCAAGGTTTAGCTGATGGAGCGAGTGCGGTGTTTTGGGGAGGAGAAGTTTACAGTTCAGTGAAAGAGAAGAGTCCAAGCATGGGAAGTGGACATTTCCCACAAGAGGGTTACAAGAAAGCAGCCTATGTGAATGGTTTAAAAATAATCACCGATGTAACAAAAGAAATTTCAAGCCCGTTAGCTTCAGCTTTAAAGACAGTCGCAGACAGTCCAAACTGTTATAACGTGAAGAAAATATTAGGTGTTGGTGAATATTGGTCAAGAGCTATCTTATTTGGAGGACCTGGAGGATGCACATTTTAGTTTACTTGTCTTTAAGAACTTTATGTCTTCTGCTTAGTTTTAGTTAAACCATAAAATGGATGTTTCATCTTATAATTATCTTGATTATTTTCCTCTTTTTCTTTCGTGAGATTCAAAATTTTTAATGGTGGATGATAATTGATTCATACGCATGTTTTTAAAGTCTTAGGTCCAGTATATATCAGATACAAATTAACTTAATGGATCAAAATATTGTTTATTACTTAAAATAAATTATAGGAAAATAAGAATCAATTTTTTTTCAGAGTAATGTTTTTAACATTTTTTCCAGAGTAATCTTTTTAACATTTTTTCAGATTTCATTAATTTCTTCCTAATTGTTATTTAATTTTAGGTTCAGTTTTTTCTTTTTTTTTTTTAATATTTGAAGGCTGCCCTTGTTAGGGTTTTGCTTAAACTCCTCTACCACTATGTATATAAAGAGCTATAAACACATTAGGGCTTGTACGATTTCTCAATAGTTCCATCGCTCGGTTTTCCATCACGTCGATTGGTGTCAGAGCCACGCCTATGAAGAATTTGCGCGGCTCTGATACCAGTTGATGCAATGGAAACATCGATATTGCCTGATTCCGTGTTTCTTTTTTACCTTGTTGTTAACGCTTCAATTCTATGTCTCAAGTCTCGATTGTTTTCAAGAAGACGACACGAGTTAACTAAAACATGAGATTTCTAAGGAGGAAGGTAAGTTTCTCCCTTAGTTTCTTGGAGCAGAGTTTCCTTATTGGATCGATCTTACATATATCTTAGACTTACGCTATAACTTTCTTTTTCACAATATATAGCACTTTAGTGTCTTGTAGATCTGAGAAGTTTTTTTTTTTTTTTTTGTGTTATTAGTTTTAGATTTATTTGTCAATCAATTGTGTAAAGAGATTATGGTTTTTACTTTATACTTTTCTTTACCACTTTTCTGTTTGCTTTAGCTGCAGAGGGAGACACGTTTATATCTCAGTACTAATATGCAGAGTTAAATCTCAGATCTTTTCCTCAAAATTTTCTGTAACCGTTAATTATTTAAGCCCAAGATAACAATATACATTTCATTTATTTATTCACTCTTTATTAATTTGATTCCATGGAAAAGTATAGGCCACTTGTCTATAAGTACTTTTCACAAATTTGATTGTAAGTTGTTCATTCATTATAACTTAATTCTTTTGATTCATTGTTTATTTACATAAGAAAGATATATAAGAGCCTCTGACTGTTGGATAATCATTGTTTACACAATGGATTCCTCCAATAACAACCTTGTGTTAGTGATTCTATTAACAATTGCTCTTGTTTTAGGGGTGAAAGCAGCTCATATACGCCGAGCCATAACATCGGAAGAAGAGAAGAAAGAAATGGAGAGGCAACTCAAAGCTATCAACAAACCACCAATCAAGAGTTTTAAGGTTGGCTTAGCCGTCCTTCTTCAAACATGCTTGCGTTACGCTGAAGAAACATGACATGAGTTTATGAGTAGTACAATAGCTTATAAACACCATTTTCAATTTTCCTTGTTGAACAGACTGAACAAGGTGAAATATTCGATTGTATCGACATTCACAAGCAACTAGCCTTTGATCATCATCTGCTGAGAAACCACTCTGTTCAGGTTTTGACTTTTATAAAGTTCTCTCTTCCTCTCTCGTTTCTTGTATCAAGGATGAATTATTTATACCTAAAAGAACGCATTGACGTACATGCAGCTAAAGCCAACAAGTGTACCTAAATGGATCACATGCCACAACAATTCACAAAAAATTGGTCCTTTGCAGCTTCAGCTAAAGGGAATAAGTTGTCCACATGGAACAGTGATTGTTAAAAGGACTACAATTCAAGATCTTATAAACTCGCAACATTTGAAATCCATTGGTTTCAATATCCCTAGACATGTCCTTAGAGACGGAAACAACATTGATTTGACTGGACATCATGTAAGAATCCTTACAACATAAAACACCATTTATCTGTTTCCATTTTCTTAATTTCTCAATTCTCTATGGATATATATAGTTTGCAACGGCCGACTATGAATATGACAACATTGCTGGAGTGCAAGGAAACATTAACCTCTGGGATCCACAAGTGTCACATGATCAAGTTAGTCTTGCAACCATGGCGATTGCAGGTGGTCCAATAATAGAAGAGCTCTCCAGCATTTCCGTTGGATGGATGGTAAATCTATTTTCTCGTTCTTTCGTTATTAGTTTTTTTTTCAAATCACATAAATGTAGAGTTTGAAAAAAAAAAGTTTGCAAACACATGCATGTACTACAGGTGAATCCATTGTTGTACAAAGATCACATTCACTTATACACCTACTGGACTGTAAGTTTTGAGTAACCCCTTTGAAAGTTTACACTAGTAGTTCTTTCTAACTTGACATGGTCTATATATATGGTAAATATTGATTCAAACAGGCAGATGGATATAATAAGACAGGATGCTACGACATAAGATGTCCTGGATTCGTGCAAGTCAGCAAGAGGATACCACTTGGTGTCCTTCTTCAACCAGTTTCAATTTATAATGGTACACAAAAAGAAATGGACTTAAGCTTGCATCAGGTAATTACCTCCAGAGTCTCTAGTGATCTAATTAATCTTTTAAATGATCACTTGGATATTCATCTTATAATATCGGGGAACAGGATCGTGTCACGGGAGACTGGTGGCTTATATTTGGAGGTGTGAATGTTGGGTATTGGCCACAGTCATTGTTCATAGCCTCAGGCTTAGTTAAAGGAGCAGATCTTGCATCTTGGGGAGGTCAAGTGTACAGTCCAACGACAGAAAAGAGTCCAATTATGGGCAGTGGGCATTTTCCTAAGGAAGGTTTTGGAAAAGCAGCCTTTGTAAACAATATCCATATCCTCAATGGTAAGGGAGAAGCTTTGATTCCACAAATCTACACTATAAAGACACATGAGAGCAGTCCAAATTGTTATAAAGCCAAGTATGTTCATGATGATGATGAACCTTGGATAAGAGCTGTTTACTATGGAGGTCCTGGAGGATGCATAGGGTAATAATATTCTATGAACTGAAGAGTTTACAAGATTTTAAGAATTATAGATGAAGCTAATAGGATAAATAATCAAAATCAAGTTTCACAATTTCAGAACTTTCAGTATATGTTTATTGAGCATTGGACTGAGTGCAAAAATCTCACCTGAAAGTACAGAGAAAAAACGTACATTTCTTGCCTACAAAAATCATGTGATTATATGATTAAGGAACTGCTATATATACATAAGTAGGACATTATGTATAATTGCTATTGACTAGAAGTTCTAAGCAAATCAATAAATTTCATCCAAACGGTTTCTCTCTCCTAGTTAATTGTTAAATTTGATTTTAATAGCTTTTACATAGATACGGTAAAAAAACATATAAGAGTTTTTAAAAAAAGAAAAAAAAAATATACAGCTGTAAAAACGTTCTTTCTAGGGTTAGGGTTTGATCAATATTCTTCTCTACCACTATATATATACATACAGAGGCGCAGAGCTTTACACTAATTAGGGTTCTACAGTTCCATCACTCGGTTTCCATCACATCAATTGGTATCAGAGCAACGCAAGATGTATAATAACTATGCGTCGCTCTGATACCAAATGATGCAATGGAAACATGGATATTGCTTCCAGTTTTTTTCTCTCCCAATTCTTCGTAGTCAGTGCTTCAACTGCTTCAGTTTCATTCATATGTATATGAATCGATCTAGAACTTTGGGGGTTTTTTAACCAATAATGTTTACAAGAAGTTAAGCCATAAGTTTTGGATTCAGTCCGAACAAACTTTTGTGTGTTCTGAGAGCTGACAATGTTATGGACCTCTAAATTTGATTTGTTCTCCAGAAATATTAATCAATACACTGCGATTATGCTCAAGGTTGGACTTATATCTTGGATTTGGGCTATATTTGTTTTAGAAAAATACCACTTTCGTGTCTTGCATAGAAAAAAGTAAACGAAGACTTTTATGAGAAGTTTTTGTTTTATGACATTAGAAAAAGGTAAATCATGATGACTTTAATTCTTGTTCTTGATAATTTGTCTTTGTTTTATATGTCTAATCCTTTCTTTGAGACACTTTAATTATATGTAAGACAAGATGATAAGAAGAAGAAAAAGTCATTTATGTATACTAAAGTTGGCTAAAAACTCTTATTAGAAATTTAGAATCCACATAAGGGGGATAGAAAGAGGGCCACTTGCCACTCATTAATGGTATATAGATTGTTCTCTGATAATAATTAATGGCCTCAGAGTAATGTGACACCTTATATACTTGATGTTTCATTAAACTTTTGACAACCATAATTAAGAGAGCCTTTCAATCTTTATAGTTACATCAATTGCCATGATTTCTTCTGATAAGCTTCTTCTGCTTACTTTTTCAACGCTATCTCTCATTTTAGTTGTAGAGAGTCACAGACCAATATTACTAGAAGATAATGAAAACGAGTTGGTGAGGTTACTCAACTATATCAATAAACCTCCAATCAAGAGTTTTCAGGTAAGTTAGCCTTTTAAAAAATCGGATATCATATTCCTTAAAATTTGGTTTTCTATGCGGCCAGAATCACATTCTTTAGTTTATTGCTTTTGCGATATTGTAGACTAAACATGGTGATATATTGGATTGCATTGACATTCAAAAGCAGCTAGCATTTGATCATCCTCAGCTCAAAAACCATTCTATTCAGGTTTATGCATGTCTATATTATAGAAGTTTTCTACTTCTTTTAAATTGTTTTAAAAGAGGAGCTTATTTGTGAATGGCTTGAAATATGATGTGCAGTTGACGCCTACAACTATACCTAAATGGACCATACATAATAATAATGATTCTCGTTCTGTACCGCTTCGACAAGATGGCATAAGTTGTCCACTTGGGACCGTGATTGTTAAGAGGACCACACCGGACGATCTTATACAAGATCAGCGTTTGAAAGCCATGGGGTTTAAATATTCAACATATGTTTCTTCGAAGAGCAAGAACATTGATCTGACTGGTTTTCATGTATTAATCTCGCTAATACATCCGTCAAGTAGAGAAATTTGAATTTCCATCTACAATGAGCATTAATCACTTCTTTTTTTCTTTTATATATTTCTCTTTGTATTCTAGTTTGCCGTTGCTCAGTACAAAAATTCTCATTATGGAGCAAAGGGAAACCTTAATCTTTGGGAACCAGAAGTTTCACCTAATCAATTCAGTCTTGCAAGTATGCTTATCTCTAGAGGCTTAAATGAGCAGTTTCAAGGCATTAGAGCTGGATGGATAGTAAGTCATGATCTTTGTGTTTTCCCTTGCTTTCTCTAACTTGTATTAGCTTACACTAATTTTTATATCAATGGTGAAAACTTAAATATATTACCAAAATCAACACTCAAAAATATCCTCAGGTGTATCAATGGCTGAACAGGAATCACACTCGCTTATACACCTACTGGACTGTATGTTCTCAAAATCTCTAAAGAGCTTTAATATAACATCCATCGTGATTTTTTTTCGCATTCTCTTGTTGTGGATCTCCTCATTTATATATGTTATATTATTTGATTCATATAGACGGATGGATTTAAGAAGACAGGTTGCTACAATACATTATGTCCTGGCTTTATACAAGTGAACACTGATATCCCACTTGGCTTACTTCTTCAACCAGTTTCTACTTACAATGGCGAACAATATGAAATAAACATCAACATATATAAGGTAGCATCAAGCCATCAACTACCAAAATTTTGCTACTTTGAGAAGTTCCAAGAAA
The DNA here is from genome assembly GCA_019202795.1 of Arabidopsis thaliana x Arabidopsis arenosa. Taxonomy (NCBI): domain Eukaryota; kingdom Viridiplantae; phylum Streptophyta; class Magnoliopsida; order Brassicales; family Brassicaceae; genus Arabidopsis; species Arabidopsis thaliana x Arabidopsis arenosa. The sequence continues at coordinate 7,302,245 of CM032924.1, forward strand.
TGAGCCTAATCCACCAACAGTTGAGGCGTCTCTAGTCATTTGAATGTATAAATAACCTTGTCTGTTTAAGCACGCAGGATCATATTACAGGAAATTGGTGGTTGGTGGCGTTCGATAATTATGTTGGATACTGGCCAAATTCATTGTTCACAGATGTTGGTTTAAGCCATGGAGCAAGTTATGTATCATGGGGAGGAGAAGTATACAGTCCAGTGAAAGAGAAGAGTCCAAGCATGGGAAGTGGACATTTCCCGGAAGAGGGTTTCAAGAAAGCAGCCTATGTGAGTGGTATTGAAGTAGTCGAAGATAGTAAATTGGAAGGTTCGATGGGTCCACCACTTCATTCTCTAACAACATTTTCAAGCACCCCAAATTGTTACAAAGCCATAAAGAAACCAGGTATTGGTGAACTTTGGGATAACGCTATTTTCTTTGGAGGGCCAGGAGGATGTACATTCTAGTTACCATGCATGTTCTTAAGATCTCTGTTTTTATTTTGTTTTTAAGTTGAAAAATAATACAGTTGTTTTGGTGGAAGAATTCAATCAATTATGCTTGAAGATACTGTTAAAGCTACTTCATAGTGTCCATTTTCAAAAAGAAAAATTGTTTGCTTAAATATTTCTACCTTTCTTTTGGGGTTAAATAATAGAGAAAACTAGAGACAATGAGTCGTGAAAGTGGGGAAAAAATATCTCCTAACCTCTCCAAAAATTAATTTTGACTAGGTTATAAACTTATAATCATATCAGTAAATTTCTTATAAACTGTTTTTTTCTCGTAATTATTTATGGGAAAAAATATCTCCTAACCTTTACTTTACACTTTACTCAGCATAAGAAGACAAAAATAAAATAAAAAGTCTTAAAGTTTGCTAAAGACATTTATTAGAATCAACATTAAGCTAATAGCAAGAGAGCCACTTGTCAGTCATTCTATATAGGTTATTTATTGATTTTTATGGTCTTTAAGAGTAATCTGACACCATATATAGTTGTTGTGCTTCAATTTTTTATTTTCATTTATTGTGAAAGCCAGTTAATATATAGTCTTGGTTTCTTGGAGTTTTATTAGTTACCATGAATTCCTATGAAAAGTCTATTTTGCTAACCTTTTCAGCAATTGCTCTAATTTTAGGTTCTGAGAGTTACAGAACAAAACAATTGGAAGAGGAGGAAAACGATTTGGAGAGATTACTCAAAAATATCAATAAACCTGCAATCAAGAGTTTCCGGGTAAGTTATAGCCTTTCGAAAAATATGATATAATCATATAAGTTAGTTTTTTTTTGTGCGGCCATGATCACATTATTTTAGAACAAATCATTTTTTTTTTCTCTGTAGACTAAACATGGTGATACATTGGATTGCATCGACATTCACAAGCAACTAGCCTTTGATCATCCTCTACTCATAAACCATTCTATTCAGGTTTTATTCCATATAAGAAGTTCCCTAAAAATTCTTAAAGATGAGCTTACTTTATGAATGGATTGAATTATGATGTGATGTGTAGTTGAGGCCTACTACTATACCTAAATGGACCATAAATAAGAACAACAATTCTGAGAAAGGTGGTTCCCTCCCGTTTAGACAAGATGGTATAAGTTGTCCACTTGGAACCGTGATTGTTAAGAGGACCACACTAGAAGATCTTATACAAGCTCGGAGTTTGAAATCCATGGGGTTCAAATCTTCAAGATATGTTTCTTCAAACGGAAAAAACATTGATCTATCTGGTTATCATGTATGAACCACGCTAAAACATCCTCCACGTAGAAAAATTTCTCATATACAATGAGCATTAATCACTTCTTTCTTCTTATTTATTCTCTTTGCATTATAGTTTGCTGTGGCTCAATACAAAAAATTTCATTATGGAGCAAAGGGAAACCTTAATATCTGGGAACCGGAAGTTTCACCTAATCAATTCAGTCTTGCAAGTATCACTATCGCTGCAGGATCAAATGAACAGTTTCAAGGCATTAGAGCTGGATGGATAGTAAGTCATAATCTTGTGTACTTTTCCCTCACTTTCTCTATTTTGCACTCATCGATGGTGAAAATATAGAAAATATAACAAAAACACACATTCCAAATATCCCTCAGGTGTACCAATGGCTAAACAAGAATCACAGCCGCTTATACACATATTGGACTGTATGTTCTTAAAACCTCTATAAAGAGATCTACAATAATATATTTGACCTTTTTCTTTGGTATTTTCATGTTGTGTCTCGCCATCATTTATATATGTCCCTTTGATTCGAAACAGGCAGATGGATTTGAGAAGACAGGTTGTTACAATACATTATGTCCTGGCTTTGTACAAGTGAGCACCGATATCCCACTTGGCTACCTTCTTCAACCAGTTTCCATTTACGGTGGCAAACAATATGAAGTAGGCATCAACATGTATAAGGTAGCATCAACTTCCACAAAATTGCTTATATGAGAAGTTCCATGAAATGAACCAATTGTTAATGAGAATGTGCATAGTGTTTCTCTAGTCCTTTGAATGCATAAGTAAAGGTGTCTGTTTAAGCAGGATCATATTACAGGAAATTGGTGGTTAGTGGCGTTCAATAATAATTATGTTGGATACTGGCCAGAATCATTGTTCACAGATGTTGGTTTAGGACATGGAGGAAGTTTGGCATCATGGGGAGGAGAAGTATACAGTCCAGTGAAAGAGAAGAGCCCAAGAATGGGAAGTGGACATTTCCCAGAGAAAAGAAGTTACACGAAAGTAGCCTATATGAATGATTTTGTAGTATATAATGATCTTGGATCTGTAGGTGTGACTCCACCACTTGATACTCTAAAGACATTCTCAAGCACTCCGAATTGTTACAAAGTCAAAAAGGACCAACCACTGTTTGGTAAAGTTTGGGATGACGCTATCTTTTATGGAGGACCAGGAGGATGCACATTTTAGTTATCATGTTCTTAAGACCTCTCAGCGTTAATTAAGTATCCTCTGCTTTTTCACTTTTTAAGTTGAAAAATAAAACTTGGATCTTCTTGTAATTTGTAAGAATGAATAATAGAAACACAAGAATTTTTGGTGGACGAATTGGATCAATCATAGTTTATAGTTTGTTTTTTTAACAAAAAAATGTTTGCTTCAATAAGCTTTAGCTGAGGTATTAATATGCAAAATATGCTCAGAAATTGTTTCTTCTACATTTGTGTAACCGTTACATAAGCCCAAGATTATGTGAATATCATAAATGCAATTATGCAATGCAAAACTAAAATAAAAAACACTTGAATGTAAATAACACTTGAATGTAAATAACACTTGACTGTAATAGATTCTAGTTTCTAAACCGCTAAAAACATTGCTAAATCATTTGTAAATAACAATATGAAATGGTCAAATAAAAATATAATCATCTGAATTTCAAATGGTAAATAACTAATCGTTTACTGTTAATGCAAAATTATTCTAATTTGTATTTTTTTTGCTCCAGCTTACTGTTTTTACATTTTTGTTTATTTGTGAATCTTGAACTGTACTTATGTTTTTCTCAATCAGATGGAAACTTAATTTTTTTTTTGGTCTAACAAATAGATACTTTATTTACTCTTCAATAATGGTCATAGAATGATATTACCCTCTATTTTAATGAAATATAATAAATGCTTCAAAGGTGCATTAATTAATTGAGAATAAATTTAGTTTTAATGTTATTTTCTACATTATAAATCAATCCTTTTGTGCCGTCAAAAAAAAAAAAAAAAAATCAATCCTTTTGATTCATTTTTTGTTTGCAGAAGAAAGAGTAAAGATAAGAGCCTCTTTTAGAGAATCAATATGGCTTCCTTCAACCACTTTGTGCTACTGATTCTGTTAACAATCACTCTTATTTTATCCGCTGAAGCAACTAAAGAACGCAGAGCAATACAAACAAAGGCAGAGATGAAAGAAATGGAGAGACAACTCAAAGCTATCAACAAGCCTGCAATCAAGAGTTTCAAGGTTGGCTTAACCTTCCTTTCTTCTTACATGCTTACTTTTTTTTTTTCTTTTTTTATATATCTAGAAGTTCAAGCCCGAAGGTTCTACGTCTCCCAGAGACAGGACCCACACCAGATTAAAATCATCTTCTTTGGAGATAAGATCCTTTCCAACGGGCGTCGAACCCTGCACCTCCACCTTAGAGATTTTCCACTAGGACAACACTACGTTGGTCATGCTTACTGTTTCATATCTAATTATTTTTTTGATTTTTCCCTATCAACAGACTGAACATGGTGATATATTCGATTGTATCGAAATTCACAAACAACTAGCATTTGATCATCCTCTACTAAAAAATCACTCTGTTCAGGTTTTGTTTTATACAAAATTCTCTCTGTCTCCTTTCTTTTCGATCAAAGATGAATATCTCCTTAGAGAATGATGGAATTTTTGAACACATTGATGTATATACAGCTAAAGCCAACAACTCTACCTGAATGGATCACTGGAAACAACATTTCAGGGACATTTGATCTTCTGCAAGAAGGTATAAGCTGTCCAGATGGAACAGTAATTGTAAAAAGGACAACAATGCAAGATCTTATGCATGCACAACGTTTGAAATCCATGGGATTCAACGGCCCGAGATCTTTTCTCAAAGAGAGAAATAACACTAATTCAAATGGAAAATTCTACGTAAGAACCCTCTATAAGTTGAGAGTACCAACCAGCATTTTTTTTCTACTTTCATTTGTTGAGTTTCTTTGTTCTTTATGGATATTAGTTTGCAAAAGCTGACTTTGGACCGGATAGTTTTTCTGGAGTAAAAGGAAACATTAACATATGGAAACCAAAAATCTTGCTAGATCAAGTTAGTCTTGCATTCATAAGCGTTGGTGGAGGGCCTAAAGAAAAATTCGCCAGCATTTCAGCTGGGTGGATGGTAAGTCAGTTTATGTTTCCTTAGCAAAAGTGATCATGTTCGCTAATACGCCTTATCCACTGTAATTAGTTGCGTGAATATATATTTGACAAAAGTTTGACAATATGTATATACAACAGGTGAATCCATCGCTCTACTACGGTGATTATGTTCGCTTATACGCCTCATGGACTGTAAGTTTTGAGTTATACCAGTAAGAGCTTGCACTAATATTTTATCAACTTCTCCGAATTTTATAAGTGCTATATGTATATGTTGGTTTATTGTGCTAACAGATACACGGAAGCCAGACCGGCTGCTACGACATGTCATGTCCTGGATTTGTGCAAGTTAGCAAGACTATACCACTTAGTGCCATTCTTCAACCAATTTCGATCTATGATGGTCCACAGTATGAATTGCCTTTGACCTTGTATCAGGTAAAGTCTACTCATATTTGATCACTTAGCTTCTTAAAAGTCATTTGGATTCATCTTCTGAATATTGGGAACAGGATCGGGTCAAGGGAGATTGGTGGTTTGCATTTAAGGATGAGAACATTGGATACTGGCCAGCATCATTGTTCAAGTCCCTGAGCTTAGCTAACAACGCAAATTATGCATCTTGGGGAGGTGAAGTGTACAGCCCAGTGACAGAGATGGCTCCAGTAATGGGAAGTGGTCATTGGCCTATTGAGGGATTTAAAAAAGCAGCCTATGTGAGCGGCATCAAAATCATCGATGGTTCGGGGACAGTTCTCGATCCAGAAGTTGGTTCAGTGAAGGTACATGAGAGCAGACCAAACTGTTACAAAGCCAGATATGTTCGTGAGGCTGCTAAGCCTTGGAAAAAGTCTGTTTTTTATGGAGGTCCTGGAGGATGCATAGGGTAATTGATCTATGAAATAAAGAGTAGCAATATCTTAAGACTTTTTGATAGGCTATAAAAGAAATTCAACAGATTTGGAATATATCTAAGCAGTACTTGCGCTCTAATGAATAATCATAAGTTCACAACTCAGCACAAAATATCGAATGTTTATTGAGCATAGATTGAGTACAAACTCACCTTAAAGTATTGGAAAAAAAAAAACATCTCTTTCTTAACTGCAAAATAATGTAATTATAAGATAAGGAACTGCTATATCATTAGGACAAATAATAATATTTGAAAGATAATAAATACAAAAGTGTCTTATTTTAGGTTCAAGGTTGGCTTAGCCTTCCTTCTTCATACATGCTTGCGTTACGCTGAAGAAACATGACATGAGTTTATGATTTCCTTGTTGATGAACAAATTGAACAAGGTGAAACATTCGATTGTATCAACATTCACAAGCAACTAGCCTTTGATCATCATTTCCTGAGAAACCACTCTGTTCAGGTTTTGAGTTTTATAGAGTTCTCTCTTCCACTCCGGTCTCTTGTATCAAAGATGAATTATTTATAAATAAGAGAACGCATTGGCGTATATGCAGCTAAAGCCAATTACTTGAGAGATTGTTTTATTTGGAAGATAATTACTGATGCTAATGACTCTGAAAAAAGTCAACTATGAATCCGTGAAGAAAATTTTAGAATTATTGATGTTGATGAACCTAGGAAGAAAAATTATGAAATGGTGCAATAGATATAATCTTTACGTAGTTAGTGATGATGATGGTATGATGATCATGATGATCATGAATGATGATGGTATAATGATCAATGATGAGATGATGATGATGATCATGATTATGGCATGATGATGATGATGATGATATAATGATGATGATGATTGTAGTATGATAGTTATTAATTATGATAATTATTTAGACTATAGAAAAATTATGAAATGGATAAACTCATTTAATCCATTAATTCAATAATTCAAATGATAATTTATCATGATAATTTGTAAACCCCTACTTATACATTAGCGTATATATTTATCATAATAATTTATTTGTCTCCTTAACTTATATATGTTATCATTCTCTCTCTTATCCGCCTAATAAAAAAAAGCATAGATGGAAACTTAATCTTTTTGGTCAAACAGATAGATACTCTCTCCGTTCTTTTATAAGTGATGTTTTAAGCTTCTAATTTTGTTCTTAAATAGATGATGTTTTCAATTTTCAATGCAAAATTAATTACTTCTTTATTGGTTTTGACAATTTATATTCTGTAGATTATTTTTTATTGGTTGATTAGATGATAAATGATGTTTTAGTTAAGAAATAAACAAAAATGATTTCTTAATCTATGTGCATTCTCCTAAAACATCACTTATAAGAGAGAGTATTTAATTATTTACTCTTCTATGGTCATAGAATGATATTACCCTTTGTTTTAATAAAACAAAAATGTATTAATTAATTGAGTCAATAAATTTAGATTTAATTTGATATTCTACATTATAAATAAATCCTTTTGATTCATTTCTTGTTTGTAGTAGAAAGAATAAAGATAAGAGCCTCTTTTGGAGAATCAATGGCTTCCTTCAACCACTTTGTTCTACTGATTCTGTTAACAATCACTCTTATTTTATGGGCTGAAGCAATACCATCAAAGGAAGAGAAGAAAGAAATGGAGAGACAACTCAAAGCTATTAACAAGCCTGCTATCAAGAGTTTCAAGGTTGGCTTCGCCTTCCTTCTTCTTACATGCTGAATGTTTCATATCTAATTATTTTTTTTTCTTTTGAACAGAGTGAACATGGTGATATATTTGATTGTATCGATATTCACAAACAACTAGCATTTGATCATCATCTACTAAAAAACCACTCTGTTCAGGTTTTGTTTTATACAAAATTCTCTCTTTGTCTCCTTTCTTTTCGATCAAAGATGAATATCTCCTTAGAGAATGATGGAATATTTTGTGAACACATTGATGTATATGCAGCTAAAGCCAACAACTGTACCTGAATGGATCACTGGAAACAACACTTCAGGGAGATTTGGTCTTCTGCAAGAAGGTATAAGCTGTCCAGATGGAACAGTAATTGTAAAAAGGACTACAATGCAAGATCTTATGCATGCACAACGTTTGAAATCCATGGGATTCGACGGCCCGAGACCTTTTCTCACAGAGAGAAATAACACTGATTTAAACGGAAAATTCTACGTAAGAACCCTTATAAGTTGAGAGTACCAACCCCAATTTTTTTTTTTCTACTTTCATTTTTTGAGTTTCTTTGTTCTTTATGGATATTAGTTTGCAAAAGCTGACTTTGGACCGGCTAGTTTTTCTGGAGTAAAAGGAAACATTAACCTTTGGAAACCAAAAATCTTGCTAGATCAAGTTAGTCTTGCATTCATAAGCGTTGGTGGAGGGCCTAAAGAAAAATTCGCCAGCATTTCAGTTGGGTGGATGGTAAGTCAGTTTATGGTTCCTTAGCAAAAGTGATCATGTTCGCTAATACGCCTTATCCACTGTAATTAGTTGCGTGAATATATATTTGACAAATGATTGACATTAAATATGTATATATTTTACCTAAAAATATGTATATACAACAGGTGAATCCATCGCTCTACTACGGTGATTATGTTCGCTTATACGCCTCATGGACTGTAAGTTTTGAGTTATACCAGTAAGTCCTTGCAATAATAGTTTATCAACTTCTCAGGGTCTTATAAGTTCTATATGTATATGTTGGTTTATTGTGCTAACAGATACACGGAAGCCAGACCGGCTGCTACGACATGTCATGTCCTGGATTTGTGCAAGTTAGCAAGACTACACCAATTAGTGCCATTCTTCAACCAATTTCGATCTATGATGGTCCACAGTATGAATTGCGTTTGAGCTTGTATCAGGTAAAGTCTACTCATATTTGACCACTTCTCTTAAAAGTCATTTGGATTCATCTTTCAAATTTGGAACAGGATCGGGTCAAGGGAGATTGGTGGTTTGCATTTAAGGATGAGAACATCGGATACTGGCCAGCATCATTGTTCAAGTCCTGGAGGGAATCTAACAACGCAAATTATGCATCTTGGGGAGGTCAAGTGTACAGCCCAGTGACAGAGAAGGCTCCAGTTATGGGAAGTGGTCATTGGCCTATTGAGGGATTAAAAAAAGCAGCCTATGTGAGCGGCATCAAAATCATCGATAGGTCGGGGACAGTTTTCGATCCAGAAGTTGGTTCAGTGAAGGTACATGAGAGCAGACCAAACTATTACAAAGCCATATATGTTCATGAGAATGATGAGCCTTGGTTAAGAGCTGTTTACTTTGGAGGTCCTGGAGAAATCAAAGCGTAATAATTATCTATGAAATAAAGAGTTGCAAGATCTTAAGACTTTTAGATAGGTTATAAAAGAAATTCAACAGATTTGAAATATATCTAAGCATTACTTGCGTCCTAATGAATAATCATAAGTTCACAATTCAGCACAAAATATCGAATGTTTATTGAGCATAGATTGAGTGCAAACTCACCTTAAAGTACATGGGAAAAAACATCTCTTTCTTAACTGCAAAATAATGTAATTATAAGATTAAGGAACTGCTATATCATTAGGACATATAGTTGCTATGAAGTAAAAAATCTAAGTAAATGAATAAATGGTTAGATATATTTCAAGTTAATAACACGATTAAGGAACTGCAAATTTTGTCTGAAGCTATCTTCTACGGAGGACCAGGATAATGTACATTCGAGTTAACATGTTCTTAAGATCGGCTCTTAAGATCTCTCCGCATTAAGTATCTTCATGCATGACGGGGGACAGATCTGAGGGTTAGTTTGAAATGTTGATATCGGAAGTAGGAAATGGCCTATATTATAAGTAAATTTATGGGCATGTGACGGACATAATAAATAATTGAAAGAAGAACAACAATTGAACATTTTCTCACCATGAATCGCTACGAAAGACAAGTTCAATCACGTGGAAGAGACTCCACCGGGTCGTTAAGAAACAATGAAAATTTAGATTGGTTAATAAAATGGCAGGATGACAAAGAGTTGAGGCAAATAGACACCCGAAAAGCATGATGTAACATTAATGCATCTAACATATGTATCTAGCCAAGCGCATGGGGTTAATTTCGGCAAAAACGTGGACTATATATATATTGTTTTGACTTTGAAATAGATTTCTAAAAATCAAACTTGGCTCTGGTCAAATGTCTCTCAGCCAATTCTCTCTAATTTGTTTGGTCAAACGAATAGATACTTAATTCTATGGTCATAGAATGATATTACATTCTATTTTAGTGAAGTATAATAAATGCTACAAAAGTGCATTGAATAATTGAGTCAATATATTTAGTTTTAATGTGATTTTCTACATTATAAATAAATCCTTTTGATTCATTTCTTGTTTGCAGAAGGAGTAAACATAAGAGCCTTTTTTAGAGAATCAATATGGCTTCCTTCAACCACTTTGTGTTACTGATTCTGTTAACAATCACTCTTATTTTATCGGCTGAAGCAACTAAGGAACGCAGAGCAATACCATCAAAGGCAGAGATGAAAGAAATGGAGAGACTACTCAAAGCTATCAACAAACCTGCACTCAAGAGTTTCAAGGTTGGCTTAGCCTTCATTATTCTTACATGCTTATTGTTTCATATCTAATTATTTTTTTTTTCTTATGGACAGACTAAACATGGTGATATATTCGATTGTATCGAAATTCACAAACAACTAGCATTTGATCATCCTCTACTCAAAAACCACTCTGTTCAGGTTTTGTTTTATACATAATTCTCTCTTTGTCTCCTTTCTTTTCGATCAAAGATAAATATCTCCTTACATTGGCGTATATACAGCTAAAGCCAACAACTGTACCTGAATGGATCACTGGAAACAATGGTTCGGGGAGTTTTGATCTTCTGCAAGAAGGTATAAGCTGTCCAGATGGAACAGTAATTGTAAAAAGGACTACAATGCAAGATCTTATGCATGCACAACGTTTGAAATCCATGGGATTCGACGGCCCGAGACCTTTTCTCAAAGAGAGCAATAACACTAATTTAAATGGAAAATTCTACGTAAGAACCATTATAAGTTGAGAGTACCAACCCCCATTTTTTTTCTACTTTCGTTTTCTGAGTTTCTTTGTTCTTTATGGATATTAGTTTGCAACAGCTGACTATGGACCGGATCGCTTTGGTGGAGTAAAAGGAAACATTAACGTATGGAAACCAAAAATCTTGCAAGATCAAGTTAGTATTGCATACGTAGCAGTTAGTGGAGGGACTATTGAAGAAAATTTGGCCAGCATTTCAGTTGGATGGGTGGTAAGTCAATTCTGGTTCCTTAGCGAAAGTGACCGTGTTTGCTAATACGCCTCGTCAACTGTAAGTTGCATGAATTTAAAGTTGACAAAAAATTGAAAATATGTATATACAACAGGTGAATCCATCGATGTACTCTGGTGATCATGTTCGTTTATACGCCTACTGGACTGTAAGTTTTAAATTATACCAATAAGAGCTTGCACTAATAGTTTCTTTATCAACTTCTCAGGTTCTTATAAGTTCTATATGTATATGTTTGCTTATAATTGTGCTAATAGACACATGGAAACATGACCGGCTGCTACGCCACGTCATGTCCTGGATTTGTGCAAGTTAGCAAGACTATACCAGTTAGTGCCATTCTTCAACCAAGTTCCATCTATAATGGTCCACAATATGAATTGCGTTTGAGCTTGTTTCAGGTAAAGTCTAGTCATCTTTGATCACTTCTCTTAAAGTCATTTGGATTCATCTTTCAAAATTTGGAACAGGATCGTGTCAAGGGAGATTGGTGGTTTGCATTTAAAGATGAGAACGTTGGATACTGGCCAGCATCATTGTTCAAGTCCTGGAGGGAATCTAACAGCGCAAATCATGCATTTTGGGGAGGTCAAGTGTATAGCCCTGTGACAGAGAAGACTCCACCTATGGGAAGTGGTCATTGGCCTGGTGAGGGCTTCCATAAAGCTGCTTTTATTAGCGGCCTCCAAATCATGGATAGTTATGGAACAGTTTTTAACCCAGAATCCGGTACAGTGAAGGTACATGAGAGCAGAAGAAACTGTTACAGAGCCAGATATGTTCATGAGGTTGCTATGCCTTGGAAAAAGTCTGTTTTTTATGGAGGTCCTGGAGGATGCATAGGGTAATTGATCTATGAAATAAAGAGTAGCAATATCTTAAGACTTTTTGATAGGCTATATGAAAAAAATCAAACAGATTTTGAAATATATGTATGCGTCACTTGAGCTCTAATGAATAATCAGGTATTAGAAATTCACAACTTTCAGCACAAAATTTTATGTTTATTGAGCATAGATTGAGTGCAAACTCACCTTAAAGTACAGGAAAAAAACATGTCTTTCTTAACTGCAAAATAATGTAATTAACTAATTATAAGATTAAGGAACTTCAATATCATTAATTAGGACATATAGTTGGTATTAACTAGAAGTTCTAAGTAAATCAATAACTGGGTAGATATATATATTTCAAGTTAACACGATTAGGGAACTTCAAATTTGGTCTGAAGCTATATAATCTACGGAAGACCAGGATGATGCACATTCTAGTTAACATGTTCTTAAGATCTCTCTGCATTATAATTTTCATTTATAATGACCGAACACTTTTTCTGGAGTAAAAGGAAACCTTAACCTGTGGGAACCACAAGTCTTGCAAGATCAAGTTACTATTGCATTCATAAGCATTGGTGGAGGACCTAAAGAAAACTTCGTCAGCATTTCAGTTGGGTGGATGGTAAGTCAGTTTATGATTTCTTTGCTATCTATTCATAAGTAGAAGTTGACAAAATTTTTAAAATATGTATATACAACAGGTGAATCCAACACTGTACCAAAGTAATGTTCGCTTATACGCCTCTTGGACTGTAAGTTTTAAGTTACAAATAAGAGCTTGCTAATAGTTTATCAACTTCTCAGGGTCTTAGTGCTATATGTCTATGTTGGTTTATTGTGATAACAGATACATGGAAGCCACACCGGCTGCTACGACTTGATATGTCCTGGTTTTGTGCAAGTCAGCCAGAATTTACCACTTGGTGCCATTCTTCAACCAGTTTCCATCTATAATTATAGACAATATATATGAATTGCATTTGACATTGTATCAGGTAAAGTACATATTCTCTAATCACAATTAATCTTTGATAACTTCTAAGGATCCTTGGTTAAGAGCTATTTACTATGGAGGTCCTGCAGGATGCATAGGGACATAATCTATGGTCTGCAGAGTTACAAGATAACTCTTATATATGTTTTTATGAATAATAAAGTTTTCATGAATCTTCACAATTTTTTTGCAACAAGTTTAATGTTTAAGACTTCTGAGGCTGCAAATAATGAAACCATAGCCTAATTGTAAAATGTCACAATAAAATAAGTATAATTTACCATCCTTTATAATACCGACATGATGATGATAACCAAAAATGTGGGTTCTACTATTATTGCTTTTGTCTGAAATATATCTGAAGCCTCCTTTTATATACCCCTATGCATAGCATAGCTTGCCCCTAGTCTTTACCCCTAAGGCCCTAAACCCCTTAAGACAAGTAAATATATAATATAATGTCTGAACTTCAATCTTCTCTGCAGCTTCCTGTGTTAGACTTAACACAACCGATTGAATCCTCTGTTCTGTCTTCTCTCTCTCAGGCTTGTAAAGAGTGGGGATTCTTCTATGTCACCAATCATGGAATCTCTAAAGAGATGTTCAGCAAAATCTGTTCCTTGTCCAGAGATGTTTTCAGAGTTCCTCTTGAATCAAAGCTCAAGCTTGGTCCCTTTTCTTATACTCCTCGTTACATCGCCTCTCCTTATTTCGAAAGCCTTGTTGTCTCGGGACCTGATTTCTCCGGTTCTGCCAAAGCTTCTGCAGATATTTTGTTCCAAGATCATCATAAACCAGAGTTAAGGTTGTCACTACAACAATAATCAGTGTTTTCTTTTTCATCTTCTGTGTTTCACATATTTTTGTTGGCTTGACACTTTTATCACTCCTCTGTTTTTGTTCAGAGAAACACTTCAAGAATACGGAGCTAAAATGGCAGAATTGTCCAAAAGACTCGTAAAGATTCTCTTGATGATAACCTTAGGAGACGAAACAGGGAAGAGATTCTACCAAACTGAGTTTAGCAACTGTCATGGATACTTAAGGCTAGTGAACTATACACCTCCACACGACGTAGAGAAGCAAAAAGAGCTCGTTGAAGGTCTCGGGATGCACACGGATATGAGCTGCATAACAATAGTCTATCAAGATTCAGTTGGTGGACTTCAGATGAGGTCTAAAGAAGGGAAATGGATCGATATAAATCCGTGCGAGGATTTCCTTGTTGTAAACATTGGAGATCTTATGCAAGCATGGAGTAACGGACGGCTGAGATCTTCTGAACATCGAGTTGTATTGAGAAAGTTGGTGAACAGAGTCTCTCTGGCGTTTTTTCTCTGTTTTGAGGATGAGAAAGTGATACTTGCGCCAGAAGAAATCGTTGGGGAGGGAAATTGCAGGAGCTACAAGTCTTTTAAGTGTTCGGACTATCTGAAGTTCAGACAGAGTAATGAAGTAGGGAAGTTTGAGAAGATTGGTTACACTGTCACAGACTTTGCTGGACTTACGCAGGCTCAACCAGATGATCCTTAGAGACCAAACCGCGTGTTTCGGTTTATTGTTGCGAGTGTTAACTAGTGGAATCCAAAGCTACTTTTGGATTTAGATTTTTGTATTAAAAATGTTTTGAGTCTTTTCTATTACCATCTAAAGTAATGTTTCAGAGGTTTTTCGACATGTTTATTCAAAGTGGGAGTACTTGTCAAAGCTAAACATCATATGTATTCAGTTTCAATTGTGAACAAAGAAGCATAAGACTGACCCACAAATGATTGTGTCCTGAAAAAGGACTTGAGCAGCACTAAACACAACTTTTTCCCTAAGATTTTATAGTTTGTCTAATCCAATTTGATTTATACAAAGTTTAAGGGTTTACCTTTTTTTCGTTATTTTTGACTTGCTAAGCATAAGTCTGTAACTGAATAGTTTCTAGAAGAAAGAAACCACACTTAAGTTAAAGTTTGCTTTCCACTTCAAGATAATCAGTATTACTATATAGCGCAAGTGGAGACAAAACTCCATTGAAGATGTGTTACCAAAACAGACCAAGTTGTAGAATATGAAAGTACGACAAGATTAAACTGTAGGAAAAAGCGAAAATTTGGCTAGAAAATAAAAGCTTATTCAATGCAAAAGGTTTTACACAACTGAAAACGAGTCTTACACACGTTTAAATCTTGGGAAAATCATGACTAAATTATTCTTCACTGAGGCCTAATGAGCTAAAATGACCAAAAAAAATTTCTATGGAAGTCGAGGGCGTACCTTCTTCACTCACGCCTATGAGCTTCCTCTTCTTCCTGAAGCTTTTTTATCCTTTCCTCTTCAGATTTCAAATGATATATCCGTTTCCTCTTAATATCGCTTTCTTGTTTCCTGGCTTGAATTATTTGGCCAATATGCTCCTCTTTCTCTTTTCTTATCCTCTCAAACTCAGCTTGTCGAAAGACTAATCACCCTCTCTTGGAATATTTCCTGGAAACAAAATTTCGCTTTGAGTTACTTGACAATAAAAATTGCATGAAGTGATTTCTACATATGAAGATACAGTAGACACAACTTCACAAGCCAACTGACCTTATTATCCAACATTCTGGCCAACCTTTTTTTCTCCTTCAGGTCACTTTTAAGACGTTCCTTGCTGAGCTTGACCTCAGTCTAAACAAAACACAAGAGACTATAAGGACCTTTTTCGCCTAAACTCAGAACCAGTATATAAAGATGCAAAACTACTATAAGAATAAAGTTCACCTGTTGCCCATGTTCATAAAATTTCCTTTCCTCTACCAGTCGTTGCTGATATGCAGCTTCGATCATAGGGGAAGCTTCTTCTCTCTTTGCCTGTTCCAGATAATCCATAGTTTTGGCAAGTTTTCGGAGCTTCTTCTCCATTTCTTGATCTTCCTTGCGCTTCTCACTCATGGCCTTCTCCATCACGGTTTGCTTTGTTACCTTCTCCTCTACCCCCTAAGAATTCTGTGTCTTCTCCTCTCCTTAAGCTCTGTCGCAAGTCTCTTCTGTTCTGCCTCATCGGTTAGCTTCAGAAGCTTAAGCTTTCTCTGCTTCTCTTCAAGTTCCTTCAAAACCAAAACACAGAACAGAGAATTGTCCTCAAGTGAGCCAACGATAACGAAAAACAGAAAAAAAACATGAATGATGCTTCAATCCATGTAGGAAAAAATACCATCTCTAGTTGCTGACGCTCTTGTTCCTCCTTCCTCTTTTCAATGATTGATTTCCGAGAAAGCAGTCTTTTGTGCTCCTTTTCTACAGTCTCCTCTAGATTTGGTACTACGTCACCAACCTTTGATGCTTTACTTGGGGCAGGAAATAACATCGCTCTTACTTTGTCCATAGTCTCAGCAAAAATAGCTAGAGGTTCTTTCAGCCCATCAGACTCATTACTCTGATACACAAATAGTAGGATGAAACAAAATAACATCAACCAAAAGTATCAAAAAGTTATAGTAAAACTGCTCGGTTGCACAAAGAAACGACTGATATAAGTAGTGCTAAACCAAAAGCACCAGAGAGACTCACCAGATTTCCAAAAATTACAACACCATCAACTTTCATGTCAACGAAATTGTTTCTTACAGCATCAGCTGATATTGTCTCAACTGCTGAGAAGTCAAAGAAAGGGACCAACTGAGCTAGATTCGTAATTGTTATTGTCTGATAAATCTTAGAAACCTGAAAAAATTGTAACATAGACTTGTAAGTACATATATATACACCAGGTCAGAACATGAGTGTACTAACCTGTTGAAGCAACTTCAGGGTAGCAATCTTCTCCAAAGAGGGAACATATTGAGAGAGCTGTACTTCTGGTAAAGAAGGAGCTGAAGACAGCTTACCACCGATTTTGAAAATTCTATCCAACCGAGGCTTAATTTTGGAATAAACATAAACACTTTAAAAAATTAAAAAATTGTTTTGGTTTTTCTTAAACCATAACCCTTGAAAATATGTAATGTTGAAATTTAACATCAGTTATAATCAAAATCATGTACGAGAAATAAGAGATCCAAAGTCTGTGAAGAAAAAGAAAAAAGTGATACAAGTGAAAAACTGATGACTTCTCATGGAGGCCGGAGAAGCTTGTTCACAGCCGTGTCAAGAACATCTACATTTTTCCTCAGGTGCTTTCTGCAGATTGATTTATTAAGGATTCTAGAACAAATTTCTGACTAAACCACGATTAAGAAAGCTTTGAGCTGACATGGTGTGACTGTGTCTTTGTGTTTAACATTCAGACACAAACATGGCTGATAGAGGCAAATAGCCATATTAAGGATACAACCGAGCAGCCAAATTCTCAACGCCTTTAATTTCCTCGTTTAATCTGCATGTTGAGGCAAAAAAGAAATCATACCGGAAGCAAAAAACGCAGAAGAAACGCATCTTAAAATTTAGAGGTCAAGCTCAGGAATCTTATTAACACTTCAGATAAAACAAAGTGTGAGATATCTCCTCTGTCCTAAAGTAATAAGCAACATATTTGGACATTGACTCGGTGTACTATGTGATTAGGTAGAGTACTATCTAAAGAAAGTACCTGAGGCAAGAGTTGATGTACCGGTTCCCTTTGGTAGCTGCATCTAGAGCTAAACATCCATAGAACAAAGAAAGGTGGCTCTCAACTTTATTCTTGATTTATAAACGGTAAATTGAATCTACTGCTCAAACAGGTAGTGTTATTACCATTTTCCTGAAGCCGTCCCGCCGCATCTCCAAAGCAAGTCATGTGATCAACCGAGCTACCAGTAGCCTACAACACCATAAATAAAGTCTCATAAGCCAACACAAAATAAGATTTTAATCGAATTGTCAAAGGCCATTGAAAAAACTTAACAATGGTATCAATGGTCCATTAACATCTAAAGTTTCACATAATCTGATGCAGCAAAAGATTATGATCATTCCAGAGCTCAAAACATAAACACTGAAATTGGTTTTTCCATTTCTTGATGAAATCTCCTAACTTGAAGCAAACTAGTCCCTAAAGTTTCTTAATTTATGACATGAAAAGAGAAATTCAGAAAATTGATGGATTTTAAAGGCCTAGACTTTAATTCTCCCAAATGTCATTTCTCGGCAACGATGTTTTGACGAACAAAAATCGATTCACAGAAACGTATTCTAACCTCAGAGAGAGTTGATCGGAGGGAAACAAAGAGAGACGAAAAGCTCTCCGCGATTGCCTGCGAATCCTTCTCCACCGTAGCAAGTGTTCTCAAAATCTCCCCTTGGTTCAACGACGACGGCTCCGATCTTCCACCATGGTCTTGGGTTGGACCAGTTTCCGCCGCGGAATCGTTCTCCACCGGCTGAACCACATCAATTTCAGCTCCGGCATCCATTTTTTCCGGTGAGTTCTCGATGTTGCCTCAGTTTAATGACAGTAAGATGTATGATGTATCTGTTCTCCAAGTTTTGGAAATTGTAAATTCACCCCACTACTCTTTTATCCTTTCACATTACGCCCAAAAGTTTAAAATCTACAATATGATACCTTTCAAGAATCATGCATGCATTTGCTGTTTTGCCTGATGAGCTATAAAACTCATCAAGATAACAAAAAAATACCAATTCATATGGTACAAAGTGGTAAAAAAATGTCAATGTAAGTTATCATCCAAAGTTACGTAACTAGACATTGACTCATCATCCAAAGTCTACGTTAGAAAATTCAATGACGATTAGTCAAATTTTGTACAGCACGAGAGGTTGAAATTAGAATTCAAACCCATGTTTACAATATTATATCCTTCAAGATTCAAGTTTAAATATTTTAGACAATCAAACACAAAGGGAAAGAATATACAAAATGGTCAAGTTTTCAATAATCTTCTGGTTTGTGCTCATAAGCTTTTGTCATGTCTCTGCACATATATGCCTTGAAAGATCTGGTTTTTTCACAGCCAATAGTACTTACGACATAAACCGCCGAGTTCTGCTTTCTTCTCTTCCTTCTAATGTCACAGCTAATGACGGCTTCTACACGACTTCGATCGGGGAAGATCCAAACAGAGCATACGGTCTAGGGATGTGTGTCCCCGGTACTAATGCAAAATCTTGTTCTGATTGTATCATCTCTTCGAATGGTAGATTGTTGCAGAATTGTACTAATCAAACAGAAGCTATAGACTGGAGAATAGATAGAACAGTTTGCCTTGTACGCTACTCAAACCGCTCGTTTTACGGATCGCTAGGTATGGAGATTCTGAGGAGTGATAACTATACCAGAGATTTTCAAGCTAACTTGACGGATTTGGAAATGACCTGGGAGGCTTTGATGATTGGTGTGATAGACCAAGCTTCCTCTTTGTACTACGCAGCCGGGTTACGAAAGCTCGAGTCGTCCATCTCACGTATTTACAGTTTTGTGCAATGCAGTAAAGACATATCTCTTCAAAACTGCACCAAGTGTCTACAACAAAACGTGATTGAGTATAGGTCCTGTTGCCGTGGGAGAGAAGGAGGTATTATTTCTAGGCCAAGCTGTTTCATTCGATGGGAGATTTATCCATTCTTGGGACTTTTCGATAATATTCCTCCTCGTCAAGAAGGTAAGACCGTGTCCATGTTTGAAGTTTTTTTCTGCTCTGTTCTGTTGGGTTTTGCCTAAGTGTTAAGATACTCTAAAGGGAAGGGAAGCTTCCAAAGTCTCTAGTCTGAAAAGAAGGTTTCACCTAAGGGATAAAGTCGAGAACACGAGAAGCTAACGTGTTTCTCTCAAGTAGACAAGGGACAGAAGAGTAATTAACTTCTGCTTCAGTCTTAAGATTTGTTTGTCTTCTTCCTCTGTACTGGAAAACAGAGCATGCGAGGGTGAGGAAAAAGAGAAGAACTCTGCATATAAATAGGGAGACAAGCTGAAACCTAAAGAGAACTAGAAGAGAGCAAGATGAGGGTTTAGGAGAGGCGGCTGGGAGTGTCCAGTTCGCCTCTAGGGTTTATGTAACCGAAACCAAGCTTTTCTAGTGGATTTCCGAGTACTATCTCGGCGAGATGTAGCGTTTCCGGTTTGGAAACGTGAACTCGTTAAATGGTGTGTGTGTACTCTTTCTATTTCTTCTTCATTCGTTCTTCTAAGTTAACACACGAGAGATCCAAAGATTCGAGAGTGAAAGTGAGAGATTCCGCAAGAAACAAGTTAAAGGTTCAAACTTTCTTCACAAATTGGTATCAGAGCCTTAGGCTATTGAAGAAAGGTCGAGTTTGTGCTTTTCTCAAGATGTTTACGGATGCGTGGAGCGTTGGTTGGAAGCTCAAGATCGAAGAAAGCTTTGAACTTTCTCACTGGTCATGAGATGTGGACGTGTGTAAGAAGAGAAGCGTGACGGTAAAAGGTGATAAGAAAGGAGCAAGCTTTAAAGAGAAAGCTCCAAGCTTTACAAAGAAAGCTCCAAGCTTTATAAAGAAAGGAGCAAGCTTTGTCAAGAAAGTCAATACCTTTATCAAGCACAAGGAAGAAGAAGAAGACGACGGTTTATGGTTGAAGTCGTCTGAGATGGAGGACGAAAGATTCACAGAGAAATATCCATTGAAGATGGATGTTTTCGGGTTCTATGAACAAAGAAGAATCTGTAAGTTATCTCCTCTAAAGGCTCAAGATTTTTTCTGCATCAAGTGAGTTTTTTTAGTTTAAAAAGACTTACAAGTCAAGATGCTAAGAACACACATAGAAGAATATAAAGATTCGGAGACTGAAGAGAGAACATTAATCAAGAGAGGTGTTCTTGATATGTTCTGAAGAAACCAGTTTGAGGTTGATGAGTTGTGGAAGTTTTTTTCCTGCAAGTATATGGTGGATTCTAACTCGAGAAAGACGTGGGTTCTGTTTCAGACTTACAGTAACTCAAGACCTTGAGGTAATAATCGTATCTTCAACCTAAAGATTCAAATCAAGTGGACGTTTTGTCCGGTTATGCTACAGTCACAAGAGAGCATTGTGAGGCTTTTGCATAAGTTGTTTCCGGTCACTCTACCTCTGCACAGAAGGATTGAAATCTCTGTAAACTACAAGATATGCAGCTTATCTCTACAAAAGAATGGTCAAGGCTCAGATTTGGTGTCAGATTGAGTGTTGGTCAAAGAAGATTGTTTGAGTGATATGCATTGTGGTTGTTTCAGAACAGTTCAAAAGGATAACCGTTGGTGACACATAAATCTCAAGACTAGGGGACGCCTTAGAAGTCAGATTAATGTTGTCTAAGATGTTGTTTGGTTGTCGGTTAAGGTTTCAGAGCTTCAGAATTGAAGAAGAGTTGCAGATGGGTGAAGAAACAGGTTCAGAACTCAGTTGGAAACAAGATCAGAGTTTGTGCTGTGAAAGTTTCAGGTTTGAGTTTGAGATTTGAGAAAGTTTGGTTTAAAGGAGCAGTCTCTGTTGAAAGGTTTCAGATTCTTGTGAATCTAAGAAGCTCAGAAACGTGTGATGATTAAGGATCAAAGAAAATCATCATGGAGCTTGGAGCAGTCAAGCAAATCCAAAAGGAAATAGATTAGACTGTAGGTTTTGTTGTTGTTCGTTCTGTCCCTCGTGAATGTTTAGAACAGGTGGATTCATGTTGGAACAACAAACAAGTGTTCTCTCATAAATGAACAAGCCAAAGGTTCATTAAAAGAGATCAAGAAGGGTCATTAAGTCAAGAAGTGATCAGGTAGAGCAAAGCTAAGAAGTGTCTTTGACGTGTCTTTGACAAGCTAGAAAAGTTTTGCAAAACCAAGATGGCTCATGTAGTGACAGTAACATGAAGCATGAGAGTAGCTGAGAGTATGCTCAAGTTAGAGCTGCAGTGACACAAAGGAGTAGTGTCTAAGCTTGACTGGAATGATGATAGATTGAAACTGATATTCAAATCAGTAACAAAGAAGCCAAGTTAAAGATGATGGTTTCAAGTTCTTATGATTCAAGGACATGAATCTAAGAGAAAAGTGGATAAGCTGTTTATGGAGAAGCTATAAGGAGACTCAAGACTCAAGATTTGCAGTTGTCAAGTCTCACGACATTGCTCAGTCTCTTGTTACTGGAAGTTTCAGAAATGTCAACGAGCAAGTTTGAGTTTTTCTGAAAATAAGTGATAGAGTACAAGAAAAGGTTGCAAAAGGAGTAAAGACTGATGAATCCAAGTTAGGATGGTCAGCAAAGGAGTCAAGATAGCTATTTCTATAACAAGTATGAGCTTATCAAGGGATAAGTATGACTGAAATAGTTACTTGTGATGAGTTTGGTGGATCACAACCAAACTGGGAGCTTCAGAGAAGCAAAGAGTTCTTTGAGGTTCTTCTAAGACACAAAAGAGTTTTAGATTGGCTGAAAAATGGTGAAAACATAAGTCTTAAGTTTTGACTAACTGTTTTCTAAAGAAAGAAGCCATGAAGAGTAAGAGATACAAAGATACACAAAGCCTATGTGTATAAAGATCAAGTGACAATGAAGTGTTTGTTAACTCAGGGGGTAAAGCAAGAAGGGAAATTGAAGTTTGAAGGGTCTTGTTTCAGGTGGAGTCGTTTTCTACAAGTGTTGTAGTGCGCATCAGATGCGTTTTGGCTTCAGGTGGAGAAATGATCACTTCGAAGATTTTTCTCAGAGTACTTTTCAGGTTGATAAATGGTCTGAGAAGGGTTGTTGGCTTACTCAAGTAGAGTTACAGAGGATAAGGTCACTAGTGAGAAGATTTGTGGTATCTCAGTGTGTTAAGAGAAGAATGTGAAGTCAAGAACAAGAGAATGTCTACAAATTCAAAACTAAATCAGACTTTAGGTGGAGAAAGTCTTGAAAGAAAAAGTTTTCTGGTTTTGAAAATAAGCTTGGTGCTTGTTTAGACATTCAAGGATGAGTTGCAGGTTCTGAAAATCTCAGAAAGAAAGAGAATGTATGGCTTGAGATGAGATACAGAAGAAGTTTCAGTATTCTGAAAAAATTGCAGGTTTTGGATTCAGAAATTGCAGGCTGGTAATTCTGTTTTTTTCAAAAGAATAAGCTACAAGAGAGACAAGTGCATCAATGCAAGACGTCTCAAAGTCTGTTACTTCAAAGATGGTTTATTTGTTGGAGATCCAACATGTAACAAGTTCATCTACAAGCAGTTGAAAGCATCTCGAGGATAAGTCCAAGAAAAATGGACATAAATTGCAGGGATTTTTTTTTTTGACCTGCAATTTTGATAGGAACAATCTAGGGAGACGTGATTGTGTTAGTGCATCATAAGAAGACGTGAAGCATCTTCTCAAAGATAAAATCATTTGCAAGATAGGCGAGTGTGGGATCATTAGAAGCTGAAGCATGCTAAGGAAGCACTGATGAGAGAAAGAGAAGAAGTGTAGCTTAGTCTAAGAACAGAAATGATGCAAGTACCAAGTATTGGTAAAGGCTGCAAACAAGCGAATATGTTGCAGGTTTGTTACAGTTGGAGAAGCACATCTAGAGCTCAAGTTATGATGTGAAGAGAGCTGTAAGGAGTTGTCTCAAGAGCATCACAAGTTTAGTGGTAAGAGACATGATTAAGATACTAGCAAGAATTTATTGGAGCTGGTAGCAAGCATTTGTTTTGGGAAATTGAACAAGGGATTTGTGTCGAAAGTCTTCATAGCAAAAGAGGAGTTATGAGGCGTGTTCTGTTAGTTTAAACGGCGGTACAAGTCAGTTCAAGATCCAAGCGATTAAACAAATGGCTGTAACTAAGGTTTTGTTACAGGAATGAATCAAGGATTGTTTCAAGTTGGAAGCAGTTATGATTCAGGTTTTCTGCATAGGATTCAAAGAGAAGTTTGATTCTAACCTCAGTGCACATGAGAAGAATCAAGAGTCGACAAGAGAATCTGGTTTTTTGCAGAAAGGGGAACAAGTTATTTACAATCAGTAAATCAGGTTCATGGTGTTTAAACAGAGGCGTTTAAACAGAGGCCATGGAAGAAGACTGTGTGATTGGTTTCAGGATATGAAAATATCAAGGGAGACTCAATGAAAGGCTGACACAAGATTGTGTTAAGGGATGGTATACCACTGAAGAAAAGACAGTGGAGTTGTTGATGACGTGAGAAGATTGTGATGAATCATAGTCTGAAGTTGTTTATCATATCGTCCAAGGCATTGAGGTTTAAGCATGGTTAAAGGATGTTTGACCTTGCAGGTTATTGGAGAGTGAATGTCAAGATCAGAATCTGGTTATACCGGTTCAAGCGACATCTCACAAGAAAAGTATTTCAAGCCTGAGAAAGTTCAGGGTCCGAGATGGAAATCAAGAAAGCTAGAAAGGAAAGATAAAAGAGTTAACACTAAGGCAAGGTGGAGATTTGTTGGGTTTTGCCTAAGTGTTAAGATACTCTAAAGGGAAGGGAAGCTTCCAAAGTCTCTAGTCTGAAAAGAAGGTTTCACCTAAGGGATAAAGTCGAGAACACGAGAAGCTAACGTGTTTCTCTCAAGTAGACAAGGGACAGAAGAGTAATTAACTTCTGCTTCAGTCTTAAGATTTGTTTGTCTTCTTCCTCTGTACTGGAAAACAGAGCATGCGAGGGTGAGGAAAAAGAGAAGAACTCTGCATATAAATAGGGAGACAAGCTGAAACCTAAAGAGAACTAGAAGAGAGCAAGATGAGGGTTTAGGAGAGGCGGCTGGGAGTGTCCAGTTCGCCTCTAGGGTTTATGTAACCGAAACCAAGCTTTTCTAGTGGATTTCCGAGTACTATCTCGGCGAGATGTAGCGTTTCCGGTTTGGAAACGTGAACTCGTTAAATGGTGTGTGTGTACTCTTTCTATTTCTTCTTCATTCGTTCTTCTAAGTTAACACACGAGAGATCCAAAGATTCGAGAGTGAAAGTGAGAGATTCCGCAAGAAACAAGTTAAAGGTTCAAACTTTCTTCACATGTTCTTTGTTTGAAACCAATATTTTTTCCTTGGGTTGGTGCAGATGGTAAAAGCATTTCAACAGGAGCTATTGTGGCAATTGTCGTTGTTCCCATCTTATTGCTTGCTCTAGGATTTGCTCTTTGGAAAAGGAGAAAAGCATACAAAGCAAAGACAACTAAAAGTGAGTTTCCTCATGTTTTGGAAACATAAAGTTGAATGTATTTATATCGACGTTTCTCTTCAATCACTTATGGTACCGCGCCGCCAGATAGTGGTTTTGAATAAGGATTTGAGATATGAATGTTGAATGCCCTTGGAAATCTCTGGTATAAACACTATATAATTATGATTTCGTTTTGCAGCTGCGGATGATATTACAACTTCAGGTTCACTTCAGTTCGAGTTTAAAGCAATTGAAGCTGCCACAAGTAATTTTCATAATATTAACAAGCTTGGTCATGGTGGATTTGGTGAATTTTACAAGGTATAATGTTTGTCTCTAGTACTTTTTTGTGTTAGAAAAACAGAAACATGTTCTGATATTTATGTGAAGATCATATGAATTGGCAGGGAACGTTTCCGAATGGAACAGAAGTTGCTGTGAAGAGGTTGTCTAAAACTTCAGGTCTAGGTGAACAAGAGTTCAAGAATGAGGTGTTTCTTGTAGCAAAGCTTCAACATAGAAATCTTGTTAGGCTGCTCGGGTATTCTGTCAAAGGAGACGAAAAGATATTAGTCTACGAGTTTTTGCCCAACAAAAGTCTCGACCACTTCCTCTTTGGTAAGAAAAGAAACAAATGATAGGGTTATATTCTCTGAAACATTAGTTCTTGATCTCAGATTCTAATTGTTTGATATATGGGATTTGTGCAGACCCAATAAAGAAGGGCCAACTGGATTGGACAAGAAGATACAACATTATCGAAGGAATTACTCGAGGAATTTTGTATCTTCATCAAGATTCGCGGCTCACAATCATACACCGTGACCTCAAAGCGGGTAACATTCTATTAGATGCCAGTATGAACCCGAAAATTGCGGATTTTGGTGTGGCTAGGAATTTTAGAGTGGACCAAACTGAAGCTACCACAGGAAGAGTAGTTGGAACATTGTAAGTAATTGTCCATTTTAGTTATAATATGTTTGTCCTTATTGTTGTTGATCAAGCTGAAAGTGACGCACGCTGTATTTTTTAGTGGTTACATGCCACCGGAATATGTGACGAATGGGCACTTCTCGACGAAATCTGATGTGTATAGCTTTGGAGTACTGATTCTGGAGATTATTGGTGGAAAAAAGAATAGCAGCTTCAACGAGACAGACGGCTCAATAAGCAACTTAGTAACATATGTTAGTAAATTTCCAATGCCATTTCAAACTTTTCTACTTCTCTTAGCAAAATGATCATAGCTCTCAACATTTTGATTCTTGATAAATGACTTGAATAGGTATGGAGGCTTTGGAACAATGAATCATTGTTGGAACTGGTAGACGCAGCCATGGGGGAGAATTATGATAGAAATGAAGTCATTAGATGTATTCACATTGGATTGTTATGCGTTCAAGAAAATCCTGTCGACCGTCCAACGATGTCCACAGTATTTCAGATGCTCACTAATACTTCAATTACTCTCCATGTGCCTCAACCACCAGGATTTGTCTTTAGGGTCAGATCCAATCCAAATCCATTAGCTGAGAGATTGCAGCCTGGTCTGTCCACTAGCACGTCTTTTGCTTGTTCGATCACATGTCCTCGTTAATAATGAGGCTAATGTTTGATATGTATATTCTTTCATAAACCAATTATTGACAAAATCAATAGCCTAATATCAATTAGTCTGGAAGGATGACCTAAAGGTTTCAAGTCTCCCATGATAATTCAAATTAGTGAATTTTCTCGTTAATATATGTGCATGGTCATTCATGTAGAAAAAATAACTTGTTATTTAGTTGATAAGAACCAGATTTGCTAAACATGCACACATTATCTGAATCATCTAAAGAAAAAGAATCTAGCAAAGAAAAGCTCTGTAACAATCCTCTGTTTCGTATTCTTCATAAGCTTCAGTGCTATCCTAATCTTAGTAGGAAGTATTGACGCGTAATACTCGTTGTTGTTATTGTTACCAGCATAGTAATATACTTATTTTCAGGAGGAAAAACCAAAATTAATCAATTGAGCTTTTAAGTAAGATTGGTCTTGCACTTGGTGTTGTTTCAGAACATGTGTGCAAGACAAAGCAAAAATCCTTGAAATTTTTTTTTTTTTTTTTTGTTGCAATCTTCTCAGGTTTTCAAGGGAAGCTATATGTTTTCGGGTGCTTTTAGATGCACCAAGTCTCTTATGTACTTGGAAATATCTTTTTCTTTTGCCTCAGGCGAAAATTGGAGCTGAACCTCTCCTATCTATCCATGAATTAACATCTTTGGTAACAAAGAGAATGGTCTCTGAGCCACTAGCTCACCGTGCAGCCTTCCACACATGCACATAAGTTATGCTTAGAACGGAGAACTTACAAGCAACTTTAGAGGATCCCGAAATCACTACAAAGGACATATTGCAGCTGGAGTATAATGAAAGAAAGTCTTCAGTATATCATCAAGTCTCAGGCTTGTTTTTCTTCTTTACATTAAACTAGTGTGTGTGTGTGTTAACGGAGTAATCCGTGACTTCTCTTTACTTCTTGACATACCTATTTATTGCTTATGCTATTTTGATGGCTTGATAACTGAGACGAATCTTTGAAAAAGAAAAAAAGGAAACCAAAATTTAAAACATATTATTTGCTTACTTGTTGGGCACAAAAAGAAAATGAACATTGCAAATAGTTTGATTTAGTCAAATCTTTGTTTATAGTCCAAGCTTATTAAAAGACTAGAATCATATAGCACAACTTTTAGTTAATAGTTTTGTTTTCAACGAGGAGCTACACTAGTAATGGAAGCATCATCGATTGAACAGAGAGCAAGCCTATCCATAGATGAACCCACTTCTCCTACTTGTTCATACCTACCCCGAAAGAAAAATCCAGGTTGTTTAGGCGTGGCAAGAGCGATCGAGCTAGTAGTGAGCATTTGGACGATTGCTGACATAGTTGGACGATCATCAGCATCTTCTTGAACACATAGTAAAGCGATATGGATGCACCTAGTAATATCGTGTGTTTGATAATTATCTCCAAAAGACGGATCCACAAGCTCTAATGGCGACCCATTACTCCATAATCTCCAAGTCTATTGAACATTTTAATAATTTATACTTTGGTCACTTTAAATAAAGCTAAGAAAAAATGGAAATTTCAAGGCTTTATACTCACATATGTAACCAAGTTGCCAACACTTTCATCCATTTGATAGAGACTACTATTCTTCTTGCCACTTATAATCTCAAGAACTAAGACCCCAAAACTATACACATCTGATTTCATGGAGAATTGGCCGTACATCGCATACTCAGGAGACATGTAACCACTGCCATAATACGAAAAATGTTGTCAATAGAAGCATATTACTATCTAGAGAGGCAATAAATGGCATGAGATTAACTTACTAGGTTCCAACTACTCTTCTCGTATTGGCTTCTATTTGGTCCATATCGAAAATTCTCGCCATTCCAAAATCTGCAATTTTGGGGTTCATATCACCGTCCAAGAGGATATTACCCGCTTTGAGGTCTCGATGTATGATTGTGAGTCTTGAATCTTGATGAAGATAAAGAATTCCTCTAGCAATTCCTCCAATGATCTTGTATCGTCTTGTCCAGTCAAGCTGGCTCTGCATCGTAGAGTCTTCATAATTTCATATTTACAATGTTAATAACCAAAAATGGCATGCAATTTGAAAAAAAAAAAATATCTGAGGCTAAGAATTAAGTTTAACTGACCAAAGAGGAAGTAATCAAGGCTTTTGTTGGGCACAAACTCATATACAAGTATCTTTTCTTCTCCTTCCAAACAATAACCAAGCAGCTTTACCAAATTTCTATGTTGGAGCTTTGCAACAACAACAACTTCGTTTTCGAACTCTCTTTCACCTTGTCCTGATGTCTTTGATAGCCTCTTCACTGCAACTTGTACTCCACTAGGAAATGTACCCTACAAAGAAATTTATTTTGCAGTTACAAGGTTGTTGCACTTAATCCCATACATCTCAATTCTCAAAGTATGTGTCAGATTTGATCTGGACACAGGGGAAAAACAGAGTATTTACATGAGTTGTATAGTGGTGAGTGGTGACACAAATCATGTTACTGTGGTTTTGATTCGAAACAAATCATGTTAAGACTTTGTGAAACACCTCACCACTCTCTCGATTCCCAATATAAGTCTTACATTTCTCCAAGGTTCAAACTCTAAACTACCTTATCTTAACGTATTATTCAGTTTATACTTGTAGATAAAACAGCTACAGTCATATGCTATGTTAAGACCTTGTAAACTTCGCCGAATCCTCCTTGACCTAGCTTGTTACTTTGCGAAAACTTATCTGTTGCTGCCTCAATCGCCTTAAAATCAAACTGAAGTGAGCCTGCTGTTGTAATATCATCCTTATCTGTAAAAAACATTTCAACAACTGAATTAATATAAGGACAAGGTTAAGTTAAAATAATCATTGAACCTAAGAAAAGGAGCCTTTTTACCTCCAGCTAGTGGTTCTGTCTCATGAACCACATCCTCTTTCTCTTAGCTCGGAAACTAAAAACAGCTACGAAAAGAATAAAAATGATCGTGATTGGAACAACAACAGCGATAACTATGACAGAGGAGTTTCCGCCTTCTCCTGTATTGACATAAATAGTTTGTATCAGATCACCACATATGAACACTTGTTGTAGAAAATCTTTGAATGTTTCTCAAAAGATAAGTTTTGCTGAAACATGTAATCAAGGAAAAGAGAATTGTCAGACCAGGTGGTGGTGGAGAAGCTGGATCCAGCTGAGGTAGAGGTGTTCCAACGGCGGGTTCGTTGTAAAACGCTTAAAGCTCGTATCTTGAACTACAGCTTGGCACAAGAAGTCTTGCCCCAACTTTATCAGTGGGTAATCTATTGATGGTTCGTTGCAGACAACTTAAGCAGTCTTCTCTCGTCAAGTCAGGAATGCACTGAACCAATACGTACAAATCCCGGAATCCGGTATATCAGCCTTTCTCGCATCGAATTTTCTAGTACTGTTTGCAGCTTCGTTGGCGGCTTGGTTCATAGTGGACAACACCAAATCTCTGAAGATGTCTTGTTGATTAGATGTAACATTCTGAGTGTTAATCAAGATAATTCCATTTGTTCCATTCTGAAGTGAAGATTCCAAGAAAAAATTCTCGTCAGAGTATCGAAGCATGCACTCGTCATACCATATCAAGCTCTTTTTCTCCTCTGGACATCGAGACAGAGTGTCATTGACAGCGAAGACGATGCAGTCACGACAGATTTGCGGCAAGACATCTCCCCGGCATAGGAAAAGCCCGAATACCACATCAGGACTCCGACCTGCAGCGGTGCTATAGAATCCACTGGAAAAAGAGGGATTGTTGGAAGAAAGAGAGGACAAAAGGGTTTTAAGATTGGAAGAGTATGTGCTATTTTCAAGGTAAGTTGTCGTGTTAGGACAAACATGGTAGATGTAAGTTGGTTCTTGTAGCTGAGTAGAAGAAGAAGGCAAGCTTGCGAGAAAGGCTATAAGGAAGAGGAAACCAAAAGAGGAATTATAACCAGACATTTATCTAATTTTTCTCCCTTTCTTTCTGTTCTTGTTCTCTTTTTGTTTATGAGTCCAATCAATCTGAAACCAGACAGTAATTATATGTAAGAGAAATCAATTCTTTCACGTCAATATTTTTTATTTTTTTGGGTGTATAGACTTGTCTTTTAGATTAGGCTAATTGATGTTAGCTAAAGAAGACAATCATGAAGCGGAACTTTGGCTGTGCCCTGTGCAGGAAATTCTACAGAGAAAACGATTTTAGTTTCATAGTACAAGACCTTTACTTCTGATACAATTCCATATTGATGACTAATCTGTTGGACTTTGGAGGCTTTGAATAGAGACACCGTAAGATAATCCGAATAAAAAAAAAGAGCATTATTTGACTTTTTTAATCGCTTTTGATTCTTATGGGCAGTCAAACCCATAACCACTCATCGGTTTCTTTTCGATTTTAATGAGAGTTGTTACATAAATTCGTGGCCATGAATAATTAATACTTTCATTTTTTATATAAAATTTTGTATGAAGCGGTGTGTTCCAACCTATCTCAACAACACAACGCTCTTGACCTTCTACCCTGCTTGCTCTTGATTTTAATATCCATGTTGATCCTCTTATTTTAAGAAAATATGCAAAACTTGCTTCATACGCTACTTTAACTGGTCCTTCTCAAAAGTCAAAACAAATTTGAAATGACACGCTGATAAGAGAATTCATGCAGAGACGTAAACCTAAAAACGTAATCTTAAATCGTATTTAGGCAGTTAAGCTTCTTACAAAAAAAAAATCACTCTTATTTGTGGAGAAATAAATCAAATATCGTATGATCACACTTTTGTATGTTTTTACTTTGAAGAAATAATGGATCAGTAATTAAATCATTAAATGCATTCACATTGGGTTATTATGCGTTCAAGAAAAATCCTGCGTATCGTCCAATAAGCACGTCCACAAAATTTCGAATGTTCATTAATACTTAATTACTCTCCATGTGCTTCAACCATGCACCGGGATTTGGATATTTCTTCAAGGGTCAGATCTGAACCAAACCCATTATTAGCGTGTAGTCTGTCTACTAGCAGGTCTTTTGCTCGTTCTGTACGTAGATGATGCATCGATAACGAGTGTAATTAGTTCTCTTTGAATATTGAGACTAATGAGCCCAAAACCAGTAATATCAAATTAAAGATTGACTTACATAGTCCAAGACTCCAAGTCTAGCTCCAAAATTCAAAGTTGTCAATTTCTTATTAATGTACATGGTCATTCAAATAGAAAATTCAATCTTATAATTAAATTTATAAGAACCACAAATAGCAACTACACCACCCACACATAATCTGAAGAGAAAGAAAAATGGCAACGAAGAGTTGTGAATTAGTCCTCTGTTTCTTCTTCTTTTTCGTCATATGCTTCAGTGCCATTTCAGTTTCTGCACAAACTTGTGACAATACTACTGGGACTTTCATACCCAATAGTCCTTATGACAAGAACCGCGGACTCATCCTCTCTACTCTAGCTTCTAACGTCACGGCTCACGAGGGCTACTTCATCGGTTCGACTGGGATTTCTCCTGACCAAGTCTTTGCCATGGGGATGTGCGCTCCAGGCTCTGAGCGTGATGTTTGCTCTCTCTGTATCAGGACCACATCAGAGAGTTTACTTCAAAGCTGTCCAAACCAGGCAGATGCTCAGTGGCGGAGCCAGAAAATCTATTCATCGGGGTCAAAAAATTTTTTTTTCAAAAAGATGCATAAAAGGTAGCTTCATAAGTCGATATATTAAAAGATGTGAAAGATGTTTTCTTGTCTCCACCATCACACGGTCGAAGATTGATTAAAAACAGAGAGAAGAAAGAAGAAGAAGGTAAAACGTTTTTAGATTAGCTCAAAATAAATGTTAAAATATTATATTAGTTTATATTAATGGGTTTAATTGTAGTATATTTACTTAAAATAAATTTTATTAGGCTTAATATTGTCTATAAGTACAGTATAATTATTGGGTTTGTAACATAATTTTTTTATAGGGGTCAATATTTTTATTGGATTGGGGTCAATAATTTATTTTATATAAAAATTCAACTATTTTTTTAAATTCCACCGGGGTCAATTGACCCCTATGAGACTACACTCCCTCCGCCCCTGCAGATGCTTTCTTCTGGTCAGGTGAAGAAACCCTTTGCCTTGTTCGCTACTCTAACCGCAACTTCTCTGGATTGCTCGTCATGGATCCACTAGGAGCGATTTTCAATACGGGAGAACTCAATACGAATCAGACTGAGTTTGATATCGTGTGGAATAATTTAACTTCTAGTATGATCGCCGGAATAACTTCTTTTTCATCAGGCGCGGACAATTCGTCTAAATACTATTCAGACGATATAGCTCTAGTGCCGGATTTCAAGAACATATCAGCGTTGATGCAATGCACACCAGACGTTTCTTCAGAGGATTGTAACACTTGCTTACGGAAAAACGTTGTCGACTATGATAATTGTTGCCGTGGGCACCAAGGCGGCGTTTTATCACGGGCAAACTGCTTTTTCCGATGGGAAGTGTATCCCTTCTCTGGTGCTATTGATCAGATTAATTTACCGAAGTCACCGCCGCCTTCAATCACACCCCCATCTCCTATAGCCAACATAACCAAGAAAGGAAAGTCCTTGTTGGAAACATTTTCAGAAAAATTTCTTGTTTATTTCTGTTTTTTTTTTTTTTTTTTGGTTTTTGTGTATTTATGTTTTTGATGATAAGTATTTTGTGCAGATAGTAGAATATCAGGAGGGACAATCGCGGCAATTGTTGTTGTTATTGTTGTTACAATAATATTGGTTGTTTTAGGCTTGGTTATTTCCAATAGAAGAAAGCAAAAGCAAGACATGGACCTTCCAAGTGAGTTTTCTTTGTTTGTTTGTCTGTCAGAACCTTGATACCTTCAATTTGAAGTTGTATTTTTTCACGAGCTTAATATATATTCAAATGTTATATGGTTTCAAATGAAGCGGAATCTGTTCAATTCGATTTAAAGACAATTGAATCGGCTACAAGCAACTTTTCCGAACGTAACAAGCTTGGTAAAGGTGGATTTGGTGAAGTTTACAAGGTATATATATACGCTATATGTTGTCCACCTCATTGGCTTCTTTTGTGGAGAATAGGATATGTGCTTAATTAGTAAGTATTTTCAAGGGCATGCTCATGAATGGCACTGAAATTGCGGTAAAGAGATTGTCGAAAACATCAGGTCAAGGTGAAGTAGAGTTCAAGAACGAGGTTGTTGTTGTTGCAAAGCTTCAACACATAAATCTCGTTAGACTTCTCGGTTTTTCGCTACAAGGAGAAGAGAAGTTACTCGTATATGAGTTTGTTTCAAACAAAAGCCTCGATTATTTCCTCTTTGGTATGTAATTTCTTAACTCAAAACAATTTTAGTCTGCTTCTTCTTCTTTTTGTACATAACTATTTATGATTAATTGATCATGTATTTTGCACCAAAAAAAAAAATTGATCATGTATAAATATGCAGATCCTACGAAGAGAAATCAGTTGGACTGGACAATGCGACGCAATATCATCGGTGGGATTACTCGAGGGATTTTATATCTTCATCAAGATTCACGGCTTAAGATCATACATCGTGACCTCAAAGCGAGTAACATTCTCTTAGATGCTGATATGAATCCGAAAATTGCTGATTTTGGAATGGCAAGGATCTTTGGAGTGGACCAAACTGTAGCCAATACAGGAAGAGTGGTTGGAACCTTGTAAGTATCATCTTAAAATGGACTTTGATGATTTTTGATCATTAATTGAACCATTTTTTACTTTCAATATAACTTGTGTTTTTTACAGCGGTTACATGTCTCCCGAGTATGTGACACATGGCCAATTCTCGATGAAATCAGATGTCTATAGCTTCGGAGTATTGATTCTTGAGATCATTAGTGGCAAAAAGAATAGCAGTTTCTACCAGATGGATGGCTTAGTTAACAATTTAGTCACATATGTGAGTAATATTCTAAACTAATTAATAAACTCCCAAACTTTTTTTTGATCGATTCTTATAAAACAAGTAATCATAGTTCTGAATGTATATATTCTACAGGTCTGGAAACTTTGGGAGAACAAATCATTGCATGAGCTCATAGATCCCGGTATCAGAGAAAATTGCACAAGCGATGAAGTCATTAGATACATCCATATTGGGCTGTTGTGTGTTCAAGAAAATCCTGCAGATCGTCCAACAATGTCTACTATTCACCAAATGCTCACAAACAGCTCAATCACTCTGCCTGTGCCTTTGCCACCTGGATTTTTCTTTAGGAACGGACCAGGATCGAACCCATTAGGCCAGAGATTGGAGCCGGGTCAATCGAACAGCAAGTCTTTTGCTTGTTCTGTAGATGAAGCAACAATCACCGATGTTAATCCTCGTTGAATATCCACCAATGTTTTTTTCTTGTCTCCACAAAGGCCCCTTTCACTAATTTAATATCTGTATTTAAAAAAGTTTTTAAAGGGTCATTTTTTCAGGTTGAATTATTCACCATAGAAATTCACTCAGGAAATTTGAAGTGTCTATATTAGTCAAGCATGTCTACAATATTTCGAGTGCTGACTATTATAGTATTTAAACATTTTGTCAACAAAAAAAAAGTTTAGGCCAATTTTGACTTGTATATGCTTTTATAAGGGTAAAACCGTAATAATAAATATTGACGTAGAGAATTTAACTATGTCTTCCACTTAAAATCCAAAGAAGTCAGTGTCATTCGGTAGAAAATTCAGAAGGTGTTGGATATGGGCTTCACCCATTAAATGCCATTTGGCCCAAACAGAGACCCAATCATTTATTGGGCCTGTTGTTTCTCCAAACCAGCCCGTCAAGCTCGGGAGGGTAAAATGGTAATTTACGGGAGAAGCACAAAGGACAAGTCATAAACCTTGTCCTATAAATAAAGGACTAATGATGAGAAGAGAAAGGGGAGAGAATCAGAGAATTATTCGTATATGTGCGTTCGTTGCTCATAGCTCATAACGTATACGTGCGTTCGTTGCTCATAGCTCATAGCGTATACGTGCGTTCGTTACTCATAGCTCATAGCGTATACGTTCGTTGGTTGTTCGTAGTCCTTTGCGTATACCTTCGTTCGTTAGTCATAGTTCTTTGCGTATACGTTCGTTGGTTGTTCGTTGCTCATAGTCTGTACGTTCGTCATTTGCTTCATGTAACTAACCGATCTCGTTCGTCGTTAATAAAGAAGCCACTTCGTTCTCCCCGAAAATCCTATAGTTATTTGTTGTTACAACCTCGGTACAAACAATTGGCGCCCACCGTGGGGCTAGTTCGAAGCTTTTCTTTGGACGAACGACATTGATGTCCCAAGAAGATCAAGACGACATGACGGACACCTCAAGCGATCAAGGAACAGACACGAGCGTACAACCAACGCCCGACGCGATGGTGCTACCTCCGGAGAACCCAGCGGCCGCTCGAGCCGAATCACATCCTATGCGTACCGAACGACATCCAGCCGCACCTGCCACCGTAGCAGCAGTAGCAGCAGCCGAAGTAGCAGACGCTGCCGACAACGCCGCCCTCGGACATGCCGTAGCAGCCAACCGAGGCACCAACCTGGATGACCTTGTGCAAACCATCTTGGACCGACTTGATGGTCAAGACGCGCGGACGACCGAACGGATGGACGCTCTCGTAGCTGCGCAGGTTGCCGCCCAAGCTCAAATTGAACGACTCCGACGACGTAGGCGTGACTCTCAACATCGCGACGACCAGGAAGGACTGCCGTCTCCACGCACCCCTGCTGCCGAACGCTCAGAGAACCAACGCCGCCGGCCGGCGTCGATTATCATAGGATCTGTCGACGAGCATCCTCGCGAAGGCTTGCCGCACGGCCATACCTTGCCAAGCAGCCGAAGTCTCCAAAACCAACCTGCTGAGAGTAGCGACCCAACGCGCGATCTGGAGCTGGAACGTATGGACACAATACTGAAGGAAATGTCATCCAAAATGCACCGAGCCACCAGCTCCGCGCCAGAACTTGAGAAGGTACTGGAGGAGACGCAGCGGTCACCCTTCACAACACGCATCTCAGAAGTACGCGTCCACCATGTCAAAAACAAGGTCAAGCTTATTCCCTACAACGGTCTCACTGACCCGAAGCCTTTCCTGAAGTCTCTCAGTATTGCGATCAACCGCGCCCATTTCTCCGCTGTGGAGCGTGACGCTGGTAGCTGCCAGTTATTCGTGGAAAACCTGATCGAAGACGCGCTAAGCTGGTTCTCACGACTCGAGGCCAATACGATCGACAGCTATCACCAGCTTACCTCCGTTTTCTTGCAACATCACTCAATATTTATGGTTAAGGGTGCTTCGAATGCCGACTTATGGACCATGTCTCAAAAGGATAAAGAGCCGTTGAGAGAATTCATCGAACGATTCAAGAAGGTCGTTTCCAGCATTGTCATAACTGACGATGCCGCGATCGCCGCTCTACGTAACGCATGCTCGTATGAGTCCCGATTCAGAGAAGATCTCGTAATAACTCAACCAGCAACATTGGAGGATGCTCTGCATCGCGCTAATCGATTCATCGAAGTCGAAGAAGAGAAGGCCGCGATGGCAAAACGACAACCCAAAGCATCGAGGTCGAAAGATAAGTCCCATGACGATCACTATGAACCTCATCAACACTACGATAAGGACTATGCTAAAAGTGATAAAGCTAAGAAAGCAGCGACGTATGCCATTGATGGTTCAGACTCACAACCTTCGAAACCATGGAACAAATATTATCGTGAAACAGATCCAAAACGTAATCAAGCGTACTGCGAGCTCCATTAAGTCTCTGGTCACTCAACCGATGAATGCCGACAACTCCAACTATTACTTCTCTCAAAATTCAAAAAAGGCGACCTCGATGTCGAATATTAACGATGCCAAGTAGCCGCTCACAAGGATAATTTATATCATCCAGTTCAAAAGGATGACCATAACAGACACAATGACCGACAGCGAACAGAAGAGCCTCGCCTGAACGAGCGTGCTCGTGATAATGATCGACGACCCGAACCCCCTAAGCGAAACCGTGATGGACCATGGCATGACGATAATCCACCTATTCCGCGGAATCGCATTCACATGATAATGGGCGGTTTGACGACATGTCGAGATTCGGTCCGATCAATCAAAAATTATCGTCGCCAAGCCGAAGTTCACCGTGATTAGATCGCCAATAGCGCACCAGTTCTCGATAATACCGAACCAATCACGTTCACGGAAGCCGAATTAATAATCGAAGAAAGTGCCGTCACCAAAGTCCTCATTGGCACGGGCAGCTCGATTAATGTTATTTTCAAGGATGTTCTCATTCAAATGGGAGTAGATTTTCGATCGACCGAACATAACGTCCAACCATTACCTGGCTCTGACGGAGACACGGTCATGACTGTCGGCACTATCATGCTGCCAATTTACGTCGGTGGAATGATGCACTGCTTCAATTTTGCTGTCGTCGATAAACCAATCGTTTATAATGTCATCCTCGGTACCCCATAGTTGTACAAAATGAAGGCTGTCGCATCTACTTACCATCAATGCGTCAAATTTCCGACCGTACATGGAATCTACACGTTGAGGGGTGATCCGCTGGTAGCACGTACCTGCTTCATAATCGAGCGCCAGCTACGGAACATAAGGGCTTTCGTGATTGCCAAACCTGCTCAGCAATGCAACGCGCAATCTATCCCACCAACCGAATCTATGATCCAAGTCAATATCGATACACGTGATCCTATTCGATGCGTTAGTATCGGTTCCGACCTACCGATCCAAGATTATTGTGACTCACAACTTGTTGCCAATCAATTCAGTGGCGATTATGAAGCCAAAAATGACCGAATGGACGCTTACCTCAAAGTCGTCCGTGACCTATCCCGCAACTTTGAACTATTTGAACTCAACAAGATTCCGCGAAGCGATAATGCGCCTGCCGATGCGCTACTGTACTTGCATTTACGTCTGATCCCGACCTTCGTTGCATCATCCTTGTCGAAAGCATCGATCAGCCTAGCATCGATCTAATTATTGCAGCATCCGCACCGCCTGTGCCAACTATCGGCCCTAACGTACATCCGATCATCTACTCGCTCAACAAACTAACGGCTTCAACTTGTTTCGCAATCACTCAACTTCTTCTACCAAATAATGTATCTACAAACACTCCACAAGCCGACACGACCGACTATAACTGGCAAACAGAAATCCGCAACTATATTGCCGACGGTATCGTGCCGACCGACAAATGGGCAGCTTGACGTCTACGAGCACGCAGCACGCAGTACACACTGTTTGACGGTAATCTTTGTCGTTGGAACGCTGCCGGAGTACTCCTCTCCTGCATCTCCGGTGACGCGACTCTCCAAGTTATGCGTGAGATCCATGAAGGCGCCGGTGGCAATCATTCCGGAGGTCGAGCGCTAGCACTCCGAATCCGCAAACATGGCCACTATTGGCCCACCATGATTTCGGACTGCAAGAAGTTTGTCGCTCGTTGTGAAAAATGTCAGCGTCACGCTCCCATCGTTCATGCACCAACAGAGCTCTTACAAACCGCAACACCTCCATACCCATTCATGCGGTGGACAATGGACATCGTCGGACCCTTTCCTGCATCCCGTCAAAAGAAGTACCTTCTGATCATGATGGATTATTTCACTAAATGGGCCGAGGTGGAGTCATATGCTCGTATTCAGTCAAAGTTCAAAGGATTCTGCGCAAACTGGCGTATCCGTCTAAGGAAGCCC
The DNA here is from genome assembly GCA_019202795.1 of Arabidopsis thaliana x Arabidopsis arenosa. Lineage (NCBI taxonomy): Eukaryota > Viridiplantae > Streptophyta > Magnoliopsida > Brassicales > Brassicaceae > Arabidopsis > Arabidopsis thaliana x Arabidopsis arenosa. Next base: position 7,341,603 of record CM032924.1, read on the forward strand.
ACACCTCGTTACCCCCAAGGAAACGGCCAGGCTAAGGCGACGAACAAAACCATCATTGATGGCCTCAAGAAGTGCCTCAAAAAAAAAAAAAGGTCCATGGGCCGACGAACTTGATGGTGTATTGTGGTCGCACCGCACCTCTCCACCCCGAGGGACTAGCCAAACGCCTTTCTCGCTTGCTTATGGGCTGGAAGCTATGGCACCATCTGAAGTCGGCCTTTCCACGATTAGACGATCCATGCTCGTCCAGGATCCTTCACTCAACGACAAAATTCTCTTCGATAACCTCGACACCATCGAAGAACAGCGCGACCAAGCCCTCCTTTGCATTCAGAACTACCAGTAGGCCGCGGCAAAATTTTACAACAAGAAGGTAAAATCTCGATACTTTACCGAAGGTGATCTCGTACTCCGCAAGGTTTTCGTAAATACCGTCGAAATAAATGCTGGAAAGTTAGGCGCTCATTGGGAAGGCCCCTACTTAGTCTCCAAAGTCGTCAAACCTGGCGTCTACGAACTCTTAACGATGGACGGCACTCCTATTCCTCGTTCATGGAATTCCGCAAATCTCAAACGCTACTACTACTAGCGCCTCCCTCGCAAAAAAAAAAAAAAAAAAAAAAAAAAAAAAAAAAAAAAAAACCGGTACGTAGGCAGCCCTTCCCGGGCACAGCTATAACAAAAAAAAAAAGCCACAAGTATAAATCAACGCCGACATACTTAACACGAGTTTTTTTGAACGAGTCCGTCTCGACGATTGATCTACTCTTACATCGTCCAAACGTCACAAGTATAAATCAACGCATACATACTTAACACGAGCTTTTTCGAACGAGTCCGTCTCGACGATTGATCTGCTCTCACATCGTCAAATCACAAGTATAAATCAACGCCAACGTACTTAACAAACGAGCTCTTTCGAACGAGTCCGTCTCGACGATTGACTAGCTCCCACATCGTCTCCCTGGCCAGGAGTTCGATTTAAACGCGTTCCACATGGATGCAGTGGCGAAATAATCCACATCCTTACTTCGGTAAGGACTAAAAGCCGAGCCAGTCTCGCATTAGCTAGCAGGCGGCCGAATCATAATAAGCCAAGCTCCGGCTTGCACGTTCTTGCCGACCTCATAGCACCCACAGGATAAGCCGGACACCAGAACCGCACCTATATAGTACGACGAGTCCGCCTCGTCTACTTTCCACTAAGTTCATCGTTTCGGCTCAAACGTATACAGGATAAGTCAAGAGACGTCTTGCCCCATAATACGTTTCGAAACTAAGCTTAAAACGCCAAGGATGCCTCGCACAAAATCAGCCGAGGATAACCTTGCATAAAAATGACAAAGGCATAAACAGCTTCTCTCAGCACGTAAAAATCAAACGAGTAGACGGGATAAGCCGAGCTGCAGATCGCACCTTGTCATCAATAAAAAGAAGCTGCTACAACAGCGATACGACCGTAGTCCACTCAAACATCCAAAATACAACAAAACCCAACAGAGGGCCAACTATACACAATCCTGATCCATTTCCAAGCGGGACCCGTTTTAAACAACGAAGCCCCAAAACAAGCGACCTTTCCCAAACATCTCCAACAGGATTCGCGCTAACTTCGCATTCCGTAACCTCGTCGCCTCCATGTTCACCACTCTCTATAGACTCATTGAATCAACGATGCTCTTCAAGTTGTCTCAGAGTCTTTCCGATGCCACAATTGGCAACCGCGGAAACTAATCCAAATAAACTATCAAACTCTCCCAAAGTCTCCGTCATCAATTTCACCGGAATATTCCACTAAATCGCGACCATCGAAGTCCTCGGTTGACAAGTCAAACTCATCATTCACCCCATAGTATGCTCCTTAGTTCGCTACGTCACCGTTCGTACCTAACCATTCACGATCCATCGTCAAAACCAAGGAACGAACCACTTGTCACGCCGAACGAAAACAGGTGACGCCGAACGACCGCGGGTCACGCCAAACAAACCGCGGGTCACGCCGAACGAACCACTTGTCACGCCGAACGACCGCGGGTCACGCCGAACGAAAACAGGTGACGCCGAATGACCGCGGGTCACGCCGAATGAACCGCGGGTTACGCCGAACGAACCACGGGTCGCGCTGAACGACCGCGGGTCACGCCGAACGACCGCGGGTCACGCCGAACGAACCACGGACCAAGTTCGCCGAACCACGGACCAAGTTCGCCTAACCACGGCTCTCCACCGCCGAACCACGGTTTCCTTCACCGACCACGGTCTTTCTCGACAAACCACGGTCCTTCTCGCCGAACCGCGGTCCTTCTCGCCGAACCACGGACCGAGCTCGCCGAACCACGGTCCTTCTCGCCGAACCACGGACCAAGTTCGCCGAACCACGGACCAAGTTCGCCTAACCACGGTTCTCCGCCGATCCAATCCGACGAACCAAAGCTCACCAATCCACTTTCTTCGCCAAACTACCCACAACCAAGGAAACAAGGAGAGAAAGCAAAAAGGATAAGGGAAAGAGCTCTGCGCTCCTCGAAAAACGTGCCCTCAGCACAAATCACAAGAACGAGCTCCGCGCTCCTCCAAAAACGTGCCCTCAGCCCAAATCTCCTGAAAGAGCTCCGCGCTCCTCCAAAAACGTGCCCTCGGCACAAATCTCCTGAAAGAGCTCCGCGCTCCTCCAAAAACGTGCCCTCGGCACAAATCTCCTGAAAGAGCTTCGTGCTCCTCGAAAAACGTGCCCTCGGCACAAATCACAAGAACGAGCTCCGCGCTCCTCCAAAAACGTGCCCTCGGCCCAAATCTCCTGAAAGAGCTCCGCGCTCCTCCAAAAACGTGCCCTCGGCACAAATCTCTTGAAAAAGCTCTGCGCTCCTCGAAAAACATGCCCACGGCACAAATCACCGGAAAAAGCCATGCGCCTCTGTTTATGCCAAATCAACATATATCCAATTCAGAAGATACGTTCACCAGACTCAAGAAAACTCTCGTCTGCTGGACTAAGGGGGGGGCTTATTGTTGGATATGGGCTTCACCCATTAAATGCCATTTGGCCCAAACAGAGACCCAATCATTTATTGGGCCTGTTGTTTCTCCAAACCAGCCCGTCAAGCTCGGGAGGGTAAAATGGTAATTTACGGGAGAAGCACAAAGGACAAGTCATAAACCTTGTCCTATAAATAAAGGACTAATGATGAGAAGAGAAAGGGGAGAGAATCAGAGAATTATTCGTATATGTGCGTTCGTTGCTCATAGCTCATAACGTATACGTGCGTTCGTTGCTCATAGCTCATAGCGTATACGTGCGTTCGTTACTCATAGCTCATAGCGTATACGTTCGTTGGTTGTTCGTAGTCCTTTGCGTATACCTTCGTTCGTTAGTCATAGTTCTTTGCGTATACGTTCGTTGGTTGTTCGTTGCTCATAGTCTGTACGTTCGTCATTTGCTTCATGTAACTAACCGATCTCGTTCGTCGTTAATAAAGAAGCCACTTCGTTCTCCCCGAAAATCCTATAGTTATTTGTTGTTACAACCTCGGTACAAACAGAAGGTATGGGTTATATATTAATGATAAGAACCACTAGTAACCAACGACACCAGTCACACGTTTTTCTAAAGAAAACAAAAAAATGGCAAAGAAGAGTTGTGTATCAATCCTCTGTTTCTTCTTCTTCATTTTAAGCTTCAGTTTCATTTCTGTTTTTGCACAACAAACGTGTGACCAAACTGCTGGTAGTTTCAAACCCAATAGTACTTATGATAACAACCGCCGTCTCATCCTCTCCACCTTAGCTTCTAACGTCACGGCTCATGACGGCTACTTCAACGGTTCGATCGGGCTTGGTTCAGACCGAGTGTACGCCATGGGGATGTGCGCTCCAGGTGCTAAACCTGATGTTTGCTCCGACTGTATTAAGACCACATCAGAGGGATTACTACAGATCTGTTTGAACCAGACCGACGCTTTCTCATGGTCAGGTGAAGAAACCCTTTGCCTTGTTCGCTACTCTAGCAAGTCATTCTCCGGGCTAGTCTTGGAGCCGTCTAATGAATTCTTCAATATCAATGACATAAGAAAAGAAGACCAGAAGGAATTTGATAGTGTATTTTATGGGTTAATGTTTCGTACAATCCAAGGAGCATCTTCATCGGTGAGAAACAATTCGTCGTCTACTTCTTCTTCTTTACTATTTTCTGGTAAATATTATGCAAAGGATGTAGCTCCTGAACCAGTTTATGGGAACATATCGGTGGTGATGCAATGCACTCCAGATGTTTCTTCAAAGGATTGTAAACTTTGCCTTGAGAGAAGTCTTGATTACTATAAGAAATGGTTCTATGGGAAGAGAGGCACCATTATATTGCGGCCAAGTTGCTTTTTCCGGTGGGAATTGTATACTTTCTTTGGTGCTTTTGATAGTATTAATGCCAGACACCCACCGCCTCCTTCACTCCCACTTCCACCGCCCCCTGTACCCAACCTAACCAATATAACCAAGAACAATGGCAAGTCCTTTTGGTAACATTTCAGAGCAAATTTGTCACAATTTTTCTGCTTTGTGTAATTATGTTGTTGGTGCTTTGTGTTTTGTGCAGATAAAAAAACCTCAGGAGGAACTATCGCGGCGATTGTTGTTGTTATTGTTGTTGCAATAATACTGATTGTTGTAGGCTTGTTTATTTGCAAGAGAAGAAAGCAAAAGCAAGAAATTGAACTTCCAAGTGAGTTTTTTCCTTTGTTTGGTTTCTGTTTTTAGACCTTAAAATTGAAGTGGAACTTTTTAACGAGCTTAATAGTGGTTTTCAATGAAGCGGAATCTGTTCAATTTGATTTAAAGACAATTGAAGCAGCAACGAACAACTTTTCTGAGCATAACAAGCTTGGTTCAGGTGGTTTTGGTGAAGTTTACAAGGTATATACGCTCTCTGTCCACCTCACTTACTTCTTTTGTGAAGAGTAGGATGTGCTTAATTTGTAAATATTTTCAAGGGTATGCTTTTGAATGGGACTGAAATTGCGGTAAAAAGATTGTCCAAAACATCAGGACAAGGTGAAGTAGAGTTCAAGAACGAGGTTGTTGTTGTTGCAAAGCTTCAACACATAAATCTCGTTAGACTTCTCGGGTTTTCGCTACAAGGAGATGAGAAGTTACTCGTCTATGAATTTGTTCCAAACAAAAGCCTCGATTATTTCCTCTTCGGTCTGTTAGTTCTAACTAGAAATATACTTTTTTCTGTTTTTTTTGTACATAGCTAAGTATGATTAACTGATTATGTATGAACATGCAGACCCTAACAAGAGAAATCAGTTGGACTGGACAGTGCGGCGCAACATTATCGGTGGGATAACTCGAGGAATTCTATATCTTCATCAAGATTCACGCCTCAAAATCATACATCGTGATCTCAAAGCGAGTAACATTCTCTTAGATGCGGATATGAATCCGAAAATTGCTGATTTTGGAATGGCAAGGATCTTTGGAGTGGACCAAACTGTAGCCAATACAGCAAGAGTAGTTGGAACCTTGTAAGTATATACTTGTATGGACCTGATAAAGTTCAATCAATGAACCCTTTAGCTTCCAAGTAACTTGTGTTTTTTTGTAGCGGTTACATGTCTCCCGAGTATGTGACACATGGCCAATTTTCGATGAAATCAGATGTCTATAGCTTTGGAGTATTGATTCTTGAGATCATTAGTGGCAAAAAGAATAGCAGCTTCTACCAGATGGATGGTTTAGTTAACAATTTAGTCACATATGTGAGTAATTCTAAACTAATAAACTCCCATACTTTCTTTGATTCTCTTAAAAGTTAAAAACACTAATCATAGTTCTGAATGTATATATTCTACAGGTCTGGAAACTTTGGGAAACCAAATCATTGCATGAGCTCATAGATCCCGTTATCAAAGAAGATTGTAAAAGCGATGAAGTCATTAGATACATTCATATTGGGCTGTTATGTGTGCAAGAAAATCCTGCAGATCGACCAACAATGTCGACGATTTACCAAGTGCTCACAACCAGCTCAATTACTCTGCCTGTGCCTCAGCCACCTGGATTTTTCTTCAGGAACGGACCAGGATCGAACCCGTCAAGCCAGGGATTGGTGCCGGGTCAATCGAGCAGCAAGTCTTTTACTAGTTCTGTAGATGAAGCAACAATCACCTATGTTACGCCTCGTTGAAAATCTAGCATGTTCGGTTTGGTTTTTGATGTTGCCTCAAAATAACAGATAGATAATGCCACACGTCCAGAAATCTCGTTTCTCAATCTATCACTTTTTTTTTTTCATTTTTTTTTTTTTCATCTCAATCTATCACTTTGATCCCGAAACGTTTAGACTTTAGATAATAAATTGTTTATAGTTTGCCCAAAAAAAAAAGAAAAAAAAATATTGTTTTATGTACCTTTAACTGACGATGGAGGTGCGACAAAGAAAGGTCGGGGTTAGACATGAGCACTAGAACTACATCAAGAGTTCATGAGTTCATTTTTGGTCACTAGAACTAAAAAACATGTTGAATATCTTTTCGAGGTTAGACAATTATGAGAAGAAATTTCCCAAACATATGATTTTCTTTTTGGTCTTTGAAATTTCCAACATTTTTTTTGCCCAAATTATCTTTAATTTTTCGTTTATTATATATTTTTAAAATAATTTCATCGGCCTAAGTCAAAGTTTAGATGTTGACTTTCAAAGCTTATGAAGTTCAATTTTTGACCCCTTTTTTTTTTGGTAGGATTTTTTTGACCTTTTTCTCATAATTACGGGAGGTAAATAAGATTTTTTTTTTATATAACAGAAAAAAGGATGTATCATTATTAAAAACTAAAAAATATTAGGTCGAATCCAGAATAACACTGTAAAATTTTGATGTTATTTTTCACTAGGTGACTGGTGCCTGGTGGACTGGCTGCGTAGATGGCGATTCACTTTCAGTGGGAGCTATTGTGGGAATTGTGGTTGCGACCATGGCCATCGTCTTGCTGCTGCTCACTCTTGTTTGCTTTTTACCGGAGGAGAAAAATTGATTTCCAATGTGAGTTTTGTTGTTCTATGTGGTCTTGAAATTGCTCTGTTTTATCAGAGAGAGTTATTTATTGTTCCTCAGCTAGAGATAATGTTAAAAAGGAAAAAAAAAAAGTGAATTTCAGTTTTAGATTGTTACATTTTTGCCGTGCACCTGGTGATGATATTACAGCTACACATTCATTACAATTCGATTATAAGGCGATTGAAGCTGCAACTGATAAGTTTCCGAGGAGTAACACCCTACGTCAAGGTGGATTTGGTGAAGTTTACAAGGTATTTTAACTTCTTGCAACTTTTTGATTCTGTTACTTCACTTAAAAGTTTGAAACTTTGTACCAATATGGGTTTGGTTCATTTTCTTTCACGGTAATACTTCCAAATGGCAAGTTCTTGACTGATCATTAAATTTTGTTACCAGGCTTGGAGGGTGTGGAGAAGTGGGTCCGGTCACCCTTAGAACTAGTGGATCCAACTTGTAGAGAATTATCAGAGCAAAGAAGTGAGGAGATGCATCCAAATCCAACAGATCCTCCCAACTTGTCAACAATCAACCTGTTGCTCACTAGAAATATCTTAAATTTACCTGTTAGGTTGTTCCTCAACCACCAAGAACGAGATGGCCTCGAGTCTAGCCAATCAGAGTACTTGTGTCATTTGTGACTTGAATATTCATGTAAGTTCTCCTACACTAAGTTGTGACTGAAATTAGACGAATTTGATGAATGTATGAGTGTAATCTAAACCGGTTAATTTACTACACCGTAACTGATGGCTCCTTCTCTCGTACCGAATCAGCTTTTGTGGATTCTCTGTTTTCACTCAACGCAGTTTAGGAATTACTGAAAATAGGTTTTAATTTTTCTGTGTAAACTCCATTGAGCATCTTTCACCACTCAGGATAGTGGAGTTACTAGGTAGATTTCTCTGCTTTAAAATTTGGTGTCATCGAAGTAAATGACTCCACTTCTTACCATCATGTTCCTCATTTCCATATCTGTCATATATAAAATTTGGAGGCATGTCAAAGAGATAAGAATTGTGAAGCAGATAATGAGCCCTTGTATCTGTCTTGCTCTGTTTCATCCAATTAATTGATGATCGTTACCATTTTGTTTTCGTTCTTTATGTTACTTTGTCTAAATGTTTATTTTTTTGTTTGCTAGAAATGTTGCATCATCTCAACATAGGAGATTCTACAACGTGTTCTTATAGGTGCCACATGATTCATTCATATAGTTGCATCAATCTTTGTAGAAGTACTAATTTGTTGACTACTCTTGACTTAAAGCAGAAATTGCACACTAGTCAACCCAATAAACATTGAAAAAGACACAGGGACCAATGGGTCAAGAACAACTTGCAATGGAAATTTAATTGATGGACATTAATATATGCTTATAGATATACACACTTGCTTGCTATTCTAACTCAAACAACATCTGTATGATCTTGAAAATGAAACTGAAGAATCTCTTGCCAATCTTCTTGTCTTTCATTGTAGGCTTTCCTGTTGTGTCTGCACACAAATGCGGGGAAACCGGGTTTTTTATACTCCATGGTAAGTTTGATACAAACCGTGGCCTTCTCCTCTCTTCTCTCGCTTCTAATGTATCAGCTCAAGGCGGCTTCTACAATTCTTCGGTTGGACAAGGTTCCGATCGGGTGTACGCTGTGGGGATGTGCATCCCGGGTACTGAACCAAAGGTTTGCTCAAACTGTATCGACCTTGCGTCTGCTGAGTTGATGGAGAAATGTCCCAACCAGACAGAAGGCCTCCTCTGGTTCGAAAAGGAGACTCTTTGTATGATACGTTACTCCAACCGTTTCTTTTATGGGTCCCTCGACATGGGACCAAGTTATAAGGTGTACAATACTGCAGCTTTCCAAGTCAACTTGACAGAGTTTGATAATATATGGGAGACTTTGATGCTTCGTGTGATAGCCGAAGCTACCTAATCGTCAAACCCAAAGTACTATGGTGCTGGCATACAAAAAATTGGGACTTCGCGAAACATCTACGCTTTCGTGCTATGCAGTAAAGATATATCTCCATGGAACTGCGCCAAATGTTTAAGACAGAATGTAGATGACTATAAGTCGTGCTGCAGTGGGAAACAAGGTGGCCTTACTCTGAGGCTGAGCTGTTTCATGGAATGGGATCTCTATCCATTCTTTGGAGTTTTCGAGAATAAGACTTCGCTAACTCCTCCTCGTGAAAAAGGTAGAATCTCAGAACTATCATGTCTAGCTCAGAACTAGTAACGTAGAGTTCAAGCTAGATTAATAAGTGTTGCTCTGTTCCTGTCATTAAATATGTTCACACCGCCTTGTGAGCTACACTTATTAATCTAGCTTGAACTCTACGTTACTACTTTTTTAGTCCCATATTTTCCCTTGACTGCAATAAGCATATGTGATTTGGGCTTTGTTCAGATGGCGGAAAGATTTCTACAGGAATTATCATGGGAATCATTGTTGTTCTCGCCTTGGTGATCAGTGTGCTGCTTGCTCTAGGGTTTTCTCTTTGTAGGAGGAGAAAAGCGGACCAAGAATTTGCAACTGAAAGTGAGTTCTTCATCATTTGGCACAAAGACATATTTATGTTAAATTATGAGTTCAGGGTAGCAACGTTTTCAATTCTGTTCTTCTCAGATGGTTATATCTCATTTGCAGGTAGGTCAATGACGACTTATAGGACTGCTCCACCAGATGATGGTAAGAGACTACACGGCTCTTTCCGCTAAAAACTTTTAATGTCCCTTGGACATGAGCATAACACCATGTATGCTTTCAGCTTCAGATGATATTACAACTTCAGGTTCACTTCAATTCGATTTTAAAGCAATTGAATTTGCAACAAATAATTTTCAGAAGAGTAACAAGCTTGGTCATGGTGGATTTGGTGAAGTTTACAAGGCATAATTTCTTCAACTTTCTCAACTACTAGTTTGTGTTATAAACTTAGTTGCCAAAAAACGATAAGAATTTCTGATAGTGAGTGAAGATCAAATGAATTGACAGGGAACATTCCCAAATGGAACCGAAGTTGCTGTGAAGAGGTTGTCTAAAACTTCAGGTCAAGGTGAAGAAGAGTTCAAGAACGAGGTGCTTCTTGTAGCAAAGCTCCAACATAGAAATCTGGTTAGACTTCTCGGGTTCTCTGTCGAAGGAGAAGAAAAGATACTCGTCTACGAGTTTGTGGCCAACAAAAGTCTCGATTTTTTCCTTTTCGGTAAAAACTATATAATATATAGGCTTATATTCTCTGAAACCTCTGTTTTTGATCTCATAGGCATAGTCTAATGGCTCTATATACATTGGATGTGCAGACCATAAAAAGAGGGGTCAGCTGGATTGGAAGAAACGATACAACATTATTGGGGGAATCACTCGTGGGCTTTTATATCTTCATCAAGATTCACGACTCACAATCATACATCGTGACCTTAAAGCGAGTATGTTGGAATTGTATCCTTGATTGAACCTACAAAAGAGAAAATAAGAAGCCAAGAGAAGATGATGGCGAAGGAGGAAGAAGAAGAAGAAGAAGTCGTGAAAGAGAGGTCAACAACATATGAAGAAGAAGACACAAGTCAACAAAAGAAGGTTGGGCTTTGTGTGTTTTGTAATAATGTTAGTATTGGGCTATTAGTTAAGTTAGGCCCAAAAGAGAAAGAGTGTTGTTGTTAGTCTAAAGCATAGCTAAGGACTCAAGTATAGTAGTTGTTAAGGTTGCTTGTGTAAGTGAACTTTAGGTAATGATGTCTAGAAGTAAGGTCTAGGTCTAAGTAGAAGCATGGGTGCAAGTGTGAGTGTAAGAGTGTAGCAACTAGTATAAGTGTGTGTGTAAGGTGTTGTAAGAAAGTATCCTTTGATCCAATTAATAAAATGTAGAAGATTAAAGAAGATGGTTCTTTGTTTTTCTCTCTAAACAAACGAACAAGATAAAGAGTGTGAGAGATAGAGAGAAAGAAAACAAAACCTTTGTGAGAGAAGTGAGAAATCCAACATGGTATCAGAGCTGTAGTTATCCTTGGAGCCTATTCAAGAAAGAAGGATGGGTCCATGAGAGAAGTTACCTCTAAGCCGTGAGGAAGAAGAAGATGGAGGAGTTGAAGAAGCTCCAAAGCTGAAAGATCCCTGGAGCCTACATCAAGAAGAAGAAAGGTGAGGCCGAGAGGGAGAAGATGCCAGTCTAAGAGGGACTGAAAAGAAGAAGAAAAGGCACAGCACAAAAGGCTGTGAGAGGAGGAAGAGATGATGCAGCCCGAGATGGTGCTGAAGGAAAAAGAAGAAAAAAGGGACAAAAAGAGAGCAAAAGCTGAGATTATGTCGGAGAAGAAGAGAAGGAAAGAGATGTGGTGACAAGGGCACCACCAACCTACACAAACTCTTTCACACCGTACCTTAGAGAAGGAGGGCTTCAGGTGCATCCAAGTAGACGTGGAGATCTTCTGGAAGAAGCAATGAAGACAACGGTGTGGAGATGGTGTTGTGAAAGGTGATGAATTCAATCCTTCTTCGACATTGTATTGGTGAAGCTTGAAGATGCTTGTTGAAGTTTCAGAATCCATGTGGTTCTTAAGCTGAAACAAGAGAAAGAGAAGCTAAGGTTAGAAGACCGAAGTGGAGGTGAAGAATCAAACAAACCAAGTCCGAAAAAAGCGGAGGTTGATGATTCAAGAAACCAATCAAGCTAAGGTTAAAAACCAAGGTGGAAGATTCAAAGAGCCAAATAATCTGAGGCAAAGAAAGCAAGGGTGATGACTTGAGGAGAAGCCAACCATACTACGGTAGTGAAAGCCGAGGTGGTGGTTCAAGTCAGAGAAAAAGTGTCCTAAAGCTAATGCCAAAGGTGATGGTTCGGAGAATCAAAAACAGAGTGAAGAGGCTGGTGATAACAGGAGGACACCAAGCAAAGAAAAAGCTCACCTAAAGAGAAAGGGAGCAGCCGGTTGCAATGTCAGCCGAGCAAGAAGACGTGAGGAAGCTCACGGAGAAGATGCAGAAGAAGACTGAGGAGAAAACCCGTCAAAACGACGGCAATAAAATTTTGAAGAAGAAGATGCTGGACTCAGGAAGATTCCGAGCCAGAGGAAGAGCGAGAAGTTGAGCGTACCAGCGACTACGTCAACCTCGTGATGGGATTCGCACAGAGAAGAAGAAGAAGCAAAGGGATTCAAAATCCCTAAATTGGAATTGGAAATTTCAATCAAGGATCCAAGAGGGAGTGTTGGAATTGTATCCTTGATTGAACCTACAAAAGAGAAAATAAGAAGCCAAGAGAAGATGATGGCGAAGGAGGAAGAAGAAGAAGAAGAAGTCGTGAAAGAGAGGTCAACAACATATGAAGAAGAAGACACAAGTCAACAAAAGAAGGTTGGGCTTTGTGTGTTTTGTAATAATGTTAGTATTGGGCTATTAGTTAAGTTAGGCCCAAAAGAGAAAGAGTGTTGTTGTTAGTCTAAAGCATAGCTAAGGACTCAAGTATAGTAGTTGTTAAGGTTGCTTGTGTAAGTGAACTTTAGGTAATGATGTCTAGAAGTAAGGTCTAGGTCTAAGTAGAAGCATGGGTGCAAGTGTGAGTGTAAGAGTGTAGCAACTAGTATAAGTGTGTGTGTAAGGTGTTGTAAGAAAGTATCCTTTGATCCAATTAATAAAATGTAGAAGATTAAAGAAGATGGTTCTTTGTTTTTCTCTCTAAACAAACGAACAAGATAAAGAGTGTGAGAGATAGAGAGAAAGAAAACAAAACCTTTGTGAGAGAAGTGAGAAATCCAACAGAGTAACATTCTCTTAGATGCTGATATGAACCCGAAAATTGCGGATTTTGGAATGGCAAGGAATTTCAGAGTGGACCAGACTGAGGACAATACAGGAAGAGTTGTTGGAACATTGTAAACAATTGTCCATTTCACTTACATTCTCCATCCTTTTTTTTTTTTTTTTTTTTTCTGATAAAACTGAAAGTGATATGTCCTGTGTTTTGCAGCGGTTACATGCCTCCCGAGTATGTGGCGAATGGGCAGTTCTCGATGAAATCTGATGTTTATAGTTTCGGAGTTTTGACTCTGGAGATTATTGTTGGCAAGAAGAATAGTAGCTTCCACCAGCTAGATGGTTCAGTAGGCAACTTGGTCACTTATGTTAGTATTACAAAGCTAATGCAATCTTTAACTTTCCTACTCTTTTAACTATCTATGATCATGTTTCTAAACATTGGTTACTTGCAAAATGACTTAACAGGTCTGGAGGCTTTGGAACAATGAATCATTATTGGAACTCGTAGACCCGGCCATGGGAGAGAATTATGATAAAGATGAAGTCATTAGATGCATCCATATCGGGTTATTGTGCGTTCAAGAAAATCCTGCAGATCGTCCAACCATGTCCACAGTATTTCAGATGCTCACTAATACTTCAATTACTCTACCTGTGCCTCAACCACCTGGATTTGTCTTTAGGGTCAAATCAGAGCCAAACCCATTAGCCGAGAGATTGCAACCTGGTCCGTCTACTACCATGTCTTTTACTTGTTCCATTGATGATGCATCAATCACAAATGTTGATCCTCGTTAAAATTATAGGTTAATGATAAAATATATATATATCCTTTCATAACACAAAGCCTTTGGAGTACTTGTGTTGTGTGTGAGTTCTCCTATACTAATTTGTTACTGAAATTAGAAAAAATTATTTTGAATGTATTTCAAACCAGTTAATTTACTAAACCGGGAATTTAAGCTATTGTTGACTGATGGTTCCTTCTCTCGTTTCTGAGTCACATTTTGAGAAATTCTCTATTTTTGCTCAAGTCAGTTTTGGTTGCTAATTGCTGCTTTCTCTGCGCAGTTACCGGGCAGATTGCTCTGCTTTACCCTACCAATTGACGAATTTTCCATGGACCATTTTCCTTTTTGCTATCTTTATGTCACTTAGTCTGAATGTTTTTGGCTTATCTCATCGTCCAAGTGTGCATTATCTCTGCCTTTAGAAGATGCTATAACGTGTTCTTCTGGTTCAAGGTGCCACATGATTCATTCATATAATTACAACAATCTGAACTTTGTATTTGGCGTTTTTCATGTACCAATTTGTTTACTATGCTTGATTCAACAATAAATTGCTCAAGAGTCAACCCAATAATCATTGACTTAAGACTTGGACCAACGCGTCATGGCCACATACGTGTTTCATGGACATAAATATATGCATATATACATACTAACATACATACACACTTGTTAGCTATCCTAATCCCAAACAACATCTCTATGATATTAAAAATGAAACTGAAAAATCTCTTGCCATTCTTCTGGTTTTTCCTTGTAAGCTTTTCTATTTCATCTGCACAAAAATGCGGGAAAACTGGTTTATTCAAACCCAACGATAAGTATGATACAAACCGTCACATTCTCCTCTCTTCTCTAGCTTCTAATGTCTCAGCTCGAGGCGGCTTCTACAATGCTTCGATTGGACAAGGACCTGATCGAGTGTATGCTTCTGGGACGTGCATCCAAGGTTCTGAACCAGAGCTTTGCTCAGCTTGTATCGACTCTTCTTTTAATAGGTTGATAAATAAATGTCACAACCAGACAGAAGCCCTAGATTGGAGCTCCTTTAACGAGGAGTATCCTTGTATGATACGTTACTCCAACCGTTCGTTTTTCGGATCACTCGAGATGACACCATTTTTTAAGAATTACAATGCTACAGATTTACATGTCAACTTGACAGAGTTTTATCAAGAATGGGAAGCTTTGATGCTTGGTGTGATATCCGATGCTATCTCGCCGCCCAACCCAAAATACTACGGTGCCGGCACAAGAAAGATTGGGATCCAAACCGTCTACGCTTTTGTTCTATGTAGTAAGGATATATCTCCATGGAACTGTTCCAGATGTTTAAGAGGGAATGTGGATAACTATAAGTTGTCCTGCAGTGGGAAAACTCGTGGCCATAGTTTCACGCCAAGCTGTTATATGCGATGGGATCTCTATCAGTTCTATGGATTTATTGAGTATAAGGCTTCTCCCACGCTTCTTCATTTAAAAGGTAGAATCACATAACTATTTTTTCCAGTTATGGTTTTCGTATTATTTTAGCTAACAATGATGGATGTTTGTCTGCTCTGTTCTTGTAGTCAAATCTGTTCACACCGCTGGTGAGTTACACTCATTAATCTTGCTTGAAACCTACGGTTCTAGCTTTTAGTCTCATATTTTCCCTTAAGCGCAATAATGGTAGGTGACTTTGCCTTGTTCAGATGGCGGAAAGATTTCTATAATAAATATCCTCGGAATCACCGTTGCTTTCGCCTTTGTGATCACTATACTGCTTGCTCTAGGGTATGCTCTTTCTAGGAGAAGAAAAGCGTACCAAGAATTTGCAACTGAAAGTGAGTTTTTCATTGGCTCGCTCCAAGACACATTTTTATATCAATTATGAGTTCAGGACATAGACGTTTTTAAATTTTACATATTGTCGTCTATTTCTCTGTTCTTCTCAGATGGTTATATTTTATTTGCAGGGAGGTCAATGACGACTTATGGTACTGCACCACCAGATGATGGTAAGAGACTATACGGCTCTTTGCATTAAAACTGTTAATGACCCTTGGATACGTTTCAGCATAACACTATGTATGATTTCAGCTGCGGATGATATCACAACTTCAGGTTCACTTCAATTTGATTTTAAAGCAATTGAAATTGCAACAAATAATTTCCAGAAGAATAACAAGCTTGGTCATGGTGGATTTGGTGAAGTTTACAAGGCATAATTTCTTCAACTTTCTCAACTACTAGTTTAATTTGTGTTATAAACTTAGTTGCCAAAAAAAAAAAGATAAGAATTTCTGATAGTGAGTAAAGATCATATGAATTGACAGGGAACGTTCCCAAATGGAACAGAAGTTGCTGTGAAGAGGTTGTCTAAAACTTCTGGTCAAGGTGAAGAAGAGTTCAAGAACGAGGTGCTTCTTGTAGCAAAGCTCCAACATAGAAATCTGGTTAGACTTCTCGGGTTCTCTGTCGAAGGAGAAGAAAAGATACTCGTCTACGAGTATATGCCAAATAAAAGTCTTGACTATTTTCTCTTTGGTAAGAAACATATGATATATAGGATTATATTCTCTGAAACCTTTGTTTTTGATCTCTTACGCATAGTCTAATGGCTCTATACGTTGGATGTGCAGACCATAAGAAGAGGGGTCAGCTGGATTGGAGACAACGATACAACATAATCAGGGGAATAACTCGAGGGATTTTATATCTTCATCAAGATTCACGACTAACAATCATACATCGTGACCTCAAAGCGAGTAACATTCTCTTAGATGCTGATATGAACCCAAAAATCGCGGATTTTGGTATGGCAAGGAATTTCAGAGTGGACCAGACTGAGGACAATACAGGCAGAGTAGTTGGAACATTGTAAATAATTGTTAACATTAAGTTAAACTCTGTCTATTCCTTTTCGTTTTTGTTTATAATAAAACTTAGTGATATGTGCTGTGTTTTGCAGCGGTTACATGCCTCCCGAGTATGTGGCGAATGGGCAGTTCTCGATGAAATCTGATGTTTATAGTTTCGGAGTAATGACTCTGGAGATTATTGTTGGCAAAAAGAGTAGTAGCTTCCACGAGATTGATGGTTTAGTAGGCAACTTGGTCACATATGTTAGTATTACAAAGCCAATGCAATCTTGAACTTACTTTTTACCTCTTTAAACTGTGACCATGGCCATGAACATTGGTTTCTTGACAAATGACTTACAGGTTTGGAGGCTTTGGAACAACGGATCATCGTCGGAACTCACAGACCCGGCCATGGGGGATAATTATGATAAAGATGAAATGGTCAGATGCATCCATATAAGCTTATTGTGCGTTCAAGAAAATCCTGCAGATCGTCCAACCATGTCCATTGTATTTGAGATGCTCACTAATACTTTCCTTACTCTGCCCGTGCCTCAGTCACCTGGATTTGTCTTTAGAGTGAGATCTGAGCCAAACCCATTAGCGGAGCGATTGGAGCCTGGTCCGTCTACTACCATGTCGTTTGCTTGTTCCATTGATGATGCATCGATCACGAGTGTTAGTTATCGGTGAAATATAATTAGAGGTTAATACCCTAATGATAATATGTATATCCTTTCATAACACAAAACTCTAATAGCCACAATTTCAACATAGCCGTTTACATTGACTTTGATTGAGCGACTGACTTATCGTAGTCACTCGTCACAAACCACTGACTTACCCTAGAGAGAGAAGAAAAACTTTCAGTTTATATATGGAAGCTCCTTGATGTGAAACTCAAATCAAGGAACTCGAAGAAAAAACCATGTCTTCTCTGACCTCTTTCATTTTCCTTTTCCTTTTCTCATTCCTCACTAGCTTCAGAGCTTCTGCTCAAGATCCTTATTTCCTAAATCATAATTGTCCAAATACGACAACTTACTCAAGTAACAGCACTTACTTCACCAATCTTAAAACCCTTTTGTCCTCTCTCTCTTCCCCCAACGCCTCTTACTCCACCGGATTCCAAAACGCCACGGCGGGACAAGCCCCCGACAGGGTCACCGGACTTTTCCTTTGCCGCGGAGACCTCTCGCCAGAAGTTTGCCGTAACTGCGTCGCCTTCTCCGTCAACGAAACATTAACTCGGTGTCCAAATCAGAGAGAAGCTGTGTTCTATTACGAGGAGTGTATGCTCAGATACTCTCACAAGAATATTCTATCGACGACCATTACAAACGAAGGAGAATTTATCTTGAGTAACACCAATAATATTTCTCCTATTCAAAAACAAATAAACCAGTTTATAGTTTTGGTGTTATCTAATATGAATCAAGCTGCCATGGAAGCAGCCAACAGTTCTACAAAATTCTCTACGATAACGACCGAATTGACGGCACTCCAGACTTTGTATGGGCTTGTTCAATGCACTCCTGATCTTACAAGAGAAGACTGCATGAGATGTCTGACAAGCTCCATCAATAGAATGCCACTTTCTAGAATTGGAGCAAGACAGTTTTGGCCAAGTTGTAATTCAAGGTACGAGCTTTACGCGTTCTACAACGAAACCGCTATTGGAACACCATCAACATCTCCTTCACTACCTGGTGAAAAGTGAACACTTTCTTCTTCCTCTGTTTACTTGATCTTAGCAATACCAATATGAAAAAGATTCATTCTTTGACAGAATTTTCAATTTTGTTTTGTTATTCGTCTACTATGTTCTTATCTTAAGCAAATGATCTTCGGAGAAAAGGGAAAAGTGGGAATTCAAATGTGTTAGTGGTCAAGAAGATCCTGCAGAGCGTCCAATCTTGTCGAGCATTTTCATGATGCTCACTAGTAATACTGTGACTTTACCAGTGCATATACAACAGATGCATCCACATTGAACTGGTCCAATCCCCAAACTATCACTGATGTAACCATTACAGATCTTGAACCTCGAAAAAGTGGTTTCATCGAAATAAAGAAACTCAATTTCTTACAATCAAAGAGATAAGAATTGTGAAGCAGCTAATGAGTCTTCTTATTTTGTCTTTACTTCAGTCTTTGATAGTGTTGCTCTGCTTTATGTCACTTCGTCTTAATGTTATTGGCTTTTTTCTCATTGCCAATTTTTGTTTTGTTTGTTTGCTTCATTTATATATCTTTACGTTTACACCTAGGAGATTCTACAACGTGTTCTTCTTTGAGCCATATGATACATTCATATAAAAACAGAAATTGCACATTAGTCAACCCAATAGACAGAGGTGTTCAATGTACACACACTTGCTTGCTTTCCTAACTCAAACAAAATCTGCATGATATTGAAAATGAAACCGAAGAATCTTTTGCCAGTCTTCTGTTTTTGCCTTGTTGTGTCTGCACAAGAATGCGGAAAACTGGTTTCTTTAGACCCTATAAACCGTGGCCTTCTCCTCTCTTCTCTCGCTTCTAATGTCTTAGCTCAAGACGGTTTCTCCAATGCCTCTGTTTCCGATTGGGTGTATGCATCTAAGGTGCTAAGTAAGATGTTTGGTCCAACTGTATGTCTGTATCAACCTTGCTTCTTATTGGTTTGATAGAGAAATGTCCCAACCAGCAAGAAGGCTTCGTCTGGTTCTTCGAGAAGATTTCTTGTATAATACGTTACTCTAACTGTTCATTCTTTAGATCACTAGAGATGGAATCAAGTTCCAAGCTGTACAATACTGGGGATTTCGCAGGAATTATCGGAATCATCGTTGGTCTCACCTTCATGATCAGCGTGATGCTTGCTCTAGGGTTGGCTCTTTGTATGACGAGAAAAGCGCGTGTACCAAGAAATTTGCAACTAAAAGTGAGTCTGACACTACGGTTGATTTGGCTCAAAGACTCATTTATAGTTTTGGAGTCTTAGTTCTTGAGATTATATGCGGTCGAAATAACAGATTCGCCCACCAGTCTGACACTACAGTTGAGAATTTGGTCACATACGTGAGTACCAACTCTGTTCTTGATTGATGGTTATATGTTTAACCAACAAATATGATAAACTGTGATTGATAACTAAATTATGTTACAGGCTTGGAGGTTGTGGAGAAACGGGTCACCATTAGAAGTTTAGAACTCGTGGATCCAACCATTTCAGAGAATTGTGAAACCGACGAAGTGACAAGGTGCATCCACATTGCATTGCTATGTGTTCAACAAAATCCCACTGATCGCCCGAGCTTGTAGACAATCCACATGATGTTCACTCACAATTCCCTTAACTTACCAGATCCGCAACAACCTGGATTCTTCTTTCCAAATAGACACAACCAAGAAAGAGATGGCCTCGAGTCTAGCCAGTCTACGAACCGGTCCAATTCCCAAACTATGAATGATGTAACCATTACAGATCTTGATCCTCGTTGAAGTTGACGTTTGACATAAACCATGATCAGTTATATTAGTTCCATTGAAATGGTTATTTATGATATGTGATGTCAGCTCTCTGCTGTGAAATCTTCCTATTTGTATGTAAGCTAAAACACACAAGGGACTCTTTCTGGTAATTGATGTATAATCAAAACCGGTTTACTGACTTAACCGGTCCTAAATATTTGACCACTTAACCGTTTCTCGATGTCAGTTGTGACTTTTCTTAAATAAATTATGCGACTCTACACACAAACTGATATGAATGGAACCCAACCCGGTTAATCTACTAAACCGATAGCATATAAACCGGAAACTGATGGTTCATTTTCTCCGGTTCCGAGGTTCATATATCAAATTTGGAGGGCGATGACCAAAGAGCTAATAACTGTGAAGTAGCTAATGAGTCTTTGTATTTTGTCTCAACTTCGTATTCTCGTCTTTGATAGTTAATGCTCTGATTTTTCCAATCAATTGACGAAATTTCAATTACTTATCATTTTCATTTCGCTTTCTTTATGTTACTTCGTTTGAATTTTTGTTTGGCTTTTCTCATTTTTTTTTTTTGGCTCGAAATGTGATTCTATAACGTGTTCTTCTGGTTACCACATGATTCATTCATTATAATTGCAAGATACAATTTCCAGATTTTTAGGACGCTTGACTCAACAGAGATTGCACATGAGTCAACCAATAGAGATTGGTTTATGGACCACTTGCAATGAAAATAATTCGACACATATATGTAAATGGACGTAAATACTGTATATGTATATATATACACACACACTTATTTGCAGTACTAACTCAAACAAAATCTGCATGATATTAAAAAAATGAAACTGAAGAATCTCTTGCCAGTCTTCTGGTTTTTCCTTGTAAGCTTCCCTGTTTTGTCTGCACAAAGATGCGGGAAAACCGGTTTCTCTTTTTTTTTTGGTCAGGGGAACCGGTTTCTCTATACTCGATTATACGTTTGATACAAACCGTCGCCTTCTCCTCTCTTCTCTCGCTTCCAATGCCTCAGATCAAGGCGGCTTTTACAGTGCTTCTGTTGGACAAGGATCCGAGCGGGTGTACGCTGAGGGGTTATGCATACCAGGTGCTGAACCAAGAGATTGCTCAAACTGTCTCAACCATTCTTCTAATAGCTTGATTGAGAGATGTCGTAACCAGACAGAAGGCCTTATCTGGTCTGACGACGTGATTCTTTGTATGATACGTTTCTCCAACCGTTTGTTTTCTGGATCATTGGAGATTGAACCAAGTTATGATCTGATCGTTAATGGAGATATACAAGTAAACTTGACCGAGTTTGATAGATCGTGGGAGGATTTGACTAGTCATATGATAGTTGAAGCTACTTCATCGTCATCTCAACGCAAGTACTATGCAGCTGAAGCAGTACCTTTGACATCTTTCCAGAATATTTACGTATTGATGCAGTGCACTCCGTTCATATCTTTGCGGGATTGCAACATTTGTTTAAGTCAAAGTGTCAGAGACTATAAATCATGTTGCTATGGGAAGAAAGGTGGCAATGTTAATCGTCCCATGCTGCTATTTCAGGTGGGAAATTTATCCTTTTTCTCAAGCTTTCAACAATACTTTGTCACATCCAGCTCCACTCCCAACATCTCGTACACGTACACCTTCGGTAGGCCACAGGACAAACACGAACAAGAGAGGTAAGTTGTCTACTGTTATGACATGATTTAAAGAAGGCTTAAAACATATTCAAACATTAGATGATTTATGTTTCTTTGTGTAAATGGTCGCCTGCTATTCGTGCTTGTGCAGGAATTATCATCGGAATCACTGTTGTTCTCGCCGTGGTGTTGAGTGTGCTACTTGCTCTAGGTTATGCTCTTTATAAGAGACGAAAAGTGTATCAAGAATTTGCAACTGACAGTGAGTTCTCCATGATTTGGCTCTGAGACAAATTAATGAGAACGTGTCAAAAGATTTGAAGGTTATATTGTAGCAATTGTTGTTTCCGCAGGTAGAGGGAATATCTCAATGGGGATTATTATTGCAATTGATGTTCCCATTGTAGTCATTATCATCATCTTGGGACTGCTTGCTCTGAAATTTTCCGTGATTTTTTGGAGGAGAAAATCATATCAAAAATTGATCTTGATCAATGTGAGTGTTGGTCATTTTGCTTTAGCATGTATGATGTATCTAACTAAATAAGACCATTTATTACACTCTCAGATGATGATAAATTGTTTGATTCTGCAGCTGGTGTGACTGTACACTCCCACCAATTTGATTACAAGATGATTGAAGCTGTAACAAATAATGTTGCAGAGAGCAACAAAGTCGGTCTAGGTGGATTTTGTTCATCGGTCTAGGTGGATTTGGTTCATCACTCTAGGAATGTGCTACACAAGAAATTATATTTGATCCATAATGGCGTTCTCTTGATATTTCATAATGGCGTTATCTCATTTGGTAAATTTTTATTTTTGTTGTTTAATATATTTGACGTTAAGAAAAAACCATTGACTTTCACTTTGATGACTTTTTCGTCGTCGCAAACATCTTTCACTACACGTTAATCAGCAGTAGTAGGGAAAGAAGAAGCATAAATTCATTTTATATAAATGATAGCTTCATGATGTAAAAAACTCATCAAGAAAGTTGAACAATGTCTTCTTGTGCCTCTCTCATCTTCCTTTTCCTTTTCTCCTTCCTCACTAACTTCAGAGCTTCGGCTCAACCATCAGCTTCTGCTCAACCATCATACCATTATTGTCCAAATACGACAACTTTTTCAAGAAACAGCACTTACTTCAGAAATCACAGAACCCTTTTGTCCTCTCTCTCTTCCCGCAACGCTTCTTACTCCACCGGATTCCAAAACGCCACGGCAGGACAACCCCCTGATAGGGTTACCGGACTTTTCTTATGCCGTGGAGACGTTACGCCCGAAGATTGCCGTAACTGCGTCGCTGTTGCCATCAATGACACACTCACTTGGTGTTCCAATGAGACAGAAGCCGTGTTCTATTACAATGAGTGTATGCTCAGATACTCTGACCGGAATATTCTCTCGACTCTTACATTCCGTGGAGATTGGACCTTGTTGAACGGCAATATTTCATCTAATCAGAATCAAATAGACCGGTTCGTAGATTTGGTGTCGTCTACGATGAACCAAGCTGTTGTCGAAGCAGCGAACAGTTCTAGAAAGTTCTATGCGATGAAGGCAAATTGGACCGCACTCCAGACTTTGTACGTACTGGCTCAGTGCACTCCTGATCTAAGAAGAGTAGACTGCTTGAGATGTCTGCAATACTCCATTAATGCAATGCCTTTTTATAGAATGGGAGGAAGAACTCATTACCCTAGTTGTAATTCAAGGTACGAGCTTTACGATTTCTACAACGAAACGGCCATTATAACAACAACAACACCACCACCACCACCACCGCTGCCTACTGAGTCTACTTCTCCGGCGTCATCTCCTCCACAACCTGGTGAACTCTTTTTTCTTCCTCTGTTTTTTTGGTTTGCCCTGTTTTCTCGGAATTAACAAAAAAAAAAAATTCCCCTTGTGATTGATTTAAGATTTTTTAATTCATCTTCCACTATCTTGATCTTTAGCAAATGATATTTGAAACTCAGGGAAAGGTGGGAATTCAACTGTGTTAGTGGTAGCCATTGTTGTGCCTATTATAGTGGTTGTTCTGCTTTTCATATCTGGTTATTGTTTCCTTGCAAAAAGGAAAAAGAAGACTTCTGATACTGCACCAGCCTTTGATGGTAAAAATTCAATTGATTAATAATCTTAATTGGTTTGATTACTTTCACATATCAGCCTCTATATTCCTGATTACTAAGACTTTTATTGTGCAATAGGAGATGATATAACAAGCATAGAGTCACTACAACTTGATCATAGAACAATTCGAGCTGCAACAAATGACTATTCAGAGAATAATAGGATTGGTCGAGGTGGATTCGGTGACGTTTACAAGGCATTATTACTATTTCTTTAACTGCGTACTTTTTATTGAAATTTTGTGTCAACACATTTGGATAACGAGATGATGCTGATGAAAACGAATAGGGTAAATTATCAAATGGAACTGAAGTTGCCGTGAAGAGGCTGTCAAAATCATCTGGCCAAGGTGAAACGGAGTTCAAGAACGAGGTTGTTGTTGTTGCAAAGCTACAGCACAGAAATCTGGTTAGGCTTCTCGGTTTTTCTCTAGACGGAGAAGAAAGGGTACTGGTCTACGAGTATATGCCCAACGAAAGCCTTGATTACTTCCTCTCTGGTCAGTTGCATTCATTGCTTAGTTTCAATGATTCTTTAGCCATTCTTGAAACTAGGGTACAAGTCTTTATATTTAACTGTAATTCATGGATATGAGCATACAGACCCTGCAAAACAAGGGCAGCTGGACTGGAATCGACGATACACGATCATTGGAGGGATTGCTCGGGGGATTTTATACCTTCACCAAGATTCACGGCTCACAATCATACACCGTGATCTCAAAGCAAGTAACATTCTCCTAGATGCCGATATGAATCCCAAAATTGCTGATTTTGGAACGGCAAGGATCGTTGGAATGGACCAAACCCATGAGAACACAAGCAAAATAGTTGGTACCTTGTAAGTCTTTCATTTAACTTCTTATAAGTTGATGTTTCTTAAAAATGATTTTGTCAATATACCAAAGTTTGGTTGTGGATTCCAGCGGTTACATGTCTCCTGAATATGCGATACATGGTCAGTTCTCAGTGAAATCTGATGTTTATAGCTTCGGAGTGTTAGTTCTTGAGATTATAAGTGGTAAGAAGAACAGCAGTTTCTACGAGACAGACAACACACATGACTTGGTCACATATGTAAGTTTAAAGGCAATCAAGTTTTATATTCACCTCTTTTACAATAAGAAATATTTGTAAGAACTGATTGATTGATTGATATTTATTCTAGGCTTGGAGGCTTTGGAGTAACGGAACAGCGTTAGACCTCGTGGATCCAATTATTATAGATAATTGCCAAAAGGGTGAATTGGTTCGATGCATCCATATCGGTCTTTTATGTGTTCAAGAAGATCCTGTAGATCGTCCGATCTTGTCAACCATTATCATGATGCTCACTAGTAATACTGTGACTTTACCAGTGCCTCGGCAACCAGGGTTTTTCGTTCAAAGTAGACCCGAAAATGAACCGCGTGATATTGATCAGCCTACAACAACCATGTCTGTTCCAGGGTCTATTGGCGATGATTCAATCACTGATTTATATCCTCGCTGAATATGGTGTTAAGCTTCAAGCTTAAACCTACTTGTATTATTGTTGTCGCTGTAGAATTAACCTCAAGCAAATATTTACATATTTCTAGAGGTGGTCAACCCATTCTCTTGTTAAGTTTTGATTTGGATTATCTGGTTTTATAGAAACTAAAATAAAATAAATTTGTTTGTATTTTAATTTGGTTGTGATTTGTTTGATGCAATTTCGAGGTTTTGAAAACCTGATTCTGTTAAAAAAAAAAAAACTATCAATGTTTCTTGAAAAATGATTTGATATACAAAACTAACGTTACGTTTCACGGTACGGACTCAAGTGGTTTAACTCAAGCCATGCATTATTTGCGAATTCTCAGTTTTGGCTCAATTCAGTTAGCAAATTATGGTTTAGCACTTTGGTTCTAATGGCGCCTTGGGATTCAGATCAACTGATCCGTTTTGCTCATCTTTAGAAATTGATTGTGTTAAAAAAAAAAAAAAAAATTGATTGTGTTAGGTAACTTTAAATTTTAGTCATTGAAATTAGGTTTTAATTTGTCACTCAAGCTATGCATTGATTGCTGCTTTCCCCACTCTGTTACCGGTCAGATTGCTCTGCTTTAAAATATGTTTATTCTCATTTCTCATTTGTTTCACCATCATTCGTCAATTTTTTCTGCTTTTTTTTTGTTTGTTTGACGAGGTCACGAGGCTAATACTGTTCATAAAGAATGGAAAATAAAATTGGAGACTTTTGCAAAAACAGGAAGAGAGCATACTTCTTGGTACCACATGTAATTCCCAACAAAAAAATTTCTTTTGGAATCCGGCTCGATTCAATAATTGTAAAACAGTGTCAACGTAGGAGACAGTATCGATTATTTGACACGGACAAAAAGGTATGCATATTTTACTCATTATTGCTTTCTTGCAGTCGTTTTATATGCTTTTTTGAAGTCGTTGATATGGACAGAAAGATATGCATATTTTACTCATGATTGCTTTCTTGCGGTAGTTTTATCTGCTTGCTTGAAGTCGTTGATATGGACAGAAAGATATGCATATTTTACATTCATTTCCGCTTTTTTTTTTCCAAAAGCATTTGAAAAAATCATGTCGTATGGAAATCTTCCCACCGATTGAGTTAGTTTTTATTTGGCAGTGGTTTCAAGTCTTATAAGGAACAATGAAGCAGAGGAATTCCTTCCCAATCCTCTGTTTTATACTCATAAGCTTTGGTGTTGCTTCTGTTTCAGCACAAACATGTATGAACAACGGGGATTTCAGACCCAACAGTACTTACGACGCAAATCGACGCCTCATCCTCTCTTCTCTTCCTTCTAATGTCACGGCTGAAGACGGCTTCTTCTTCTAAGGTTCGATAGGGAAAGAACCGAACCGTGTCTACGCAAGAGGGATGTGCATCCCAGGGTCAACTTCAAATGACTGCTCTGATTGTATTAAGACTGCTTCTGATGGTTTGATAAAGAATTGTCCTAACCAAATACAAGCGTATTCATGGCTAAGTGAACCCACGCTTTGCCATGTGCACTACTCCAACACTGCTTTCTCAGAGATTTCTTCAGAGCAAAACCCGAGTAATGTAATCAACAACACTGGAGATATCAACTCAAATCTAGCAGAGTTCACGGCTGTATGGGAAAACAAAACTGCTCGTATGATTGTTGCAGCCTCTACAACAAAAGGCACACCATCATCTAGTAATAACTATTACAAAGCTGATGTTGCAGCCTTGACATCTTTCCAGAATATATACGCATTGATGCAATGTATTCCGGATTTGACTTCATCTCATGATTGTGAAAATTGTCTGAAACAAACCGTTGCGGACTACCAGTCATGTTGTAGACAGAAACAAGGAGGCATTATTATGCGGGCAAGCTGCTTTTTCCGTTGGGATTTGAAAACATTTTCTAAGGCTTTTGGAAATATTACGGTCGATTCTCCTCCTCCTCTACTGCAACCTGTTAAGAGATTAAATGGTTATCTTGTACCTATTGTTGTTCCCATTGTAGTAGTCGCCTTCACCATCATCATCTTATTTTTCCTTGCTCGACGGTCTGCTGTACTTTGTTGGAGGAGAAAACCATATCAAGAATTTGATTTTGACCAATGTGAGTGTTTTTCATATGCTTTTCTTAGGCCTCAGTTAGCATATATATAGTCTATGGAACTAGTTAAGAACATTTGTTACAAAACTCTCAGATGATGATATGATATCAGAGAGTGTGTCTTTATTTTTATTTGCAGCTGGTATTACAACGGTACACTCCCTCCAATTCGATTTCAAGACAATTGAAGCTGCAACAGATAAATTTTCAAGGAGTAACAAGCTCGGTCAAGGTGGATTCGGCGAAGTTTTTAAGGTTGCATATCTGTAGCCACTTGGTTCATTACTTCTCCTGAACAAAACTTGGATTTACAGAGTCGAAGGAAGCTGATCATATTGTCTGATTGATGTCATTTATAGGGTATGTTGCCTAATGGAACAGAAGTTGCAGTGAAGAGGCTGTCTACTACATCAGCACAAGGCGTAGAAGAGTTCAAGAACGAGGTTGTTGTTGTTGCAAAACTTCATCATAGGAATCTTGTTAGGTTTCTCGGGTTTTGCATAGAGGGAGAAGAAAAGATACTTGTTTTCGAGTTTGTCCCCAACAAGAGCCTTGATTATTTCCTCTTTGGTCAGTGGAATAAACATCTTGATCAACATTCATAGGATTCAATCTGATACGTTTCTATGATTGAAATGTATAAAGTAGCTAATTACTACTTCTCTACGTGCAGACCCTACAAAGCAAGAGCAGTTAGACTGGACAAAACGTTACAACATTATCCAGGGAATCACTCGAGGAGTTCTATATCTTCATCAAGACTCCCGGCTCACAATCATACACCGTGATCTCAAAGCTAGCAACATTCTCCTAGATGCTGATATGAACCCGAAAATTGCTGATTTTGGAATGGCGAGAATATTTGGGATCGACCAAAGTGGAGCTAATACAAACAGAATAGCTGGGACACGGTATATGCATATTACCCTTGTTATAGCCTATGTACTGAAGCTTCAAAAATCTTTTCTGCGACGGTGATGTACGTAATATTGTTGTGTGTTTTATTCTTGCAGCGGTTACATGCCCCCAGAATATGTGATGCATGGTCTATTCTCAACAAAATCTGATGTCTATAGTTTTGGAGTCTTAGTTCTTGAGATTATATGTGGTCGAAGTAACAGATTCGTCCACGAGTCAGACACTACAGTTGAGAATTTGGTCACATACGTGAGTACCAAAGAAGAACTATGTTCTTGATTGATGCTTAAATGTTTAAACAACAATATGATAACTTGTGGTTGTAACTTAATGTTCTGGATTGATGATTAAATTATGTTACAGGCTTGGAGGTTGTGGAGAAACGGGTCACCATTAGAACTCGTGGATCCAACCATTTCAGATAATTGTCAAACCGAAGAAGTGACAAGATGCATCCACATTGCGCTGCTATGTGTCCAACACAGTCCCACAGATCGCCCCAGCTTGTCGACAGTCCACATGATGCTCACTCACAATTCCCTTAATTTACCTGATCCTCAACAACCTGGATTCTTCTTTCCAAATAGACGCAACCAAGAACGAGATGGCCTCGAGTCTAGCCAGTCTACAAACAGGTCCAATTCCCAAACTATCAATGATGTAACCATTACTGATCTTGAACCTCGTTGAAGTTGGTATTCGATTGAAACATTGCAACTGTTTGGCATAAACCATGCTTCATGTATATTAGTCCCATGGAAATGGTTATGTATGATATGTGAGTTATATACTCAATCAAAGTTTACAGACAAAAAGTCTTTCTGTTTGCTACATTGTAAATATCAGCTCTCTCTTATGAAATCTTCCGATTTGTATATTGTATTGGACTATTGGGTCCAGAAATTTGATCATTATACCAAGGGACTCTTGCCGTATAATACCCAAAACGGTTTACTGACTTAATCGGTTTTACATTTTAGGCCAATTTGACCGTTTCTCAATGAAGTCAAGTGTGGAGTTAGTAATTGTGTCATTTATGATAATTATGCGAGTTCTCTTACACAAATCTTTAGCTGAAATTTGATATGAGTTTAATCCCTATTGTCTCTTCCTATATTGTGTGACTAGAATATGCTTTTATGAGTTGTATAGAATGGTGAGCCATTTAGGTTTATTTTTGGGTTTGGTTTGACATGGTCTCTTCCCACAAAGTTTTATAATTGTTGTTTTAACAAAAATGACATAAAAAAAAAAGAAAGAAAAGGAAGCGTTTACTTTGGGTATATATCGTCGTCCAGTCCATCGTCTATTTCACGTTAATCTACAATAGTCAAAAAAGAGGAAAATAAATTCATTTAATAATCTACATCGTCTAATATATTAATATACTAGAGAGTGTCCCACGCGATGCGTGGGTTACGCATTCAATTGTTCTTTATATAGAATAAAGTTTACATTAAATTATATATGAAGTGCACATGTAGTTGTTAACATATGTTATGAATTTTTTTTAAAAGATATTCATTTATATGTTTTTAAATTATGGAGTATATTAAAAACCACATTACTTTAATACAGTTTATGAAGATATTCATTTAAGTGCAGTTTAAAAATTTAGAAGTACTTTTGTGAATTATAAAGATAAACTTCATAATCTTTTCTTGAAAATATATAGTATATATAGACACTAAATAGTATGTCTTTCTAAGGATTTTAGTAATAAAACCCCTCAACTACAGATGAATCGTAAAAAACCTTCTCAACTATATATTTAATGAGAAAACCCCTCAACTTAAAATCCATTATTACAAATCCTTCTCCGTCTACATTTTCGTGAAAAGTGCATGGACTACAATTAAATTGAAATTGAAAAATGACTTATATACACTTAAACAACATGAATTATAAACAAAAACAATAAAACGTCCTTCTATCCGATTATATATCCCCAAACCTTAGCTCTAAATTTCTCAGAGGGAAAATTCTAAATGGATGAACCCTAATTTATCATAGTGAGATTCTCTGAAGTTTGCGTGGTGTCGAAATCGATTCTGAAAAAGGTTACGTTTTAATTTGAATTATAGTCCGTCCAATTTTCACGATACTGTAGACGGAGGAGAATTTGCATAAAAAGATTTGAAGTTGAGAGGTTTTTTCTCTAAATATATAATTGAGGGGTTTTCTTACGATTTATCTTTAGTTGAGATGTTTGATTACTAAATTATATATAGATCACTACTTTTTCGTAATTTGCACACAACATTTTCAGGTGCAAATGCAATTATATAGATGCTAAATGTGTAATATATTAACAATTGTCTAGAAACAATAGATTAACCTCTACAATTCAGTTTGTTTGGTGTATGTGTTGTGGATATAATTTTAATACATGTATAAGTTTATATTAAAGTCTTGGAAACTATTATTTAAAAACTAAAGATGTAGTAAATAAGTTTTTTAAGATTTAGAAGACATGATTTTATTTTAAAAAAAATTATAATATTGCTAATCATTGAAAAAGAAGCAATATTTTAATCGCCTTATTTTAGAAGACATGCATAAGTGAATTACCAGACTCGATATATCGATTTTCCACTTATATCCAGGCATGGTGTATATTTTAAAATTTAAATTTTTAGTAATTTAAGCATTGTCATATTTTATTGTCAAGAGTCTCAAACCTTATATATGTCTTTCAAGGCTTTTCATTTGTAGCAAAAAATTTGTAACCCCCTGACCGTCATCTCTCTTAATAGGTCCGACATCTTCTCTCGACCCGTGGACCTACCATTTTTCGACGGTTGGTCTGTTACGTCCGGGAGGCTTTAAAGACTTGTTTACCGATTCTACAAATCACCACATGATCCTTCCCTGTGTTTTGTCCTCACTCACACACACAGTTCCGACAATCACTTCTCGGAAGATCACCCATCCTGAAAGTTTTCTAACTTAAGCACGCTTAACTATGGAGTTCTCTTAGAACAGTTGACCGAAAAGATAAGTTCACTTTGGTGACATAGGTGGCCAAATCAATTCTTTTAAACCTCTCTGCAGGCACTACCATATCTCTTAAACCGGGGTGTTACAATTCACCCCACTAACAGATCGCAACATCCTCGTTGCGCACGAAGACCATCACCCCGGCGGTGTGAGCTCTCTTTACTCTACACTCGTCTGGGTTCAGCTCTGAAATCACTTGTAACACCCCGACTGCCATCTTTCTTAATGGGTTCCACGTCCACCATCTTCTGACGGTTGGTCCGCTACGTCCGGGAGGCTTTAAAGAATTGTTTACCGACCCTACAAATCACCACATGATATTTTCCTGGGTTTTGTCCTCACTCACACAGTTCCAACAACCACTTCCTGGAAGGTCATCCATCCTGAAACTTTTCGAGCTTAAGCGCGCTTTATTGTGGAGTTTTCTCAGGACAGTTGACCGAAAAAATAAGTGCACTTTGGTGGCTAAATCAATTCTTTTAAACCTCTTCGTATGCACCACCATATTCCTGAAACCGGGGTGTTACAAAATTTCTCGTAATTTAGATGACCACGATTCTATGTAGTGTTCCTTTTCATGTTAATGGCTTTTAACTATTGATTGTTTTTTTTTCACGTCTTACTTTTGTTGTGTCAAATCTTCGTGTAGATTTTGGATTCGTTCTAACATTTTTTTGAAAGGATGGAATGTTTCGTATTTGTAATTATTTGAAGTATAAAAACATATAAATATCAAAATTATATTTTTTTTGGTAAGATATAAATTTTTTTTATATATAATTTTATTGTCTCCATTGGAAAAAATAAAATTAGTGATTTGTTAATTATTTTCTTAGAGTAAACGAATAAATAGATGTCAATGCTCTTGACTTATATCAATCTTGGCTTGACATAAAATTAACTATTCCTTTTGTTCTATTTTTTAAAGTGATTTTAAAGTCTTTTTCCATGCAAATTATGCATTTTTTCTTGGAATTCTAGTATCAAAAGATCAATTATTATCGGAATAAAAATTACTCACCCAATGACAAAAAATATTAATAAGATAAATAATTTCTTGTACTTTTCAGTGAGGACAAAACACATGAAAATATATATATGCAAGTCTCTTTTTTTGTGCGGCTAACATACTCTTGAGAAAAGGAGATGTGAAAAAAGAATTAATTATACTCTTGAACCATTTTACTTTTATATTTTCCCATTTATTACTTTAGGACACACCATTCATGTCCTTAATTTTCAAATGAATTCATACAATGGAGTTTTAATGCCAACCGTTACAATATTAATTACTATCCCATTAAACACCAATAAACCATATAGTTTTGTTTATTCATGTAAAATTATATGTAAGTTATTTTACAATCAAAACCCAAATAATTTTTGAAATGAAACTAAATGTATTTTCTATAAACCATTTAAATTACACTCTCATAACCCTAATTTTAACAATAATCCCAACGATAACATATTTTTTTTTCTTATAATCCACACAATTTAAGTTCTAGTGTTAAGCTTCATTCTAATAACATCACTTATATTAAATTCACATTGGAAAAAAAAAGAACAATAATCTTAAAGCAAAAAATTTGAATAGAATAAACATTACAATTATATTTATATGATTACATGTTTGTTCATGTATATTTGTAATTATATATATATATATATATATATATATTTTAATAAAAATAAAGATAGAAGAAGTACGTTTTTGTATCGTTTTAGAAACAAATAAAAACTAAGAAAATATGGTCAATATATACCATACAATCTCTATAAATAAATTAAAAATTCTTACTATCATTATGTCTTAATTTATTTTCCAACCCATTGAAGAAAATAAGAAACAAAGTAAAGTTAAAGATTTTGAAGTATCATAAAGAAGAATGAGAGAATGATTATTTTAAAAATAAATAAATTAAAGTAGTTCCAATTTTGGTAAAAGAGAATTCATCTAAAAACCTTGTTTGTTTCTTATGCATTAAGTATATATTTCTATTTAGATTTATTTGTTGTGTTTGAATATATTAGTTTAAAAGGTTAAATTGAGTGAATGAAATAAAAAATGTTTATACAGAAGTGTGAAAATTAGGATAAAAAATTGATTTAAAATATAAAAGATAAGAGGTCATTGGTTAAAAATACTAAACCATACAAACTATACCAAATCTAATAAGTACTATTCTTATAATAAACTATATCTCTTGAAAGCAAACTTTTAGTGATCATAAACAAACAAAATACTATTCTTCAACTTCATCATGATCATCATCAGTCATCTTCTTCTCCTCCTTCCCTTATTCTTCAACTTCACCATCACCTTCTCTTTCTTCCTGTAATTAACATAACAATAACCAAAAGCATGACTTGTGTTTTATTTGTTGAAGTTTAAACTAATTTTGTTAGACCTTATACTTTGTTTCAAGCTTTTCAAACACAATTTAGTTTATGTGAATTTGCAAAGTGGATCAACAGCTTAAGAGTGGCATAAATTTGTGCGTTAAGGTGTGATTGAAAATATATATTTGCTATTTATATCGAAAGAGTTGATTAATATTATTAGGGTATATATGAAAAAACGTTACATGAGTAAATAAAATTTCCGTTTTGAAAATGACCCAATTATTATTGAGATCATAATGAGATTTAATTACATAATGTTTAGTCCCAATTTTTTTTCTCTCATGACTATCATACGTTTACAATATTCTTGTCTTTGGGCTCTTTTTTTCATTCAATTTTACATCTACTGCCCTGACATTTTTTTTTTTACTGATGGATTAAAAAAAAATTAGAATTAAAAAAATGATGTCAATTAAGTGGCCTAATAGATTGCGAGTGAAACTCTTTATATATATATATATAAGATTCTTTACGGAATCATATTTTAAAATCATATGAATTATTTAAATATTGATAAATGATACATCATTAGGATAAAAATATTCAACTATTAAAGAAGACATTGTAAAATAGTTAACAATAACATTACGTGATCTTGAAAACCTAATAATTTTAAAAATATATGTTGAATGTACCAATAGGATAAGAGAAATATCTCTTTTTAGAACTAAATTAAAAGAGATAAAGTTAAAATGAAAGAGGACAAGTGTCATCAAAAGAGAGTGCCAAATGTCGCAATGTTAGGAAAAGTTCGAAAAAACCTTCTCATATTATATAAGATGTCATTTTGTTGGAGAAGCAACAACAGAGGCTCGATGGCCCCATTAGCAGGACCAAAACGTAAGTTATTTTTTGTTCATCCTATAAAAATGTGAACTATTTTCTTTTGGTTTTGTTAATCAGATTTTTCTTTGATAAACATTAGCAGATAATGCTCTACCGAAGTTCAAACCCATTCTTGGTACCACTTTCATTGCAACCACAACTCTCTTGCTCATTCATATTTTTTTCTTAAATTAGAAATTATGTACAAACTGTTCAATGGTATTTACTATTGTTTTCCGGAAGATGATTGTAATTTATATACACTAAATCCAAATGAAAAAATTAGCCTGAACTATATACGGATTGATGGTTCATTTTCTCTCGTTCCGAGTCAGCTTTAGCGAATCCTCTGTTTTCGCTCACTCTGTTTAGGGATTCGTTGATTGCAGCTTTTGCAACTCTGTTACAAGGTAAATTACTCAATTTGTAGCAATCATTTTCCTCGTTTAAGTATTTGTCATAAATAAAATTTGGAGGCAATGCCATGATCAAAATTGATACCAAAGAGATAATAACTGTGAAGTAGCTAATAAGTCTTTGTATTTTGTCTCATCTTCGTCTTTGATAGTTAATGCTTCTGATTTTTCCAAATCAATTGACGAAATTTCATTCACGTATCATTTTCCTATCACTTTCTTTATGTAACCTCGTCTGAATTTTCTTTGGCTTTTCTCATCGCAAAATCCTCTTCTTTTTTTTTGGGCTCGAATTGTGATTCTACAACGTGTTCTTCTGATTACCACATGATTCATTCATTATAATAGAGATTGGTTTATGGACCACTTGCAATGAAAATTTAATCGTCACATATGTGTTAATGGACGTAAATATATGCATATATCTATACTATAACTCAAACAAAATCTGCATGATATCAAGAAAATGAAACTGAAGAATCTATTGCCAGTCTTGTGTTTTTTCCTTGTAAGCTTTCCTGTTTTGTCTGCACAAAGATGCGGGAAAACTGGTTTCTCTATACTTGATGATACGTTTGATACAAACCGTCGTCTTCTCCTCTCTTCTCTCGCTTCCAATGCCTCAGATCAAGGCGGCTTTTACAGTGCTTCGGTTGGACAAGGATCAGAGCGGGTGTACGCTGAAGGGTTGTGCATCCCAGGTGCTGAACCAAAAGATTGCTCAAACTGTCTCAACCATTCTTCTAATAGCCTCATTGAGAGATGTCGAAATCAGACAGAAGGCCTTATCTGGTCTGACGACGTGATTCTTTGTATGATACGTTTCTCCAACCGTTTGTTTTCTGGATCACTAGAGATTGAACCAAGTTATGATCTGATCGTTAATGGAGATATACAAGTAAACTTGACCGAGTTTGATAGATCGTGGGAGGATTTGACTAGTCATATGATAGTTGAAGCTACTTCATCGTCATCTCAACGCAAGTACTATGCAGCTGAAGCAGTACCTTTGACATCTTTCCAGAATATTTACGTATTGATGCAATGCACTCCGTTCATATCTTTGCGTGATTGCAACACTTGTTTAACTCAAAGTGTCAAAGACTATAAATCATGTTGCTATGGGAAGAAAGGTGGCAATGTTAATCGTCCTAGCTGCTATTTCAGGTGGGAAATTTATCCCTTTTCTCAAGCTTTTAACAATACTTTGTCACATCCAGCTCCACTCCCACCATCTCGTACACCTTCGGGAGGCCACAGGACAAAGACGAACAAGAGAGGTAAGTTATCTACTCTTGTCCCATAAAACATATTCAAACATTAGATGATTTATGTTTGTGTCTACGGTCACCTGCTATTCGGGCTTGTGCAGGAATTATCGTCGGAATCACTGTTGTTCTCGCCTTGGTGATCAGTGGGCTGCTTGCTCTAGGGTTTGCTCTCTGTAGGAGACGAAAAGCGTCTCAAGAATTTGCAACTGAAAGTGAGTTCTTCATGATTTGTCTCAGAGACACATTTATGAGTTGAGGGTATAAATGTTTTCAAGTTGTCATCTATATCTCTGTTTTTCTCAGATGATCATATTTCTCTTGTAGGGAGCTCAATGACGAATGGTGGTACTGCACCACCAGATGATCGTAAGAGACTGACTATACGTCTCTCTGTATGAAAACTGTTAATGTCCCTTGGACACGATCCAACATAACACAATGTATGATTTCAGCTGCAGATGATATTGCAAGATCAGGTTCACTTCAATTCGAATTTAAAGCTATTGAAGCTGCAACAAGTAATTTTCAGAAGAGTAACAAGCTAGGTCATGGTGGATTCGGTGAAGTTTACAAGGCATAATGTTCTTAAACTTTCTGAGCTACTAGTTTATGTTATTAATTTAGGTGCCAAAAAAAGATAAGAAAATTCTGATAGTGAGTGAAGATCATATTGATATTTGACAGGGAACATTCCCGAATGGAACAGAAGTTGCTGTGAAGAGGCTGTCTAAAACTTCAGGTCAAGGTGAACAAGAGTTTAAGAACGAGGTGCTTCTTGTAGCAAAGCTCCAACATAGAAATCTCGTTAGACTTCTCGGGTTCTCTGTCGAAGGAGAAGAAAAGATACTCGTCTACGAGTTTGTGCACAATAAAAGTCTTGACTACTTCCTCTTTGGTATAAGAAAAAATTGATAGACTTATATTCTCTAAATCTTATTTATTGATCTCATAGGCATAGTCTAATAATGGCTCTATACATCGGATGTGCAGACCCTGCAAAGAGTGGTCAACTCGATTGGAGAAAACGTTATAACATCATTGGGGGAATCACTCGAGGGATTTTATATCTTCATCAAGATTCACGGCTCACAATCATACATCGTGACCTTAAAGCGAGTAACATTCTCTTAGATGCTGATATGAACCCGAAAATCGCGGATTTTGGAATGGCAAGGAATTTCAGAGTGGACCAGACGGAAGACAATACAGGAAGAGTTGTTGGAACATTGTAAATAATTTTCCATTTCACTCACATTCTGTCTGTCCTTTTTTTAATTTCTGATAAAACTAAAAGTGATATGTGTTGTGTTTTGCAGCGGTTACATGCCTCCCGAGTATGTGGCGAATGGGCAGTTCTCGATGAAATCTGATGTTTATAGTTTCGGAGTAATGACTCTGGAGATTATTGTTGGCAAAAAGAGTAGTAGCTTCCACCAGATAGATAGTTCAATAGGCAACCTGGTCACCTATGTTAGTACTAAAAAGACTGCAATCTCCAACTTCTTTTTACTCTTTTAAACTGCGACCATGGACCTGAACATTGGGTTCTTGACAAATGACTTACAGGTTTGGAGGCTTTGGAACAACGGATCATCGTTGGAACTCATAGACCCGGCCATGGGGGAGAGTTATGATAAAGATGAAGTCATTAGATGCATCCATATCGGGTTATTGTGCGTTCAAGAAAATCCTGCAGATCGTCCAACCATGTCCAATGTTTTCCAGATGCTCACTAATACTTCAATCACTCTGCCCGTTCCTCAAACACCTGGATTTGTCTTCAGGGTCAGATCCGAGCCAAACCCATTAGCTGAGAGATTTCAGCCTCGTTCGTCTACTGCCATGTCGTTTGCTTGTTCCATTGATGATGCATCAATCACGAGTGTCAATCCTCGTTGAAATTAGAGGTTAATGATAATATTTAGATGATCCTTTCCTAAGCCAAAACTCTAAGTAGTCACTCATTATTAATGTGCATAGAAATTCACGTCTTGATTAAATTGACAAGACCGAGCCACAATTACTACAAGACTCGCACACATTCTCTGAATCATCTAAAGAAAAGAAAATTTGGGAAAGAAAAGATCCTCTGTTTTTTTTTTTTTTTTGTAATCTAAAGAGCCATTTCTGTTTCTATACAACATTGTGGAACACTACAAAATGGCAAAGTCTATGCCATGGTGATGCTTCTATAAATCCTATAATACCTTCATATCTTGTGTGACTACGAAATGCTTTGTGTGTTCTATAAAATGGTGTACATTTTTCGGTTTATTTTTGGGTTTGGTTTGACATGGGACAAGTTCATCACTCTGGGAACGTGCTACACAAGTAACTGGATCCAAAAAATCATAGGAGACTTGGGAGTTTTTGGGTTCAACGGTTAAAACATATGGTTACGAATGATGATGAAATTCAACGTTTGCCATTATCCCAAAACCATTGACTTTTGTCGCGGGCCCGTTTCACGCCGTATATGTTCAACATGGTTTAAGGACCACAGTTATCAGTTTTGCGAATTCAACATTTTAAAATTTGCAGAGAAACTTCTATTTCTTTTTTAGTAAGTAAGATTTTGAAACAAAAAACGCGTAAACACAAAAGACAAAGAATTAGCGATTTAAAAAAAAAGAAAATAAGAATTGGGGATAATCTTTTAAGGGAATAAGACTATGTGATGAACGCTTAATTGTATCTAAATCATTACCTGAAAAGTTCATGATTCAGGTCTTATGGGCTAATGGAGATGATGTGCTAGGTTTATAATAGGACCTCAGAAAACTTAGAGCTCACGAAACTAAGGACTCTAAAAGAAAGAAAAAAAGACACGAAGTACTCATCAGGAACTGGTGGTTTTTAAGAGCTTTTTCTAGGGTTTTGCTACGCAATTTCGTTTGTAGCCTTATGGCATTTGCGACGTGTTTCGATTGCTTTTTGGTTTTAAAGGTAAGCAATTGATTATGAAAAAGCTAAGTAATTTGTCCGCGGATGAGTGTTAATGGTACCTCGCCCCCAGCCTACTGGCCTAGTGCATATCTACATTATTATTTGAAAGGATATAAACATAATAATACTGTATGAACAGAAAAAAAAATGAATTATGACTTAAGATTTTCATCTTTTGTTTTGTGACATTTTGAAAGTTTCCGAGAAACAACAATTGCTGCTTAAATTGGTAAGAAATGAACAGAGTTTTACACACTAAAACAAAGCTAAAATCTTTAAGGCAAAATGAAGCAGAGGAGTTTCTTATCAATCCTCTGTTTTGTCCTTCTAACCTTTGGTGTTGCTTCTGTTTCAGCACAAACATGCATACAGAACCGTAAATATTTCATACCCAACGGTACATACTATTCAAATCGTCTTCTTATCCTCTCTACTCTTCCTAACAATACCGCGTCTCAAGATGGTTTCTACTACGGTTCTATTGGAGAAGAGCAGGATCGAGTCTACGCATTAGGGATGTGCATCCCAAGATCAACTCCAAGTGACTGTTCTAATTGTATCAAGGGCGGGGCAGGCTGGTTGATACAGGATTGTGTCAACCAGACAGACGCGTATTATTGGGCACTTGATCCAACGCTTTGCCTTGTCCGCTACTCCAACATTTCTTTCTCAGGATCTGCAGCTTTTTGGGAAACTACACCGCAGTATTTGGTCTTGAACACTGCAACTATCGCCTCAGATCTAACAGAGTTCAAGACAATATGGGAAGACTTAACATCTCGTATGATTACTGCAGCCTCCGCAGCAAGAAGAACACCATCATCCAGTGACAACCATTACAGAGTTGATTTTGCGAACTTGACAAAATTCCAGAATATATACGCATTAATGCAATGCACGCCAGATATTTCTTCTGACGAATGTAACAGCTGTCTCCAACAAGGCGTACTTGAGTACCAGTCATGCTGTGGAAATAATACAGGAGGCTATGTTATGCGGCCAATCTGCTTTTTTCGATGGCAGCTTTTTACATTCTCTAAGGCTTTTGATAACATTACCCTGGCTACTCCTCCTTCTCCTCCTCTTTCTCCTCCTCCACTGCAACGTCCTGTGGTTGCGTCACAACCACCTTCTGCCAACGACCGGCCCAAGACTACAGACAATAGTAAGTCCATGCAAAGTTATGACTTGTTCAAAGATTCAAAGGTTATAAGGTTAAGCTTTTACTTCTGCAGGGAGAGGAAATATCTCAATGAAAACTATTGTAGCAATTGTTGTGGTTGTTTTAGTCATTGTCATCATCATCTTGGCACTTCTCGCTTGCCGGTTTGCTCGGAAAGGAAAACCATATCAAGAAGTTGAACTTAATCAAAGTGAGTGTTGTTCATTTGATTTTATCTGGCCTCTAGATTTTAGCAAATATAGAGTATATAGAACTATAACTAAGACAATTTATTACACTATAGCTGGTATCACAAC
The DNA here is from genome assembly GCA_019202795.1 of Arabidopsis thaliana x Arabidopsis arenosa. NCBI lineage: Eukaryota > Viridiplantae > Streptophyta > Magnoliopsida > Brassicales > Brassicaceae > Arabidopsis > Arabidopsis thaliana x Arabidopsis arenosa. The sequence goes on from CM032924.1 coordinate 7,382,189, forward strand.
TGTACGCTCCCTGCAATATAAATTTAAGACGATCAAATCTGCAACAAAGAAATTTTCAGACAAAATCGGCCAAGGTGGATTTGGAAGTGTTTTCAAGGTATCATTTCTTTAGCCACGTACTAAGTTCATGACTTCTTTGAAAAAAAAAAAAGGAACTACAGTGTCAAAGTGAGCTAAAAATTGGACTTATAGAGCCATGTTGTCGCATTGATGTTATTTGTAGGGTATGTTGCCTGATGGAAAAGAAATTGCAGTGAAGAGGTTGTCAAAATCATCAGAACAAGGTGAGAAAGAGTTCAAGAACGAGGTTGTTGTTGTCGCGAAACTTCAGCATAGAAATCTTGTTAGACTTCTCGGTTTTTCTGTCAAAGGAGAAGAAAAGATACTCGTGTACGAGTTTGTGCCCAACAAAAGTCTTGATTGTTTCCTTTCTGGTAAGCTTACATTTTCTAAAACCTTAGTTCTTAATCTCATAGTCTAATGGGTCTATATGAAATGTGCAGACCCTATAAAGCAAAGAGAGTTAGACTGGACAAAGCGGTATATGATCATTGGAGGAATTGCTAAAGGGATTCAATATCTTCATCACGGTTCACGGATCAAAATCATACATCGTGACCTCAAAGCAGAAAACATACTCTTGGATGGTGATATGAACCCGAAGATTTCTGATTTTGGGATGGCAAGGATCTTTGGGATGGATCAAACTAGAGCTAACACAAGAAGGATTGTTGGAACTGAGTAAAATGCTTTTATTACCCTTGATAGCTTATGAACTGAAGTTTCAAGAATCTTTTCTTCACCAATGTTACAATTAATCTTGCAGAGGTTATATGCCCCCGGAGTATAGGATCGACGGGCAATTCTCAATGAAATCTGATGTGTATAGCTATGGAGTCTTAGTTCTTGAGATTATATGCGGCAAGAAGAACAGGAACTTCTGCCCTCCGGCTCCAAATTTGGTCACATACGTGAGTACCAAAGAAAAAAGCAAATCATAGAGTATGATCCTATCTAGTAGTTGGTTGCTGATTAATTTATGTTACAGGCTTGGAGGTTATGGAGAGACGGGGCACCATTAGAACTCGTGGATCCAATCATTTCAGAGAATTGTCCAACCGAAGAAGTGATAAGATGCATCCACATTGCGCTCTTATGTGTTCAAGAAAATCCTACAGATCGTCCCGACATTTCGATAATCATGTCGATGCTCACTAGCAATTCCGTCATCTTACCTGTTCCTGAACCACCTGGATTCTTCATTTCAGATACACCTAACCATTCTACGAGGAGGTCCAATTCCCAAACTATCAATGATGAAACTTGATCCTCGTTGATGATGATGTTCCATTGAGACATTGAAACAGTTTGTAAGTAAACTATGTTTTCTGGTATTTCAGTTTAAACTGTAATGAATTATTCAAAAGTTATGTATGTGTAAATTGTGAGATACTCATCAAAGTAGTTATATACACTTTTAGCATTTTCTATTTTTTACATTCTTATACCAGCTCTTTGTTTTAAAATCCTTATCTGAATTTTTATCAGTTTACTTACTTAACCGGTCCTCGCTGTCTTCTTTAGCCGGGGCTCACTCACTTTGATGCTCTTTGTTATAAAATCCGTTTAGATAGTTGCTCAAACATTGCCTTCAATCACTTTGATGCTCACTAGTAACACAATTACTCTACCAATGCCTCAAAAACCAGAGACATAATCAAGACTTTGTAGCCTGTTCTACTCTGTTATACTCTGTTCTTAATTAACTCAAGTTTTAGAACAAAAAAAATTGTTTCAAAAAGATTTTCTAAAACTTGAATTAGAAAATAAAATATTAAAATCCTCTGAACTGATTTCTTTTTTTTTTTACCTGAATCAATATACCAATCCAAACCGGTTTATTTAGTTAACCGGTCGTCGACGTCTTCTTCAGCCGGGGCTGGAACGCATTTTGGGAATTTTTTCGTTTAGGGTTTCGCTTTCAGATTTAGTGGCGATCTAAAGTTGATGGCTTTTCGATTCCAACTATATTTATGGGAATCAGGGTTTCATCTGTTAGTTATATGCTTGCAATTGACGATTTGTTGCTGATTACTCTGTTTCATCGAATCAAAATTCTCTAACTTTCCTTTTTCGGAATCATGTTCTTCTTGTCTTGTTCTTGCCTGATATCGTCTAAATACGTTAGGTGTTTTCTTTACATGAATTATTTATTCAAAGAATTTTCGCAGATAATGCAAGTGGCAGTCGTTAAGTAGTTGATGTAATAGACAGGACCAATGATGATGGGTCAATATCATTCCTTTCTGTCCCATTGCAATTTGCAGATTAATGTCAATAATGCTATTAATGTGCAATCCTCTCTGTCAAAAATTGGAACTTTATGAGTGAAGTCTTTATAAAGTGACAATGGACTCACATGTATGCAGACATATCCTCCAAATCTTTGAAAATGAAACAGAAGGATCTCTTGTGGTTTGTTCTTGTTAGCTTTAGTGTTGCTTCTGCACAACCATGCGTGAACAACGGGTTTTTTAGACCCAATAGTACATATGACATTAACCGTGCTCTCGTCCTCTCTACTCTTGCTTCAAATGTCAGGGCTCGTAACGGTTTCTACAATGCATCGATTGGCCAAGAACTTGATCGAGTGTATGGAGTTGGGATGTGTATCCCTGGTGCTGAACCAGAGCTGTGCTCAGATTGTATCGACAAGGCGTCTGACGGGTTATTACAGAGCTGTCATAACCAAACAGAAGCCTTTACATGGTCTGGTGGAGGTAAAACTCTTTGTATGGTACGTTACTCCAACCATTCATTATCTGGATCACTTGATATGGACCCTCCTTCATTGGGGTATAATGCTGGGGATATCAAATCTAATGTAACAGAGTTTAATAGAATTTGGGAAGAGTTAACACTTAGAATGATAGTCGAGGCTTCCACAGGCAAGGATGCATCAATATTGTCTAATCATAAGTACTATGCAGCCGATATAGCAGCCTTGACAGCTTTCCAGAATATATACGCGTTAATGCAATGTACACCGGATTTATCTTCGACAAACTGTAAAACCTGTCTGTTGAAAAGTGTTGGTGACTATCAAACCTGCTGCCATGGGAAGCAAGGTGGATATGTATTTAGGCCAAGCTGTATTTTCCGGTGGGATCTGTATCCCTTTAACGGGGCTTTTGATCATATTACATCGACAGCGCCACCATCATCTCCTCCAGCACCTCTGCCTCAACTGCCAACTTCTATGGAACTTAATAAAACCCATAAAGGTAAATACTTCAATACCAAACTTTGATTGCAAGAAACTGTCACAACATAAAGTTTGTCTAGTATACTAAAGTTAGCCCCAAATTTGAAAATGAGACGGTTTCAAAACAATATGCTTTTTTTTATTATTCTTCTCAGTTGTGTAAATTGTCTTCTATGTTTGGCAGATAATAAACAAATCTCAAAAGGAGTCGTCATGGCGATTGTTGTTCCGGCTGTAATTACCTTCTTGGTATTGGCTGCTCTAGGATTTTCTGTTTGCAGGAGGACGAAGTCATACCAATCACTTGATCGTCAGAGTGAGTTGTTTCACACGTTTCTCATCATTTACTTTATCCTTTTTTCCAGATATATATGGTCTGGGTTGCAGTTTTTTGGTGGATTTTAGTGTGCCAAGACCTATACGTTTCTGTATGCAGCTGGCATTGATATTACGACTACACATTCACTGCAATTTGATTTAAAGACAATCGAAACTGCAACAGATAAGTTTTCAGAGAGCAACAAGATTGGTCAGGGTGGATTTGGAGAAGTTTTCAAGGTATATTTTCTTAGACTTTCTGCTTTCTTTAATCTCCTAGAGAGTTTGGATAACACATCCAAGTGATGTTATATTCTTTGTAGGGTGTGCTTCCAGACGGGACAGAAGTTGCTGTGAAAAGGCTGTCAAAAACATCGAGTCAAGGCGCACGAGAGTTCAAGAACGAGGCTGTTCTGGTGGCCAAGCTTCAGCACAGAAATCTGGTTAGGCTGCTTGGTTTTTGTTTGGAAGGAGAAGAGAAGATACTTGTCTACGAGTTTGTGCCTAACAAAAGCCTCGATTACTTCCTGTTTGGTGAGTCCAATTTAATACATATGTTGGGAGAATGATAGTGATCCCTCATAATTAACTTGTGTTTCAAATGAATCATACAGATCTTTCGAAACAAGGCCAGTTGGACTGGACAATACGATACAAGATCATTGGCGGGATTGCTCGAGGAATGCTCTATCTTCATCAAGATTCACGACTCACAATCATACACCGTGACCTCAAAGCGAGTAACATTCTCTTAGATGCTGATATGAACCCAAAAATTGCTGACTTTGGAATTGCAAGGATTTTTGGGATGGACCAAACTCAAGCTGAAACGAGCAGGATAGTTGGAACCTAGTAATTGTTTTTTCCCTTGTCTGCATTTATAACTGAAGTTTGAATTGCAATGATTTTAGGGATGGACCATACTATTGTTGTGGGTGAAGTTACGTTTTTGTTTTTTTTTCTTGTTCTGCCAGTGGTTATATGTCTCCAGAGTATGCAATGAAAGGTCATTTCTCTGTGAAGTCTGATGTCTACAGCTTTGGAGTCTTAGTTCTTGAGATTATAGCCGGCAAGAGGAACAATGGCTTGGACCGGGACGGCAATGCTAGAAACTTGGTCACATATGTGAATACCAAAACAAAGTTTCAAAATTTCTCACTTTGAGGATTGTGGGCGGTAATGGATTTTGGTTATTATGTTAGGTCTGGAGGCTTTGGAGAGAGGGTTCACCATTAGAGCTCGTGGATCCGTCGGTTGGAGAGAACTATGATAGCAACGAAGTTACAAGATGCATCCATATCGCGCTGTTATGTGTTCAAGAAGATCCTGCAGATCGTCCTACATTGGCTTCAATCATCTTGATGCTCACTAGTAACACAATTACTCTACCAGTGCCTCGACAACCTGGATTTTTCTTCCAGAGTAGACTTGATGATTTCGAGGGATTAGAACCAAGTCAATCTACAGGAAGATCGATGCCTTATTCTGTTAATGACGTGTCAATTACCGATTTAGAGCCTCGTTGAAGATGGAAGCCTTCTCTATGTGTAAGTTTGAGTGATGCTTCTACAGTCTTTTCTTATTTTGTGTGAGACTTTTAGTGATCTTCCTGAATCTTCATGTGAGTTCTGTTTCTACTGTATCTTCCTATTTGATGTGACTTGAATATGCATCTTACGTTCTGTTTTACAACACTTTTGCTGAAATCAGACAGTTGGTTACATAAACCATAAACCAAATTTCACACTACAAATTATTAAACCCTGTATCATTTATACATACAGTAGTATGTAATATGACTGTTATGAAATCTTCTGAACCAATCCAGAGGTTTGCTGCTCCATCTCTGTATATATAAACCAAAACCGGTTTATTTGATTAACCAATGACACTGACACTTCAGCCCAATACTTTTCTTGTTCCTAATCCTCTCCCATCTACATCTGCGTCACTGGGTTTGGTTCTACGTATACTCTTATCTTTTATGTCATTTTCTGGGTCAACATTCCAATATTGCTTTATGTGCATTAAGAAAATATTATTGACTTTTAACTTTTGACTTTGACTTTTGACACACGTTAGTTTTATGGACCACTGTCATCAATTTGACGAATTCAATGTTAGAAAAGTTTGGAGAGAAGCTTCGATTTTGCTTGTTTAAACTGGTAAGAAACGTACATATGCGTCAAACACTAAACACAAAGATTTTGCTTTTCCTATTATCTTGAAGGACCAATGAATCAGAGGAGGACTTTGTTTTCAATCCTCTGTTTTTTCCTCATAAGCTTTGGTGTTGCTTCAGTTTCAGCACAAACATGCACGACGGACAAGGGGACTTTCAGACCCAACAGTACTTACGACGTAAATCGCCGTCTCATCCTCTCTTCTCTTCCTTCAAATGTCACGGACCAAGACGGTTTATACTACAACGGTTCCATAGGACAAGAACCGAACCGTGTCTACGCAGTTGGGATGTGCATCCCAGGATCAACTTCAGATGACTGTTCTGATTGTATCAAGAAAGCGTCTGATGAATTTTTAAGGAATTGTCCTAACCAAACAGAAGCGTATTCATGGCCAGGTGAGCCAACGCTTTGTTATGTGCGCTACTCCAACACTTCTTTCTCAGGATCTGCTGATCTGAACCCGCCAAATTCGCTCACCAACACTGGAGATCTAGACTCAAATCTAACAGAGTTTACGAAAATATGGGAAGGATTAATGGGTCGTATGATTTCTGCAGCCTCCCCAGCAAAAAGCACATCTTCGTCCAGTGATAACCATTACTCAGCTGATTCAGCAGTCTTGACACCTATCCTGAATATATATGCATTGATGCAATGCACGCCGGATCTTTCTTCTAGTGATTGTGAAAACTGTCTGCGACAAAGCGCAATTAACTATCAGTTATGCTGTGGTCAGAAGCGAGGAGGTGTTGTTATGAGACCAAGCTGCTTTTTGCGGTGGGATTTGTATACATATTCTAACGCTTTTGATAATGTTACGGTGGCTTCTCCTCCTCCCGAACCTCTTGTGACTGTTCCACAAGGCCCACAACCTGCAGGTGATCAGGCCAACACGACCGACAATGGTTAGTCTTCCAACTGGAAAACACTATGATTGTAAGCAGAATTGAAATATATGACATTATTTTCTTGTTTTATGAGAAGATAGCAAAGGAATCTCAGCTGGAGTTGTTGTGGCGATTATCGTTCCCACTGTTATTGTCATCTTGATACTGCTGGTTTTAGGATTTGTTCTTTTCCGGAGAAGAAAATCCTACCAAAGAACTGAGATTGAATGTTAGTTTCTTTGTGTTTTACCTCTTTATTCTTTCCTTTTGTTATCAGCATGTATACTCCCGTAGCCAAGAGGGGAAACATGAAACTAATACACCCATTCTTTGCAGCTGAAAGTGATATTTCAACTACTGATTCATTGGTATACGATTTTAAGACAATTGAAGCTGCAACTAACAAGTTTTCAACGAGTAATAAGCTTGGTGAAGGTGGATTCGGTGCTGTTTACATGGTAAGAAGGTCTCTGTTTCCCATTTTTTTAAAGTTCATATTGGTTATGGAAATAACCAACGATGTTTGTTTCATTCAATTGTACATAGGGTAAGCTTTCTAACGGAACTGAAGTAGCTGTGAAGCGACTGTCGAAAAAGTCAGGACAAGGCACAAGGGAGTTCAGGAACGAGGCTGTTCTTGTGTCAAAACTTCAACATAGGAATCTGGTTAGACTTCTTGGATTCTGTTTGGAAAGAGAGGAACAGATTCTGATCTATGAATTTGTCCACAACAAAAGCCTTGACTACTTTCTATTCGGTATGGTTCCCGTCAATAGTTTTTCTTATTCAACGGATCCTTCTTCAGCTTTATACTGATTGATTGTCGATATGTGCAGACCCGGAAAAGCAAAGTCAGCTAGACTGGACCCGGCGATACAAGATCATTGGAGGAATTGCTCGAGGGATTCTATATCTTCATCAAGATTCACGGCTCAAAATCATACATCGTGACCTCAAAGCCAGCAACATTCTCTTAGATGCGGATATGAACCCGAAAATTGCAGATTTTGGATTGGCAACTATTTTTGGAATGGACCAAACTCAAGGAAACACCAACAGAATTGCTGGAACCTAGTAAGTTCTGCTCATAGTAGCTGAAAAATAAGCAAAGTTTCACTGAACCTTCTGCTATTGCATATTAACGAGTTGAATGTTTTTCAGCGCTTACATGTCTCCTGAGTATGCGATGCATGGTCAATATTCCATGAAATCTGACATTTACAGCTTTGGAGTGTTAGTTCTTGAGATTATAAGCGGCAAGAAAAACAGCGGCGTCTACCAGATGGATGAAACCAGTACTGCGGGAAACTTGGTCACTTATGTGAGCATATTGACCTCAACTTTCAACAATTTAACATTTTAAAACATATGACCAAGGTTCTTAATTGTTCATTGTATTAGGCTTCAAGGCTTTGGATGAACAAGTCACCATTAGAGTTGGTGGATCCAACTTTTGGAAGGAATTATCAGAGTAATGAAGTCACTAGATGCATCCATATCGCGCTCTTATGTGTTCAAGAAAATCCAGAAGACCGTCCAATGTTATCAACAATCATCTTAATGCTCACTAGCAACACAATCACTCTACCAGTGCCTCGCCTACCGGGATTTTTCCCACGAAGCAGGCAACTGGAACTGGTATCCGAGGGACCAGAGTCTGATCAGTCTACAAGCAAATATTTTCCTCTTTTAGTTCGTAAAAAGTGATGTGGTTGAAACACATAACAATGGTCAGATGACGTTTGATATTTTTTATTTACGGACATAAGAAACATAGTAAGTTTATCTGTAATTGTATGTTGTACACTGTAAAATGCTTATGGCCAGTTCTGTAATAATCGTTTCTTTTTTACTGGTTTACTCTCTTCAAGCAATCAAATTCTCTGCGTGATTGTTGTGAAAGCTTAATTTGGAGGAAAAAATCACTGTTACGTCTTCAAGAGGAAACGTGTAAATGGTATATATCTTATACTTGCTTGTGGTTACAATTACAATACAAACGTTCTGCTACAAAAGAAGTTTTTAACTTATTTTTAATACCAATAGATTCAGGAATCAGGTATGAAGGTACTCATCTTCATCGAGGATATACATCTGTGATGGATGCATCGTCAACAGACCCTAGAAGAGATTTGCTCGTTGTATCTGTATCAAGCGGGTCTTTTCCAATTCTACTCTGAAAGAAAAGACCTGGTTGCCGTGGCACGGGTAAAGTCACAGTATTACTAGTGAGCATCAGAACAATGGTTGACAACGTCGGACGCTCAGCAGGATCTTCTTGAACACATAAAAGACCGATATGGACACATCGAACAACTTCACTCCTATGGCAATTATCTACAATAGCTGGATCCACGAGTTCTAATGGTCTTCCGTTACTCCAAAGCCCTCAAGCCTAGAATATTATTCAATCAATCAATCAATCCAACACTTGCAACTATGTTCAGGTAAACATGGAACTTGATTGGCACAAAACTTACATATGAGACCAAGTCATGTGCACCGTCTGTTTGGTAGAAGCTGCTATTCTTCTTGCCACTTATAATCTCAAGAACTAACACTCCGAAGCTATAGACATCAGATTTCATTGAGTACTGACCATGCATTGCATACTCGGGAGACATGTAACCACTGTAACCCACAACAAAAACTATGTTAACAAAAGAATGTTCAGAAAATTTCAACTTATGAGAAGTTATGAGGAAGACTTACTAGGTACCAACTATTCTGCTTGTGTTCTCTTGGGTTTGGTCCAATCCAAAGATCCTAGCCATTCCAAAATCTGCAATTTTAGGATTCATATCCGCATCCAAGAGAATGTTACTCGCTTTGAGGTCACGGTGTATGATTGTGAGTCGTGAATCTTGATGAAGATACAAAATCCCTCGAGCAACTCCACCGATAATCTTGTATCGCCGAGTCCAATCCAACTGACTCTGCTTTGCAGGGTCTGTACACATCCATAAATCACAGTTAGCTCTAAAGACTTGTAATCCCTAGTTTCAAGCTAAAGAATCATTGAAACAAAGCATTAAATGCAACTAACCAAAGAGGAAGTAATCCAGACTTTTGTTGGGTACATACTCGTAGACTAATACCCTTTCTTCTCCGTCTAGACAAAACCCGAGAAGTCTAACCAGATTTCTATGCTGTAGCTTTGCAACAAGAACAACCTCGTTCTTGAACTCTGCCTCACCTTGTCCTGATAACTTTGATAGTCTCTTCACCGCAACTTCAGTCCCATCCGATAAAGTACCCTGTTGTTTTCATCAGCATCATCCCATTATACATATGTGTTCACACAAAGTTTCAAGAAAAGAAAAAAAACACAGCTCAAGGGAACTATAATTACCTTGTAAACCTCACCAAATCCACCTTGACCAATCTTATTACTCTCTGCAAAATCATCTGTTGCAGTTTGAATTTTTCTATAATCAAGCTGCAGTGAGTCTGCAGTTGTAATATCATCTCCTGTTGCACAATGAAAGTCTTAGAAGCAGGAAAAAGAAGCTGAGCTTTGACATTAATCAAAATTCAAACCCAAACAACGAGCATCCATCACTTGAAATCTTTACCATCAAATGCAGATGTTGTGTCATAAGTCTTCTTTGCCCTTTTTGCAAGGAAACAACAACCAACTACGAAAAGCAGAACAGCCACTATAATAGGCACAACAATGGCTATCACTAACACAGTTGAATTCCCACCTTTCCCTGCATTCCAAAGATCATTTGCATAAGATCAGACAATGACAAACGAATCGCAAATCCAAATTAAGTCAAAAGAAGCAAAGTTTCCTTATTAGTATTGCTCATATCAAGAAATCAGGGCAGAAAAACAGAGGAAGAGATTAGATCATGTAAGACACATAGCAGCAAGTTAGCAACGCGAAATTCTGTCGAAAGAATGAATCTTTTTATATATTTTTGTCAATTTCGTTGAATTACGGCAAAAGCTCTCCCGAAAAACAGAGGAAATAGACAGAGCACTGACCAGGTCGAGGAGGAGCAGACACCGGAGGAGTAGAAACCGGCGGTGGAGGTGGTGGTGAAGGTGTAATAATGGCGGATTCGTTGTAAAACGCGTAAAGCTCGAATCTTGAACTACAGCTCTGCATCATAAATCTTCCCCCAATTTTATCAGTGGGCAATTGATTGATGCTCTGTTGAAGACAACTCAAACAGTCTTGTCTCGTCAGATCAGGAGTGCACTGAACCAGTCCGTACAATTTCTGCAACGCAGTGAAGTTGGCTTTTCTGGCATCAAACTTTCTGGAATTGCTGGCAGCTTCAGCAGCGGCTTGGTTCATCGTGGTCCCGACCAAATCTCTGAATTGGTCTAGTTGGTTAGATGTAACATTCTGGGGGTTCCACATAAACACTCCTCCACCGGTGCTTAGGGTCGAGAGTATGTTCCCGTTAGAGTATCTGAGCATACACTGATCGTAGTAGATTGTGACCTCTTTCTCATTCGAACACCGACTTAAGGTGTCGTTGACAGCAAAGGTGACGCAGCGACGACAAACTTCCGGCGATAAGTCTCCACGGCAGAGGAAAAGCCCGGTGACTCTGTCGGGAGCTTGCCCTGCGGTGGCGTTTTGGAAACTGGTGGAGTATGAAGCGTTACTGGAAGAGAGAGAAGCCAAAACGGTTCTGAGATTGGTTAAGTAAGTGCTGTTTCTTGAATACGTTGTCGTGTTCGGACAGATTTGGTATAGGAAAGTGTGATCTTGATCTTGAGCAGAAACTTTGAAGCTAGTGAGGAAGGAGAAGAGGAAAAGGAAGATGAGAGAGATAAGAGAAGACATAATTGGGCTTTCTTGATTTTTGTTTCTCACCAAGCTTTTGGGAAACTCATTTATATGAAATAAAATTGAATTTTTGTTCTCTCTGTGATAGTGACTAGCGTGAAACAGAGGATGGTTTTGTGACGACGAAAAGTCAAGGTCAAAGTAAACGCGTCTTGTATTGAATTGTCCTGTCGTGCCCAATTTGTCTTCAGCTAGCTACTAATCCATTACTAATTTTTAATAGAGATAATAGAATATGTGATGGAAAATGATTTATACAGCAAAAAGAAAGAAACTATGGAAAAAAAAAATATCAAAATTAAGAAAATTAATCCACTTTTTTCAAAATAATCAACATTTAACTCCAAATTTAAGCTTTAAACTATAAATTCTTAATTTCTTGAGTATTTTATTGTGAAACTACATTTGCTATTTCATTGCAAAGAAATAGACCATTGGTAGTTGGACTTTTCAGGAGAAAATAAATGCAGCAGTTGGCATGATTTCAAAAATCTTAATTATCTAGTATAGTAATATACTTTGGATCCCCGTTGTTTGGGGCTTAGTTTATGAGGGTTTAAAGTTCCGCCGACTTAGTTTTCCGGGGATTAAAGTCCCGCCGGCGTTAGTATTCCACCATGTATCGCATCCTTGTATATCTCCTTTGATTCTATTTCATGAATTATTCAGACGAAAAAAAAAAAATAGTATACTTTGGAATCTTTGTTGACTATATTCTTCAAAGAATTCTGGGGCTCAAAAAACTTCTCGCCACCACTGATACGGGAAAGTTCTTGGGTGATATTTATCGCTGTTGAGAAGTAGTACTATTTGTTTACCATTTATTTATGAGTTTGAATGGTAAGCTTTGACAATTACCATTCACAAAAACGATATCAATAAAAAAAAATTATATAACTTTGTGTTACAGTCGAATCATATATTGTTAGTCTTAAACTATTTGGTATATTTTTTCATAATTTTCTTACTCACGAGAAGGATCAATAACTTAATATTCCACATGAAGCTGTTCCATAATTCCATTTGTAATTCGTGTTTTCACCCAGGTATGATTCAGCATGTAAATTTAATATTCAAACGAACATCCGAATATTACATGATTTAAACGAATTTTGCATCCATAAGCTCCATCTAGTCCAAAGTTGTTTGTCTATGCGTTTGTATAAATATATGGATCTGATTTATATTCATAAATGTATATAGGTTTTCATGGACAATCCAAAACGATAAAGGGAACGACCAAAAAAAATAAAAGGAGTTCACATACATTTAAGGAAATAAAAAATATATATATTTTATGTTGATATGTCTCCGATCTTGGTAAAAGCCCAAGACATTGATGCATGGTTATGAGATCTCCGCCGTGAAGATGACTCAGCTTTGTTAATAATTGACCTATACTTTAGGGTTTTACAATTACCAGCTTTTAGATCGATTGCCCCTCTCTCAAGTATTCGATTACTTGGAGAGAAGAGAGATCGTGTCACTTTATTGCGATACAATTTTCGTTTTATTAAAAAATGTCATTAACATATACATAAAGAAGAATGAAAAAAAATTGACAAGAAAGAAGAAATTTAAAACAAGATTTGTTTGACAAAAATAAAAATTTGAGAAATCTTTTCTTTTTGGTATATATAGGTTCTCATGTCCAAGCACAAAAAGGTAAAGGCAGCGACGCTCCTCCCTAAGGCTGCATGTTACGGGCATATGAGACCTCCGCCATGACTTCTTCGTGAAGAAGACTTAGCTTTGTTAATTTGTGACGTATACTTTAGGGTTTTACAACCATTAGATCCTAGTAGATCGATTGCCCCTTTATCAAGTATTTGTCACTTTTTCCATCGTTAAAAAAAGAAAACATATTCACACATACAAAAGGAAGACGAATAAAAAACGAGGAGATAAATCGGAACTTTTGATAAGACTATCTGAACTTAAGAAACCCAACAATTACATGCACGAATAAAATATAAAATTGAAGAAGATAAGTTAAGAAACCTAGAAGGTAAACGATATAGCCATATAGGAGACGATTAGGAGGATGCGATGACCAAACCTAGAGTGTGCATGTATATACACTTGGCTTGTATGAGGCGGTGGATGACGCCAAAACCCTAGTTCTTTTTATTTTATTTTATTTTATTTTAATGATTATTCAAAAACACTAGTTCTAAAAAAGTACTAATTCTTCTCCGTAGCCGACAAGGAAAAATAATCGGCTTTTCATGCAACGAATCCATTAAGATTAGTTATGGGCCTGCCTATGAGAATGGAAGCCAGAAGACTAGAAAAGGACTGGCTGATCAATGCTTCGAGAACATTAGCGTAATATTTTTCTTTTCTTTTTTTTTCTGTATTTTTTGGTCATCGCGGCATAATCTAAAACTCCGACCAAGTCTTACACAAAACAAAAATAAGATCTATATATGATATTCAACATTATACACGATGGGCCTCTTCTTTAACTTGTAGCTGCATCTGTGACCGTGACGGAGCAAAACAACGGTTGCCACATCAATTAACAAACCAAAACGACAGAGAGGGAACGAACGAAGGTATCAGTGGAAAAGAGAAGGTGTCGCTACATTTAAAGTTAAAAAGAAAAACCGCTCTAACTTTTATGAATTGGCCAAACAAATTCTACTAGATGAATTAATTTCTAGTTTGTATTGATTTGATTTAATTAGTTAAAAATTAAAGGAATAATAAGGTTTGTCTTAGTTCTAACTGCTTTCATCAATTTTCATTTTATCTTTAGTGCCCTGCAAGGAAGTGTAAGATATAATCTTGTTTATAGTTTTATTTACTGGAGAATGAGGACAAAAGGTTTCAGAGAAGTAATGGCGTAATTGTTGATTCTTCGACAGTAAGTTTGTTCTGCTGGAACAGAGTGATTCTGAAAATCTAATACACAGTTGTAAAGATAACAAGGTAAAGTACTATAATAGGAAGTCAACGACTATCTTTAGAAGTCAACCTTCCACTGAGAGTGTTAATTGGTTTTGAAGAAATGAAGGCTAGAATCTGAATCAACTAGGGTTGTGAAATTACTGTTTTAGCTTACAATTGTTCGTTTGTTACTTGTCTCGTACGAAAGTTTAATAGTGTTGTCTTATTGACCCAGAGTCTCCGCGCGTAGCAGAATAATCATCAACCTATTAAATATTTAACTCCATTACGTTTATCATTCTGGGAAGTAGAAAATTTTATAATTCGATTTTCTCTGGTTATCGCTTTCACATGTTTTTAGTCTAACTTTTAAATAACAATAAAAGTTGATGTTACTCGTATAGTTGACTTTGACTTGCAAGAAATTGTATTAGAACACAAAACTTCGACGTGGTGGATGGTTTTAACATTTTCATTCATTGGTATTATTTAGTAGTTTAGTACTCATGAACCAGTAAAGATAACAAGAAAAGAAAAAAAACAGAGGAAAAAGGATAACAAATTAATTAGATAATGTCTGCTTATACCTCGTTAAGCTCTCTCTTCCTTCTCACATTTTTCTTTGCAAGCTTGAGAGCTTCTGCACATTTACAGGACCTGACTTACGTCGGCCATAATTGCAGTAACACGACATCAACAAACATCTTTTACTTCTCAAATCTCCAAACTCTTTTGACCTCTCTTTCTTCTAACAGTGCTTACTTCTCCTTGGGATCTCATAGTCTCACAAAGGGTCAAAACGCCAGCATGGTATTCGGACTTTATCTCTGCAGAGGGGATCTCTCGCCGGAAGATTGTGGTTATTGTGTCGTAAATGCTTCTAAAGACGTTCGGAGTAGATGTTTACGAGGGAAAGAGTTCTTGATTCAGTATGATGAGTGCATGCTTGGATACACGGACCGGAATATTTTCATGGATGCTGTAACCACAAGGTCCACTCCTACAATAATCACTTGGAACACTCAGAATATTAAGGCGGACTTGGACCGGTTCAACGATACTGTGTTTTCTCTGATTAACAAGTCTGCAGTGGAAGCTGCTAATAGCAAATCAAAGAAATTCGCGGTTATGAAATCGAATTTCACTTCGTCCCTGACGGTATATTCATCGGTTCAGTGTATTCCTGATCTGTCTAGTGGAGAATGCTTAAGCTGTCTCAAACAGTCCATCAATGAAATTTTTTTCACCAAAGTCGGAGGAAGAGTTCTTGTCCGGAGTTGTAACTTAAGGTACGAGATTTACCCTTTCTACGATGAAACCTCTGTGTCAACTCTCTCTCCATTGCCGCCGGTTTCAGCTCCTCCATTGCCAATAAAGATTCCTCACCCGGTTTTAGCTCCTCCACTGCCGGCTGGTAAAGGTGCTCTCTCTCTCTCTCTCTCTCTGTCTTTTTTTTTCATTTGCTTGATTGGATTGAGACAGACAACTATACAAGATTTGTCTGAGCTAATACTTTGGCAGGAAAAAGAAGAAATTCCACGAGGGTAATCTTAGAAATTTGTGTGCCGGTGGCTTTCTCTGTTCTTCTTTTTGTGGCTGTTTTTACCTTCCGTTTGACAAAGAGAGTGAAGAAGACTAATGACACAGCAGTTGCAGATGAAGGTAGAGATTCCAAAATACTCTTGTTGTTTACTACTTAAATTTTTGGTTTATGAAGTTTAATGCTAAAAACATTTGGTTTTTGCAGATGGGGATGATATTTCAACAGCAGGCTCTCTGCAGTTTTGTTTTAAGGTTGTTGAAGCTGCGACAAATAAGTTTTCAATATGTAACAAACTCGGTCAAGGTGGATTCGGACAAGTTTACAAGGTACTACCAGTTTATTGAGCTTCCTAATTAGTTTCATAAGAGATTCAAACTCTGTTTAATTCACAATCTTTTTAGGGCACACTTCCTAATGGAGTACAAGTTGCCGTGAAGAGACTATCGAAAACATCAGGACAAGGTGAAAAAGAGTTCAAGAACGAAGTTGTTGTTGTGGCAAAGCTTCAGCACAGAAATCTGGTGAAGCTTCTTGGATTTTGTTTGGAGAGAGAAGAGAAAATACTTGTGTACGAGTTTGTGTCTAACAAAAGCCTTGATTACTTCTTGTTTGGTAAGTTAAATCAATGCTTAGCAAAATATATTTTATTGTTGACATTCTAACTATATGGATGTGCAGACTCTAAAAAGCAGAGCCAGCTGGATTGGACTACACGGTATAAGATCATAGGAGGAATTGCTAGAGGAATATTGTATCTCCATCAAGATTCACGACTTACAATCATACATCGAGACCTAAAGGCGGGTAACATCCTCTTGGACGCTGATATGAACCCGAAAGTTGCAGATTTTGGAATGGCGAGAATTTTTGAAATGGACCAAACAGAAGCCAATACGAGAAGAGTAGTTGGAACCTAGTAAGTTTTGTTCTTGCCAACTATTAAATGTTAAATCCATTTATTAACTCAAACTTTTATGCATCGTGGCAGTGGTTACATGTCACCTGAGTATGCCATGTACGGCCAATTCTCAATGAAATCTGATGTCTATAGCTTTGGAGTCTTAGTTCTTGAGATTATAAGCGGGAGGAAGAACAGCAGCCTCTATCAGATGGATGCTTGTTTGGGAAACTTGGTTACATATGTGAGTATAAACACTTAAAATATACTACTTTTTCGCTCTATGAAACAGTCAAAAATATTTTTGTCTTAAAATGTGCAATAGACTTGGAGGCTATGGACCAATGAGACGCCATTAGAGCTCGTGGATTCGTCCTTTCGAAAGAATTATCAAAGAAACGAAATAATTAGATGCATCCATATTGCCTTATTATGTGTTCAAGAAGATACTGAAGATCGTCCAACTATGTCAATGATCGTCCAAATGCTTACTACTAGCTCGATTGCCCTAGCTGCACCTCGACCACCTGGATTTTTCTTTCGAAGTAAGCATGAAGAAGCAGGTCCATCAACAAATAAATTTTCTCTCTGTTCCATTGATGATGCATCCATTACCATGGTAACTCCTCGTTAAATAACTCGTTTCATAAACTAAAAACTATTGCAATTCCAAAGTTTACAGTTTTTGTGTTCATATTAGAATCTATGAAAATATGAAAATGCTACTAGCTTTAAGGTCACGGTGTATGATTATAAGTTGAGGTTTATCATAAAGACGCTTCCTCGAGCATTGGCTCCAATGATATTGTATATTGTCGAATCAATCTGTCCCATCATTTTGAATGATCTGCATATAATTAAATAAATGTATAAATAATATATATACAACCAGTCCCGTCAATGTCTCTTGGGTTGACTCTTGTAGTCTTGTGTAGATTTTTTGTTGAGTCAACCGAAGATTGTAACAATTTTATCGCACGCTATAAAGTCCCGTAGGGCAGAGATTCACAATTGGAACAAACAAATACGAAATGGTCCACAAGGAAAAAAAAGTAAAGAAAATCAGACGAAGTCAACATCAAGAAAGCAAGAGCAACCACTATCGTAGACGAATTAATTAAGTTTGTGAGGAAGAGAGTTGGTGTAGCTTGAGACACGTTTCAATCCCTTTGCTTTCCTCTTAGTGTATGTATAGTCTTCAGAGTTTGACAAGCCTCTTCTGGCCATGAAAATCTTTAAGAAAGCCTTCTTTGTTCTATGATATAAAGTAAATTATCAGCTAATAAACATGCAGTAGTATTGGTTCAACAGAAACATTCCAACTTTACTAAAAGAAATCTGGTAGATTACCGTTAACCCTAAACCCTAATTCTCATTTAAGATTTAAAGAAACCCATGATTGTTTATAGCCTGACTTCCCATAAAAATGGAAAGCAAGAAACAGATGTGAGTCAATTATGATTGTTAACCATTTATCTCTGTTCAGTTATTACGTGCCCGAGAAGTTAGGGAAATTAACAATGCTCTTATTTTCTTTTTCTTTTTGGTAAAGGAAAACCTCTTTTTTCTTAAAAGAATGCTCTTATTTTCTTCTGATTACTCTCCATCTAAAGCCTCCAAAGTCCAACAGAATGATCATCAATATATTTCTAATTCGTTGAATTTTATCAGAACTAGACGGTCTTTATATTAAGGGTTTTGTGAAAAAAAAACACCATCCAACTCGTCAACTCGTCAAAATAATACGCAATATAACCCTTATACGTATATTGTAAACGTTTTCACGATCAAATACATTAGATTTTTAAAATTCTAAAGGTAGAGTTGAAATCCTCGTCGCGAGCACTTCGATTTCACATATTATTCATCAAAATTTTACAAACTTAGATGGTAGTGAAAAAGGGTTATATGAAAATCTCTTTATAGTGAAGGGTAAAGTTGCAAAAATCGGCGAGTTAGAAGTTTTTTTTTGCACAAAATTAATTACAACGTAACTGAAAAAAAAAAAAAATTATGTCCACAAAAGTTATGTATGTGTAAATTGTGAGATACTCATCAAAGTAGTTATGTACACTTTTAGCATTTTCTATTTTTTACATTCTTATACCAGCTCTTTGTGATAAAATCCTTTTATGAATTTTATCAGTTTACTTACTTAACCGGTCCTCTCTAGCCGGGCCGGCCCGCGATGGGAATTTATGTTTGTGTGACCGCGACGCGCCGGCCCGCTAGGACTGCGGGCTAAAATGATATGTTCCGGAATTTTTGGCGGGAAAATTTTTTATGGAAAAATTTTACAAGGTATTTTAAAGGTTTTTACAAGTGTTTTGGCGGGAAAATTGCGGGATCACTTTTCCCGCCAAAAAATATTTTGTATTTTGTGGACCTAATTTTGTTTCAAATAAGGGTAAAATGGTCATTAAAAATTAAAAGAGGGCAAACTTAAAAATGGACTCTCAAAGGGGGCATTTTTGAAAAGGGGTATTGAAAAAAGGGCATTTTTAACAATTTCTCTTTATTTTATTAATGTTCTTATTTATGATATGATTCTGAATCATTGTTTAAATATTTTAATCGATGTAGAACGTTGAACACACATTTTCGTCAATTGGATAATATATGTCCGTTTTTAAAATTTCGAATCACAGTATATGCAGAAAAAAAAATTGATTTTTTTTTTACTTTATGTATTATATGATGATTCAAAACAGTTAAAAACAAATCAAACAAAGATGATAGGAGAATCATAATTATAAATCTTAATCAAATCTTCTAAATAACTAAATTATTATATATGGAATATCCGGTGTATAAGTTGGGTTAATTTGCAGGGAACAATCACTGTTATGTCTTCACAAAGAAACGTGTAAATGGTATATAAAACGTTCTACTACAAAAGAAGTTTTTAACTTATTTTCAACACCAACAGATTCAGGAATCAGGTATGAGGGTACTCATCTTCATCGAGGATATACATCTGTGATGGATGCATCGTCAACAGACCCTAGAAGAGATTTGCTTGTTGTATCTGTATCAAGCGGGTCTTTTCCAATTCTACTCTGAAAGAAAAGACCGGGTTGCCGTGGCACGGGTAAAGTCGCAGTGTTACTATTGAGCATCAGAACAATGGTTGACAATGTCGGACGCTCAGCAGGATCTTCTTGAACACATAAAAGACCGATATGGACACATCGAACAACACTTGCAACTATGTTCAGGTAAATATGGAACTTGATTGGCTTAAAACTTACATAGGAGACCAAGTCATGTGCACCGTCTGTTTGGTAGAAGCTGCTATTCTACTTACCGCTTATAATCTCAAGATTAAAATACAAATAGTATTTAAAAATTAAAATATAACTAATTTGTATTAAAATTTGAAAACTTCAATTAAACTAAAATAAAAATATTTGCTGAATCGTATACACAACGGAAGCAGTAACTATAGTAGACCATCGTAAATTTAGTCTCGTAGAATCCCTTTTTCTCCTTAAATTTTTGGTCATCAGCGTAATCTAAAACTCACAAAAGAAAAGGAGTTGAAAATCTGACAAGGAAATATTCAACGTTGGATTAGAGATAAAGATAAAAAAGCGTTCGATTAGTATATCAAAAAAGTATTGTTTAGGTGCGTGTTACCATCTCTTTACTCAGAACTCGCTCCATATCCCGTTGAAAAAGTTGATATTAGTCGTGGAAGACAAAGATGTTGGCGTTGACGTGGAAGAAACTGTATTCTTTTAAAGAAAATTATTGCCTGGCTTCACATTGATTAAAATAGGACTGAATTTCTGAAAACCAATCAGATCGAGTCCGTGATGTAGTGTTCTCTGTGATGAACAAGTGTGCAAATGACGCTGGAGATTGTCCAAGAAAGTCTGCAGATAGTTCGGAAAGTAAGTGTAAGATACTCTTGCTTATAGTCACTGGAAAATGAGGAAAAGGGTGTATAGATTTAGTGTCGTAATTGTTGATTATTAGGCAGTAAGTTTGTTTTGTGGACTCGGGCAATTTCTGTTGAGTCAAGTCAAACGTAGTAAACAAACAAGCTGGAACTTGTACAAAGATTGCTGCAATTATATGAATAAATCATGTGGCATCCATAAGAAAACGTTGTAGAATCTCCTATGCAGAGCTGAGGCACATATGCAAAAAAAACAAAACAAGAAAAAATAGGATTTACGATGAGAAAAGCCAAATATATAAAGACGAAATAACATAAAGCAAGCTAAAGTAAAATGATAACTGGAAATTTCGTTAATCGATTGGATAAAGCAGAGCAACACTATCAAAGACGAGAATACTGAAGTTAAGACAAAATACAAAGACTCATTAGGTGCTTCACAATTATTATCTCTTTGATCTCTTTCATATTTTTGTAACCAAGTCTCCTCTTTTTTTTGGAGTCGTCATACATTAAAATACCAAAATTTATATGTCAATAATACATAAAAGGAGGAACATGGTGGTCAAAAATCAAAATTATGTATTGATAAAACCAATTTTCTCAAAAACCAAAATGTCTGTATATGGTTTCCTCTTCCTTCTCTCCTTCCTTACAAGCCTGAGACCTTCTTTACAGTTCCTCAAACCTACTTATGTCGGTTATGTTTGTCCTCCAGGGACACATAGTTACCTCAAAAACAGCACATACTCTTCCAATCTCCAAACCCTTTTGTTCTCTCTTTCTTCGGAGAACAGTCATTCTTTCTCTCTTGGATTCCAAAGCCTTACAATTGGAAAAAACCCCGACATGGTATTCTGGTAACGTAAATTGGATGATGAAGATCAAATGGATTTCAAATAAACAAAGAAGGATAAATGGATACAACGTTCGCAAGTAACGCGGCACCACTTCTCATCTGCAAGAGTCTCAAGAGAGATGCTCCGGCAATACGATGAGGAATAGCATGAGAATTACAGAGAATTCTCAAGAACAAACAAAGAACCAAATGAAGAAGAAGATACAATCTCTGATTTTGCATAATAATGAATAAAGCGTCTTCAGCTTCTTATTAACCTCAATCCTCTGTTCTCAATCTTCAGAACATCCTGGCCATTGCTTTTAATCTTCAATTACCACCGTCCACGTGTCATTGATTTATCACCATCCTTTTCCTATAACAAATCTCCCCTGTTTGAAGAACCTTGACCACAAGGTTCAATGTTTGGAAATTGTCACTGCAACACAAAGAGAACTCTCATGTAGTTTCCTCCATAGTTTCATGAAGACTGCAACTAACACCATTGTTGATGTCTTTCCTTGTATGTTAATTGCAGAAACTTCCCACAGCTCAGTCCGTTAGAACTTCCCAAAAATATTAATCACCCTCTGGAACAGAACATATGAATCCACCATGGAGTTGCATCTTCAACTATAAAGCCCCCAGGATCCCAAACTCGGTAGGTTCGAAGTGAAAGGCGACACTGTCTCGTATCCATTCCGACTCCAACCAAGAAATGAGTGGCATATGCAACAGGTTTAACAAGCACAACCATGTATGGACTAAAACGATTCTTTGTAACAAAATTAGGTGCAGGCATTAGAGACTCACTATCTTCTTGCTGCTGATCGTTTTCCATCATATCCTCTTCCATTCCTTCTCTTATTCTTAGCGTAAACAGCTGAATTTTCTTGTGCTTCCTCCAACTCTCTCTTATGCCCCAACTTTTAAACCACTCTTTAAGTTCCAACCAGCACTTGTACCTCAACTGAATCTGCAGTCTCTTTATACCATTTGTCACATATTTGTACTTGAACCACCACCGCTTGGAAAACTTGATCTTTGTGTTTCTCATCACTTGTTGTATAACCAAACTCGACAGCAAAAATAAACTCATCACAGTGAACATCTCATCGCGTTCTCCCATATCAAACACCACTTCAAAGTGTATGAGTTTTTTATCAGGTCGTACCACCTTTCTTCTGTCCTTAAAGGCTATAGGTAACTCCCTATCCCTTGTGAATCCAACTTCATTCATCTTGAGAACGTCTAGTCTTTGCAGACTCTGATACCTCGATTGAATTTGCAGTTTCTGTATACCCTCTTTCACATTTTTGTACTTGAATTTCCAGGTTTTAAGAAACTTCCTCTGTTTATTCTGTGTCGATGACGTCCAAACAACAGCTTTGCTCACAACATCTGGTATTATAGAGTCTGCACCCCACTCTCTCCCTTGTAAAGCTGCTTGTAACTCTCTTGAAATCACTGTCAATGACTGAAATGACGTAATAGCTTCTTCAACAATTAGAGAACTCACTGGTATCTTCTCATGTAATAGGGAATCCGTACAACTGAATGGTGGTTGCACTGTAAAAATATCTTGGAACACCACTAGGAGATCCTCTTGTAGCATGAACTGTGCATCGGAAATAGGCAAAAGGAGTCGCCTTGTTTTTGATTCTTCTGGTGTAATAACAGTCACTTCCCCTGATTCCACTTTGCACAAGAACTCAGGCTGCATATCAACAATAAGAAGCTGTTTTATACCTCCTGGATCATGCAGCATCCTCATGTTATTCAGCACCCTTGACATGTGAGCTTGCTTTGTCAGTCTCAAGCGCTGAAATGTTCTCTTCTTCCTCACCAATCCAACATTAACACTAGAACAAGGATATGGATTATTGATGTTGCTTATGTCAAAGACTTGATGTAGATCCCTTTGTGACCTATTTCTCGACAGAGTCATGTTTTTAAACTTGAACATCCATGACTTAGGAGACAAACTCAGTTTCCTCCTTTGCTGAAATTTGTGTCTTCTAAGGAGCAATCTATCAAACACTTGGTGTGCGTTATTCTTGCTCATGACACATTCCAAGCCAGATTGTGATTGTACCCCAATGTTCCTCACGATTTCAGATGGCCATGTCTCAAACACATTCAATGGTTCATTACAACATCCAAGGCTAGGTTCCAAGTGATATTTTGGTACCTGAAAATGTGAAAACGCTGCACTCGGAGCTGAGGAATGTTGTAGAATCACTTTCGATTGCGTCACAATATTGTCAACACTCGATTCTTTCTCTTGACTGTTGGAATCAATTACTTCATGTGACTTCCGCCTGCGATCAAAATTTTCAATCCATTGCTTCCTTTCGTGATCGGGCTCCAAACGTGGCTGCTTCTGTTGTAGATGACCACACGATGATGAGTGATTCACTTGATCGGAGAAGAGCTGAATCGCTTCCCGCAGTTCAGCCATACGCTTGTCGAACTGTTGATTTCGTTCTGCGATCGCTTGTTCTAACCGTCCCAAAACTTCCTCCGTCTCGCGCACTACTGCTTCATTCAACAACATCGATCTAGTTTCTGCCATTGATTCCGAGGAAGAATGGCTCTGATACCAGTGGTAACGTAAATTGGATGATGAAGATCAAATGGATTTCAAATAAACAAAGAAGGATAAATGGATACAACGTTCGCAAGTAACGCGGCACCACTTCTCATCTGCAAGAGTCTCAAGAGAGATGCTCCGGCAATACGATGAGGAATAGCATGAGAATTACAGAGAATTCTCAAGAACAAACAAAGAACCAAATGAAGAAGAAGATACAATCTCTGATTTTGCATAATAATGAATAAAGCGTCTTCAGCTTCTTATTAACCTCAATCCTCTGTTCTCAATCTTCAGAACATCCTGGCCATTGCTTTTAATCTTCAATTACCACCGTCCACGTGTCATTGATTTATCACCATCCTTTTCCTATAACATATTCGGACTTTTCCTCTGCCGCCGAGACTTGTCGCCGGATATCTGCCGCGACTGTGTCAGCTTCGCTGTCAACGATACTCGGAAGCAGTGTCCAAATGGGAAGGAGGCTTTGATTTATTATGACGAATGCATGCTTCGATACGCTGACCGGAATTTTCTCTTGGATCCTATAACCACAACTGGAATCTTGATTATGAATCAAAAAAATACTACGGCAAACCAATCAGATCGGTTCAATGATGTACTCCTTTCTTTGATGAACGAAACTGCAAAGGAGGCTGCTCATAGTTCAAGAAAATTTGCGGTTAACAAGGGGAATTTCACATCGTCACAAAACATTTATGTACTGGTTCAGTGCATGCCTGATCTGACAAGAGAGAATTGCTCAAGCTGTCTGCAACAAACCATCAAGAAATTGCCTCGTGACAAAACTGGAGGAATACTTCTTTGGCCGAGTTGTACTTTAAGGTACGAGCTTTACCCATTCTACAATGAAACCTTACGTCAAGCTCCTCCGCCTCCACCTCCTCCTCCACAGCCTGGTAAGAGCTCTCCCTCTCTCTCTGTAAATTTTTATTTTGGATTGAGACATTCGAGATTTGGCTATGTACATGTCATGTCTGATCAATGATTTACACAGGAAACAAAAATTCCTACGTGATAATCATAGCAATTGTAGTGCCACTAGCCGTCTATGTTCTTCTTTTTGCTGTTCTTTCTAGCTTCTATGTGATAAATAGAGAGGAGAAGACTTATGAGACAGCAGCTGCAGATGATGGTAAAAAAATCCTAAATACACTAGTATTTGCTACTTAGAAATTTTTTATGGAGCTTAATGCTTAACACATGATTTGTCAGATAAGGATGATATTACAAGTGCTGGCTCATTGCAGTTTGATTTTAAAGCAATTGAAGCTGCAACGAATAAGTTCTCGGAAAGTAACAAACTTGGTCAAGGTGGATTTGGACAAGTTTACAAGGTATATATACAGGTTCATTGTGTTCCACAACAGATCCAGACAGGGTATTGGTTTCGGTGTTAAGAAATTATACATATTCTTTTTAGGGCACACTTCCTAATGGAGTACAAGTTGCCATGAAGAGACTATCGAAAACATCAGGACAAGGTGAAAAAGAGTTCAAAAACGAAGTTGTTGTTGTGGCAAAGCTTCAGCACAGAAATCTTGTCAAGCTTCTTGGATTTTGTTTAGAGAGAGAAGAGAAAATACTTGTCTACGAGTTTGTGTCTAACAAAAGCCTTGATTACTTCTTGTTTGGTAAGCTAAATCAATGCTTAGCAAAATATATTTTATTGTTGACATTCTAACTATATGGATGTGTAGACTCTAAAAAGCAGAGCCAGCTGGATTGGACTACACGGTATAAGATCATAGGAGGAATTGCTAGAGGAATATTGTATCTCCATCAAGATTCACGACTTACAATCATACATCGAGACCTAAAGGCGGGTAACATCCTCTTGGACGCTGATATGAACCCGAAAGTTGCAGATTTTGGAATGGCGAGAATTTTTGAAATGGACCAAACAGAAGCCAATACGAGAAGAGTAGTTGGAACCTAGTAAGTTTTGTTCTTGCCAACTATTAAATGTTAAATCCATTTATTAACTCAAACTTTTATGCATCGTGGCAGTGGTTACATGTCACCTGAGTATGCCATGTACGGCCAATTCTCAATGAAATCTGATGTCTATAGCTTTGGAGTCTTAGTTCTTGAGATTATAAGCGGGAGGAAGAACAGCAGCCTTTATCAGATGGATGCTTGTTTGGGAAACTTGGTTACATATGTAAGTATAAACACTTAAAATATACTAGTTTTTCGCTCTATGAAACCGTCACAAAGATGTTTAAGTCTTAAAATGTGCAATAGACTTGGAGGCTATGGAGCAACGGGACGCCATTAGAGCTCGCGGATTCGTCCTTTCGAAAGAATTATCAAAGAAACGAAATAATTAGATGCATCCATATCGCCTTATTATGTGTTCAAGAAGATACTGAAGATCGTCCAACTATGTCAATGATAGTCCAAATGCTTACTACTACCTCGATTGCCCTAGCTGCACCTCGACCACCTGGATTTTTCTTCCGAAGTAAGCATGAAGAAGCAGGTCCATCAACAAATAAATTTTCTCTCTGTTCCATTGATGATGCATCCATTACCATGGTAACTCCTCGTTAAAGACAAACTCGTTTCATAAACCAAAAACTATTGCAATTTTTGTGTTCATATTAGAATTTATGAGAATGTTACTAGCTTTGAGGTCACGGTGTATGATTATAAGTTAATGTAGATAAAGATTTCCTCTAGCATTCACTCAAATGATAGTGAATATTGTCTAATTAATCTGGCCCCTAGTTTTGAATATTGGTCTGCATCATTATGTATAAATAATTTACTACCTGTCCCATCAATGTCTCTTTGCGTTGACTGGTGTATAGATTTTTTGTTGAGTCAACCGCAGATTGTTACAATTGTATCGCACGCTATAAAGTCTCGTAGGCAGAGATTCACAATTGGAACAAACAAATAAGAAATGGTCCCCGAGGAAAAAAACTAAAGACAATTAGACGAAGTCAACATCAAGAACCACTATCGAAGTCAAATTAATTAAGTTTGTGATGAAGAGAGTTGGTGTAGCTTGAGACATGGTTCAATCCCTTTGCTTTCATCTGACTATGAAAATCTTTAAGAAAGCCTCCTTTGTTCTATATTATAAAGTAAATTATCAGCTAATAAACATTAAGATCCAGATGCAGTGGTAGTAGTTCAACAGAAACATTCCAAATTTACTAAAAGAAATCTGGTAGATTACTGTTAACCCTAAACCTTAAACCCTAATTCTTCTCATGATTGTTTATCGGCAATGAATACAATCTGTTTTTTTAGGTTAACATATCTCATTTAAGATTTAAAAGAAGCCCATGATTGTTTATTGGCCTGAGCCTGACTTCCCATAAGAATGGAAAGCGAGGAAGAGATGTGAGTCAATTACGATTGTTAACCATTTTTCTCTGTTCAGTTATTACGTGACCGAGAAGTTAGGGGAACAATGCTCTTATTTTCTTTGATTACTTACGGTCTCTCCATGCAAAGCCTCCAAAGTCCAACAGAACTAGACGGTCTTTATATTAACTATGCCCACGAAATTAATTAAAGGACTTGTATACGCTAAAGAGAAGATATTTTTGATTGAAATGAAGACTAGTAATACAACGTAACTGAAATCGTTTTCTCTCTAGAATTTTCTACAGAGCTAAAGTTCCGTTCATGCTTGTCTAATTAAAAACTCTGACAAGTCCACACAATTAAAAAAGAAATAGTCAGTATTGGATTAGAAAAATTAGAGAGAAATAAAAAGAACTAAATGTTTGATTAGTAGATCAAAATGTATTTATTTGAATGTGTAACAATCGCTTACTCGTCAAAAGAAGTTGACGTTGACGTTAATTATTGTCTGAAAAAAAAACATTACAAATCATATAAATCACCTTCCCACATTAATCTGTTTCCAAATCAAATGGTACAAGATCATTGGAGGTATTACCAAAGTGATTCTATCTCTTCCTCAAGATTCACGACTGTACTCAATCATACATTGTGCCTTCGAAGCAAGTAGTATCATTTTCACTATCTCATTTTTTCATTTTCACTCATAATTAAATCAATACAAAACATTAAATAGGGTTGGCCACATTTAGAATATCTTCATATAAGCTTAAACTTGATTTGAATAATACATTAATACCAATTGATTTAAGCGTGAAGGTTAATACCATATTCAACGAGGATATATATCACTTATTGATGTATCGTCAATAGATATTGGAACAGACTTGCTCGTTGTTGATTGATCTGAATCAAGGGGGTTTCCTGGTCTACTCTTAACGAAAAAACCCGGTTGCTGAGGCGCTGGTAAAGTCACAGTATTACTAGTGAGCATCACGGAAATCGTTGACAAGGCTGGACGCTCTACAGGATTTTCTTGAACACATAAAAGACCAATATGGATGCATCGAACCACTTCACTCTTGTGGCAATTTTCTACAATGCTTGGGTCCACGAGGTCTAACGTTGTTCCGTTATTCCAAAGCCTCCAAGCCTAGAATATCAACCAGTCAATCAGTTATTGCAACTATTGCTTATTGTAGGATGAGGAGACATATATATAAAACTTCATTTCCTATAAACTTACATGTGTGACCAAGTCTTGTGTGTCCTCTGTGTCGTAGAAGCTGCTATTCTTTCTACCGCTTATAATCTCAAGAACTAACACTCCGAAACTATAGACATCAGATTTCATTGAGAATTGGCCACGCATCGCATATTCAGGAGACATGTACCCGCTGGAATCCAAAACAAAACTTTAGTATGTTGGCAAAATAAAATGTTCAACAAATTTCAATCTGTGAAAAAAAAAAAAAAAAATTCAACCTGTGAGAAGACAAGTGGAAGACTTACTAGGTACCAACTATTCTGCTTGTGTTCTGCTGGGTTTGATCCATTCCAAAGATCCTTGCCATTCCAAAGTCAGCAATTTTAGGATTCATATCTGCATCCAGGAGAATGTTACTCGCTTTAAGGTCACGGTGTATGATCGTGAGTCTTGAATCTTGATGAAGATATAGGATCCCTCTAGCAATTCCACCAATGATCTGGTATCGCTGTGTCCAGTACAGCTGACCTTTCTTTGTAGGATCTGTGCACATCCATGAATAGTAGTTAGCTCTAAAGATTTGCAACCCCATGTTTTAAGATAACGAATCAATGAAGCAAATCATCAAATGCAACTGACCAAATAGGAAGTGATCAAGGCTTTTATTTGCCACAAACTCATAGACCAATATCCTTTCTTCTTGTTCTATAGAAAATCCGAGAAGCCTCACCAAATTTTTGTGCCGAAGATTTGCAACAACTACAACCTCGGTCTTGAATTCTGCGTCACCTTGTTCTGATGTTTTCGACAGTCTCTTCACAGCAACTTCGGTTCCATTTGAAAATGTACCCTATCCATTTTTATCAGCATTATCTTGCTATCCAAATGTGATGTAGCAAAAAAAAAAAACAATCGATAAATTATATAGTAGTATATAATATACCTTGTAAACGTCACCAAATCCACCTCGACCAATTTTATTGTCATCTGAATAATCATTTGTTGCAGCTTGAATTGCTCCATAATCAAGTTGCAGAGACTCTATGGTTGTTTTATCATCTGTTGCACAATAAAGGTCTTAGTAACAGAAAAAAACAAAAACAAAAGCTGATACATGACATTAATCAATCCTAATTAAGATTGTTAATCAATACAATCTTTACCATCTAAAGCAGGTGATGTGCCATAAGTCTTCTTTGCCCTCTTTGCAAAGAAACAATAACCTGCTATGAGAAGCAGAACAGCCACTATGATAGGCACAACAATGGCTACCACTAACACATTTGAATTCCCACTTTTCCCTGCTTTCCGAAGATCATTTGCTTAAGTAAGAAAATATTAGACGAATAACAAAACAAAATTGAAAATCAAGTAAACAGGGCAAAAAACAGAGGAAGAAGAAAGTGGTCACCAGGTAGTGAAGGAGATGTCAATGGAGGCGTAGACTCTGGAAACCGCAGCGGTGGTGGTGGTGGTGGTGTTGCAATGGCGGTTTCGTTGTAGAACGCGTAAAGCTCGTACCTTGAATTACAACTTGGCCAAAACTGTCTTGCTCCAATTCTAGAAAGTGGCATTCTATTGATGGAACTTGTTAGACAGCTCATGCAGTTTTCTCTTGAAAGATCAGGAGTGCATTGAACAAGCCCGTACAAAGTCTGGAGTTCGGTCAATTCGGTCTTTATCGTAGAGAATTTTCTAGAACGGTTGGCTGCTTCGATGGCAGCTTGGTTCATATTAGATGACACCAAACCTGTAAACTGGTTTATTTGTTTTTGAATAGGAGAAATATTATTAGGGTTGCTCAAGATAAATTCTCCATCGTTTGTAGTAGTTGTCGATAGAATATTCTTGTGAGAGTATCTGAGTATGCACTCCTCGTAATAGAACACAGCTTCTCTCTGATTTGGACACCGAGTTAACGTTTCGTTAACGGAGAAGGCGACGCAGTTACGGCAAACTTCGGGCGAGAGGTCTCCGCGGCAAAGGAAAAGTCCGGTGACCCTGTCGGGGGCTTGTCCCACCGTGGCGTTTTGGAATCCGGTGGAGTAAGAGGCGTTGGGGGAAGAGAGAGAGGACAAAAGGGTTTTAAGATTGGTGAAGTAAGTGCTGTTACTTGAGTAAGTTGTCGAATTTGGACAATTATGATTTAGGAAATAAGGATCTTGAGCAGAAGCTCTGAAGCTAGTGAGGAATGAGAAAAGGAAAAGGAAGGTGATCAAAGAGAAGAAAGAAGACATGGTTTTTCTTCGACTTCCTTGATTTGAGTTTCACATCATGGAGCTTCTTCCATTAATAAACTGAATTTTTTTCTTGTCTCTGACTAAGTATACGATGGTTTGTGACTAAGTCAGTCGTCAATCAAAGTCAATTTTTAATAACAAGAGTAAAAATTATTGGAAAAAGGCCATGTTGAAATTACCTTGATCTTAGTTGTTGGATCAATGATCCAAGAAACATTTGTTGAGCTAAACCCAAAATTTGGATTGTTTCTCCACCTCTAAAATAATGGGAGTTTGGTTTCATCTTTCAAGAAATGAGAGATATTGAATTTGTAGAGACATTATTGTATTAGAATAATTTTAATATTCGAAGGGATATTCACGGTTTTTTGTTTTATGAATAAAATTACAAACAATTGATATCTCGACAAAAATATATTTGAATAAAACTACAGAATCAATGAAAACTAAACTTTTTGAATAACAACTTTTTTGAATAGAATTTTAAAATCATGAAACCAATAAAACGAAATTTTATTAAGAAGATCAAAATCAATAAAACAATAACAAAAGAATTTCAAAGGTTACGTAACCCCCTCCTAGATATTTTGAAAAATAATTAATTGGAATTTATTGTGAGAAAAAGAGAGATGAGATTGAGACTGATCTTAGTAGGCCTATTTGTAAAGTTCATTGTTTCCAGAAATGAATCTAAAAATCAAAGCCTATCTTCACAGTTAAACCTTCCACTGAGCGTGTTGATTTGTTCAGATTCTGAATCAATCAACTAGGCTTGTGAAATTACTGTTTAGTCTAACATTTAAACAACAAGAAAAGTTGATGTTACTCGTGTCGGTGACTTTGACTTTCAAGGTATTGTATTTGTTGATACTGCCGGATGCTTTACAGGATCTTTGAAGTCGATCTTAAAGCGTCGTTTTGCTAATTAACGAAGCTTATTAATTGAAACATAACCATGTCTAGTGACTTAGCGATGTGCCTAAATTGACATAGTCAACAAGAATTTAAGATTTAATATAAAATCAACAAAAATTGATATCTATTTTAACAGATGCAAAGTTGAGGCGTTTTTTCAACGAAAACGCATAGTTGAGATTTTTATTTTTCCCGATTCTAGACTAAAAAGCATGTACAATGAACAAAGTTTTGTTTCAGTTAAATTTTCCATTGTTCAATTTTTTTTTGTTCTCGGCAAGCTAAGAACGTGATGCTCTTCTTTTTTAACTTTTATAAGTTCTCTCTCCCTATCTCAATTTTTCCCTTCATAGGTAATGAATTTTCAATCGGTGGTGATGTTGATAGCTGAGACTAAATTAATTATTCTTGAACTAAAAATCAAACCAAATTACATGTGGTTTTAACAAACCAAATCAAAACTAAACAATAAACATATAGTTCATCAAGTCTAGAAATATAACCAAGTGTTCTTCGTCTAGTGGTTGCCACTTGTGGAGGAGTTGCCCTGTTGGTCTAGGCCAGGGATCGATTCCCCGCAAGCGCGCAATTGCTAGATCTCCACTTGGCCACTTCGCAATTTACCTGCGGGGCGCAGCGTCCCAGATCACCAGTTCCGGGGGGCCCTTAAGTGGAGGCTTAAAAATCCCAGGCACGCGGGCTTAGGCCCAGTGGGCTAGTCGGATCACTGTGTGGTCTGGACACTGGGTTATCAAAAAAAAAAAAAAAAAAAGTCTAGAAATATGAAATATATGCTTAAACTTGATTTCAATCGTAAGGTTTAATAACACCATATTCAACGAGGAGATAAATCAGACATCGATGAATCGTCAATAGATACTGGAACAGCCTTGCTGGTCATTGATTGATCTGAATCAAGCGGGCTTGTTCCAGGTATACTCCTTCCAAAAAACCCTGGTTGCTGAGGCGTTGGTAAAGTCATTGTATTACTAGTGAGCATCACGGAAATGGTTGACATGGCAGGACGCTCTACTGGACTTTCTTGAACACATAAAAGACCGATATGGATGCATCGAACCACTTCACTCTTCCGGCAACTTTCTGCAATGAATGGATCTACGAGGTCTAACGCTGTTCCGTTTCTCCAAAGCCTCCAAGCCTAGAATCAAGCAGTCAAAAAATTATTGCAACTATTACTTATTGTAGGATTAGGAGAGGTATATATAAAACTCATTTCCTTTAAACTTACATGTGTTACCAAGTCTTGTGCGTCATCTGTCTCGTTGAAGCTGTTATTCTTCCTACCGCTTATAATCTCAAGAACTAACACTCCGAAACTATAGACATCAGATTTCGTTGAGAATTGGCCACGCATCGCATATTCAGGAGACATGTACCCGCTGGAATCCACAACAAAACTTTAGTTTGTTGGCAAAATAAAATGTCCAACAAATTTCAACCTGCGAGAAGTCAAGTGGAAGACTTACTAGGTACCAACTATTCTGCTTGTGTTCTGCTGGGTTTGATCCATTCGAAAGATCCTTGCCATTCCAAAATCAGCAATTTTAGGATTCATATCTGCATCCAGGAGAATGTTACTCGCTTTAAGGTCACGGTGTATGATTGTGAGTCGTGAATCTTGATGAAGATATAGGATCCCTCTAGCAATCCCACCAATGATATGGTATCGCTGTGTCCAGTACATCTGACCTTTCTTTGCAGGATCTGTGCCCATCCATGAATAGTAATTAGCTCTAACCATTTTCAAGACTAGTTAACGAATCAATGAAAAAAAATCATCAAATGAAACTGACCAAATATGAAGTTATCAAGGCTTTTATTTTCCACGTACTCATAGACCAATATCCTTTCTTCTCGTTCTATAGAAAATCCGAGAATCCTAACCAGATTTT
Source organism: Arabidopsis thaliana x Arabidopsis arenosa (assembly GCA_019202795.1). Taxonomy (NCBI): domain Eukaryota; kingdom Viridiplantae; phylum Streptophyta; class Magnoliopsida; order Brassicales; family Brassicaceae; genus Arabidopsis; species Arabidopsis thaliana x Arabidopsis arenosa. The sequence continues at coordinate 7,415,943 of CM032924.1, forward strand.
TGTGCCGAAGATTTGCAACAACGACAACCTCGTTCTTGAATTCTGTGTCACCTTGTTCTGATGTTTTCGACAGTCTCTTCACTGCAACTTCGGTTCCATTTGAAAATGTACCCTATCCATTTTTATCAGCATTATCTCGATCGTTATCCAAATGCGCTTAGCAACAAAAAAAAAAATCCATAAATTATATAGTAGTATATAATATACCTTGTAAACGTCACCAAATCCTCCTCGACCAATTCTATTATTCTCTGAATAATCATTTGTTGCAGCTTGAATTGCTCTATAATCAAGTTGCAGCGACTCTATGGTTGTTTTATCATCTTCTGTTGCACAATAAATGTCTTAGTAATCAGGAAAAAAAAGATTAGTCAATAACATTAATGAAACCAATTAAGGTTGTTAATCACTTGAATCTTTACCATCAAGAGCAGGTGATGTGCCATAAGTCTTCTTTGCCCTCTTTGCAAAGAAACAATAACCAGCTATGAAAAGCAGAAAAGCCACTGTGATAGGCACAACAATGGCTACCACGAACATATTTGAATTCCCACTTTTCCCTGTTTTCCGAAGATCATTTGCTTTAGTAAGAAAATGGTAGACGAATAACAAAACAAAATTGAAAATTCTGCTTTCCATATTGGTAATACTGCAAAGATCAAGTAAACCGGGCAAAAAAAAAGAGGAAGAAGAAAGTGTTGACCAGGTAGCGAAGGAGATGTCAACGGAGGCGTAGGCCCTGGAAACTGCAGCGGCGGTTGTGGTGGTGGTGGTGTACCAATGGCAGTTTCGTTGTAGAACGCGTTAATCTCGTACCTTGAATTACAACTTGGCCAAAACTGTCTTGCTCCAATTCTAAAAAGTGGTATCATTCTATTGATGGAACTTGTCAGACAGCTCAAGCATTCTTGCCTTGTAAGATCAGGAGTGCATTGAACAAGCCCGTACAAAGTCTGGATCGCGGTCAATTCGGTCTTTATCGTAGAGAATTTTCTAGAACTGTTGGCTGCTTCGATGGCAGCTTGGTTCATATTAGATTGCACCAAAACTATAAACTGGTTTCTTTGATTTTGAATAGGAGAAATATTAGTGGGGTGCCTCATGATATGTTCTCCTTCGTAAGTAACTATCGATAGAATATTCTTGTGAGAGTATCTGAGTATGCACTCCTCGTAATAGAACACAGCTTCTCTCTGATTTGGACACCTATTAAAGGTGTTGCTGACAGCAAAGGTGACGCAACTACGGCAAACTTCCGGCGAGAAGTCTCCGCGGCAAAGGAAAAGTCCGGTGACCCTGTCGGGGGCTTGTCCCACCGTGGCATTTTGGAATCCGGTGGAGTAAGAGGCGTTGGGGGAAGAGAGAGAGGACAAAAGGGTTTTAAGATTGGTGAAGTATTTGCTGTTACTTGAGTAAGTTGTCGTATTTGGACACCAATAGGCTAGGTTATTAGGTTCTTGAGCAGAAACTGTGAAGGTAGTAGTGAGGAATGAGAAAAGGAAAAGGAAGATGAAAGTGGTCAGAGAAGACATGGGTTTTTTTCGACTTCTTGATTTGAGTTTCACATCATGGAGCTTCCATTTATAAACTGAATTTTTTTTCCCTCTCTCTGACTATTACTGAACAACGTGAAGTATAGGATGGTTTGTGACGATGTTAGTCAGCCCTCAATCAAAGTCAATGTATACCTTGATTTCAGTGTTTGGATCAATGATTCAAAAAAAAAAAAAAACATTTGTTGAACCAAACCCAAAACTTGATCAACAAACATTTTTATCAACAAATATTCTAACTACAATACTCTCTACAAATTAAAAAAAAAAAACATTCAACTTTCAAGAAATGAGAGATTTTTTAATTTGTAGAAAGTATTGTAGTTAGAATAATTTTAATATTTTATGGATATTCATGGTTTTTTAAATTTTTTTTACTTATGAATAAAATTACAAACAATTGATCCGTCGATAAAATATATTTAATGAAACAATTCTTTGAATGACGAATTTTTTTGCATGAAATTTAAAAATCATGATACTAATAAAACTAAATTTTATTAAGAATATAAAAATCCATAAAACAATAACAAAAGAATCTCAAAAGTTGTGAAGGATCCATCTATCAATGAACCCCTAGATATCTAGAAGATGTATGAAAATATTTAATAAATTGTAATATAAAAAAATTTTGAAAAACAATTTATTGAAAAATACGGAAAAGGTATGGAGATTGTGAGGAAAAGAGAGATAAGAGTGATCTAAGTAGGCATATTTGTAAAGTTCCTTGTTTCCAATAAAATGACTCTAAAAATCAAAGAATATATTTACAGTGAACCTTCCACTGAGCGTGTTGATTGGTTCTGATTCTGAATCAATGAAGGCTGCAAACTGAATTAACTAGGGTTGTGAAATTACTGTTTTAACTTATAACTGTTTGTTTGTTACTTGTGTGGTATGGAAGTTTAACGGTGCTGTCTTATTGTCCCAAAGTCTCGGCGCCAAGCAGAATAATCACCAACTTATTAAATAATATTCAACTCCAATATTTTTATATCTTTCTCGAAACTAATTGATAGACATCAAAACTTTTTTTTTTTTTTTAAGACATCAAAACTTGGAATTTTATAATTCTATTTTCTCTGGTTATATCTTCCACATGTATTAGTCTAACATTTAAATTCCTCGTGTAGGTGACTTTGACTTTCAAGATATTGTATTAGTTATTTAGTTTACAAGAAAAAAAAAAAAAAACTTTGACGTGCTAGATCATTGGAGGTATTGCTAAAGTGGTTCTAGAATGATTCACAACTCATAATCATACATTGTGACTTCAAAGCAGGTAATATCCTCTTAGACGCTGAAATGAACTTGGTCGTGGTAGACTGATCTGTATCAGACGCTGAAATGAAAGTTACATATTTTGGATTGGCCAAATTTTTAGAATGGACCAAACTGTAATGCCAACATTCTAAGTGTTCTCTCCCTATCTCATTTTTTCACTCACATAGGTAATGAATTTTTCAATCGGTGGTGATGTCGACACTAGACTAATTATTCTTTAATTAAAAATCAAATCAAATTACATATGATTTTAACAATCCAAATCCAAAACTAAACAATTCATAGGGTTGATCACGTCTAGAAATATGTAAATATATGCTTAAACTTGATTACAACCGTAAAGGATAACATCATATTTAGCGCGGATATAAATCAGTGATCGATTCATCGTCAATAGACGCTGGAATAGACTTGGTCGTGGTAGACTGATCTGAATCAGGCGGGTCCTTTACGGGTCTACTTTGAATGAAAAACCCTGGTTGTCGAGGCACTGGTAAAGTCACAGTATTACTGGTGAGCATCATGAAAACGGTTGATATTGTAGGACGCTTTACAGGATCTTCTTGAACACATAAAAGACCGATATGGATGCATCGCACCACTTCACTATTCTGGCAATTATCCGCTATAAGTGGATCCACGAGGTCTAATGCTGTTCTGTTATTCCAAAGCCTCCAAGCCTTGAATATCAATCAATCAATCAGTTCTAGCTAACATTGCTTAATGTAATGTAGGAGAGGTAAAATATTGATTGCCTTAAAACTTACATGTGTGAGCAAGTCTTGTGCACCATCTGACTCGTGGAAACTGCTATTCTTCCTACCACTTATAATCTCAAGAACTAACACTCCGAAGCTATAGACATCTGATTTCATTGAGAATTGGCCATGCATCGCATATTCGGGAGCCATGTAACCGCTGGAATCCACAACAAACTTTAGTATGTTGACAAAATAATGTTCAACAAATTTTAACTTATGAGATGTTAAGTGGAAGACTTACTAGGTACCAACTATTCTGCTTGTGTTATCCTGGGTTTGGTCCAATCCGAAGATCCTAGCCATTCCAAAATCTGCAATTTTCGGATTTATATCCGCATCTAGGAGAATGTTACTTGCTTTAAGGTCACGGTGTATGATTGTGAGCTGTGAATCTTGATGAAGATATAGAATCCCGCGAGCAATCCCTCCAATGATCTTGTATCGTAGAGTCCAGCCCAGATGAATTTTCTTCGTAGGGTCTGTGCACATCCATGAGTTAAAGTTTAAAGATCAGCAACCCAAAGTTTCAAGAATGGTTAAAGAATCATTGAAACAAAGCAATAAATGCAACTGACCAAAGAGTAAGTAATCAAGGCTTTTGTTGGACATATACTCGTAGACCAATATTCTTTCTTCTCCTTGTAGCGAAAACCCAAGAAGCCTAACCAAATTTCTGTGCTGAAGCTTTGCAACTACAACAACCTCGGTCTTGAACTCTGCTTCGCCTTGTCTTGAATTTTTCGACAATCTCTTCACCGCAACTTCTTTCCCATTTGAAAATGTGCCCTATCCGTTTAAAAGTTTTAATCAGCATCATCTTGTAATCCAATGTGTTGACACAAAGTACTCAACCTAGGGTGCAGCTAAAGAATTCATAGTAACATATTATACCTTGTAAACCTCACCAAAACCACCTCGACCAATCTTATTACTCTCTGCAAAATCATTTGTTGCAGTTTGGATTGTTCTATAGTCGAGCTGTAGTGAGTCTGCGGTTTTTATATCATCTCCTCCTTCACAATAAATGTTTTAGTAATCAGCTAAAGAGGCTGATGAAAATGACCACTAATCAAACTCAGTTAAGATTGTTTATTAAATCTTTACCCTCAGATGCAGGTGCTGTGTCAAAAGACTTCTTTTTCCTTTTTGCAAGGAAACAACCAGCTATGAAAAGCAGAACACCCACTATAATAGGCACAACAATGGCTACCACTAACACGTTTGAATTCCTACCTTTCCCTGTTTTTTCAAACATCAATGGCAAACAGAAGTATAAAAAATATATAATCAATCGAAAGGATTCCCTGTTGGTACTACTAATTTCAAGAAATCAGGGGAAAAAAACAGAGGAAGGAGAAAGACTTCACCAGGTAATGAAGGAGATGCCATAGGAGGAGTAGACACCAACGACTCCAGCGGTGGTGGTGCTTCAATGACGCTTTCGTTGTAGAACGGGTAAAGCTCGTACCTTGAGTTACAGCTTGGCCAGACAAGTCTTCCTCCGATTCTGTAAAGAGGCATTCCATTGATCGAGTATTGCAGACAGGCCAAGCAGTCTTGTCTTCTAAGATCAGGAGTGCACTGAACCAGTGCGTACAAACTCCGAAGTGCGGTCCAGTTGGCCCTTATTGTATAGAACTTCCTAGAATTATTCACTGCCTCCTCGGCAGCTTGGTTCATCGTGGACGATACAAAATCTCCGAATCGGTCTTCTAGTTGAGATGAAATATTATTGGGGTTCGTCATGATGAATCCTCCATGGTATATAAGGGTCGATAGAATATTCTTGTGAGAGTATCTGAGCATACACTCCTCGTAATAGAACACGGCTTCTCTCTCATTCGGACACATAAGTAATGTTTGGTTAACGGAAAAGACGACGCAGCTGCGGCAAGCTTCCGGCGACAAGTCTCCCCGGCAGAGAAAAAGTCCAGTGACCTTGTTGGGCGCTTGCCCCGCCGTGGCGTTTTGGAATCCGGTGGAGTAAGAGGCATTGGGGGAGGAGAGAGACGATAAAAGGGTTTTGAGATTGGTGAAGTAAGTGCTGTTCCTTGAGTAAGTTGTCGTATTTGGACAATGATTGTATGTGAAAGTGGGCTTCTGAGCAAAAGCTTTGAAGCTAGTGAGGAGGGAGAAAAGGAAAAGGCATATGAAAGAGGGGTAAAGAGGCATGGCTAGACTCCCTGATTTGGGTTTCAAATTATAGAGCTCCCATTTATAGTTAACTTCTATCCTCTACTACTGTAGATTAACGTGAAGTAGAGGATAGTTTATGACGACCTTAAGTCTGTCAAAGTCATAGTAAACGCCTCTTTTATTTATTTTCTTTCCTTGTATTGCATGGCAAATTTATAGTTTTATTTACCGGAGAATGATGACAAAAAAAAGTTGCGTCACTGTTAATTATTCTTCGACAGAATGTTTTGTTGGAACAAAGATGTGCTAGGTAAGTACTTGTCTTGCGCAAGAAACTATGGAGTTTGTGAGATGAAAATGATACAAGTAGGCATGTTTCAGTACTTCCTTGTTTCCTAAAATGACTCTGAAAATCTAATGCACATGCAGTTGTAAAGTTAACAATGTAAAGTACTAAAAAAAAGTACTTTAATAGGAACTCAACCAGTATCTTAAAAGAAGTCAACCTTCTACCGAGAGTGTTAATTGGTTATATAAATCAGTGAAGGCTAGAAACTTGTTGATGGGTAGACTGTAGACTCCAACAAATATGTTAATGAAAGTCTCATGGAAGAAATAAGAATTTCTTATTGACGAACCACAACTTAGGGCAATTTTATAGGGATACTAACGAAATGGGGTTACACGTTTTTGTCTACCGAACAGAATCAGTCCACTTCGTCTAATCCGAGCAGGGCTGATCTTTGGATGAGTGGGTGTTTTAGACAGGCGGGATTGATGACGTGTATTACTTACTACGTCTGTCAGCGGAAAATTCGGGATCCCTTTTCTTTAAGTTTCTTCCCTGAGATGGTCAGTTACCCTTTTAAACTGATGAGGTGGATTGGGCTGATTCTATCTCTTTTGATGGATTTAGGCAGAGCCTGTTTGTATGGCGCAGCCCACACCCAACAAAACTGAATCGAACTAGGGTTGGGATATTACTGTTTTAACTTATAACTGTTGGTTTGTTACTTGTCTGGTACGGAAGTTTAACGGTGCTCTCTTATTGACCCAAAGTCTCCGCGGCTAGCTGAATAATCACCAACCTATTAAATATCCAACTCCAATATGTTTATCTTTTTCCGGAAATAGATTGATAGAATAGTTAAAAATTTCGAACTATATTTTCTCTGGTTCTCGCTTTCACATGTTTATTCTAACATTTATATAGTTGATTCATTTTAATTAACAATACAAGTTGATGTTACTCGTCTAGTTGACCTTGACTTGCAAGAAATTGTATTATTTTACAAAAACTAAAATTTGACTGGCTTCGCTGGTTTCACATTCATTCATTAGTAGTACTCATAAACCAATCATTGAAAGAAAGAACAAAAAAATACAGAGAGGAAAGGTGAAGAAATTGGATTATGTCTGCTTATGCCTCATTAAACTTTCTCTTCCTTCTCACCTTCTTCATTGCAAGCTTGAGAGCTTCTGCACAATTACAAGACCCGACTTACGTTGGCCATGTTTGCACTAACAGGATATCAAGAAACTCCACTTACTTCTCAAATCTCCAAACCCTTTTGACCTCTCTTTCTTCTAACAATGCTTACTTTTCTTTGGGATCTCATAGTCTTACAAAGGGTCAAAACTCCGACATGGTGTTCGGACTTTATCTCTGCAAAGGAGACCTCTCGCCGGAAGCTTGCCGTGACTGCGTCATCTTTGCTACTAAAGATACTCGGAGTCGATGTCCAGGTGGGAAAGAGTTCTTGATTCAGTATGACGAGTGCATGCTTGGGTACTCAGACAGGAATATATTCATGGATACTGTAACCACAACTAGTATAATCACTTGGAACACTCAGAATGTTACAGCGGAACAATCGGACCGGTTCAATGACGCAGTGTTTTCTCTGATGAAAAAGTCTGCAGAGGAAGCGGCTAATAGTACAAGCAAGAAATTCGCGGTTGAGAAGTCGGATTTCAGTTCATCTCAGTCGCTTTATGCATCGGTTCAGTGCATTCCTGATCTGACTAGTGAAGATTGCGTAAGGTGTCTTCAACAATCCATCAAAGAATTATATTTCAATAAAGTCGGAGGAAGATTTCTTGTCCCGAGTTGTAACTCAAGGTACGAGGTTTACCCTTTCTACAAGGAAACCGTAGAGGGAACTGTTCTTCCTCCGACGGTTTCGGCTCCTCCACTGCCACCGGTATTAGCTCCTCCATTGCCGCCTGGTAAGAGCTCTGTCTTATTCATTTACATAATAGTTATTTTGGTTTGAGACATTCAAAAGTTGGGGAATTATATGTCATGTCTAATCTAAGACTTATGCAGGAAAAGGCAAAAATTCCGAAGTGATAATCATAGGAATTGTTGTGCCGGTCGCTATATGCGTTCTTCTTTTTGTGGCTGTTTTTAGCTTCCATGTAAGAAAGAGAGCGAAGAAGCCTTCTGATACAGAAGTTGCAAATGATGGTAAAGATTCCAAAATCTATGTTTGTGTTGCTTAAACTTTTATGGATTTGAATTCTTAAATCTTTTGCAGAAGAGGATGACATTACAACTGCAGGATCACTGCAGTTTGATTTTAAGGTTATTGAAGCTGCGACAGATAAGTTTTCGATGTGTAACAAACTCGGTCAAGGTGGATTCGGACAAGTTTACAAGGTACTACTACCAGTTCATTGAGCTTCCTAACATTAAAGATTTAAATCAGGGGATGACTCTGTTTACTTCACAAATGTTTTAGGGCATACTTCCTAATGGAGTACAAGTTGCCGTGAAGAGACTATCGAAAACATCAGGACAAGGTGAAAAAGAGTTTAAGAACGAAGTTGTTGTTGTGGCAAAGCTTCAGCACAGAAATCTGGTCAAGCTTCTTGGATTTTGTTTAGAGAGAGAAGAGAAAATACTTGTCTACGAGTTTGTGTCTAATAAAAGTCTTGATTACTTCTTGTTTGGTAAGTTTTAGCTTAGGAAAGATATTTCATTTTGGAACTCATGTTTTAGACATTCTAATTATATGGATGTGCAGATTCTAGAATGCAGAGCCAGCTAGATTGGACTACACGGTATAAGATTATAGGAGGAATTGCTAGAGGAATTTTGTATCTCCATCAAGATTCACGTCTCACAATCATACATCGAGACCTAAAAGCGGGTAACATCCTCTTGGACGCTGATATGAACCCGAAAGTTGCAGATTTTGGAATGGCGAGGATTTTCGAAATGGACCAAACAGAAGCCCATACGAGAAGAGTAGTCGGAACCTAGTAAGTTTTGGTCTTGCCATCTATTAAATATAAAGTTCCCCAATTAACTCAAACATATATGTATTGTGGCAGTGGTTACATGTCTCCCGAGTATGCCATGTATGGCCAATTCTCAATGAAATCAGATGTTTATAGCTTCGGAGTCTTAGTTCTTGAGATTATAAGCGGGAAGAAAAACAGCAGCCTCTATCAGATGGATGCTAGTTTCGGAAACTTGGTTACATATGTGAGTATAAATAAACACTTATAAAATCTGCTACTTATTTTTTTCTTTACAAAATAGTCACAAAGATTTTAAGTCTTAAATTGTTCAATAGACTTGGAAGCTATGGAGTGACGGGTCACCACTAGAGCTCGTGGATTCGTCCTTTCGAGAGAGTTATCAAAGAAACGAAATAATTAGATGCATCCACATTGCCTTATTATGTGTCCAAGAAGATACTGAAAATCGTCCAACCATGTCAGCGATCGTACAAATGCTTACTACTAGCTCGATCGCACTAGATGTACCTCAACCACCTGGATTTTTCTTCCGGAGTAAGCATGAAGAAGCAGGTCCATCGATGGATAAGTCTTCTCTCTGTTGTTCTATTGATGCTGCATCGATTACTATTGTAGCTCCTCGTTAAAGACAAACTCGTTTCATAAACCATAAATAATTGTAAATTCAAGATTTAGATTTTTGTATTCATTTTCTAATCTAGGAAAATGTTACTAGATTTGATTCAAGATGTTTGTTCTCTTGGGTTGACTCTTGTGTCGATTTTTGGTTGAGTCAACTGCAAATTTTTACAATTATATCGCTGGCTATAGATTCTCTCGTAAGGCAGAGATTCACAATTGGAACAAACAAAAAAGAAATGGTCCACGAGGAAAAAAACAAAGACAATCAGACGAAGTCATCCTCGAGAAAACGATAGCAACCACTATCGAAGACGAATGAAGTAAACAAAATGCGAAGACTCTTAGCTGTTTTACAATTCGCATTGCCTTCTCTTGCAAAACAACATGTAAATTTATTTCGAAGAAAACAAACTGAACCATCAATCGAATCATATCCATAGATTTTACAAAGAAGGGATATAAATTATTTAGATCCTTTCAGACGAAAAAGTGAAAAAAAATTTATGGGTAAAAAATTACGTGAACCCACTCACTTTTGATGATTAAATGCTTGGCAAGCAAGCAATCATAGCAATGCCAAAACCCTAGTTCTTGGTCCTTTGTCGGCAAGAAAATAATGTGCATTTGTTATGTACAACCCCATTAGGATTGAGATAAGGCCGTGTATCATGGCCTCATGGGCCTGAGGGCCATAAAGATAGTAGGAAAACGATGAAATTGCTTCTTATAGACTATATTAATAAATGAATTACTATTAGGTAAAGACAATATAAAGAATTAATTCTTTCATACCATAAATGTGATATTTTTTTCCACTTATAAATAGATATCTAAGAAGAAAGAAAATGATGTAAAAAAAGGAAATGAGGAAAGAGTTTTGCATAATAAACAATATTTTATAGTATGAAATTTGAATTGTTGTCCTTTTCTTAGCAATAAAAGTAAAATTAGATATAGTCAACCATTCATGTTCTTTTCTTGTAAACTAGTAATTAAATTACGACAATTCAAAATTCTATGAACTGTCGTTTGCCATTTGTACAAATGCAATGAACTTATTTGGCTTATGAGTACAGAAGTAACGCTCTAAAATTAGGCAGTCACGCAGTACTTGTGTTTACCCAAATCTATCTATGTGTACAAAAAAACGGTGACGTGTTTTTTGGTTTGATGTTGATTTTCTCTATCGAAAAATCTAAAACTAGTGTATGTAAAAAATGAATATAGTCAGGTATATAGATATATAGATGTACTGTATAGAGTGGCCTAAAAATGTAGTTTCCGGAAAGAGAGAATAAAATAAAATAAAATATATAAGAAGGAAAGGAAAAATTAAATTTTGTTGATGAGTAGAGAATATTAGGACATGTTGAATGAGTCATGATCTGCAACATAGTTTGAAAGAAAATTTTAGGAAAAAATCGTTAGAAGATTTAAAGGAAGAAGAGCAAGATAACACTACATATATTATTTAAGGGCTTAGTTACTTCTTTAATCTTCAAAAGAATCTTTGTGCCCAACACTTCTGGAGGTGGATGAGGAAGCATCTTCCTCCAATATTGGTTCTTCCAAGTCGGCCTTTAATTCATCAAAAGTGAAACCACGCTGATCCCGGGAAAAAAAAAAACCTAACCTTAGTCACTTTAATATGTCAAAATCACTAAAAATGTGATTATTACTAAACCAATTCAGGTCCAGTGGGATTGGTTCATCAGAAACATTCAAATTTCACTAAGCTTATGTGATATTGCAGCCAGCAAAAAAACCATCAAAATTAAGATTCATAAGAAATATGTGAAGAAAGTCTGTGACTGAAAGAGATTACCAATAGCTCATAGCACGTCATCTTTATAACTTGTTCAGGTTTTAATTCGCCATCAAGAAGTCGTCTAGCTAGCACTCGTGAGTTCTGCAAACAAACAATAGGAGATCACAACGAAACGCTCAAATACCAAAACAAAAAAAAAAAGTGAAAATAAACGAAGAAAATAACAGCTAACTTAAAATGATATTTACAACAAACTGAAAACACCTCTAAAATATTTCTAATATTCTCCAATATAAACAAGATAAACGTAGCATAGCATATATATCTCCAATATAAACCAACAACATTTCATAGTTTAGGAGCTAATGCATTGACAATAACAACTACAACAACAACAACAACAAAAAAATGAATGGAGGAGAAAAATGAATTAGCCTAACCTTGAGTTTACCAACCAGAATCTCCAACTTGTTACTATACTTTAGTATATCTTCTTTCAAAGAATCATATAAAGCCTGCTCAAGAGCACTCACCACCGAAACAACATCATTTGGCCAGAAAGAATCATAATCACCAGCTTGCTTCTTTTTACTTGTACGACAACTAGGCTTAACTACTTCCAGAAGCTCCTCCAAACTCTTGTCACGGTACGAATCACCGGTCAACAAATCAAAATTTTCCAAGATCGAGTTAACCCCATTATTGCTTTCCCGACTTGTTTCCACCGCTTTTATAATATCGCTTTGAGGAACAGATCTTTTACTCCTCGACATCAAAGTCTTTTGCTCCTTCACAATGTCAGGAAGATGGCCAATTCGCAAAATCGTCTTTTCCACAAGATGATCTATTTCACGCTTTTGCTGCAAGTCAAAGCCATTAAAAGTGAGCTTCCTAAGCTTCTTCTTAACATTATCATAAACATTCTGCACGATGAAGCCAGGATGCTTTCTACGGTTTGGCGTTCGCTTATTCTCTTGAATGAAATGTACAACACAATCGTGTTTTACAGATTCAGCAAACACTTCATCGCGATGGAAGCTGTAAAAAAGGTCTCTTGAGTCTTTGGGTTCCCATTTTCCGACATATTTTTTCTCCACATCTTCTGGACGATAAAGCCATTGCACTTCAAGCTTCACATATTCTTCTTTTTCTTGTATATAAATATCCTGTCCATCAAACAATTAGATTACGATAAGATAACAACTGGAAAATCATATCAATTTTTCTTCTTTTTCCAACCTTTATGATCGCAACGTAGGGCTTTTGGGTTGCATTCTCTGGAACCAGTAGCACTGAGTCCTCCTATGCAAATAAAAAAAATAAGAAGAAAAAATCTAATAGAAATGGTAATATTCAATAACTACAGAGAAAAAATGGACAAATAAAATCTGTGTTACGTACTGTATCGTTTTACACAATTAAAAAAATTGTTATATGTTTCGCATAACTCTTTTATTAATGCACCACCATTTTCAAAGTTTAACTATTTATAATCTTTATTTAATTCATAGCTCGCATTTATAGTGATAAAACCCATAAACTAGAACTGGTTAAAGATTTTCATAAGATGATGCTCCTTATATCGAAATAGAATGTGTAGTATTTCATAGTATTTGTTAAATAAAAAAAAAAAAAAACAGATTTACCTCCAAATAATGTAATATATGAAATGAAAGATCACGTACAATTTATTAGCCAGCATAGTAAACAAATTGATCTCAGTCTTTTTCCGTTTTCAAATGCCCTAAACATTCGTTGATTGACACCCAACGTTTCTTATGTAACTCTTGTTTTTTATTCTTTTTTGGCAAGGTTACATGTTTTAGGTTATGCTTACTTTTGTAAAACCTCACCTCTTCATTTTAATGATATTCACATTCCTATCAAAAAAAAAAAAATGAAAGGACTACAGTAACTTCTTTTAGTATGTATCCAAATTGTTCCTTGTATTTTCCATTTTTTTTTCGCTAACACATTTCATGTACTATAGATAAATGTTGTAACCAGTCAAAAACCTTTATATCAACATAATCTGACAAGCAAAACAAAACTCACCAGTCCATATATATTGGCATGAAACTGAAATGTCTTGTAATGAGATTTCTTCTTCTTTCCCTCACCAGTACACTTATCGGATACTCCAATTGCCTGAGCACAATCCTCCGGTCTCCACTCTAACTTTGTTTTCTTATTCACTAGTATTTCCTCACTCTCCATCTTCCGCTTTTTCTGCTCCATCTCCACTTCTTTGGTGGTCAACTTCAAATCCCTCAATCTTGGAAACGGGACATTGTTTTTATCATTGCTCATCAACACTTCATTCAGTTGTTGGGTTAAAATCTCTTTGGTCAACATCTTTCATATGCGGGTTATAGTGAAAAAGATACAAAGTATTATATTAAATATTTTATATATTTGTGTATCCTAATAAACAATCCGTTATAATAATTTCATATTAAATAGATAAATGATGAATAATTTGGGCAACCTAGAAATTGAATCACCCAAAACAAAATCCAAAAATATTCAATTGTACTCACCACTAAAAATAAGAATCTTCAAATTTTAAAAAGAACTCGAGAATTTACCAACAGAAAATTACTTAAATATGTAATAAGTCTGTTGACCAAAAAAATTATTATGTAATAAGTCGTCTCGGCAGTTGAATATTTAACCCACAAATGTATCTATGATCTATAACGGGTTTTAAAATATCATCCACGCATGTTTACACTTTAATGATAAGTTCATAACATAAACAAGTACAATATCAAGTAATCAATATGGGGTTTGTATGGTAAACATATTCCCCAAAAACTAAAAAAATTTACCAGCAGAAAGCTACTTAACCTATATGAAACTTAAAAAATCACTTACCTGATTATTATCCCACCAGAACTATGTTTGGATAAAAAAACAGTTACTCAAATATGTACCTGATTATTATCCCACCAGAACTATGTTTGGATATGTCTTGGCTTCGTTTTACAACTATATATATTTGATATGATTTCTGTAATGTTCTTTAATTTCTGAAACATTTTTCTTTTAAATTGGTTTTAATAATCATATCTCTAGGTAAAGAAAATATACATAATTAGTTCTTACAATAAATATTTGTGTTTTTTTTTTTACTTTTAAAGTTTAAAAATGAAAACTAAAAAAAAAGTTTTTAAAATCAATATATATATAGTATAATTTAGTCATTTCCTTTTAATAGCAATAAAAGCAAACCTATATAGGGACAAAACCACTAATTTTCTTTTTTCCTAGTTAATAACAATTTGAAATCTATGAACTGTCATTTGCCATTTTTCCAATAATAATAATGTCTATTAAAATATATTATACAAAAATTACACCTTAAATGGCGTTTTACAATAAAAACGACACAAATGGTTAACTCACGTGTTTAAGCTGAATTGTAAGATTCACCGTTCAAGAAATTTTCTCACATTTCTAGGGTTTGTGAGAGAGTTGGCGGCTTAATGAATTTGAAACTATCTTCAATAAAGAGAATTCAGAGAAAATCTTTAGGTTTCTGAATCTTAAAGTTTGATATTGGTTGGAAATTTTGGATATGTGAAACATATTTTTGGGTCAAGATTTTTTCATTGACATCTTCAACTTTCCTATTCAAAATCATGTGTTCTTATTTAATTTAGGTTACATGGACCTCTTATGATGGATTTTCGATAATCAAACATAAATAAAAGTTGAGACGAAGAAGAAAAACTCAAGAAAGTGTTCTGTGTACATTTACAAATCAATGAATAAATCAAGTGGTTTAGCTTAAGCCTCTTCTTATCCACTGTAACAAACTCCAACCATCTAATTAACTTAGCCATTAATCCCTTTAAATAAAATAAAATAAAAAGCTATGTTCTCAACATGCATCGTTTGTATATGGATGGAACTTTTTAGAAAAGAAAGACAGAGAATCCCAAATCTCATTGGTACACTAACAACACTTGGAATCAAAGACGATGAAGGCTCAAAAGAAAATATTGGATTAAAATTCTCAGCAAGTTGATAATGTTTATGATAGAACACAGAATTTCAAATCAGAATTCAGAAAATAAAAGATAAGAACTAAAATTTTAGAACATGGTCATGGTTTCTCCTTGATGCTTCTTCTGTCGAAATTTTCTTTCAAGGAGTCTTCTTAACTTCTGGTTCCCAGGACATGGTGTCTTCAGAATCATCGTCCTTCTCCGAGATCCTTCTCCTCTTGTTTGGCTCTTCGATTTCCATCCCCGCTTCTGGTTCTTGCGATATTGGAGCTTTTCTCGCAGTTTTGTTCTTCATCGTCTTCACATCGGTTGCATCACTATCCGCTGATGATGAATCGGATGCTTCACCATCCGCTTCATAGGAAAATTCATCGGAGGAATATTCACTCTCCGATGAATATTCCTCAAAGTCTGGTGATCGAGCTCTAATGAGAAGAGCTTTGTAGGGGGCTTTTCTGGTTTTCGACGGCTTCATTTGCGAACCAGTTGCTTCACCATTTGGTGACTTCACTTTAGATGACTGACCTCTTATCGGAAGAGCTTTGCAAGGCTGCTGGGGAAGGGGAGAAGCCTCATCTGGTGATAATCTTGACGGCTGAGATTTGTTCGTCATTGAACTTGAAACCTGAAAGATCAAAGGAAATAATTCACAACAAGAGAGAGTGAGAGAGACAATATATAAAAGATAAAAGCTTGTGTGTGAGAACTTATATAAGTGTCTTTGGAGGACTCTAGATATATAGATTTTTTCTCCTTGCTTTTACAACCCTCAAAATGGAGGCTTTTACAACCCTCAAAATGGAGGGTAACGGCTTTAATTTTTTTTTCTTCTTTTCGCGCGTAAAATACGAAAAAGAAAAATATTAGATTAGTGTTGCAATTTTAAATCGGACCGTTTGTTGGGCCGAATCGGAAGTCTCAAAACTAATTTCCATCTATTTCAAAATTTGGTGCGATATAATTTTTATACTATTTTTAATAGTTTAACTCGGTATGCTAGAGTTTGAAATTTCAATTCTTCTCATGTAAACATGTATCCCGGTTCGAATTACAAATTATTAATTAATTTAGTTATCTAATTGAAAAAAGTAATATAATTCTTCATAATAATTTATTAAGTCTAAAGTAAAAAAAGGTAAAATATCTGTCTACAATACTTAGTTAGGAAAAGATTTTGCAGTCCGATATTTTACCTTTTTTTTACTTTAGACTTAAAAACATGGGCTATCAAACATAAGTATATAGCATTTTTTAAAAACACTTAGTTAGGAAAAGATTTTGACAGTAAATGTATATGGTATTAGATTTTTTAAACATAGAAAATAAAATTTCTTTTTATATATTTGTTTCTTTTTATTTGGTAAAATTTATTATATATGAACTTTTCATTATTTTAATCTAAAGAAGGCTAATGGAGATCAAATGAAATTTTGTATCTTATTATGTCAAATACATTTCAAGACAGGTCAAAGTTCTAAGACATTAATTATTTATTTTTTCGTTTTTATCTTAAAATTGCATTAAAAAAAACTCCTTATATAGTCAAGTTTCTATTGTTTTCCTTCTATGCTTCTATGATTAGACAAATATCTCTTATACCATTTATCCTAAATGAACAAGTTTAACAATTGTCTTAGTTCAATGAATTTGAAATAAAAAATCTTTAAGTTTGAAAAAGATTCAACTTTTTTTAAGAAAAAACTTGTAACTTATAAGTAAAGTGTTTCTAGTCATAGAAGCATCAAAAGAAAAACTAGAAACTCGACTAGAAGGGAATATTTTTAAATCTAAATTATAAGACAAAACCACTAAACCTTTTAAAATATGTCTTAGTCTCTTAGAACAATGAACTCTCTTGAGATGGATTTCACATAATAAGATACATAATCTTTTAAAGTTTTGATTGATCTTCATTCTTTCGGCTGTTAAATGTGCCTCGGCCCTCACTCTTCGAGTACAATCTTTTTATCGGTACACACTGAGTTAATTCACCTCGATGTTAATATCCGCTATGGTGATTTTAAATCGTGAGAAAGAACCGAGGTTAATATCCGTCGATTAGTATGAAAATCGAACTGATTTACAATGTTAAATGAAATTAAAAAAAGCTCTTGGTCTATTTTCTAGCTTGTTTTCTAGAAAGAAGTGACCTTGGTCTATACGACCTCCTCTTCATTTTTTACCCGTGTTCCTTAGTCAATCCATGCAAATCATAACGTCCCCATCTCGATGTCTACCAATTTAACGTCCCCTTTTCAATTTGTTAGATAGGCCCGTTTTATTTAGACTTGTCAAACTATATGGGCCATCACGAGCTAAACTGATGTGACTTGGGCCTGGTTGAGTGATGGAGCTCCGGAATGTTGCAGCTCGGTGTTACACTATATAGGCTTTCTTTATGGGCCTTGATTAGGCCGAGTTCAAATGTGAGAATCCAACACCAACAGTCACTTAGAACAACTTTCAAGATTGTGTATCATCTACCTCTGCCATATTAAGAATATGTGTAGTTCGGCTTCGTTGAGACATACATGAGTTGGGCTTGCCTATGACAATCCCAGATGTTACTTTACTTTTAATCCCTAAGAAGAAAATCTTTTGGTAAATTCAAATCATTAGAAGTGCAATCAACTACTACTATGTATGTATGTGTCAATGTGTGATGCATTTAGTTACTTTGTGCTGAAAATTGGGGCCTTTAATGTGAAATCGAAAGTTTAGGGTTTCTCGTGGATATTAAAAAATGTTGAAGGAAAAGATAAATTGAAAGAGTCTGCAAAGCACACTCCAACTTAACGTATCATTTTAGAATTTCTGACTTCACTCTTTGACGGCTATCATTTTTTTATTTTGACGGCTACCATTAATCTTATAGTTTTTATTAATTTTGACGGCTATTTCTATTATGTCAATGTTTAGTTGTTAATTTTTTTTATCATGAGATAAGTTTTATGATACGACGTGACGAATGTCGATAGGAATAGGGAGAAACTGTGGAGGTGGGTTCCGTTTAAGGGCATTGGTGGTGTGGAGAGTAGAAGTCATGGCCGCCATATTTGAGTCACGCACGTGTCCACCTACCTTACCTTCTTCTAACTTATTCATTGATGTTCGATAAAATATACATTGATATTAATTAAATATATAACATAGAAGTGCACAATTGTAAGAGTTTTTTTTTTTTGTTTTTCTATTTTGTCACTACAAGAGTTTTTACTTACGTTACGCATATGCACACGCAAGCAATTCTGCATCTATTTGGCTAATTTCAATGGCAGCCATAATTGATATCAAATAAATAAATTATTAATGCCACATGTTCTTTTTAGCACATCTTCATAACTTATAACAAACTCGACTGTGTTTTTACAATTCAAAAAAAAAAAAACCGTAACACAACAATTAGTTTTTCTCCTTTTGAGAAAACCAAATTCTTGAAAAGTATTTGTTTTTTTGCAAGAGGAAAAATATTAACTAAAATCTACTTCAATTCAACATTGAAAATAGATTACCAAATAGTTAACAAAATTTCTAAACATGTTTTACTATGATTTTGTCACGAATACAAAAATCAAACTCAGATAGAAAAGATTAGGTGATATAGCCATAATTGTGTTTATTACTAAGAATACTATTATTTCTA
This sequence comes from Arabidopsis thaliana x Arabidopsis arenosa, assembly GCA_019202795.1. Taxonomy (NCBI): domain Eukaryota; kingdom Viridiplantae; phylum Streptophyta; class Magnoliopsida; order Brassicales; family Brassicaceae; genus Arabidopsis; species Arabidopsis thaliana x Arabidopsis arenosa. The sequence continues at coordinate 7,434,992 of CM032924.1, forward strand.
TAAATTAGGTAAATGACCAATTACATGAACAATATAGACAAAATATCTTCTAGTGTTATAATTGGGATATTTTCAATTCCATCCCGTATCTATATATAATTACACAAGTAGAACTTTTGAAGGTGATTCATTATCTACCAATCACATGTTTTTTATTTCACAATTTTTTTTTTTATTATAAAGCAGGATTTGATTCCACCTACTAAGAAGTATGAAATATAAAAACATAAACGCCAATAGATAATGATACTGTTTTTATAGTATAATTCTTTAGCTATAGAGTATTTTATCTGAGGTCATGTGGTTGGTTAGTGACACACTTATCATTATTTTACGTTCTAATTTAAATATTGTAAAGTTAAACCTCGTTTAAAGTAATGTATAAAGAATAAAAAATATAATTATACACTATTTTAAAAACTAATGGGTAAAAAATGTGAAAAATGGAAAAGTAAGAGGCAAAATACGAAAGAATCTTTTATACAATGATTATTAATTTATAACTTTCTTTTGTAGACAGCTCAGCTCCACTGATCGGCTCATGCTCTCACTCTTTCTTTTTTATCAATTTTCTCATTTCTCTCAGTCGCATATAAATTGAAACCGCCGATTCGTTTTTGCTCTCAAGCTTTCTTCTTGATTTAGCTTTCTTCTTTATTTCGACGGTCTCTCAATCTCCGTCAAGGTTGACGAATTTCAGGTCTGATTTGCTTCTCTTGTTCTTCGGTTTGTGATTGATTTGTTCTTCTTCTTTTTTTTTTTTTGGTTGAATCTTCGCTCTTTTTTTTTTTTCATGATTTTGGTTTTGATTATTGTTTGGTTGGAGTCGAATTTGTGCAGATTTTTGCTTTGATTTGGTTTTTGTTGTTGTTTTTGGTTTGGTGATTCTTGAATTTTGATTTGTTCTTGGGTGATTTGATTGTGTGGAAGCTGCTGATTCCAATCATGTGATTTTATTTTTTTATTGAAATTGAAAAAAATGTGAATGTTTGTGAATTGTTATAATTGCAGGAGCTATATAGACCATGGCGCTCTTGTCACAAGCAGGAGGATCATACACTGTTGTCCCTTTGGGATGTTCAAAGACTGGAACTAAAGTTGTTTCTGGTGGTGTGAGGAATTTGGATGTGTTGAGGATGAAAGAAGCTTTTGTTAGCTCCTACTCTAGGAGTCTATGTACAAAACCAATGCTTCTCCGTTCTGTTAAGAGGAGTAAGAGAGGGCATCAATTGATTGTTGCGGCAAGCCCGCCAACGGAAGAGGCTGTCGTTGCAACTGAGCCGTTGACGAGAGAGGATCTGATTGCTTATCTTGCCTCTGGATGCAAAACTAAGGACAAATATAGGTACAGTTTGATCCTTATATGTTTTGTTAGTAATTGTGACGTATTTCTTAGTTTGTGCTCTTCTAAGGCGTTGGTATTGTTTTTTGAGTTTATCGAGATTGTTTGTCTATTGGAGAAATGTTCCATTTCGCTAACTTAACATTCTGAGTTTGCAGAATAGGTACAGAACATGAGAAATTTGGTTTTGAGGTCAATACTTTACGCCCTATGAAGTATGAGCAAATAGCGGAGCTGCTTAATGGTATCGCTGAAAGATTTGAATGGGAAAAAGTAATGGAAGGTGACAAGATTATTGGTCTGAAGCAGGTAAACATTCCCCTGTGTTTCATGTTTTGAGCGGTTTTATTATTTAAATACATTATCAGCCTGTAGAACATGTTAGCTTGATGATATACAACACAATGATCGGTATATTATAAGGTTTTTTTTTGGTTTGCCGTAGATAATTCGTTCTAACCTTTTGTTATTCAGGGAAAGCAAAGCATTTCACTGGAACCTGGGGGTCAATTCGAGCTTAGTGGTGCACCTCTTGAGACTTTGCACCAAACTTGTGCTGAAGTTAATTCACATCTTTATCAGGTAATTTAAAAGATAATTATTGCCAATGCTCTCACCCTAAAACGTGACAAATAACTAACTCTCTATGGATGTCACAGGTAAAAGCTGTTGCTGAGGAAATGGGAATTGGTTTCTTAGGAATCGGCTTCCAGCCAAAATGGCGTCGGGAGGATATACCCATCATGCCAAAGGTATGAGGCTTTCTCTATTCTTAAGATTGAAGAAAGTTCACAACTGTTTGTTTCTAATTCAGATAATATTATCTGGTTCTACATAGCCAATATTCGGATTATTTATTGGTGAATGTGTTAGGTTTTGCTATGACGAGTCTGGCAGTAAGATTTGACATAATGTGTTCTGTGCAGGGGAGATATGACATTATGAGAAACTACATGCCGAAAGTTGGCACCCTTGGACTTGATATGATGCTCCGAACGTGTACTGTTCAGGTTTGATGAATATTCTGACTTTGCGCCTTTTTTAATTTTCCTTAAACTAAACTTTCCAGCTCTCATCAAGAATCTTATTTTGAAACTTATAGAAATTGCATTACTTGAATCTTGACAGGTTAATCTGGATTTTAGCACAGAAGCTGATATGATCAGGAAGTTCCGTGCTGGTCTTGCTTTGCAACCTGTGAGTAGCTCGAGCTCTTTGTTGCATAGCTAGAAATTTTTTATTAACGATTATGACTAACCATTGCGTCACTATTATCCAAATTCAACAGATAGCAACGGCTCTATTTGCGAATTCCCCTTTTACAGAAGGAAAGCCAAACGGATTTCTCAGCATGAGAAGGTATCTAGATTCAGTTGTTATTATCCCCAATATCTTTTTGAATTATTGTTTTCCTCCCACCTTATAACTCTGGTACGTTTTGACAGCCACATATGGACGGACACTGACAAGGACCGCACAGGAATGCTACCGTTTGTTTTCGATGACTCTTTTGGGTGAGTATCAATGTTTAATCTATGAACAACAATTACATTACATCGGTTGTTTTGGTATGAGAAGCTTCTCAAAACCAATGACTCTGTTTTACATTCTAGATGAGTTATTGGAAAATTGATATGTGCTATTCTGTGGATTTTCTTACATATGTATGTGTTCAAGATATAAAGATGCTTTGGAACTTTATCCTTCCCATGAAACAGTGTGGCTAATCTTAATTGTAATGCTCTCTCTTTTGTTCTTATCTGGTATAGGTTTGAACAGTATGTTGACTACGCACTCGATGTCCCTATGTACTTTGCCTATAGAAACAACAAATACATCGACTGTACTGGAATGACATTTCGGGTCAAAATCTGTCCTTATTCTTTTCTCTTAGATTCTATAACTCTTTCATTGCAAGGGAATGGCAAATTGAAAACCATGGGATCTTCTTGAGTCATTTCTAATATCATAATTTTCTTCATGCTGCAGCAATTCTTGGCTGGAAAACTTCCCTGTCTCCCTGGTGAACTGCCTTCATATAACGATTGGGAAAACCATCTGACAACAATATTCCCAGAGGTTAATCATCTGCCTCACGAGTCTATTAATTAGCCAATGACTTTCATTTCCCTGTCTTATGTTGAAGCCTGACAACGTTCCATAACATTAATAGGTTCGGTTGAAGAGATACTTGGAGATGAGAGGTGCTGATGGAGGTCCCTGGAGGAGGCTTTGTGCCCTGCCAGCTTTCTGGGTAACTACATCAATTAGCATATTTACTTCTTGTTTCATGGTGAAACTCTGATTTTCAAGAAATATCGACTGTTGTTTTGATTTTATCCGCAAATTTCAGGTGGGTTTATTATATGATGATGATAGTCTCCAAGCTATCCTGGATCTGACAGCTGACTGGACTCCAGCAGAAAGAGAGATGCTAAGGAACAAAGTAATTACGAGACGCACCACATTTACATTTTCTTATTCCACCGTTTGAAAACATCCTGTTCTAAACCAATACTTGATTTCCAACAGGTTCCAGTTACTGGCTTAAAAACGCCGTTTAGAGATGGTTTGTTAAAGCATGTCGCTGAAGATGTCCTGAAACTCGCAAAGGTATGTTCGTATGCACTCTCTTAGAAACTCCAAGCCTGCATTCTATCCCGTCTGGTCTAGCTCCTAACTATTGGGCATCTTTTCTCTTTATTCCTCAGGATGGTTTAGAGCGCAGAGGCTACAAGGAAGCTGGTTTCTTGAACGCAGTTGATGAAGTGGTCAGAACAGGTAAATGAAGTTTCCCAATGGATAACTGAATTGTACACCGACATTTTTGTTCGATAAACTGGTGGTGAAATTTGGTATCGAAATTACAGGAGTTACGCCTGCAGAGAAGCTCTTGGAGATGTACAATGGAGAATGGGGACAAAGTGTAGATCCCGTGTTCGAAGAACTGCTATACTAAAGAGAATGGGACGAGAACAAAAGGTGTCTATAAACCTTTGGGTGTGAGTTTATGCTATCTGAAGAACTCAATCTCAGGAATAAGTTTTTTTTTTCTTTCTGTAATCGGATTTTAAAAACTGATTTTGTTTTAGAAATTCGAAGCATTGAAAATCAGAAGAAAAATTGTATGTACTAAACGATTTCGGTGTGGGAAATCGTTTGGGAGGGTGTGTTTGGATCTTTGAATAAATTACCCATTTTTCTTGTCACAAATTTGTTTACATTATACGACATAACAACTCAAAACTGATTTTAAGGCCTTGAATAAATATTAAGCACTAAGCACTATGTATTAAGCACTAACCTATGTATTACATATGGGTTATCTATGTATTAAGCACTAACCTATGTCCTAACAATGGAATCCAATGTAATTGATAATGGATAAATGGATATATATTTGTTTTTTTAAAACAGATTGTGCCTATGAAGTTTCTTTAGGGCATATTCTTTTTTTTCTTAAACAAATTAAATCACAGGTGGAAAGTTTGATGTTTAGCAATTCGACAATGTGTTTTTGTCTAAATACGTTTTGGCAGGTGAAGAGAAATGCTTTCATAATTGAATGATTTGAATCCACCAGGCTCCGCGTAAACTAAACTGATTGCAACACGATGATCCTGGCCGTCGAGAATGATCGTAAAACAAGAAGATAGTGACACGTACGGTACCGACAAGATAATATGTAAACCCTACCAAGTCGTCCCTACGACGAGAGTCATGAGAAACATGATCGAGAATCAACAGACTGTCTTACCTAATTAATATATTCACTTTCCTCGCTTCATTCACTTACGTTACGTCAACGTTTACATGTCCGTTAAAACTGTGATCTACAGAAGAGATTATAAACCCTAAGAAGATGAAATATGGTTCATACACTTGTGGTGTCGTGTAGTTAAGGTTTAAAACTTTGACTTATCAAGTTTTGGTCTATAACATTGGAATTCAATAGAATATTGGATTAACAAATTTAACTGATAATGGTTAGTAGTTCTTTACGGATTATGAGTACGAAATTTGTTTAGGACATAGTTTTTTTTTTCTTAGAAAAGAAATTGATTCACGGGTGGAAAATGTCTTGCTTGCGATGTAACGATAATTGGTAATTTGGTTCATGTGTTCTCTAAACGCGGTGTAACTAACACATCTACCAGACTCCGCATATATCAAACGTATGATTGCAATGGGATAATCTAGAAGATAGTGACACGAAGGTACCGACGGATATAAGTAGACCCAACCATGTCCCTACGAAAGTGAGAAGTAATAATACGTAGTACGTACCTAATGTATATTCCCACTTTCCTCGCCTCATTCACTTACGCCATGTCAATGTTTACTATGTCTTCCTTTTAAACATCTCGTTGTTCAAGATCATAAATCCATAGAATTATAGGTGTTGTTCATTTGAGTTGGAAGTAATAAGAAAGAGTATAACAAATTTTAAACAAACTTGAAAAAGATAACTGGTTTTTTTTTTTACATCTTATTTAAAAAGTGATCACCAATCAATTTACATATGAATACGTTGAAAATCAATCCTATGTATATTAATTGAGAAGACAGAGAGAGAGCTAATGACTGAAAGAAAATTAGAAGTGCTGTTCATAGAAGGATTTAAAAGACACATCATTCCATTTAATCAATCAAAACATGCTAAGTAATAATAAAACGTCTACGAAGATCATTTAAAAAATTTATATATACAAAGTTCGATACTTGTAAAAAAAGAGATGTTGCTCAACTTTACAAATCTTGAATCTGGACGTGAAATTGAACAGAAACAGAAGTCTTTAGATCAATTTAATACTGCCAGAACAATAATGGTGTGTCTTTTTCAAAAATATTAAGCACGTGGTGTCTTAATTAACGTTGCTTGGGCAAAATCATCAGAAAGGTTATCAACATTATATATATGTGCACAGATCGAGATACTAAACAGCCACCACTAGTTACTACTAACCCTGCAAGCCTTGGTGCTCTAGCTCCTCTTCTTCTTCACTCCTAAATTAGACAACTTCAGGTGATCTTCTTCGTCTTCTTAGTTCTTCATTTATGTTTTCTTTCTGTTGCTACATCATCTCCACATAATTTTGGAGGAATAATTTTACATTACATAATTTAGAGATCCATTGCTATTTCTTACTAGAAATTTTTTTAAAATTTTTTTATCTAATCTGAGAGATTATTTACGGACTTTTGCTGCAGTTAAAATATCTCCAAAATTCTCATGAAATTATCTCAAAATCTCGTAAAAAGAAAAAAAAATGTATAGTCAGCAAAATTTCGTCTCTAATTGGTAACTTGTCTTGTTGTAGTGACTGTGACTTAATTCATTCGAAGTGATATAGACCAGTTTCTGCATTTCCTTTGATTTGACTTAATTCATTTGAACTAAACCATGTGGCTCTTACTCTCTTCTTCTGGGGTTGTTGCTGTGATAAACTCGGGGTGCTTGAATACCTATGTTAGCTTCTCACACAAGTAATATCTTAATTACTTGTAAAATAAGCAAGTTAGTTGCAGGCAATCAAGTGAATATGCCAACCTCAAGCGCTTCTTCTGTAGTCGCGACCAAGCCACTGACCAAAGAAGATCTGATTTCCTATTTTGCTTCTGGATGCAAACCAAAGGAAATGTGGAGGTACCAGTATGATCATCATTTCCTCTCTTGCTCTATCAAACTATTCTTATTTGTTTTAACTCATTTGTGCATTTTTTATCTCTTTGATTGTGTATTCAGAATAGGTACAGAACATGAGAAATTCGGTTTCGAGGTCAAGACTTTGCGCCCTATAAAATATGAACAAATAACTGCATTGCTTAATGGTATTGCTGATAGATTTGGTTGGGATAAGGTGATGGAGAAAGAAAGAATCATTGGTCTAAAACAAGTAGAGTTCTCTCTTCTCATTTCTTTAAATACCCAACAATGATAACAAAATTTCATAAATTTTGCTTAGCATTGATTATTATGACTCAGGGAATGCAAAGTATTTCACTAGAACCAGGAGGCCAACTAGAGCTAAGTGGAGCACCTCTAGAGACGTTGCACCAAACTTGTGATGAGATCCGTTCACATCTTCACGAGGTGAAAACTGTTGCTGAAGAATTGGAAATTGGTTTCTTAGGAATTGGCTATGAACCCAAATCTAGTCTCGAGGATGTAACTATTGTGCCCAAGGTTCCTTCCTCTACAAACATATATATAAATATAAGTTCTCATATCACTTGTGGCCTGTGGGCTATCTTTTTAACGAGCCAACGTATGTTTTTATAAGCAGAGAAGGTTTGACTTTATAACAGACCACTTAGCCAGAGCTAGCACAACGGGACCTGACGTGTTTTTCAGAACGTGTACTGTTCAGGTCAATCTAGACTATAGCTCAGAAACCGATATGATCAGGAAGTTTCGCGCTAGTCTAGCTTTGCAACCTGTGAGATGCTTGATGTTATTTTAATGCTAGTGGTTATTAGACTCAAGCAAACATTTATCTTACTCTTTTGTTATATTTAAATCAACAGATCGCGACTGCTATATTCGCAAATTCCCCATTTAGTAATGGAAAACCAAATGGGTTTTTAAGCGTGAGGAGGTTGGTTATACATTACTCGTTAGTATTTTACTCTCGCGTTCCTTTTCTTAGTAGAAGTTTCTCATCTGTTGGCATGGATGCTTTGACAGTCACATATATATAGATTCCGATAAGAAGCGCACAGGGATGCTACCTTTTGTTTTCGATGACTCATTCGGGTGAGTTTTTTTTTTCTTCTAAATCTGTGATCAATCTTTTTCCTAAAACTTATTGTTAATCTTCAATATGTTGATATAGGTTTGAGCGGTATGTCGTATACGCTCTTGATCTTCCAATGTTGTTCTTAATTCGAAACGAAAGCTATCTTGACTGTAAAGGAATGACATTTCGGGTCTAGCTCCTTCTTCTTCATCAGAAAGATCATATAGTTTAAACTTTTTAAATGTTCTAGAGCTATGTTATGATCTTAACATATTTCTTGACTTTTCAGGATTTCATGTCCGGGAAAATTTCTCACCTCTCTAATGAACAACCTACCATTAACGACTGGGAAATTCATATAGGAACATTATATCCAGAGGTTGATTGCTCTGTTTCAAAAACACCATTAAACTTCCTTATCTCTTATTGCGGTTCAAAGTTATTTTTTCTTATGATTATGTTTTGTAATAACACCAATAGGTCCGGTTAAAGAGATACTTGGAGATGAGAGGTGCTGATGGAGGTCCCTTGGGGATGTTATGTGCCCTACCAGCTTTTTGGGTAATTACACTATCTTTGACAAAGATATAAACACTCATCTTGTTTCGCGGGTTTATTTCTAATGTATCTGAATGTTAGGTGGGTTTGCTGTACGATGAGGACTCTCTCCAAACAGTTCTCGATATGATCGATGATTGGACTCCTGAAGAAAGGGAGATGCTTAGGACTCAAGTAAACTTTGAAGGGAGAATAAATACTTTATTTTAAAGTCCTATTAAACGAAATATTATTGTTTAAAACCAATTCTCATCGGGTTTCGACAGGTTCCAATCACAGGCCTAAAGACAATGTTTAGAGATATTCCTTTGAGACATGTTGCAGAAGATGTCCTAAAGCTTGCAAAGGTAGCTAGGTGTGCCTGTTTTCTCCTTAGTCCTTATAATGTAATATATAGTTATTGAATTTATTTGTTTATTGCTCAGGATGGTTTGGAGCGTCGAGGGTACAATGAAACCGGTTTCTTGAAAGCTCTCGCCGAGGTGGTTGGAACAGGTAATGTTTTTTTTTTTGCCCCGGTTAATTTTCTTGAAAAGAGAAAAGATATGTAATGTTTTTTTTTCCCAGTTAACTGAAAAGTAGCTAATTGTTCTTGTTAAAATAGGGGTTACGCCTGCAGAGAAGCTCTTGGAGTCGTACAATGGAGAATGGGGACAAAACATAGATCCTGTGTTCCAGGGACTACGGTACTAAAAAGATGAACTATGACCACGATAGTATAACGTTCAAAAACTCATTTGGAGTCGAATAAATTATTAAAATAAATTCCCCTGTCGTTTGAAAAATAAAATTTGTCATTGATGTGTGTGGAGAAAATGGTAATTCATGGAATAAAAATATTGTTGTAATTCACGGAATATGAGTATTAAACATTATTGTAATTCATTTTTTTTTTGAATTTAAATTTTAATGTTGTGTTGCCTTTCAATACTAAGAAAAATTATGACGAGGTATGATTCAATTTTTGCATAAGAAAATTCGTTAGTTTCACAAATATTGTTTGTCGAATGAAGTTTGTTATTGCTTTTGCTTGTATCGAAGGGAGTCTTCCAAATACTATCGTTCTCAGGTAAAACTGTGATTCGTAAGACGGGATAAATTACTGGGAACTTAAACCTCATCATGTCTGACATTCATGGTCCAACGATTGGCGGGGTAGTGGAAAGTCTTATTGCTGAACTACTGTTTAGGTGATAACTGATTGCATATCATTACATATTCTATATTGGTTGTGTGGTTAAATCGTATTTTGTTAACACATTTTATTTTTTTTGTGATTTCAGGTCACTGCATATCCGTTTTATCATGATTCCCCAAAGGCCAAAGCTATATGGGAACCCTATTTGCCAAAATCTAACAAAACAAGTTCTTCCAGCGAAACATGTTTTCTGGCGAATATAGTCCTCGAAAAATTTGTTATGTTTAATTAAGGACTAATTAATATCATAAAATAAGCATCTTATGAATAAAACCAACGGCGTTAATGTATTTGCCGTTGTAAATCAATAATTAATTTTTGTTAAACAAGTTCTTAAGTTGGAACTTGTTTAATTATCAATTTCTGGTTATGAAATATTAAAGATCTTACATCTTCTTAAAAAGTGTTAATTATGTTGGCATGCCGACTTGCCGTTTCAAATTCTTTCAAAATTTTAGTTTGGAATTGGTTGAAAGCGCGCCAAATTTTGGGATATCAAAAATCCGTTGGAAACCGTTACCAATAAATTATTTTAAAGCGTGCCAAAATAATTCAAATGTGGCTTTGTCCCATTGATTGGTTTTGATTATGCAATCATGTATAACAACAGTGGAACATTATGCAATCATGTTGTATAATTATCAATTTAATTATGGTTATGATATATTAAAGATCTTACATCGTCTTAAAAAGTGTTAATTATGTTGGTATGCCGTTTAAATTCTTTCAAAGTTTTAGTTTGGAAGTGGAAAGCGTGCCAAAATTTGTAGATATCAAAAATCCGTTGGAAACCGTTATCAAAAAAATATTTTAAAGTGCGCCAAAACATTGGATTTTAAAGCGCGCCAAATGTGGCTTTGTCCCATAGATTGGTTTTGATTACGCAATCATGTATTACAACAGGGGGTTGAAATCACTTCTCCTACCCCGATCATTGACTTCAAAAGTGCCTTGGCTACAGTCAGGATTTGTCATGTACATGAAAATATTAGTTCAAATGGGAGACAATCTTTTAAAAGTTGGAGGTTGATCAATGATTCAGGGGAAGAGTGTTGACAATCAAAAATTATTTATATCTTTTGGGTTTCGATTTTAATCTCCTATATATATATTTAATAGAATTGGATTAAAACTTCTAAATATTTATTAGCTTTCTCATGGATAAGTAAGATTATAACCATGGTTGAACATTATCTCAGATACTAAAAAAAACAGTCAAACCAAGGAGAGTCAAATTTGCATCCGTGAAAAATATTAAATTGTAGAAAGTAGAAAGCAACACTTTAATTAGTTTCTTTACTAGCCTAAATATATGCTCTTTTTATTCAAAATAAAATTAGCATTTAAGACAAATTTCCCATTTTCACCTTTCTTTCTTTTGATTCATTTACTTATAAATACCATTTGAGGCAAAATTCCTCCATACTCCAATTTCTTTCTTTTCGCTTAAGTTAACGATTTGGAAGAACATGAGCGAGAACTCTTCGATTACAGTGGATCAGCCAACAAGGTCTGTTTTCTTCTTCTTCTTCTTCTTATCAATCTTGGAATCTGGAATCTAAGGCAATGAGCTCTTTTTCTTCTATCATCACAGACAAAATGGTACTGTCCGAGGAGGGCAGGTGATTCCATTGGCTAATATGCGTCCTCGTAAGTATATTCCCAATCTTCAAAATTAGGGTTTCTTTTAGGGATCTTGAATCTGTCATTTTCATCTCTTTGTAGTGTCACCACCCACTGCACGCAGAATCATAGTGATCCCGAATCGAGCCGTAAGTAGTTTCTTTCCCTCCATTAGTTTCACTTCTCTTCTTGAGTTTTCTAAAAGAGATGTATTGAACCTCGAACAACAGGACATTGTCAGTGTACTGGCATATATTTCTAGGATCTCTCTTCAGGCAGTCTACATCTTGTCAGGGAGGGGATACGTTTCACAAGCCTCCTTGATGTCTTTACCATCCCGAGAAAACCGCATGGTTAGTGTTTAGTCGCAATTCAATCAATAGAAGCTTTTTTAGTTTCCAATTGTTTCTATGATTTTGTTTGGCTGTATATAGGGTCGTGGGATTATACTTTACTTGAGTGGATGGTTCCAACCGATGCTCACAGATGTAGGTCTTGCTGTACAATCTAGTCGTCCCAACGGAATACTCCATGTCTCCCTTTCAGGTGTTTCACAAAGTGTTGCTATAGCAAATCAGCTTATTGCTTTCGGAGATGTTGAGGTGTTGACTCTTTTTACCATTATATATCTCAATAGATTCATTTATACCAAAACTTCTCAATGCTATTTGAAATACATATGTAGGTCGATGTTATTTTTGTTTGCGGACCGGGGACATTATTTACCCCGGATGCACCAGGTGCACCGAGAGAACGGGTACGAGTTAATGCAGTACCAGTAGCACAAGCACCCGCTGAGTAATAGATACACCAGAAAAGTTTACCTAGATATGGCTTAAAAAACTTGCTGAATGATATAAATAAAATAGTGTTTGCTTTCTCATATTTGACTAATAAATCAATAAAATAATAGTATTACCTTGTTGTTGAGATGAGATGTGGTATGGGATATTAATACGGTTGATGACTTGTCAATCTTTGTCACCAATAACTTGGGAAAGTTACGTTTAATGCTTTTGCTAGATTTCAATACTGTTTTAATTGGATTCTTGGAGCAGTTTAACACATCAACCTGCATTTCATTAGAATTAAAATCTAAAACATAGGATATAGTATTCATACCAAATTAACAATAGGATATTACGGAAGCAAAATTAAGGTATATATATGCTACATAGGAGATTTTCAGAATATTGATTACAGAACAAGTTCTCTATAGTGTACAATAAACCTGGAAAAAAAAAGATTGATTATAATTAGCCTCTTGTAGTCTTGTTAATATTTCAAACCCAATGGTATAACATTTTTAATCAAAAAGAATGTCAAATTCTTGAAAAATGCTCTTTACAATGCTAGTCAAGGAAAAATAAATAGATGGCTGCTCCCTGATTTTTGATCAAACAGAACTTTCAATCATTGACATTACGTCACTTATTATTTGCTGGCAGTAGTGCTCATTTATGTCTAAGGGCTTATGATCTCTCCTTACATGAAGCTACTATCTTCGCTTGGCAAATTGTCATTTATGAAACCGAAGTTCACATCCCAACGTGATAAGTGATTTCTTTCTAAATGAATATGAAATTTTATTCAACCTTTTTACAACCAAGTGTTACTGCTGGTTTGAAGTTTCATAATTACATCTCTTGGACAATGATTTGACCTTGTTTCCTGGTTTGATATATAGAAGACAAACGATTACGCACGTTCTTATCAATCATTTTCACAATTGTTGTTGTGTGGTATTCGCCATGACGCCGCTTGTTTATTTTCCTCCAGATGCGGTAAACGGTCGATTGGAAGACATACCTTTGGAGATAAAGCTTAATTTTGTCGAGCCTTGTGTCGCTTTGTATGCTGATGAGTTCGTTCTATTCATTTGAAAAAGCGTTTCCTAACAATCTCGATGCCAATCTTTCCAAAATCTGAGCTGAGAAATTGGCAATCAAAGAATAGGCAGTTTCTTGATTCCTCTTGATGACCACAAAGAGCATAGTCAGTTCTCAACCCCCTGTTCCACCTCCGCATTCGATCCCCTGTGTTGTCAGGCCATTATGAAATAAACTGAGCCTCTGCAGCGACCTTCTTCTACGTAGCTCCTAGTTGTCAATTTTTTGGTTTATTTATAAAGCAAACCCATTATCAAAAAAAAGATGTGTGTTATTTTGATAATCCGAAGTTCCGAACTACATAATTATATATACGTAAATACAATTTCATAGTAACAACAGCACCACATAAAGTTATATTACTCAGAAAATATCAAAATCACACAATTTCCTCCAGCACAAAACAATTCACTGGTCAGTTTTCTTACAAATCGATTCCATAAAATAATCATTATTATTTATTACTACCACACACATGATAAAATGCATGTAGACTAAAATGTTTTAAAGTACTTAAGAGTGTTAACAGCAATTAAAGTTTTTCTAAAGAACTATATCAATATAAAATAAAATAAAAGATTTTTGCCGAAAAAAAATAATAATAAATAAAATAGTTGCAAGATAAAAAATTTAGCTTATGTAGTGGAATTTTCTAGAGATTATGATAAATATAAATACGCTATTTTCTAAATTTGGAACATATAAATAGTTTTTCTTTCTTCCACTTTCAAAAATTCAAACAAATTAAATAATCCCCAAGATATAAAAATGTTCTTTAAATTTCTCTTACATTTTTTATTTTATTTTTCTTCGTACTAAAAAAAACTTATTCTTTTTATTTCTTTCAGATATTTTCCGATATTACAATTTTGGAATAATGCTAAGCACTATCAAAGTTTATTTACACCCAGGGCCTCCATAAATAATAAGATGACCTACATGTGACCAAAACGTCTCTGTTGCATCTCTCACTTTATAACAACTGTCTGAATACCTCTCTGTGTTTTTCACAGTTTTATCGGTGTTATAATTTTCGTCCACAATCGTGATCAAACGGACATATGAGTCTACTATGGGGCTCCCTTTTGGATAATGACTATTGCCCATCGGAGGATTTGGAGGTGAAGGGCTATAGACTTCACCACCCCATTCTACTCTTGTACCAGAACTTTCTTTGAATCTGCTTGATGGCCAAAACCCAATTTCTTCCCAGGAGGTGCCCATTAACAACCACCAATTTCCATTGATTTTGTCCTGTACTCAACAAATTGCACATAAAAAAAAAGAGTTATATATATTGAATGGGATACAATCATACAAATATTCCAACACTAAATTTTCAGTACCCATATCCATATTCATATGACATATATGCATGCACCTTCACATTCCTATCTGTACCATACTCAAACGTTCTTGAATACTTGAAACCTATAGAGTTATGTGTATAATAGTTGGAAAAGAACTCACCTTCATTATAGCAAAGTCAATACTTTTTTGTTCGGCAAGCAGACCGGGAGTAAAATCTTGACTAACTAATATCATTCCGGATCCGTCCGGACTGAAGAGATTATAACACTCATGTCCTCCGGCCTGAATAAAACCATATAACATGTGACGATAAATCATTAATTTATCAACTATGCATAATTCGTATATATGGTATAAAAATGTAAAACAAGATCTAGCCCGCTCACATTTGTAAACACGAATAGACGAGAGTTGAAGTCGTGATATAATTGCGGGTGTACCTAAAATGAATAAAAAATATGATTCATATACATTAATCATAGAAAAAGATATACTATAGTACATCGAGTATAAAAAATAACAGATCTAGATTAATTGACTTACGATCCAACCAACTTGGATGAATTCATTTCCAATTTGAAAATGCATCCGACTAGCACTGAATTGCATAGGTCCAACCGAAGGAGTGAATGTATTAATATTCATAGACGCACCATTGTAACTCTTTGGTTTCCCTTTAGTAGTACGCACTACAGCAAACTGAATAGTGAATACAATGTTGAGAAAACTAACATTGTGATATGGCTAAATTGTAATGCTCAGAAATTAGAATTAATATCTTATAAATTGGTATCAGTAATTTGAGTTAATAGAAATCATTACTTTTTATATATTCAAATATAATTGTATCAAATAATAGATAATATTAAATTATGAATTGCAATATACAATTACTTATGTATCCTAATATGTCATCCACCATATATATATACTCTCCACGAAATATTAATCAATATTTTCACGTGTTTGTAATACAGCTATATATTATTAACATGTTAAAATCGAACTACTTAAATATTGTGTATTCATCTAATTAAAATACATATTTTAATCATTGTTTTAATTAATAATTATGTGCAAACATATTCATCTATAATTTCAGCTATTTCACCAATCTTATTATTGCGAAGTTCTATTAAATATGTTTAACATTTCTTACTCGTAAGATAAAAACTTAAAGAAAGCACTTACATTATGATTGTCAATAGAAGACGTAGGTTTATAGGTTTTGCTCCACGAACTTTGCGGTTTAGAATTATCGCCATCAATGGATTTCTTTTTTAAAAGAGCATCTTTAGTCACTCGAAGTATAGGAACGGTGCCAATAGGACAACCTACGCCATTCTCCCAAAAGTAGCCAAATGTTTTGTTACTATGTGTTTTTTTCGTTTTTGATCTTTCGGGGTATGACATACGCATCTGCACATCGAAATCCAATAAAATTAATTAATTAGTAATACCATAATTAAAATTTAATAAAGGTACTTTCTTAATTACTCTACTAGAAAAAAAAAGTAAATGGAAACTCAAAAGTACTTGTTTGAAATATCACTCATTCTAATCAAAATACCATATAGGATTACTTATACTTCATATTAAATATAAACAGAAAATTTGGTCAATGTGTATCCACTAGCCTTAAAAAAAAGGTAGTTTAGTGATTAGAGCAATAGAGAAGATTACAATAAAAAAAAAATGACAATAATATTGGGATTTTATCTTTTTTTTTTTATTTTAGCTATTACGGGAAGCTTTACTTTTCTTTATATAACATGTTATTTTGTTATATAGAGGTCTAATTTTTCACATGGTAAGTGATATTATTCAGTAGTGTATTATTTGATTATGTAGACGTTTAACTTATCGCATGACGCTCAAATCAACCTAAATCATTAACTCAAATTCTTAGATTCTAATCTCCAATCCAGTGGATATAAAAGATATATATAAATATTACTCAAAAAATACTTATCTCATAACAATTAATGAAACGATATCAGTCACAATATTGCCAATTTCCTAATTACTATCTATTTTACATACAGTACAAAATCCTCCAAATATTAAGAAAATACATATTATCAATGTAATACCTTATAGTGAAATGTGTGGTTCTTTATGGATGAATGGTCAAGTCCTGGTTGTTTGTAGAAATCCACGCACCCATACCGTTCACCATTAATAGACTGCAGATTCATAAATAAGAAATATCGTATATGTTTTCATAATATTTAGTAAGTGTTTCAGGCATGATTTCATCTTTCTATTATACAGATCAAAGGATATTTAGGATAAGGATTCTACTGTTATATATATTTGATAACACACTCAATTATTCTGTAATATGTTCAGAAGATAAACCTTTATGATTTTAACCGCAGGTTTGTTGATAAGCTTAAGTTTTTGCTTTATGTCAAAATCTTCATTACTTTCTAATGTCTTTGCTTCTTCGACAACGCCATGACAATGACTCATCATAAAGCTATAGCATATAATATAGCACGCCAAAATCATGCACATCACTGGAAGTGCACACCTCAATTTCATTTTCATCAACCTGCGAACAAGAGAAATGAGATCATTAGTTTTTCTATATAAATAATTGTTATTGAGCTATAGTAGTTGGAGAAAGATTTGAAGAAGTCATTTGAGATAATCACCTTCTCCCTATAAACTTAATATGTCTAAATGATTCATTAGAATAGAGTATACATATTATATATAGCTGTATTGTACACCTAGTTAAGGTTTAGACATAATATCATTATTTACAGTAAGGCCCTTAGGATATAGTAATCATGTTTCCTTAAATCATTTCAAACATAAATAATTTGTTATTGTATATATCTTTGAACCATAGACAAGTCAAACAAAAAATTTCTTAAATTAAGTAATTTCCATCAATACATTTAAGAGATTTACTGTTATCTTTGACTAATTAATTTTTACATGTCAAGGATGACATAATTATATGTGGACCATAGACAAGTCAAACATAATTTTTTTAAAATTAAGTAATTTTTGTCGATACATCTACGACATTATTGTTATCTTTGACGCTAACTTTTAGACGAGGGTGTTTGTACTTTTTCTTTAATGGAAATTTGAAAATTATAATTTTAGTTTAAGTATTAGTTTTAAATTTAATATGTATAGATTATAGATACTTCCTCCCTTATATTCTTTGTTTAAGTATTAGTTTAAGTATTCTTTGTTTTTTAAACAGGTTCGGATCCAAAAAAAAAAAATAGTCTGTTTGGACCCGCGGGCTTAAGGCCCAGTTTAACATCACTAGTGACAACAAAACAACATAAACTTATATTACTCGACAATATCAAAATCACACAATTTCATCCAACACAAAACCTAACATTTCATTGGTTTTCTTACAAATCGATCCCATAAAATGAGCATTATTACTACCACACACATGATAAAATGCATGTAGACTATTGAGCTTATTCGTGTAAGATATGACCTCAAATAATGGGGTAGTGAAATTAAACTTGACTTTGGGGTATAAGTTCAATCAAACACAAAATTAAGTCTAAGTTCTAAAAATTTCTAGTACTTAAGAGTGTTAACACCACTTAAACCTAGAGAACTATATCTATATATACGGAAAAAAAATTGTAAGATAAAAAAATTAGGTAATGTGTAGTGGAATTTTCTAAAGATTATGATATAGTAAATACGATATTTTCTAAACTTGGAACATAGAAATAGTTCTTCTTTCTTCTTCTTTCTAACCAAGTCAAACAAGTTAAATAAAAATATATGAAGATGTTCTTTTAATTTCTCTTAAGTTTCTTTTTCTTTTATTCTTTTCATACTAAGAAAGTTATTCCCTTACCTTCTTTCAAACATTTTCACACATTACAATTTTAGAATAATGCTAAGCACTATCGAAGTTCATTTACACTTCGGGCCTCCATAAACAATAAGATGACCTACATTTCTCCAAGTATCTTGCATATATATTGTATCACTCACTTTATAACAACTATTTGAAAATCTCTCTGTATTTTTCACAAAATTGTCGGCATTATAATTTTCGTCCCAAGTCGTGATTAAACGGACATATGAGTCTAGTCTGGGGCTACCCTTCGGAAAATGACTATTACCCATCGGAGGACTTGGTGGCGAAGGGCTATAGACTTCCCCACCCCATTCGATCCTAGTACCAAAACTTTCTTTGAACCTCCTTGCTGGCCAGAACCCAATGTGTTCCCATAAATAGCCGGTACCCATCAACAGCCACCAATTCCCATTGTCTCTATCCTGTACTCACCAAAAATCCATATAAAAAAAAGCTAAAATTTATAGACAAAATCTTGCCATGCCTACCTTTACCCGACTCATATTCAAACATGTAGTTACTTTTAATAATTGTAGCAATGTTTGGAAACTCAAATTTTAAATATCAGCAAAAAAAACTTGGGGAACCGCGGGTACACATACCTGATCTCATTTTTGTTAAACAATATTTAACAAAAATCTTCATTGAATTCAATTTTTGAATTATTTTTATACAAACAAAGAGAAATTAAAAAATTATTTATCTGTAAAAAATATTTTAAAAATCTAATACGGAAAAAAAAAATTATATATTGGATGGGATACAAATACCTTAACACTAAAATTTTCAGTACCATATATCCATATTCATCTCCATGCATCTACATATAACTATATGTACCATACTCAAATGTTCTTGAATACCTGAAACATGCAGAGTTATGTCTATAATAGTTGGAAAAGAATTTACCTTGATTATGGCGAAGTTTAAATCCATGTGCTTGGTAAGTCGGCCAGGAATAAGATCTTGACTGACTAGTATCATTCCGGATCCGTCCGGACATAAGAGATTATAACACTCATGTCCTCCCGCCTGAATTAAACCATATAACATGTGACGACAAGATTTATCAACTATGCATAATTCGTATATATGGTCTAAAAATTTAAAACAAGATCTATCCCGCTCACACTTGTAAATACGTATAGCCGAGAGTTGAAGTCGTGGTATAATTGTGGATGTACCTAAAATGAATGGAAAATAAGATTCATATACATTAATCATAGAAAAGGATATACCATAATACATCGAGTAAAAAAAATAGCAGATTTAAAGTAATTGACTTACAGTCCAACCAACATGGATGAATTCATTTCCAATTTGAAAATGCATACGAGTAGAGCTGAACTGCATAGGTCCAACTGAAGGATTGAATGCATTACTATTCATATACGCTCCATTGTAACGCCTTGGTTTTCCTTTAGTAGTCCGCACCACAGCAAACTGAATACAATGGTTGAGAAAACTAACAGTAGTAGCCCACTAATCATATTTCACTAAATTTTCTTAGATAATATATATATATATATATATATATATATATATATATATATATATATATATATATAGAAGTTTATACAATTATTAATTTTGCATATTGATCATATATTTATATAGGATTTTCAAAAAACATATTATTTTATTATTTTGTTATTTTATCGAATTGTATAAAATATTATATTGGTCCAACTAGCTAGGGACCAATAAAATTTATTAATATATAGTAATTATTAATTTACTGAATAATTATTTATAGAGGTTTTTTGTATGTTTGACATTTCTTACTCAAAAAATAAATATTAAAAGGAACCACTTACATTATGATGACCTCCATTAGAAGAAGTAGATTTATAGGTTTTGCTCCAGGAACTTTGCGGATTAGAATTATCGCCATATAAGGATTTCATTTTCAAAAGAGCGTCTTCGGTGACTTGAAGTATAGGAACTGTACCAATAGGACAACCTACACCATTCTCCCAAAAGTGGCCAAATGTTTTGTTATTATGTGTCTGTCTTTTAATTTTTAATCCTTCTGGGTATGACGTCAAACGCATCTATACATTAGAATCCAATATAAATTAATAAATTAGTCGAACTAAAATTGAATTTTATTTTATTTTAATAAATGTACGTTTCTTAAAGTAACCTACTAGAAAGAAAGAAAAAACTTACGAGTAAGTTTTTGATATATCACTTTATCCTAATCAAAAAACCATTTGGGATTTACTTAAACATCATATTAAAAATAAAAATAAAAAACCGTCATTATATATGTATCTAATATCCACTTTTTTCAAAATTAAGGTAGTTAAATTATTAGAGTGAAATTTACCAAATGGCACAATGGAATATTGTAGTCAAGAAAGTGGCAAATGTTTATATATTATCATTTAAAAAATTACGAGAAGCTTCATTTCTTTATGTAACATGTTATTTTGTTATATAGAGGTCTAATTTTTCACATGGTATGTGATATTATTCAATAACATGTTATTTGATTATGTAGACGCCTAACTTATCACATGAATCTCTAAAAAAACTAAATCCTCAACTTATCTCATTACAATTGATGAAACAATAAAATAATGGAAAAAAATTCAATTGTCAATTTCTTAATTATTTTATATAGAATAGAAATACTCTAACTATCAAGAAAATTCATATTATTACTGCAATATACCTTATGGTGAAATGTGTGGTTCTTCATGGATGGGTGGTCAAGTCCTGGTTGTTTGTAGAAATCCACGCAGCCATACCTTTCACCACTAATAGACTGTGGATTCATAAATAAGAATATATATTATATGTTTTCATAATATTTAGGAAGTGTTTCATGCATGATTTTCATATCTTTTATCGGGTTTATACAGATCCAAGTTTCCTTAGGATAGGGATTCTGATGTTAGAAGTATTTAGTAAACACATTCAACTATTTTCTAACATGGTGAGAGGGTAAACCTTTATGATTTTAACAGCGGGTTTGTTGATAAGCTTAAGTTTTTGCTCTATTTCAAGATCTTCTTTACTTTTTAATGTCTTTGCTTCTTCTGCAACGCCATGGCAATGACTCATCAGAAGGCTATAACATATAATATAACATGTCAAAATCATGCACGTCACTCGAAGTGCACACCCTAATTTCATTTTCATCAACCTGCGAACTAGAGAAATGAGATCATTAGTTTTTCTTATATATATATATATACAATTATTATTGAGATATAGTATTTGGATAAAGATCTGAAGAATTCATTTGGGATAATCACCTTCTTCCTATAAATGTGATATGCCTGAATGATTCATTAGAGTAGAGTATACATATATATATATATATATATATATATATATATACACATATATATCCCTAGTTAGGGGTTAGTAAAAATAATTAAATACTTTGGTATAATAGTATATATCTTTGAACCATACATAAGTCAAACAAAATATCTTTTAAATTAAATTTCCTTAAATCCCTTCAAACATATATACTTTGGTATAATAGTATATATATATATCTTTGAACCATACACAAGTCAAACAAAATTTCTTCTTAAATTAACTAATTTGCATCAATACATTTAAGAGATTGGTAGTTATCTTTGACGCTAATTAACTTTAACAAGTGAAGAATAGCATAATTATTTGTGGACTATACACAAGTCAAACATAATTTCTTCTTAAATGAAGTAACTTCAATGATACATTTATGAAATTTATTCATATCTTTGACGCTAATTTTACACGAGTGTGGCATGCATAATATTTGTACAATGTTTTTTAAAAGAAAATCTGAAAATGATAATTTTAGTTAGGTACTTGTATTAAATTTATATGATATTGAAGATCGTAAAATTTTATCTTGCATTTATATTCCTCTTGTATAAAATATCTTTATAAATAAATTTAAATAAATTAAAAAATTATTAAATAAAATGATGCGACATAATCAGAATGACAAATGAAACAAAAATAATAATAATCATCATCATATGAGAGCTTTAGAAACTCAAAATTTTTGTAGTGATATTATCAAATAAATCAATGAAAACTAATATATGTGTGGATTATTTTAAGGGTTTTGTGCAAAAAAAATTTTCCAAACAATTTTTTTTGCAAGTTAACCCTCCAACTAGAAAATATGTAAGTCAATACCACCAATTCAAAAATCACCTGCAATATAACCCCCAACTGTATATAGATTTTGCAAACTGTGTATTTCCGTATATAAGTTATCAAAACTACGTCGTTTTGGAAACTTTTAAAGAAGAAAAAATAATGTTGAAACTGAGTTTCAAACACTAGACCTCTGTTTTTAAATTGCATACATACTACCACTTGTGCCGCTGCAATTTTTGATATCTTTCCAACATGTATATATACGTCTCATGTTGAAACCTGTTCGCGTTAGATTCTACCGGAGAAATCAAATGGGCAGGGACGAATAAATAATCTTGACCGTATATACTGTACTTCTTATCATCCTAATCTAATTAATCACGGTAAAAAAAAGTCTGGAATATTCACTAATTAGTTGTTCAATCAATTCTTTATGTTTCATATTTAGTGATGGCTGCAAAAGAAAAATAAGTAGTAGGAAACAACTTTGAACAAAGCGAAAAAGAGTTTATATACGTAGACATTCTCAGGAGCTAAGAGAACTACGTACTTATTAATTATAGAGTGATAGTAAATTAGTGTTTGCTTGCTCTTATTTGACTGATGCCACAAAGGCACAAAGTAGTTAATTCGATTAAAACAAACTAATTAATTGTTATGACATTTTTATTACCTCTCGATGCTGAGAGGACAGATATGGTCAATGACTTTTCCATCTTTGGAAAGGGAGTCCCATTTGGATTGAAGTAGCCAGTCCAAAGACCTTAATTAGTGGACCGAAAGATTTCCAATAATCAAACCAGAAGTTCGCCAAATTACCATTGAAATACTTACACAACATGTTATAAGCGAACAACCTTATTCAAATCTTGCTTGGTGTGAAAACATTTGATATATAACTAAACTTTCATACTAGATCGAAGTTCACTGACTTAGATTTAACTACGAGTTCGAAGTTCGATTGTGTGATTGAATTAACAAATCTGAACATGATAAATTTTATAAAAACTATCATTTGTTTTTCAAACAGTAATTTAAAAAGACAAAATTAAAATAATTTCTACCAATTATACAGGTTTTTCTTTGTCATCACCCAATTATATACTTACATTAAGAGAACATTGAGAGCTTATGTGTTTAGTTTGAGAGAGTTTCTAAACATCTAATAAAAGAAAGTCATTCTTTTAAAGCTAATTGTGTTCTTAAGAAACTAGAAAATCCACCGATTGTAATGCATAGAGAGGGATACGACAAAATAGAAGAAAAGTCCGTAGAAAATGAATATGCGATGGCCACATGGTGGCAACTAAAAGTCATACTAAAACAGTTTCTTAGGACCTAGACAAAATATCGACTTGCGTAAGTATCATGGCCAACTAAGTTTCGAAGAAAAGTAAGCAATACAAATCAAAGCGTTAATTACAGCCCCAAGAAATATAAGAACGTACATGGATGTGTGCATGTATCATTGTGTAAGTACGAATATATTTTGCGTTAAAAATGCATGATTGAAGTTGTTCCGAAAGTAGAGCTAGCCAGGTTTAATTCACTCGCTAGACTGGAGTATATAAAGATATTTATTATGAGCACTTAAATTTTCTTATATTAATTAATAAGCCAGATAAAACATACTTCGATTTATTCTGAGCAATTCGTACATCATAATTTTTTATTTTTTTGAATATAAAATGTAAAATTTATTCGAAAAAAACGTTTTTACATCAAGTGCATCGTTTAGTTAAGAAATAACAAAAATACAAGTCTACTCCCTCGTAGTATTTATCGTGAAGCGAACCAAGCTTCCATGCATCCGTCATACCTCCTATCTCCTTGTTCTCGAATCGAGGAGATCCTATTCCGAACTTGTTTGTCGAGAGTTTGAAGCAGCTGCATTGGCGGTATCGGTGTTTCTCCATGCCTCCGACTGTTCCGTTATCTCCATAATGAGTATAGGGCAAGCTGAAAGGTGTACCGTACCAGGAAAAGGTCGACTCTACCCAATGACTTTTCCGTGAGGATTCTGTGAACATCACTCCACGATGTGGTGAATTTCTGTCCAAGTATCTTGCGGCTCAAACCAGACCAGACTTCTTCAGCATAACAACACTTAAAGAAGAGGTGGTCTCTGTCTTTCTATTGATTCATTGCAAAAAACACAAGACGGGTTTACTCCAGTTTGCCAATTTTGCATTCTGTCTCCAGTTGCTAAGCGGTTCTTCGTTGCAAGCCATGATATGAAAGAGTATTTAGGTGTGGCATGGAGGAACCAAATACCCTCACACCATTCCATACGTGGCCTAGCTTCTCGAATTATTAATCACCGTATTGATATTATTGGCTTTTATTTGCTCTTATAATATTATAGCATGTTGATGATAGTACAGGTTTCGCCTCGGTTGAGTCGCCTCCCACCGCCAGGTTTTCCCAGAGCATATGTGGCAGCCCAAATAACATATGGACAATTGTTTCTCACTGTGATTGTAGCCGCATCCGCTGATATCACAAAATATAGGGTCACAAACACAGAAGAAAACTATGGGGATAGTTTTATGATAAGCCATTTTTTAAGTACTATATGGGGCTTGCTCTTTAGTAAATGGTATTCTACTGTTTATATAGAAATGTCAACAAAGGGTTAATGCTGTAATTTAGTAGATAACGATTATGTGGTGGAAAATAAAAAATGTATGAATTTGCCATAATTTAAACTTCGAAAGCCATCGTTACTAAGTTGGCCTAGCTAGTACAGTTTTTCTAAGATATTAGGCAGCAAAGAATTGTCATGTTCAGGAAATAATCAGAAAATAACAAAAAGTTGATATATATTTAACTTCTAACTTCTAATAAACTATTTTTAAAGAGATATATAAAAATATATAAATTGAATCTCTTAGCAACAAAACAAAATAACTAGACCTCGATTGTTATTACTGATTTATGAATATCAGTTTATTTTAAAATCTTAAATGAATAGAAGAAATAAAGTCAATAAAAATGAGAGCCACATTTCATTAATGTCGATTTTGATCTCCGAAGTTTTCATCATGGAGTTTCTGTTCTTGAATTCTTTTAAATCTCCGCATTTGGAGTTAATTTTTTTTTTTTCCGTTACACATTAGGAGAGGCTTTAAGACGATTTTACATTCTATATATGAAGTGACTTATTTGGAATTTTAATTATACATCAAGGAGAGTAGTAAACACGATTTGGCATTTATATTTCGAATTTATTTCGATGATGTGACATTCAATATGTGGAGTTAATTAGTTAGAATTTAAATTTATCATAATTGTTAATTACCCTCACTTTTTATTTATCAATATTTTTATAAAATCATAATCCACCTTGATTAAATATATTTTTTATAAGAAAAAACAAGATAAACATGAATTTCAACTACTCTTTTCCGTTAATAAGTTCAACTACTTGAGAAAAATAATATTAATATTATTCTTCCAAACAAATTCCATTGAATATAATATTTTAGTAATTAGATAATTATGAAATATATAAATATTCTAATCATGATCGAATTAGAGACTTGTCATGATCCAATTAAAGACTATATGGCCTTTTAAAAATGGTTTTTTTGTTTTAGTTTTTTCAAAAATTCATTTTTTAACCATTCAAGATTTTGAGAAAAGTGATTCCCTAAAAAATAGGGATTCTAGATTCTAAGAGGTTTTACTAATTTCTTAACAAAATCTGAAATCTCATTTCAATGGGTTTTTGAGAATTCCTCTACGATATCTTTTTTTTTCAATTTTCCATTTGTTTTTCTTTTTATTTTTACATAATCCAAAAACCAAAAACAAAATCTAAAATCTAAAAACTAAAATCTAAAATCTAAAAACCCTCTTAAATCTCCCAAACATTCATGACCTATATATAATCAATGGAATAGTGCTGATCATAATATATAACGTCGATGGGTAATCCACCAAAAGGATCTCTCGAATGGATAGACATACGGTTGATATGTGTGTTTTCGGGGATGATTTTCTTCCTCATACTTATCTTTCTCTCTCTCTGCGGCTGCCTATTCTTACTCCAACATGCGAAGACTTATAATAAAAACGAAGACGACTTATACGCGGCATATCATCGAAGGTCAGAGATACAATCAATTATGACCTAGAAGAAGATGGACTTATCATCCTTAGCTATGATATACATATTTTTCAATTGTCTTGAATTCTTCATTTGTTGGTGTTTAACTTAAACGAGTTTTGAAAACTCTTTCTTCATATTTTTTGTAATTCATTCATCTTGCCATCTTTCTGATAAAAATGTTATCCCTGAGGCCTGAATCTTTTTCCTCGGGCTTTGCGTGCGTAGTTTCTTCAATTTCTTAATTTGCTCTTGCAATCATTGATTGATCATTAAGATTAATTGTGTCAATTAACTTCCTTACAGACGATTTGAAGAGCGTATAAACATGCACATGCTTCCCCTTCAAAGCATTCATATTCTCGGTTTCAAGATTCCCTTTACGAATTCTAACTCCTTCACGATTAGTTTTTTTTATATAGGTTATTCTGTGTTAAAAAGAAAACAAAATTTGTTACGATGAGATAACTTCTTCATTTAATGGGAAGTGGTTGGTAAAAAAGTAGACGCAACCATTGACTTTTTCAATTAATCTTCATGAAAATTTATGAGGTAAATTACGGAGAGAGAGATGATCAACTACTATAATGAAATATATTGTAGATTTTTGTAACAATTAAACCAAAAAAAACTAACAAATCGACCTAAATCCCATAATTAACGAGCAAACCATTAAAGTCTTCAAACTCGATTGACGATGTGGTTGGATCCCTGTTCCACGTCGTCACTGATCATCGCGTCGGTTCTCAGAATAGTATATGTATGAGGGCTTATCAAGAGATAGCCACTGACGAACATAATAAAATACATAGATGACCAAAAAGACAAGGTAAAGGAATATGGCTCCCACCGTCATATACATTAACATTAAGTTGTCTTCAGAGGAATGTTCACCATCATCATCCATGGTCAAGCGATCGACAAAGTGTCCAACAAATTAAAACAAGTTTCTTTGTGATAATATATAGCTAGGTTTTCAATTGTTCCTATAAAAAGTGACGCACTTACTTCTATATATATAGTTTGTTAGCAATAATTCGTGTTGTAATCAGATTAGAAGATATGATTTTGATTAGTAGTTAATACATATTAATTATAATAATAGTTTTTAAAGATAATTGTCTCCGGAAATATACAAATATACGTAACTAAAAGATTTTTATTGGATTAAAAAAATTTAAGATATTTGTTGTATAAATCTGATCAGGTCTTTAAAAAATAAAAGACTAATGAAACAAATCCCATAAAAGATCGTTTAAGTAAAAACTAAAGGAAATCCAATATTCTACCAATATATTTACAATCAAAATTATCTATTTGTTTGGATAGATGATACATTTAGAAGAAAAAAACAACTCTTTGTTTTCTATACAAAGAATGCCATTACTTATATCATGTATCCAAACAATTTTATCATTAATTCTATATTATTTATATAACGAAACACAACTAAAAATTATAACATTAATTATAAAATAAAAAATATCCGTATAATATTTTACATTTAATAATATAGATAATTAGAAGATTTGGTTAAGATTTAAAATTATGATTCTCCAATCATTTTTTTCTAATTTTTTAGTTGTTTTGAATCAGCATATAATACATAAAGTTAAGAAAAATCTCAAAAAAATTCTACATCTATTGTGATTCAAAAAAAATAAAACAGACATATATTATTCAATTAAATAAAAAAAGTGTGTTCAAAGTACCACATCAACTAAAATGTTTAGATACTGATTCAAAGTCATATTATAAATAAGATCAAAATGAATCCAAACCCGAATGGACATGAACCTTAACTTACAAGCATACAAATTTAAAAGTTTGTATACAGTTTAATTCTATTTTTTAGTTAAACTCTTAAAAATATTATAATTGATATATTTAAAATCAATAAAAATTATAAATTATGAATATTTGAACATATAAAAATTTTAAAATAACATAGCATGGAATATATTGCGAGAACTAGGCGTTATATGGCAGAACGGATTTTAATCAATATTAATAAAAATTTAAAATAACATTAACCAACAGCTTTGATACGGATTAAATCTTTATTTTATTATTTTTAAATCTTCATTTTATTAGACATATCTAATCAGACTGATTTAGTTAAGATTATATTAAACAAATTTTTATATATAATACATAATCATAAAAAATTAAAATTATAAAATTTAGAAAACAAATCGTCCGGCGAATTAATTACTTCTAGGTATATTTGGATCCTTACACAGCGCATGGGCCAAACCCTAATGATTTTGAGTTCATAATTATTAACGATTCAGAGCCAATCTAAAATAATAATAAAAGGAATACCACTAAAGTTCGTTGATAAAAACTCTTGAATTGAACTAAGTTTAAAGTTCCATTGTCGAATGCCAGAAGCGTAACAATTGAACTGGAGCCCTGATTGACTAACAAACCATTACATGTCTGTTTTGAATCTTTCTTTGAATATTTTAACAAAAACAAAAAAAAAAATCAGATGGATACAAATTCCATAAGAACCATTAAGTATTAAAAAAAAACCCTAAAAAGAAAGTAATCATAATTTCTGAGATCATTGTCTCCAGAAACCAGTCGCCGTTTCATATCTCCTGAATGATTTCCCCAGCCGGTAACCTCCCGAGTTCTATGTCGCCTAAGCGACAGTCTTCCTTATTAACATCACCATTAGTCAACCATTCCAAAAATAAAATCCACATGATTACATAAATGCCGACAAAGTAAAAGACGTAGACGATATACGTGCTCGCGAGATCTATTATATGATCACGCCGTACGTCAAACGATAACAACGGAGGAGGTGCCATAGCTTCCCTTCTTAATATTTAGCTGAGCAAATAACTAAAACAATTGTAACACGATGTTTAGATATATTACTGCGACTTCTAATTCGATCCACATTAGAAATCTTATTGAAATAAAATAAAGTTATAACATTTATCTAATCTAGATTTTGTTTTAAAAAATATTCTGTTAAGAGATATTCTTTTTAATTTCATAAAAATATATCCACACAAAAAACCGGAAAATTTTATACGAGTTTGACTTTAATTAGTTGTTAGTAAATTATTTAGACACAGCTGGAATTATCCATTACTTAACTAAATCTCCTAATCTATATGTGTATATTTAAATAGGTATATATATATATATTATATATATCTTTTTATTTCTATATAAAGAGTGTCACAATTAATTTCATTACTTCTAATCAGGATTCAACCAAAACTATTTTGGACTCGTCTCGCTAACGCCATGTATACATCACGGTATGAAGAAACTGTAATAGTGTTGCTTTGGGTAATGGTGGTGATGTCCATCATTGTTTTTCTTTTCGGCTCTTGTCTTTGTGTTAAATTTTGCTCGCGGACGTGTAGTGAGAAAGATGGCGATATTGTGCATCTCAATTTCAATCTCTGAAACAAATCCACGAGGTTGAATGGTGGACGACGATCAAGGCAAAGAAAATAATTTGGGAATGTAGATACATTATTTGATTAGGAATTTGGGAATGGCTTTTATTCTTTGTAGGTTTTTTTTTTTTTTTTGGTTATACAATTGGGTTTTAAAACACTTGCTTGATTAGCGTTTTTATTGTTGTTACCTTCTTTCTGTTTTCTTAAGATATTATTTTTTATGGAATTTGTTTCATCAGTCTTTCTTTGCTTTTTTTTTTCTAAGGATATCATCAGATTACATCAATGATCTTTGCGGTTATGAATTTATCTTCCCGAGACAATAATCTTTAGAAATTATCTAATAGTATTATTCTATATATATATTTTTTCCACAACGAATCAAATCATATTTTTCTTATCGGATTATTTGATTTTATTCTAGTAGTATTCTACCTATATGCTTCGGAAATACATTTATCTCATAAAAGGCAATCACTAGGTACTAGCAAACCCCAAGTACAAAGATGATCGCGAATAGAAAAAATGCACGTTTTGGAATGTTCTGAGAAAACCAACTTGTCTTATACCAAAAGACTGTTGAAACACTCGGATGTATAAGTTAAGACATGTTTTTTTAAGTTGAAAGTAGATCGTTAAGAGAGTTCAGTCATAGGAACTGGTCATCTTGTGTAGAAGAAGTGTCAGGAGGATGAGGAAGGCAAGAGCGAAGTAAGAGAGTAGAAAGTATTATGATACATGGTTTGATGTTGGTTAGTTCCGGTTATCTCGATGCGTGTTGAGTGATTTAATTTGTGTTGAATATATAAGCTCAAGTGTACAATAATTAGAGATTAGATTGTAACAAATTCAGTTGTAGCTGAATTTACTTCATGCTATTTAAAAAGTGATGTAACTTAATTGATATATCAGCTAATTAGCAAAATAATCAAATGCATGACTGAGCAGCGAACGGAATAAAACTTTTGTGGAATAATGAAGAAACCAAAAAAAAGCAGAAAAAATAAATGATTAGCAGATTATATAAATGAAATATTGTTTAATATGGTTATACTATCAAATATACCCGTAGTATATAGCGAAATTATTTTTCAAAAACTCAAAAACCTGAATATAGGAAAATCATGTTTTCAAAACATAAAAATAAACTAGTGTAGCATTCATCATCTTAGCTCAATTTTTTGTTGGTTTTGTTTTAGGATATACACAAATGAATCCTATTGAATAACACAAAAAGGAAAAGGAAAGTTTATCAAAAAGAAACGTTGACAATAGGCTTAAAATCGTAACATTTTGTTCAGAAAAGGTTACGTAAAAGCCCATATGTGTTTTATTTAGCCCATCACATATAAAACGTAATGTAATTGAACCGGAATGGTTGGTTAGTATTATTGAACCAACATCCTCTTTCATCTCACACCTGTATTGCAAACGTGGACGATGCAAAACAAGTATAGCATTCTCTGCCACCTGCAAAATCCCCACTAACAACAGTATTTATTGATCGTTGCCAAAAGGAAAAATTGAGTCTGGATCATCAAACAAAACCACCAAAAGTAATCGGAATTTTTACAGAAACAAACAAAACAAGTGGGTCTTCTTAAACAAAACTTCGTGTGCCTAGCTTCTTAATCAGAGATGGGAGATTCTGGAGCAGATGTGGGAGCCCTGCAGCCAAGGAGATGCCTACGACTCCCAGTGTAACAACAGCTGATGCCTTCTTGGTAGAGATATTATAGGATACACTCCACAGATATGCAAATATCATCTTCAAAATCAGTGTTGCTGCTGCTGTAACACCAAGTCTGATTTGCCAATTGGGAATGAACCCTCCCAGAATTGGAACCAATCCTCCAACTATCACCCATGGGAGTGAATTGAGCCCTTTAAGTAGGGTTGGCTTGAGTTTTGCACCTTTGTCCTGTACAGTTAAACAAAATGAAATTCAAACTTAATATTAGCAACACTAACTATTACTAGTAAACTCTATCAAATCATTTATAGAGAAATTCTTACCGTTGATAACCGGGAAACTATGTTATTGAAGATTGTGCTTATGATTAGACCACACAAGGAAGCAAAAGCACTAAGTGCAATGAATTTTACATTCTCGTTGGTGCAAGTTACCACAAAGGCCGTGATGGAGACGAGAGCCCCCATAAACACTCCAAGTTCGTCTCCAGAGATGTGCCCTTTAGGAGCCACTAATGGCCTCATCCAAAGGGGAAGGGTCTCTGGAAACTTCTGTAGAGGTGACCCTATTGTGAGCTTGTCATGTGAACAGTCCAGAAGGAGATTCTGAAAAATATAAGAGAAATTATGAGATCTTGAATTTCTACCAAACGCAAATAGTGTTTAAACAGTGTGCTAGTCTACCTTATTAAGGAGTGTATGGAATTCTTCTTGGAAGTAGTCTCTTTCTCCCTTCAAATCACCTTTTCGGCTTTCCCAAGAAGCTCTCTCCTTTTCCACATGAAAATGAAAGTAACAAACTTACTGGAAAGTTCTAAAGAGGGACTACTTAAAAAGTTATAAGTATAATCACAAGTTGAGTTACCTTCTCGTAATATTCCTTGAATGCACTAAGCTCTTCAATACAACTCTTGTTTTCTTTGGAGAGCGCATCTCGCTTGTCTTCAAGTTTTTCTCGCTCTACCTTCCATTCGTTCTCCTTCAACTCCATGTCATTCATTAGTTCATTGATTTGCTTCTCGTTATCCTTCAAGATAGTGGCCATCTCTTTGAATAAATCTTGTCTTTGCTCCTCATTCTTTCTTTGCAACAAATGATGCTCCATCTTCCATTTGTTTTCCTTCAACTCTATATCCCTCTTTAAGATAGATAACATTTCTTGGAGCTCTTGCCTTTGCTCCTCATTCTTTTTTAGCAACAAATTCTGCTCCACAATCTTCTTCAACTCTAAATCCCTCTTTTGTTTGTTAACATGTTTCTCGTTGTTCTTCAAGATGCTTGCCGTAGAGTTTCTTTGTTCCCATTGTTGTATCAGGGAAACAATCTCCTTAGGGCTCTCATCACCAAGAAAACTTTCCTGAAAATTTTCCAATCAAAGAAACTTTGTCACAATGTACCAAAATGTCTAAACATCTAAAAACCCATGAACAAAAGACAAAGTCTGTAACATCCAGAGACTAAATCGTAGCATCGCAAGATGATTCGTCCTCTTTCATATCAAGCTTTGAAAAATTTCCAGAAATTTGTGAAATGAACTTTGTCAAAATATTCATTTCACGAAGACAACACAGGTAGATAC
Source organism: Arabidopsis thaliana x Arabidopsis arenosa (assembly GCA_019202795.1). Classification (NCBI taxonomy): domain Eukaryota; kingdom Viridiplantae; phylum Streptophyta; class Magnoliopsida; order Brassicales; family Brassicaceae; genus Arabidopsis; species Arabidopsis thaliana x Arabidopsis arenosa. The sequence goes on from CM032924.1 coordinate 7,468,441, forward strand.
ATCATTCTAGACAAGTTTTTTGATCAAATCATGCACCACAAATGTCTAAACATCTAAAAAACCATTATACAAAAGAGAAATTTCTAACCTCCAGAGCCTGAATCGTAGCATCTCCAGTCAAAAACGAGTCCTCCTCTTTCTTTTCTTTGATTAGGTTTACATGTTATAGTGCACTTTTAGCTACTTCCAATCTCCTTTCTAAATCTTTGATCCTCTTAGTCCATTTAACAGATTCTTCTTGGAGCTCCTTGTTCTTTGTTTCTCCCACCATGGTGAAACCCACAAGAAAATCAAAATGTAAGCAAAAACCTTGTTCTTCAGATATAGAGAGAAAGCATCAAAAGAAAAGTGGCGAGAGCAAGAAGAGACAGTTATTGGCGAAGAAGAAGACGAAAACCAAAAAGGTGGGGAAAAAAATGACACGTGTCAGGAACCATTTCTTTTCTTTTTGTCGTCATATGGCGTCTCGAGTATTAATGTGTATTAATTTAATTTTATATGAATTTTTGTTAATTTTATAAAAATATTTATATAATTTTATACAAATTTTTCTTTTAGGATCGAATATTAGGAAGAATGGATAATTTCTAGTAATTACTAACGGATATATACAATAATTAAAATGTGAAGAAAGTTAATATCCAATAATGGGGCAAAAATTAATAAGTAATGTAATCATTGAAAATCGTGTGTAAAATAAATTTATTTAGGGTTTGATTGGTGAACAATTTTAAAGCTGTACAGCTTTGTACAGCTTTGACAGTTACCAATCACAAAAGCTTTATGAAAAGCGGTACAGATAACATAAACAGTTTTTTTTTGACAAAAAACAAAAACAAATTAAAACGGTTATGGTTAAATACGGTTACGATTAAATACGGTTATAACGGTTACGGTTATAACGGTTACGGTTAAATACGGTTACGGTTACAACGGTACAAAAACAAGTTTTTTTTTGGACAAAAATAAAAACAGATTAAAATAATAAAAACTATATCAAACTAAAATTAGCTCTTCACTATTTTTTAGGCATGACCACGGTTACGGTTATTACGGTTACAGTTAATTAATCACCGGTTACGATTATATTTTTTTTTTAAATGTAACATTAACTATTATATATACGGTTAAAACGGTTAAGGTTAAATACTGTTACGGTTACAACGGTTACGGTTAAATACGGTTACGGTTAATTAACGGTTACAGTTAATATATTTTTTAACCGTAACTAATTATTTTTTACAAATTAGAAACTCAAAAAAAATTAGTGTTTGTTACAATGGGTCTTCATAATTACATTCGACGTTCCAATATTGCTGATGATGATTTTGAGACCGATGCAGAAAATAAAAATGATAATGGACAACATGATGTAGATGTAAGTGTGGCCAATGAAATAGAAAAGGTGGAAACATCGAGAAGTGGAGCATATATGGCAGATGTACGTAATCAAATAGCAGATTTGTTATGGGAAGCTCGTACTTAATTTCAATTGTTTATGTGTTTACGTATGTTTAAATTCTCTATGTATGTTTGAGACATTGTATTTCAGATTAAAAAATTACTAAAATTAATTTTAGTAAATCAGTTTTAATGTTTTTATTTTATAATAAAGAAAAAGATATTTTTATTTATTTTAGGACTAGTTAATTCATATTATTATTCTAACAATAAAATATTGTTTATTCTGTATAATTTTATTTTTCATATGTAATTATATATTAAAGTACATTTCTATGTAATTTTTTTTTCTGTCTAAACTCTGAATATAATTTATTATGTGTACCGCTATAATGTTTCCAATCAGAGTGAATTTTTAAAATTTGTTCTGCATTTTTTTTTTTGTACAGCTTTGGTGTTTTATTCTTTTGTACAGCTTTGCACTATTCCCTAACAGCTAACAGCTCCAGCTAACAGCTCCAGCTAACAGCTCCAGCTAACAGCTCCAGCTAACAGCTAACAGCTTGTTACCAATCAGACCCTTAGTTTCCAGCAAAAACAGAAGTTAATGTACCCGGATAAGACGTTTCAGCGGATGTATCCGGATAACCCGGGTCTGGTTCTTAACAACGTATAGATTTTTAAACCACCGTGAAGTAAGTTTTTCATCATTATAGAAACTTTCTTGACGAATGAAGAAACGACAACGTTTCTTCTCGCCGGAGTTTTGCTCTTTTGCAGAGACAGCAAGAGAGAGAGTGAGAAAGTGACAGTAAGAGTTAAGTAGTCGCGCGCGTGTTTCACACTCTCTCTCTTTTTGTAACAACGTCGTTTGCTTCATGCCGCGATCGTACGAGGCAAAGTCGGAGGATTTTTTTTTGTTAGTTTCCTTCTTTTGTCTTTCAAACTTTTGTATATGACTGACTATATATGGAGCCAAAACGAAACATATAATGAAAACATTATCAAAAGTATTAAAAAAAATATTATGCTTTTTGTGGCTAGTTGTTTTCGCTGGGATACGATTCGTTCATTTGAATTCAAATGAGTAGGTTGTCCACGTGTCATTGTCCCAATCAAAAGGACTACTACCAAAGAGGATCTGATAAAGCTAAAAAAACTTTAATGGTTCGATTATGCATTCTCAAACCAATGCAAACGGGTTTGATGTGACAGCTGGATCACCTATCACAGAGAATTTTGAGGAAGAAATGATCTCACATCAAAAACCCAGCGACACAAAAAGGGGAAAGTAAGTGTAATTTCCAGTCGCTCATTAATGTCGCCAGCGACATAGAAAAGAACAAGGCCACAGTATATACTTAAGATCGTTCAGCTAGCTAGTAGCTAGACCAAGTACTTGGCATTGAGCTTAAATTAGGTTACTCTACACCGTAAACATTTGAAAGTTGGAACTTAAATTTTCTTGAGAAGAATACAGTATATCGAATTTGTATCTAGACTCTAGAGTATACGTACGGTACACCAATACCATGCATTACACATTTGTTACATTATGCAACTTATCTCTTTATGTTATGTCTCACGACTTTTTTCCTTTCGTTTTTTTTTTTTCAAATCCAAAAGAGCTCATGAAAACCCTTTAACAAAAAAAATCCAAAAGAGCTCATCATGTATTCTTTTGTATAACTCAATAAAATAAATAAGAGATCATATCAAATAGAGGATGTAAGAAACCGTAACTTCATTTCATCATGGATTCCTTTCTTCACATTTCCTAATGACAAAAGATTCAATATTAAAATTGTAGATTAAATCTGTTTTGTTTTTCTGAGTTGAAGATAACATTTGTGCCGTACGTGCTTAGACTTGTGGAGCAGTGGAGGCCTAGGAAATGTTTGAAAATATAATATATTTATAATAATAATCATAATAGACTGAATCGAAATAAAATATTAGTAACAAAAACTGATAATGTAAAAGAACTCTTAACTGGAAATTATATATTTAGTTAACTATGCCTTTAAAATTTTAAGGATTCATCAAAAACTCTTAACTTTAAAATTGTTATAAAGTAAGATTAAAATATGTTTAAGGATTCAACCATGCATTGTCGTTGCTCTAAGAGCATGCATCCACAATGGTAGTATATTAGCAAAGGCTCTTAGCAATATTTTTATTATTAATTTTGAAAATTTTAAACTTAAGAGTTTGGGTAAGAGTTTTAATTTTTGGCATTGTCCAATGGTAGTATCTTAAGTTGGAATTCTTAAAAAAAATGTTTTAAAGTGATTTGGTTCTTAAAAATTTGAAATGTTTTGGTTCTTAAAACTTCTAAGTGTTTTGAAGTGTTTTCCATGACCAAGGCAAAGAGAACATACAAAACATGGTGGCTCTTGAGTTCTAATAATGGTTCTTAATGGTCATATACAAAGACTGGGAGAAAAAGATTAAAGTAGTTGCAGAAGCTTGAAGTTACTTACAAGGGGAACATGGATTCGACGCCCACTCCAGCAACAAGCCTTCTAATATCTAAATGTTGAGTTAAGACCAGCATTACGCCTTGAACTTGATTCTCTGAGCTAGGCACAACACAATCTGAATCGGGGGATCCTTGAGGAGTAGATTGAACAAAATCTCCAGTGGTGGAAAAACAACTCGATGAATATGTTGTAAAGTTTTGTTTCTGCCAAAAATATTCCCAAGAACATCTTAATTAGACACCAATGTCTGCATCATTTATATGTTTCTCATTTATAAGGAAATTTCCTGAGTTTTAATAACATTCAAAGCTCAAGATTCACATCAAATCATTGAAACCTTGTAGATAGAGACAAACCTTTAAAAATTCCTTGACCTTCTCTGCTTGGGAAAATGTATTCAGTGGCAACAACAATCGCAAAGACATTCTTGTATGCATTGATGAACATATGAAGAGCAGCTTCAGAAGACCCCACTTTCACCCATCTTGATGAGTTCCACAGGTGTGATAATTGACAAAAATACATATGACCATCACAACATTTGGAAGAGAACAATCCAAATGATAACATAATGGTCTGTTCCAACTCTTCTAAAAAAACTCCCGTTGGAGATGGTCAAAGGTTAGTTATGCGGGTCAAAATCAGACAAATAGATTTTCGTATTTACGTAGCATGTGATCAACTAAATGTCATACACTTAATCAAATTGAAATTTTATTAGACGTTTACCTTAGACTCATACTTTTAAAGCATGTTACTAGACTCAACTAACAAATCTCTATCATATCTTTTAGCACAAATTTTGAATAATGCAAATTTAAGCGTCATTTAAATACATGTAGTATCCATTGTACCATAAGAAAATTTATCTAGAAAACGTGGTTTTTTCTCATTAATTAACCTTGGGTTCATATAACTCCACCTCTTTTTTTTTTTTTTTTTGTGCAAAAACGTGGTTTTTTCTCATTAATTAAACGTTTAGTACAAAATTTCTTAAAGTACATTTCACAATGGCATCAGCCACACGATTAGCAACGAAATTGAAAGAGATTTTTTGAAAAGTAGAGGGTAAAATTAGGATATCATAGAGAATACCATGAAGCTCTATCAATAGGATAACTTCACCTCCATAACGACAGCTATTCACCTAGAACTCAACCATTCTATACTAATTTACTCTTAAAATTGTTACGTATTAAAATTTCGAATTTCTGCGGATTTTGACATACCAAAGACAAAAAAGCAAATTCTTTATAACAAAAAAGTCAACAAAATTGGTCTTTGACTCGTTTCAATTAAAACCAAATAAAAAAACTTTTGACAGCAAATATCTCTCTGTTCACAGTTACCTGTCTCATTTGGTTTGGAAGTTATTATTAAAAGAATTCGAAGTTTTCTATTAACTTGTAGCTCAAACTAAAATGTTTCCAAATTCTACCAAAGAAGAAGAAAAAAACAATCAAATTTCTTAAGAAATTCACAGAGATTTCGATTGCATATTAAAGCTACATAGCTACACTGTGAAATGATTTCCACAGCGGCTGAGGAAGATCCTGAAGGAGGAAGAAGAAGAGACCCTAATAACGACGGCGAGACGACGACGACGACGATACCGGACCTGCGATGGAGATCGTGGATAATCCCAATAGTAGTGATTGCAAACGTAGTCGTTTTCATTGTTGTAATGTACTTCAATGATTGTCCTCACAAAAGCCATCATTGTCTCGCAAAGTTCCTCGGACGTTTCTCATTTGAGTCTTTCAAGTCAAATCCTCTTCTAGGTCCTTCTTCCTCTACGTGAGTCCTTCTCTCTCACAACATTGTAGCAATTTGATTTCGTTTTAAAGTTTTGTTTTTGTGATCTGGGTTTGTGAATTTATGATTGTAAATTTCAGATTTTAGTCAAAGCCACTATTTTTGAAACAAAGATTGTAATTTCAGAGACAACATTTCTTAGTCATGTTGCATTGGTTTGGTTTTGAATTGATCTATGAATTTGTAGGTTGGAGAAAATGGGAGCTTTGGCATGGGGGAAAATAGTTCACAAGCGTCAAGTGTGGAGACTCTTAACATGTATGTGGTTGCACGCTGGTGTTATTCATTTGCTAGCAAACATGTGTTGTGTTGCCTTCATTGGAGTTCGTCTCGAGCAGCAGTTTGGTTTTGTTCGAGTCGGGACGATCTATCTTGTATCGGGTTTCTGCGGGAGCATATTATCTTGTTTGTTTCTTCAGAATGCTATATCTGTTGGTGCCTCAAGTGCTTTGTTTGGCCTTTTAGGAGCAATGTTATCTGAATTGTTAATCAATTGGACTACTTATGACAACAAGGTATGCGCAGAAAACTCGCACTGAATCATCTAAATTTAGCAACTTGACTATTGTTTGGTTGGTTGATTCTTTTTTTTTCTCTTCTTATGTAGGGTGTGGCTTTGATAATGCTTTTGGTGATTGTTGGTGTTAACTTAGGATTAGGAACACTTCCTCCTGTCGATAATTTTGCTCACATTGGAGGTTTCTTAGGCGGTTTTCTTCTCGGTTTTCTTCTCTTGATTCATCCGCAGTTCGAATGGGAGGAAAACCGAGTTTCTCTTATGCCTGGTACCATTGTTAAACCGAAGTACAACACTTGCCAACTCGTGCTTTGCATAATTGCATCCATCGTCTTTGTCGCCGGGTAAGCTTCAGAACTTTCTTAATCACTCATAATACCAACTACCATATCTTCTCGTGCTGGTTAAGCTTCAGAACATTTGTTATGTCTAGAAAGATTTGGTGTTTGAATGGGTTACTAAACCGGACTTCGGTTTTGATGAATGTTATACAAATGTGCAGGTTTACTTCTGGGTTGGTGATACTATTCAGAGGAGATAACTTGAATAGATATTGTAAGTGGTGTCATAAACTAAGCTACTCCTCTAAATCCCAATGGACATGACATTTTCTTTTCATTTTTCTTAGTGTTAGAATTTTTTTTGTAACTACACCAATTTTGTCTATTGTACCTCTGGTTTCCTTCATATACAGAAATGTTTTGAAAACAACCAAAGTTAGGCAAATGACAGTGCTTTATAGAGATGCAAACATTTTGATTAAGCAAGTTCTATTTGCATTTTAGATTAAATCCACTTAGCTCCAAACTACAAACCAAGAAAATTAGCAGCAAAGTTCAATCCACTGATCTACAACAAAACCAGGTTAACTAGTCCAACAACGTTTCTCAGTACCTATACCCAATAGGCATCCCAAGACGGTCCAACCGACCTGAACCAGGATAAGCCTTGTTCATAAAACTAGTATGCAGAGCAGAGCCTTTTTGGGGACCTGACTTTGTATCACCACAGTATGGCACATCGACAAATCCAAACCGTTTCGATGAAGGCCGCTCGTAATATAACTGTGGTCGAGACTTCGGGGCACTTGCAGACCGGGCCTTAGCCCTAGAGGACTCTGTACAAGCCATATAGCTTGGATGGTCACCGTCACAGCAGCTTTTTGTGCAATCGCTTGGTGCTATAGAACTAGCCGTGAAAGCACTGCGTTTGCTTCTAGAAGTAGCTGAGTATAACTGAGGACTGTTCTCTGCAGTGCAAAACTGGCTTGTGATCTCTTCATGCGATGAGGACGGGCTAAAAGGCGTGGCAAAAACTGGTTCAGACAGGCCACCATTGTCTAGGATGAGGTGGGATGAGTAGAACATGTCTGGTCTGCTGCGTCTTGTGTAAGAACTGATGTGTTTCCTATCGATTTGAAGAATCTTTTCTTCTTCGTCCGTGGCTGAAAATGTTTCTCTGTGAGCAGTGTAAAGTCTGTTGTTGTCACTTGCCTTAGAACCATTCCTCTGAAAATTTTAATCCAATCTCTTAGAATTGGGGTTATGTAAGGGTCACAGATAATGATTATTAAGAGTGAAATGGAAGAGCCTAACATGGCTTCAATAATGAGAAACATATAAACCAATTCTCAAGATCGGATTTTTCAAAAGCGATGTGATGTTCGTAACTTATGGGACACATAAGCAACAAAACAAGGAAAATCAAACAGAAATTGATAATTTAATACCTTAAAAAGATGAGAATGACCAAGCTTGGAGCTGCGAGAAGAGATCGAATGCTCGAGTTTTTCCGGCGTTGGTGGACCCTTGAGGAAAAACAGAGTTGTTAAAAAGGGACCTTGAACTAAAAAAAACATGTTTTATGTTAAAAAGGAACAATATTAACGGATTTTACAAGGCTTACAGGGTTTTGGAATTGAGAAGATTTGGTGTTGTTGGATTGAGAAGAAGAAGATTCAGGCGTGACAATAACCCGAGTGGCACGGACACGAGCCTGAGCTCGAACCAAAGCATGCATCCTGCGCAGATGGACCGACATTCTCTTCCTTTCAATATGACCCCTAACTATCGCTTGAAGCCTAACCAAACCCTTGAGTGCCCTTAACGCTCTCTTTGCCTACAATTAAAATAATCAAACAATCACAAATTGCTTTAAAATGGAGATAAAGCCAATAATCACCAGATCATATTCTAAAAATCAACTCTTAAAAAAACTAGAGTCTTGACCCTTGAGCTCAAGCTCTCATTATGGACAGGACCACAAAAGCATATTGAAATTTGAAAAAGCATAACTTTTGATAGAAGTTGGCGCCAAAAGAAAGGGAAACAAAAAACAAGTTGACCTATAAGGAAATTGAACTTTTGAAATATTCACGAGGAATTCAACAAAAATTAAATAGAGGGACATAAATTAAAACATTTACACGTATAGTCACTCTCTCTACAAGACCAAAGATGAATCGACTATTAATGAACAATGCGACTTTTATGTCTGAGTACACATTTGGGTGTGAATTGTCTTACACACTATTCACTATTATCTTAAAAACCCTCCAAATAAAAAATAAAATGTAAGATTCGCCATAAACTATAAAGTTCAATAGGCATGCATCGAAACATTAATAGACATAGTATTAACTACATAGTCTACATAGAGGCTATGAAATATAGAGAATGAACTGAAATATAGACTAATTATAGCAGCCAGCATTCACCATGTTATTTATTTATACAGTGGTCCAGTGAATAATATTCACTAACCAAGAGAACAAAAGTACGACCACTTATTCGTATTGGTTGATGTTAACTGATTTTCGACTAGGTATTTTTATTTTTTAGACAAATCTTATACCTACTCGTAATTAATTAATTCGAAAAAACTTAGCATTAAACTTGTTGAGGATCGAACTCATTGGAAGAATGGATATAAGATAATAAAATTCCTCAACAGTACTGTTCGGACCGGAATCAATTTTAAGTGTCGGTTAAACTGAAAACAATTTCTAACCGGTGAATATAAAATTAAGGGAAAAAGCAAATACAATCCACAAAGCAAATTACTTTATAGTTAATTTATACAAAGAATATTCAAGTGCTCTACTAAAATTAAAAAATAAAAAATGAGAATATAGAAGGTTAATTGTCCTATCACTCGTCTAGGGAAGTGGAAGCAGCAGAAGATTTACGACATCGAAAAATGTTATCTCGACGATAATCCCCGTGAGTTTTAACAAATCCATAACCATTTTATACATTCTTATTCCTAATTAAAAGTATAATCATGCAAAATCGTGTATAACAAACAAAATTATTCAGCTGTCGATAAAAACAAAAAATTATATACTTTCTTTCACAGAAAATTATGAATCTCTATTTTGTTCAAATATTTTATAAACGAGTAAAAAAATAACAGAGAAAGAAAATTACCAAGTATCCGCGAAATGTAGATTGTATCTTAATCACCGCAAGTTCTTCACGGCCGTGTCCATAAAACTTGCTAACGTGCGCCGCCACGTCGTCGAATCCATCGCTAAACCGCGCCTTAACAGGACTACGCGTCGACCTCCCGCTCGTGCTCGTGAGCCTGACGACCGCAGCAGCAGCATTAGCGGCGGCGACGGCAGCTTCAGCAACAGCAGCAGTCGCGGCAGCCACCGCAATCGCATGCTTGTCCGAATCCTCGCCTCCCTCGTCCTCCCACATCGGCTTCTGTTTCCGCCGTCGTCTCGGAGACGACTGGAGGTGCGACGGAGGTGGAGGCGTCGAATTAGGTAGCGAAGGAGTAGGAGGAACTTGATTCACCGGTGCGGTTTCTTTCTCGCGTTTGGATTTGACGAAACTCCATCGGCGTTTTGGATTAGAGGAAGTTGACCGAGAAGGCGTCTCGACGGATGGATCCGGATAACCCGAGTCGGGTTTTTTTACTCCGAAGAGACTCCTAAACCACCGTGAAGCTTTTCCCATTACAAAAGAAACTTACTTGACAAATCAAACGACTACGTTTTCTTCTCGCCGGAGTTTTGCAGAGAGAGAGAGAGAGAGACAACAAAAGAGAGCTTTGTAATAAGAGTTAAGTACTCGCAGCAGTATCATCAAACAGTGTTCTAATTAGTACCACACGCCTCACTCGCGCGTGTGTCTCACTCTCGATCTCTCTTCTCCCGGGAAATTTCGTTATTTCTTCACATTGTTTATTTTCGTCGTGTAATTTCCGTGTACTCACTAGTGTTAGTGTAGTATCATATCCCAAAAAAAATCCAATGTAAATGAAACACATTAGTCGAACAAAAAAAATGAAGCACATTAGTCGAACAAAAAAATCCAATGTAAATGAAACACATTAGTCGAACAAAAAAAATGAAGCACATTATAATGAGACTAATTCAATTCCTCTGAATCTACATGTAAAGATTTTATTTGAAAAATGTTTACACTATTTGGTCATGTGAATCTGAGAAAATAAAATTGTGACGAGTCCTAAAGAACAGAGAGATGACAAAAAGCGTCAATACTTTTAGAGGACCACACTACTACGGACCCCATAACGGGTGGCGTCACTTGTATGGGGCCATCGCCGTAATCCAATGACTATCGTTAATAATCCATCCATGATCACGTTTTCGTTGGTCCCTACTCCGTTTTCGTCTCTTAACGTAATAGCGCCGTCCGTTGCTACGTCGTTTTGTGTAGTGGGAAATCGAAGTAGGAATACAAATTCTTTCACTATTTTGACATTTGTGTACGTGTTCTTGTTTTTGTTCTTCTCTTGTCTTTCAAACATAAATGTATTATGTACTAGAAAAAGACCCACGCGATGCGTGGAAAAAGTTTGAATATATTTTATCGTAAGAAAATTAAATTAGTTTAACCTAAAAACATATTAGAACCTGTATTAATTATAAAGTATTATTCATTAAAAGTATTAGCAAAAAAATCTTCCAATTTATTTTACTTAAAAAGTTATAATTTACATATTTAAATGAATCATATGATTTGACAAAATATTATCAATATATTTGAAAGGCTTGTGAATTAACATTTCCACGGATATTGGAAAAATAAGTGAGAGGGCTTTGTGTCAAAACAAAAATGAGGACGGTGGACAAGAAGTGAAAAAACTGGAGAGTTGAGATAATATTTTGTTATCTTAAAAGTCAAATACTTGTTGATTATTACAATATTACCATCACAAATAGAATTTATACCGCAATTATAGAAAACAAAATAGTACTCTTAAATCCTAGTAACTAAATAAATACTTGTTGATTGTTGAGTTTCACATTTTTGCCAAATTTGTAATAAATTGTAAATTAATGTAGTGAAATGTTTAGCAACTTATGTGTATCTATAGAGGGTAACAAAATTTTGAATTAAAGTACTACAAAATAATGTTGGACTACCGTTATAAAGCTAAGAAAATGTAAAGAAAACACATTAATTGTAAACTTTAATATAAATTTAATGATGTAAGATATTATTTAAAATATTTAATCGATATTTTACGAAAATTTTCAAGTAGTATAAAATATTAAATAATAAAAATAGACGTTAAAAGAAATAAAAACATGGAATATTTATAACATGGATGTTATGTTAAATTATCATTTATATCTCTTGCATCCATTTTGATAATATGATTTATTAATTGTTTATGTAATAGTTAGTTCACATAGCTATTAGTCTTTTAAATTAGAAAATAAATTATAAGCATCCGTAGTTATAATTATAAACGGTAGTATTCATAAGTGTTGTAAAATCGAATTTATAAAATCTTATTCAATATTATTTTTTTCCCTTATGTTACCTGTTTACTTCAAAATAATGGAAAATTAGGTATATTAATTTTAAAATATATAAAATGTCGAAATAGCTATTTAAAATGTAGGCGACTTAAACATCATTAGAGCATCTCCAACTCCACTCTATTTTTTTCTCTAAACTCTATTATAAAGTACAATTCTCTCCAACCCTACTCTATATCTCAATCTAAAATAGAGTAAAAGAGAAGATTATTCTATATATAGAGGAACTCTTTTTTTTTTTTTTACAATACCTCTATTTTAGAGTAGGGTATAGAGATTTACATTGGAGATGGTCTTAGGAGGTAATTTATACAATTAATGCTCCATTCATAAAAAATCATTTATTAATAAAAGGATGTAAGGATGTTCATTATTTATTTGAAAGTGAAAAGAAAAACAAAATAAGGAAAATATCACATATCGCTTAAAACAAATATTACAATATCTAAAAAAAAAAATATTAGAATATCTTATATATGTTAATTCTAGATTTTAAAACGACATTGAAAAGGAAAAAATATATATATATATATATATATATATATATTATATATATATATATATATATATATATAAGATGTCAGAGTAATTATTGAAAATTGCTAAGTTGAAGATAGTTAATTTTTTTTTTCAATTTATACCGCATTAATCAGAAAATTAATTTTTCATAATAATTTATTTTAAAGGAAGAAGAAAAAGATATGGCTCATGTTGGCAAAAAAAAGAGCAACTTTTATATATGTGTAGAATAACTTTTAAAACTATTTTTATTAATAATAGGATGTAAGGATGTTCATTATTTATTTGAAAGTGAAAAGAAAAACAAAATAAGGAAAATATGGCACATATCGCTTAAAACAAATATTACAATATCTGGAAAATAATATATTAGAATATCTTATATATGTTAATTCTAGATTTTAAAACGACATTGAAAAGGAAAAAATATATATATACAGATAAGATGTCAGAGTAATTATTGTAAATTGCTAAGTTGAAGATTGTTATTTTTTTTTTTCAATTTATACCGCATTAATCAGAAAATTAATTTTTCATAATAATTTATTTTAAAGGAAGAAGAAAAAGATATGGCTCATGTTGGCAAAAAAAAAGAGCAACTTTTATATATGTGTAGAATAAATTTTAAAACTATTTTTATATGAGATTTGAAATTGTATTTAGTGATTTTGAAAACTTGTCACCTATTTAGAATTGTTAGCTAAACAAAATTCATCTCCATATAGAAATATTTTTAACAATATAGTCTCCATACACAAAACATTTATATATTAGGAAATATTTTCTTTATTTTCTGATCAAAAATAATAGAATTCAAATATACACATCATATCTTACCATTATAAACGTAATAACATATGACATTATGGACTGAAATATACTTAGAAAAATGACATAAAAAAAAAACAAAAGAAAATAACATATGAAGGAAAAAGGATTAGAAACCAATAAAATTAAATTTAAAGCATCAAATTAAAGGAAGAGATAACACTTAAAAAACAAATCTACGAACCTCATGTATTTTGGTTTTTGATGGATGTTGGGTCTCTCATGTTAAGATTTGTGATTGGTATGTCGTATTGTGGTATTCTTATAATGATGAAATAAATTATATTCATTAAATTAAAAATATTTAAATGTAACCTCCACCATGAGAAAATACATTCATTTTTTTAAAATTAAATTATGGGAGTTACAATAATAGTTAATAGTGTGTTTGAATGCTATTGAATAGAGAAAAAAAAAATTAATACACAATTTATATGATTTAGGTTACAATTTAGTATTAAAAGGTCGATTGATGTATATGATTAAAGAATTAAATGTATTATATTTGCGGTTTAATAAGATATAGATAAAGTCAATTTTATTAATATATTCATTATCTTTTTATAAAAAAAATTCAGTTCTCATGAGATTAGTAAGATATTCAACATAAAATAACCATAGGGCAATATGCTATATGTAAGAAATAAAATTAAATTAAAAATATTACATATTATCGCATATACAAAAACTATTTTATCGCCTAATAATTTGATCTTTATTTTTTACTATAAATTATGTGAAAAAGATAAAATGTAGGAAATATCTCTTTATTCAAAAATATCCTTAAAATATTTTATCATCAAATAATTTTGATTTTACTCTATAATTTTATTTAAGGACTACTGTGGTTATTGTTCTCAAAAATCAAATAAACAGATTTATTGCACTCAAATTAAAAAATAAATTGAAAATGACATGTGTCAAAAGAGTAGAACGCCAAATGTCACATTCTTAGAGTTGTTTTGAAGAAACCTTGTCATTATTTTATCGCCTAATAATTTGATCTTTATTTTTTACTATAAATTATGTGAAAAAGATAAAATGTAGGAAAATATCTCTTTATTCAAAAATATCCTTAAAATATAAAATTATTTTATAATTTTATTTAAGGACTACTATGGTTATTGTTCTCAAAAATCAAATAAACAGATTTATTGCACTCAAATTAAAAAATAAACTGAAAATGACATGTGTCAAAAGAGTAAAACGCCAAATGTCATATTCTTAGAGCTTGTTTTGAAGAAACCTTGTCATATTATATAAGTTGCACTCAAATTAAAAAATAAACTGAAAATGACATGTGTCAAAAGAGTAGAACGCCAAATGTCATATTCTTAGAGCTTGTTTTGAAGAAACCTTGTCATATTATATAAGATGTTATAGGACAAAGAGAAAAATTGTTTGTTACTATCAGATTTATATGGAGGTTAATATTTTGGACTGTAGAGTGAGATATTATTGCATAACAAATAGTATAGTTTGTGACTAGTTATTTTCGCCGAATACGATTGGAGATTGGTTTGGTTATAGTTGTACGAATGAAAACTACGTAGTTTATCTACATATACTAATTCACAAACCTACATGGCCATTAAAATATCAAAACAATAGACAAGAAATTTGTCCAAAATACTTAAATTACATTAGATACAAGGATATTTTCCGAGGAGAGATGCGGACTCCTATTCGTATATACTGGATTTTATAGCTTCTGTCAGAATTCAGAAATCTTGCTTATAAACTAAATAAGCTAACTAACCAAAAAGAACTTAGCATATGTTTCAAATGCATAACCATAATTAAGTAATGAACAAGCACTATTAACTAAGATATGTCTTTATGTAATCATAATGAATCCTAAGGTTCACGTGTACTACTTTAGAGAATCTAACTCGTAGTCGTAAAAAGGCCAAAAGAAATGGACCGACAATTAATCCACTGGAATCTTCGGTATGTCTCATGCAATGAGAAAAAGACAGGACAAAGACTCAGAGAGACGAAGAGGTACATCAGACTAAACGGCCGTTACGATTTTGCCACGTGTCATACAAGTACAAAAACTTGAGCCTGCATGAATCTTAGTTAGTCGTATATAGTAGCCTGCGAGTGGACGGCGGTTCTTTAGCTTTTTTACGGATTTGTTGACTTTGGTCAACGGCTTCTCGTGTATGAACTCGTTCGTACGTGTCTCCTCGCATTCTATCTCTAATTTAATTCAGTCAAAATTATCAGCGGAATTATTGTTTCCCCCAAAAGTAACATTTAATCAGTGTTGGCAAAGTATTGATGTTATAGTAATAATGCAAGTTGATCAATCATAGAGTTGAAGCATGAAATCTGGATTGGAACGTAACTAATCAACGAAGATTATAATTTATTAATAAGAAGCATCCAAATTTCGGTTTCTCTTTTTGAAATGAGATTGCAAAAGAAAATGTGAAACTCGTTCATAAGATTAATATCGTTAGTTGTTGCGCTCAAACTTTCACGCCATGCAAATAAAAAATGGTTTAAGGTACTATAGATCCAACAATACAAGCGATTATGGAATGGTTTAATTTGGTTGGTATACATCGTTAGGACAATGCGATAGGTTATCGTTATTAATCCCTTCCAAATTCGCATATACAATATAATTTGAGATGTTCAATAAAATTTAAGAACATATGAATAGGAATGAACTGAAACTACCTTGGATTAATTTGATATATATTCTATTTGTTACAAAAAAAAAAAATGATTGGATTTATTCTTCCTTGTTTTCATTTAGTTGTGGGATTAGATTTTTCAGTCAAAAGAAAAATTTAGAAACCAACTAACTAAATTAAACCAGAATCTAGTATGCCTAAAAACAAAAACAAAAAACTTTACTGACCTATCAAAAAGCATTTCATTATTTCAAGCAATACAAATTACTGGGTTAGTCATGTTTTTTTGTTAAGTCAACACTGACATTATTTCGTATCATGAGCATCAATCATACCTAATCAATATCTTACAAGAAAAAGAGTGAAAGATTTCCATCTTCGAAACTTTAATCTGCTCTAGTTCTGATAAATAAATTTTAGTGATGTTCGGAAGAAAATATCATAGAAATTACTTTTCCATTCTACAATGACTTCAGATTATTTTAAATTAAATATGCTCTCACTGTATTAAGGTGACGGAGTATCCCTTACAAGATTCCGCTTGGGTAATCGACACGGTCATCAATCAATCAATCACACAGAATAACACATACACATGGTAAAGAAATTGGCATCAAAAAATAAAATAAAAGGTAAAGATGTTTCAATTGTAATGTTGTTACATAAGGGCATGCACAGTGGAGCAAGCTAAGGGTGTTAGAGGTAATAAAAAAAGAAGAAAATTGTCTCTCTCCTCACACCCGGGTGTAACTTTACACTCGGGTGTAACACACACTCTCCCTCTCTCTCTCTTTCTTTCTTTTTCTCTCTCTTTTCTATCTCTCTTTAAATTATAATAATAATAAAAAGTTTACACCCACTTTCACACTTTTTCCACTGCCCATGGTCTAATTGAAATACTACGAAATACGTGCAACGCAAAAGAGCAAAAAAGTTTATTTGTCTAGAGGTCACAAGCATGTGCTGTAAACGAAATATTACTATGCAGCTCGATGTGATTTGTTCTGACCTAACCAGACAAGCAGACAAATATTTTCAATCCCCCAAAATTTTCTTCCTTTTTCAATACTTCTCTAAACCCACATGCATGCATACATTACATACTCGGTATAATAGATCCATCTACGTATCTTCCTTTATGTATATGTCAGTGCTTCAATTTCAAGATGCTGAATTGAGAAATTACGAATAAGAGATTGAAAAATAAAGTTTTGTTTAGGGTTCTGACTCTTTTATAGTAGGTGCTGAGAAGCTACAGACGACGCAGTGATGGGAAGCTGTAATAAGAGAATAATAAAGCAAAAGAAGCAATGCCTACGAATTGTCACTCCTCTCCTTCTCTTACCCCATAAACCAAACCAACTACATTACAAATCACTACAAGACAGACACCATCAATCTCACAGTTTTTTTCGTATTTTTCTTTTGCAACCTTTTCTTTCTTAAGTTACATCTGGGTCCTCCTCTGCCCTTTTAGATCCCATTTTACAACTTACTCATACTCCGAAGAACGAAACCAGATTTTATCATAGATAGTTTAACTAAACTAACCTAAGATTCTTTTGTATATATTACTTTGATTCAGCTATTTTTGCTTTCTTTCTTTTAATGAAAATATATAGTAGTTTGGTATAACACAATGAAACATTTGTATATGTGATCAGGACGATGATTTCTTTTTCTTCCACGTCCTTTGCTTTGTGAACTATTCTTTAATCATGTACTGTTTACCTTCTCAATCGTCGTCTTCTTGCGCACCTGACCCTGGTTTACGGAACAGACTCATCATCTGACTAATTAGTTCCTCAAACGATGGTCGTTTTGCTGGATCACTGTTTCGAGAATTTAGAACAAGATTGTGTTAAAACGCCCCTCCAAAGTTTTGAGGGTGTATTTGATGGAACAATTTCTATAATATCTTCTTACGTTTGCCAACAATCCTGTATTATGGATGCGATCCGGGGATTTAAACCTTCTGGTAAGTCTAAACGTCGGTCCATGAACCCGACAACTCCAACAACCTAATTAAACGTTGATAGGATTAACTACAATCTCATCATTAAGCTATACTCTCATAAGGACAGAATCAAAGAGGTACCTGAATAGAGTTTAGCCGGTCCCATGGTATTAAAGTAGTCATTAGCTCCCATAAGATGACTCCGAAGCTGAACACATCACACCTGTTACACCGAAAGTATGGAGGTTTTAGTCCAAAAAATGTTCAAGTTATAGAATAATGTAGTCAAAAAGAGAACAAGAAAGGGTTAATATTATATCGAACGTACTTCTCATTCGAAGGCTCACTTCTGAGAACTTCAGGAGCCATCCATTGCGGCTGCACATAGAAAAAATGAAAAATGTTTAGTAACAGAAATCCAAGACGGTTTTGTAGATTATAAGAATCAGAAATGGCTTTTGTGAAACATTACAGTTCCTTTTCCAGATTTAGTACTTAAGAAGGTTGCGTTCTTCCACTTTGACAACCCAAAGTCTCCAACCTAGGAAAGAAGAAATGTAAGTAAGTGAGATAATAAGCTCATTTTACAACTCTTCATGAATGCGACTTAAGGAAAATGAAGCCCTTGTACCTTGACATTCCAGTTTCTGTCCACAAGTAGATTGGATGATTTCAAGTCTCTATGTACTATTGGCGGATTTCTGCGGTGTAAGTAATTCATTCCCCTAGCCTGCAACAACAACAACAGGGAACCCAGATTCGCTCAGCCTTTCATATGTTTTTCTTTCATTGTAAGGGAGGTCTTCAGAGTCTTACAACATCAAGGGCCATCCTTAAACGACGTTTCTTGTCCAATGGCTGGTTTGTATTATGAAGTATTTTGAAGAGACTCCCTCTGATCATCAAATCGGAAATAAATAAATTAACACAGGGTATTAATCTGCAATTTCTTGCGGCATAATATAACATACTCAATACGGAGAAACTACTTCCAGATCCAGAAGTCAATAATCTCACCTTGGCATATACTCCATGATTATGGCAGATTTTTCTTCTGTGCATACCGCTCCCATAAATAACAGCACATTCGGGTGTCTCAGTTTCTTCATAATGTTGATCTGAAGACATTGATCCCAACTGATTTATTTTGTCTGGCACAGATGATTTCTCCACACACTTACAACAGCAGAGAGAATCAGAGAACCAAATATGCGTACCTCTTTTTTGCACTCCGTCAAAGTCATCACATTGTAATCACCCTCGAAGTAAACCTTAATAGCAACATCCTGGTCCAGAATGATTGGACTAGTTAATTACCTATGTGCACTAATACAAGAACCATCTTTGAATTATCTTTAAACTACAGAAAACTTACCGATCCATTCCAAACTCCACGATGAACCGCAGCAAATGAACCTGCGAGCAAATATAACGCATCAGAAATACTTGTAATCTGATTTAAACATTCAAGACACTGATTTGTATTGAATCTGCAAATCTAAAACGTGAAAACGAGTGTAAGACTTTGGTAAACGAAATACACCTCGTCCGACCTCCTCCCCAAGTTGTAGATCTTCCCATCGTATATCACATGACGAATCGGTAACTAATATATTATTCCCTTGGTTGGCAGGACTTTGTCGCCTACCGATGTTAACTCCAAGAATTGGCAAGGGATCGTCACTAGGACGAGTATTCCAAGCATCTTCTATCTCACCATTTAGGTCCGACATTTTTGTTCCCCGCATGCCAGACACCAAACCACTCTCTAGTCCTCTGGGAGGTTTCCCTTGTCCCAGGTTCCCAATATACTCAAAGCGGTCTCCATTGTGTATCAAACCGTCAGCTCCATTCCCGTAGACATCTGAAAATCTAATTTCAGCCTTTTTTGGTTTTCCATTGCCGTTGTCTCTGAAAGCCGTGCAGGTAACTGCATTAGAAGCCTTAGAACTAGCTCCACTGCCACATGCTGACTTATTTATACCGTTTCCTAAGATAGGCTCATTATCTTCATTTCCTTGGCTGCCACTAATCTTCCTTTGCAGCTTTCCCAAAAACTTATCCGCCTACACTAGTATATATGCAGATTCAGCTTATAACACGATACAATAATTGTTCCAACAAATGTCAATGTGTCTTGTTGAAGTAGACAAAAAATACTTACCAGTGAGCCATACTTCTCGAAGGTTGTAGAGGCAACAACCGGAACATTTTCATCTCGGCTCCTAGAATTTTGATTTGCATTGAAGGAATCATCTCCATTTCTCTGTGGTAAAAGCTTCGAAGCCTTCTTGGTTTGTGCACAAAACAGCAAAACAAAAAATCATTCATCTTCCACACTTTCTAAAAAAAAAGGACAAGAAACTTCGAACAATCAGGACGTGAGAATCTACCAGGTTTGAAACAACAGTTGATGAATACTGTGGGATAACTGGAACCTGTGATGCTGCAGCGATCTGAGGCCTCGGGAGGTGCCACTGATGCTTTCTCAAGTTTGATTCATGTCTATTACTATGTGCTTGTTGTTGATGCTCATTACTAAGTGGATGCATCCTATTGAAAAGTGTTGCATCGCTCGAGACAGTAACGACACCAACCAGCTCACCGTTTTCATACACAGGGCTTTTAGTCACCAACGCCATGAATAGTTCACCTGTTTTCTTCTGAAACGGAAACTGACCAGTCCAAGTCTCTCCACGGCAAACCCTGTTCCTGATACCAGTAAGGGAATTACGATATTCTTCGGTTACAAGCACATCAATTGTTCTGTAGCCAACAACTTCCTCAGCATACCAGTGGTACAGATTCTCAGCAGAACGACTCCTGAATATAAAAAAAAAGTCTCTTCACTCAGAAACATATAGTAAATGTCCACTTGCATATATACAAAGAACCGCTATATAATCACAAAAAGGAACAAAATCTTCATTCCTAAGCCGATTAAGATATTCAACTCTAGAATTTTCAACTGTAAAATTCACTAAATGAACTAAAATCACCAGAGAAAACACATCATGACACATAATTTCAATGGAACAGTACTTAGAAGAACTATAAGCTCCTGATTTAACTAAAACATCTACAAGCACCATAGATGAAGACGAAGAACTCATGAGGCTCACCAGAATTTAATTTCACCAGACGCAGCAGAAGTTACATGAATCGCGTGACCCATTGAATCCATCAAGGTCCGATACGCACTATCAGCGAAATAGAATCCTGAAACAGCTCTCTCCCAAGTCGCCGTCGGATTATCCCATGAATCTGCAGCCTCCGCCTCAACTTCCGCCCCCGTCTCAGCCTCCGCCGCCGATTCCTTACCGGTTCGACTCTCCTCCTGCAACAATAAGTCATCCACATCCTCCCTTAATCTCGCTTGACTCGTCTCCATTCTCTGACACCACTCCACCAAAACCTGGTAGAGACTCGATTCCGAGTTGTTTCCGGCCATCGTACTCGCCGGAGACTCTGTTTGGGCAGTCGCATCAAGATCCGCCTATAAAATTCACAAATTAAAGTAGTATAATTTAAAATGTTGTATTCCACCATTGTTTATTATTTTTCAGCTGCTTCTTAATCACTCGTGACGCCATAATTAACAAACCCATCAATAATAAAACACTACGACGCATTAAGCTTCCGCCACGTGTCTTTATGCTTATAGGATGCTGCCACTTGTAGAATTGTAAATGCAGTTGAAGAAGATTGAGATAATAGACGAATTTGTCAGAATTTAAAAGTTTTGATTGACGAAATTAACCTTGCTAAGAACTTGTAATTACGATATAGCCATTCTTGTTGCCGCCACGGCCAATGGCTGTATCGTAAAGAGAGCATGACATTTCCTTTAAATACACTATATAGAGGTAATGTGCTTGATTCTGTTATTTGGGAACGTTTTTGGAAAGCCACCAAACTAATTACTAGTAGCTATACGTGAATTTGTGGATATTCTTAGATATTTTAGTTAAGAGTCTCAGGTGTACTCACGTGTGCATGCAATAGATGTGGCTCGATGTTGCTGGAACATTGGAAATACGGTCATCATTATCTCATTCTGAGATATGAAACACCCGATTCGGCTTTTATCCCCCTGGACTCTAGAGATAAGATGTGAATGAACACCTCCAACCTGGTTAGTGAAGAGAGACAAAAATCAATATGTTTTTGATAAGAAAATTAATTATGAATGGAAGGAAGAAAAGGAACAATAAAGTAGACAACTATCTTACAACAGCAACCTAAAGGTCCAAAGGTTGTCTGATTTCTAGATGCAATGCATGAATTTCCTCGAAGATGATCTAAAAAACAATGTGATATAAAAATCATCAACAATTAAGCTGAGAAAACAAGAAAGATAACCATATAAATATGCGAAGACTATGATCACTAACCACACCACACTCTTCAGGAACTTTCCTTGAAGCCACATCTGGTGCCAGTCTCCAAGTCAAATACAGGCAGTTTGGTTCTTCGACTATTTGTAATGTTGTTGAGATTGAGTTCTTGATTAAACCTGCAAAAGAGAAAAGCTTCAAGTGAGAAGAAGATGAAGAAAAGAGAAGATGCAAAAGCAAAGCAAAAGGAGAAGAAGAAGTTGTCGAAGAAGAAGAGTCAACAGAAGAGAAGAGAAAGTCAAAGATGAGGCTATTGGGCTGGAGTGAAGCCCACCTAGTAATTATGTGTTTTTGGTTAGTGAATGGGCCATTAGTAGAGTTGAGCCCAGATTATGTGTTGTGCTTATAACTAAGCTAATCTAGGGTAACTAAAGAGTAGTTGATACTTGCTTGTAAGTTTGGTTATAGTCTTAGGGTGATAATGCCTAGAAGTATGGTCTAGAGTCCAAGTAGAAGCATGGTGCAAGTGTGTGTAGTAAGAGTAAAGCTAGTATAAGAGTGTGTGTGTGGTGTTGTGTAATATTATCCTTTGATCCAATAAACAAAATGTAGACAATTAATGGTTTCTCTCTTTCTCTCTTACGAAACGTTTTATGTCTTTGTGTTAAAACAAGAAACTAATCAAAGACTTGAGAGAATGAGAGTTCTAACCTCTAAGTGTAAAAAGAGGTTAGATATGAGAATGTCAACATGGTATCAGAGCTGAATGATCCCGGAGCCTGCATCAAGAAGAAGAAAGGTGAGGCCAAGAAGAAGAAGAAGAAGAAGAAGAAGAAGAAGAAGAAGAGATGCTGCAGCCATCTTAACAGAAACTCATGAGGTTAGTGTGCATGAAACAGAGTTCAAGGTTCAACAACGTTACAATTCACAAGATGGGTTGAGAAGAAGGTTGATGCCAAGAACAAACCTGTGAAGTGCCAAACCAAGAGGGAGAGTTCTGTGGCTGAAGCAGAACAAGGAAGAAGGCACCAATGCAAGCTTGGTTGCAGCCTCCGAGATGAAATGTAGGCAATGAAGCCTTGCGTCAAAGAGGAAGCAACTAAGGTGGCGGCAACGGTGTGGAGAAGCCCCAATCCATGACTACGGCTGAGAATCCGAGTGGATCAAAACCAGAAAACGGAGGAACCAAGGTTAACACCAAGGTGCTAGTTCAAAGAATCAAAAAGACGAAAGGGTTATGCTAGTTGATGGTCAATGCACCAAAAAGACGAAAGGCTAACCTAGGTGATGATTCAATGATCTAGAGGGCACACAAGCTGAACAATGGAAGCTCACCACACGAGGGAGCTGAAAAAGGGTCGTGACAATGTTCACGGACAATGTTTTGGTGATCAAGTGACACCAAAAAAAAAAAAAGAACAAGTTGAAGAAAGCTCACCTGAACGAGGGAGCTGGAGCTGGTTGAAGTGAAAGCCGACAGAGACAGAATGAAGCTCCATCAAGTTATGGTTCGATCCTCACTCCCAACGAGGAGATTGGCGGACTAAGATGAAGTCAAGGATGTCAACAGGGTTTCAGTTTCGATCCTAACTTCCAACGAGGAGATTGGCGGAGCTGAACCTCAAAAGTGAAACAGAGGAGATTGCGAAGAGAATCAGCCAAGAGATGGCAAAAATATTCGCAACAAAAAAAAAAAAAAAAAAAGGGATTGAGTCCATCGGGATTCAGTTTGAGAAAGGAGAAGAGCCAACTTACCAGACGGAGATGGTGGTGGTTTAGTTGATTGAATGAGGCGAATCGTGAAGCCTCAGTTTTGTCGAAGAGGGAGACAAGAATGATGTCTCACATGATTAACGGCTGAAAAAGAGATGCTCGCCGAAAAAGGAGAAAGAGGTGGCGGTCGCTGCTGGTTTCACCGGAGCAATTTCCGGGATGAAGAAAAATCGAAAGGAATGATGGGAATCAAAGCCCTAAAATTGAAATTGGGGATTTAATCGAAGAACTCAAGAGGGAGTGTTGAGATTGAGTTCTTGATTAAACCTGCAAAAGAGAAAAGCTTCAAGTGAGAAGAAGATGAAGAAAAGAGAAGATGCAAAAGCAAAGCAAAAGGAGAAGAAGAAGTTGTCGAAGAAGAAGAGTCAACAGAAGAGAAGAGAAAGTCAAAGATGAGGCTATTGGGCTGGAGTGAAGCCCACCTAGTAATTATGTGTTTTTGGTTAGTGAATGGGCCATTAGTAGAGTTGAGCCCAGATTATGTGTTGTGCTTATAACTAAGCTAATCTAGGGTAGCTAAAGAGTAGTTGATACTTGCTTGTAAGTTTGGTTATAGTCTTAGGGTGATAATGCCTAGAAGTATGGTCTAGAGTCCAAGTAGAAGCATGGTGCAAGTGTGTGTAGTAAGAGTAAAGCTAGTATAAGAGTGTGTGTGTGGTGTTGTGTAATATTATCCTTTGATCCAATAAACAAAATGTAGACAATTAATGGTTTCTCTCTTTCTCTCTTACGAAACGTTTTATGTCTTTGTGTTAAAACAAGAAACTAATCAAAGACTTGAGAGAATGAGAGTTCTAACCTCTAAGTGTAAAAAGAGGTTAGATATGAGAATGTCAACAAATGTCGGAAATGTTCTGCAGATGAAGTAGAGAAAGGTTCTAATTCCAATAAAAGTAACCCAAGGCTGACAGATTACTTTATCATTTTACGTTCACAAACCAAAGCATTACCTTTGAGAGCAAAGGCAAATCAAGGGAACTAAAGTCTTCATGCTTGAAATCTTTGACTTGTTCGGACTTGAAGTAAATTTTTGCACCAACAATAAAGAGCCAGTGATACCTCACATTGCATAACAAATTACAGAATTAGGAAGAAATATTGAAACTTCGGCAATTCCATGTAATAACTCACCTCAAACTCAGCTTTAGGCCGGATAATGAACTTTTATCCAATTATTTTTCCGTGCCTCTTCGCTTGCAGAAGGAGGATTTGAAGCTTTTCGGTAAAGGAACTGTTGAGGAAGGAGGATCTTTCGAAAGTCCATGGCTCGAATCCGTAGCCGTACCGTATCCACCACAAAATCTTCCTCCGTATCCACCACCACTCCTAGATCCGCAGCCTCCACCTCTTCTCGCCGCACTTGTTTAGGCTAGTGAAAGAGTTTGGATAATCGAAATAACATTGGTGAGGTGAAAGATCGAATGTGACATGTATAGCAAGCCCTAAAACGATGGATGGGCTTATGGTTGGGCTTTGGAATATGTCTAATAAACATGTTGTATTGGACTAGAGACAATAAACTTTATGTTTTATATTTTCTATATTTGGGCCATGATATATCTTTTTACATATTTAAGGCTTACTTTCATATATTTTGCTGTCCAGATTGACAAAAATATGCAGTTAAAAAACTGTAAATAATTATGTAATTGGTGTGAGAAATAAAACAATTAATATCATGTAAGATAAGTTTAATACAGTTTAGATTGGGACACCCAAATATTATCTCAACTATGGAAATATCCTGAACCGAAAAAACAAAAAAAAAAGGTTTTTAAAAACGGAAAAGAGAAAAGATCCTAAAAAGGCTTAAAAAATCTTGAGTCGCCGATCCAATTCCTTTATTCACTGCAATTTTGCGATATACCTTCATTATTAATTCTTGCCTCCTCCTTCACTCCAGCTTCAAACACAAATCTTCTCCGACGAATACTTCTCTCAAGCTTTCTCTTTTTCTCTCTTCTCTTTAATGGCGACACCTACTCAGGAAGCAATTGACAACTTTATGACCATCACCGGCGCTTCCAATGCCGTCGCCGTTCGTAAGCTTGAGGTGATTCGATTTCACTTCCCTGGGTTTTTTTTCGTCTTCCTTGTGTTGTTTAGATGTTAATTTGTTTTTGATTCAAGTATTTTTGGAAGTTTCTCGAATCGCCCAAGTGGTTCGGTTCGTTAGATGATCGTTTGATCATCGAATTCTTTCTCCTCTACGTTTTTTTATATCGTTGTTAAGCTCATGTTGATGCGTTTAGGTTGCAATTGAAGTTAATCATGTTGAATTTTAGGTCATTCGATTATCTGATTTGAGTTTTTACGAGGGTTCTGTTGTTTCCTATTGCTGTGTAGTTCTTACAGAATTCTCATGCTTATCGATTTTGGTATTTGAACGAGTTTATACTTAACGTATTGTGAAATTAGCTGGGAAAAGTTCTGTTCTTTTCTTTTTTGGTCTGGATTTTTGGTATTTTACTGATATAGATGGGGGATGATAACTACTAGCTGAATGATGCTGAGGGGTTTAAGGTAGTTGTTGAAGTCAATGTACTACAAACTTCTCAGAACTCATCTTGTGTACAATTTTAGTTTGTGTTAATAACTTTTTATTGGGTCTTTTGTCCTTCTCATCTTTGAGTCATCAATCTATTGTCTCAACATCAATATGACTTATAGGTTTTTGTTGTGGCTGGTGTCCCTCGTGTTTGCCAAAACTTACATGCTTTCATTGTTGCAGGAGTATCGTGGGAATCTCAATAGAGCTGTGAATGCATACTTTACTCATGGAGATCAAAATTCGTATGCCCTCCCACTGTTTATTTTGCTACCTAGTCTTATACGGTTTTACACATGTATGTGACACGTTCTTATCATCTTTGTGCAGGCTCCATGAAGATCCAGCTAATATCCCTCAGGATGATGCTATGGATATAGATGATGGTGTGACTCCAGTCCTCTCAGAAGCTAGAACAACGGTCCCGTTCCCGCTTCAGGATCCAAACTTTGGGACAAGTCTATTTGATAATGATCCTCGTATGCCACGTCCCCCATTTGTTAGTCATCTAAGGGAGGTCAGGCAGATACCTATAGAGGTTAAGGACAGCATTGGGCCATCAGGTCAATCTAATGGTGCTCCTACTATTGAGGATGTGACCGAGACATCTCAAGCTCATGGTCCAGCTGCCCAAGAGGCGGTCATTATAGATGAAGTGAGTGATGATGATAGTCAGTCTGCTCCAACCGGACAAAGTAGGCATGGTGTACCTGTTGGTTCTGCACACAATAATTTGCAATATTACAATGATATAGAAGAACAAATGATTCGAGCTGCTATTGAGGCCTCAAAAATGGAGACTGGCGATGACGTAACAAAATCTGTCACAGTGCAGTCAGCAGAGGAAGAAGTGTTGCGCAGTGAAGGTTGGAAGGCTTCATCCTCAGAAAGAGAAGCTACTGAAGTGGTTTCTATTCCAGTACAGCAGGGTACCCGAGCCTCAAATGGAAGGTTAGTTGTTCTGTTTTGTAACTCCTTTTGTAGTCGATCAGTTTGTCTTCTGTGTTTCCTAGACAATGTTCCAAGAAATTGTTTTTATATGTGTAGATTCGCAGCACCTAGCTCACTGTCTGAGGATGATGATGATGACGATGACGATGACCCTGATTATGTTGAGGAGGAAGAGGAACCCCTTGTTAGGCACAGACCAAGACGTGCGGTTTCTGGATCTCGGAGCTCACTTAATGATGATCTTCCACGTAGCCCTGAAGCAGAAGGTGCAACTATTCATTCACCGGATGCGGGCAATGGTTTTCCTTCCGAGGTAGCAAAAGATATATGTTTGTTTCCTATATGAGAACGATCAGATTACCTGTATTACGTTCAAGTAGGTATCCTAGAGTAGTTATTCCATTCCTGAGCTAATACTCTTATTACATTATGGTATAAGTGGGGAGGCATTTCTTCTGAGGAACATGATGAAGCTATCATGCTAGAGGCTGCCATGTTTGGTGGCATTTCTGAGAGTGAATATGGTGTTCCTTATGCACATTATCCGCAAAGGGCACAGCGTCCACCCTCACCGTCATTGACAGCTCAGAGGTTGATTCGAGAACAGCAGGTTAGGAACATTTTTTGTGTCTTTCCTCCCCTAGTCGATTGGAGAATACTTTTTATTTGATCTATTCTTGTGACAAGAATAATAGAAGTAATGGGCAAAGAGTTTCACCCCTTTAGGTCATCGAAAGAAACTGATGATGATGAGGTTTTTTTATGTTAAAATGTTAACTCGTGCAGGACGATGAGTATCTTGCATCGCTGGAAGCTGACAGGGTAAAAGCTGAGGCTCGTCGATTGGAGGAAGAAGCTGCTAGAGTGGAAGCTCTTGAAGAAGCAAAGAGAAAGGAGGAAGAAGCTCGCAATAAGGTCGAAGAGGAACAGGTGCGCTTCTGGTTATACATGAGTCTCTCTAATCCCGTGTGTGAACAGGTTATCCCGAGTGTATTGTTTGGAGTGGTTACTAAGATCCATCACTTGGATGGAGAAAGAGTAGCCAAACCACATAAACCTTTGGAACCAATCCCATTTCACTCAAATTCTTGAAAGTTGGCCCGCATATAAGCCAATGTTTTTTTCCTTACTAGGAGCTGGAGAAGCAATTAGTTTCCAAGGAAGCGTCTCTGCCTCAGGAGCCACCAGCAGGCGAAGAGAACGCCATCACACTTCTAGTCAGATTACCAGATGGCACCCGCCATGGCCGCCGGTTCCTTAAATCCGACAAACTCCAAGTGAGTATCCCAAAAGCAGCTTCATTTATCCTCAAAATATTTGAAAAACCTTATAACCACTAATCATGTCTTCTTTCACATTTGCAGTCACTTTTCGACTTTATAGACATCTGTAGAGTTGTGAAGCCCAACACTTACAGGCTGGTAAGGCCATATCCTCGGCATGCTTTTGGAGATGGGGAATGCTCATCGACTCTAAACGATGTCGGTTTGACAAGCAAACAAGAAGCATTGTTCTTGGAGCTGATCTAAAATGGTTATTCTATTGGGGTTACATATCTTATTCTTTTAAATGTCCTTCTTCTTTTTCTTCGTAGAAGTTGTTACTCTTTAAATATTTATTGTTTTATTTAATCCAAGGCTGGCTTTTAAAAGTTAAGGTTTTTTTTTTCGCCGATATACTGTATATCTTCGAATCAGAAGGGCAGTTTCTATTGGTTTTGTTGGGTATAACATATATCATATTCAAAGTTGAAGTTTGGGAATAGAAGTTCAAATTTGGTTTTCTGAATCATTGTAGCTGGATCGAAATTTAACTGTGTTTATAAAATTTATAAGATCCAAAAGATTATGTAAGCGGCTTAGAAGATCAGTCACTTGTTTTTCAGAGGAATTATATAAATGTGGAAAAAATAATTGAAGGGAAGTGAGGTGGTGATAGAGAATGAAAGACATTAGAAGCTAAGGTTATATAAAAGCAAGTTGGGACAGTTGAGGAAATAAGATTTGATTTTAGTGGCAAATTCATAACTAATTCTCCTTTCTTCATGTTTCACCTTATGGGCCTTTTTTGTTCCTTGCCACCACACCATGAAGTTTGTTACATTCTTAATAGAGAGAGTCTATAATGCAAAATATCATATTCTTATAATAATAAGTTATAACCAAGTGGTTGTTATTTTATTATTCAGATTTGAATTCTAATTTGGTATTTTGTAACCTCATGTGAATTTTACACCCAAATAAAAAAAAATGGACTGAAACGGGTCGGGTTGGTGGAAGAAAAGAGAGTAAACGAAGAAGACGACAAAGAGACCGGGTCGTTCACGGCGTCGGCTGTCACAAACGACGACCTTGACGCCGACGTTAATATTTTCTCGCCGTCGTCAAAGTTACACAACTCTTTCCGTTACTTACACGCGCCTTAAACGTCACGCGCCTATAGAAGAGGACCACTAAACATGGTGTTTAATAATTATTTTATTTTCTTCTTGCATAAGAATTTCCCGGCAACGAAACCAACTTCTATCTTGTCCTTTAATTGCTTAACCAGATTCATATATATTACACTCGAACCACTTGAAAAGGATAGTTTTATGTTTACACATTGAATTTTAAAAGTCATTCTCATGACAACAAGTCACTCCCATGATATTTTTTGTAATGACAGCAGATTAATTTTTACTATCAAATCAACAATATTTGTAACATTACATTGCCTTTCATTATCAACAATGGAAACCTTATAAAAAACATATAAATCCAATAAATCTCACAAATCATAAATTTCAAAATCCAACAATCAAATGTTTCCTCCTAAAATAATGAATTAGAAGAGTGTACAATGAAACGAATCTCGTTAGTGCCAATAAATCAAAACAAGGTGGCATTCAAATGCCTATAATTCCCACTTTCTTCTATATCCAAAGAATCCAACAACAACGGTGTCGTATTACCATCATCTTCATCACCATCACATGATCTAGTCATGAGTTGTTTTGCTCTATGAACCTCAACTTCCCAATCAGTCTTAGCCAACACGACCAACATAGAAACCAGGCACGAGCCTTGCGCTGCAAACAGACCGAGCCATAATCCTTTGAAGTCGAACCCGCTAAAGAAACTTAACCATATAGCCACAGGCATTCCCACAAAGTAGAAACAACACAAGTTTATGTTTGCTCCTAATTTAGGTCTCGCACTTCCTCTCAACACTCCACACACTGTGGTCTGAGGACAGTTTCCTAGCTCGCAAAGCCCGATGATCGGTAAAACCATAGAAGTCAACTTCACAATCTCTTCCTCATCCGTAAACAATCTAGCCCAGCAATTCCTCACCATGAAAGCGAAAAACATGGCGATTAGACCTAAACCTAGGCTTAAACCAAGTCCGGTTCTCGCAGCTATCCTCGCTTTATCAGGCTGATTCGCACCTAGTTCATTCCCGACACGTGTCGAAACGCTGATACTCAAAGAGGAAGGGAAAATGTAGATCAACGCGGTTGTTTGGATCAAGATTCCCATAGATGCCACAGTTGCTTGCGGGTTAAGTAACAATCCACAAAGAAGAATCATGATTTCATACCACCACCATTCTAGACAGACTGAGACGCAGCTAGGGATGGCTAGTTTCATCAAAGATCTCCATCCTTTTAAGCAATCCATTGAGAACCCTCCCCAAGTCTTCTCGTAAACACCGGAAAACACGATGTAGATGATTAGAAACCCTAGGAGATTGACATTAGTCCAGATTGCTCCCAAGGCGACTCCTTTAAGGCCGAGACCGAGGGAAGAAACGAGAAGGTAGTTAATCGGAATGTGTAGTAATACGGCGAAGAAAGCAGAGTAGGTAAGAGGAAGAGTGATCGATTGAGATCGGAGGTAAATACGGATAGGATGTAAAAAAGATTGAAGAATCAGATCAGGAAGAGAGAAGAGAATAAAGATCTCAGCTTGGTTCGAGATTTCTTCGTCTTGTCCGAAGAAGAGAAGGATGTTCTTGATATTGAGCCAGAGGAGAGAGATGGGAAGAGAACAGAGGAGGAGCAAAAGTGTGGTTCTTTGCAAAGCAAGGCCTAAAAGTTTGAATCTTTTGGCGCCAAAGGCTTGAACGCAGATGGGTTCCATGCCGATGGAGAGACCTGAGAGGAGAGAGTAACCGGTGATGTTGGCGAAGCCGAGAGCAAGTGAGCCGCCGGAGAGAGCAGAGAGATCGTTGAGACGGCCGAGGAAGAGCATTGAGATCATTGAGCGAGAGTAGAGAAGTAAACCGGTTAAGATCAGTGGGAGAGATATTTTGGCGATTGATTTGGCTTCTTGGATCGAAGAGGAGAGATGGGTCGGGTTCGGGTTCGGATCTTGTCGGTGATCTGTTTGGTTCTTGATGATCAACAAAGGAGCTGCCATGATTACAGGTTTGACAGAGAAGAGAGAGAGAGAGAGAGAGACAGAGAAAGGGGATGATGAAGAAGGTATTGTTGATGTGTGAAAGGTGTGTTATAAGTTTGAAATTAAGTCACTAATTAAGGTTAATAGTGTGATTAAGGCCCTTAAGGGAACAAGAGAAGTTTTTTTGACTCAGAAATTAAGTCTTGGTTATAACAGAACTATTTTGGCGGTTTTTTGACCGGCCATTATGTCATTGTTATGACTACGTCTTAATTC
The DNA here is from genome assembly GCA_019202795.1 of Arabidopsis thaliana x Arabidopsis arenosa. Taxonomy (NCBI): domain Eukaryota; kingdom Viridiplantae; phylum Streptophyta; class Magnoliopsida; order Brassicales; family Brassicaceae; genus Arabidopsis; species Arabidopsis thaliana x Arabidopsis arenosa. The sequence continues at coordinate 7,500,682 of CM032924.1, forward strand.
AGAGACACTACTATTATATTTTCATTTGTGGAAATACAATAAAAAAGTTTCCAAAAAATATGATTTTTTGGATGTCTATTTGGAATCATTTTACTTTCTTCATGTGTTTTCAATTTGGGGCAAAGTTTCTAAGAAAATATTAATATTTGGATTTATTCAAGTTTAATTTATTGTTAGATACATACAATACAACTCAGCATAGATAGAGTTGAAACTTGAGACGTTTTCGGATTTCTTTAAATAAAATACGAGTGTAACAAATTGACTCATGTCGTTTCTTCCTCACTTTTAATAGTATTGAATTTGACTATTATGGGGATCTTTCATGTGCAAAAAAAAAAAAGGATTCTTTACAAAATCAAATAATGAACTGCTCGAAGAAGTAGTAAGCTAATGGGGATGGACACAGATCACATACCAAAAAAATTAAGCAGCTGTGTAGAGAAGGTTGTTATCAAGTTGTTACGAAATACTAAGATTTAAAATTTATGGACCATTTTATATAAAGATGTTGATGCTTGCAATAAAGTGGGAAGAATTAAATGGAATATTATACCTACTTAATACATATTCTAAATTTCAAAACAATTTATTGGACCACCCTATTCATATATATAGTCGAGGGGAAAATTATAGTTTGGCAAAAAAGAAAGGTTTGCTTTCATAATTAGTTTCAAGAGAATATTTTTTTATGAGTGTTTATATAATTTTGGAATAAGAATTTATTGTTTGTGCATAGATATAATACGATGTCACATGCTTCATCACCTCTATAGAATGTGGACCATTAATATAGCTTAAGTTTGAGGATGATGGGGAACAAAAATAACATTATCTTATCACGAGCTATGTCGATCGTTTATTATATTATAAGAAAAGAATTAACAACTGTAAATAGAAATAGAAATAATGATAAAATGTAAATATAAATGGTATGAAAAAAAAATAGAAATAACATATATTTAGCATTTCTGAAAATTGATAGTCTCCTACAAAATTGATCAACTGGAAACCCTAATCATTTCAGAAAATATAAAGATAATATCTCTGAAAAACGTAAAATTTACTTTTATCAATGTATTTGTATATGTGACGAAAGATAATTGAATCTTCTTTTTGACTAAAATTGTTGCCAAGTACGTACACCTATATAGTTAACAATGAATCACAAATTAGATTAAATTATGAAAAATTGATTATGTTTATTGATGTGAAATTTCCGAGATTTTAAGAAAGTATTTAGAACTATCTTAAATATCAAATGTCATTATTCATTAACAATTATGTGAAAATACTTTATGTTCTTACGTAGACTTAAACTAAGGTTAAGGTAATCTTGACAAGAAAAAAAAAAGGTAAAGGTATATCTAGGAATCAAATAGAGTATTTATGTTAGTTGAACAGATTTTTCTTTTCCTTCTCACAATTAACAATTGTGTTCCTAATTTTCTGTTTGATTGTAGTTTTTCTATAATCAGTATATATACTGCATATACATCCATATACATTCTAGAAACAATATCTTCATATGATCAAGGTAATTAAACAACAATATCTTGTGAGTAAAAGATGTCATATAGTCAAAAATGTTCAAAAATCTATAATATCCTTCGCATAGAATGTATCAACACCATAAAGATCCTAAGTAATAGGAGGAATCCTAATAGTCTAATTTATGCATTCTCATGCATGTAGCTTTAACTAAACAAACCTTTGTGTCCTGTCGCTTGGTGACTTGGGTTTAGATAAACCATTATCCGATAAGCTAAGAGTATAAAGTAATCTATATTATATATTCAATACACTTAACGCCTATATATATTTAGAACTTGTCGTGGGATCTAAGACATCAATCATCGTAATTATCTTATAAAAAATTGTTTAAATGCTCGTGTTTTATTTGAAATATCTTCCAAATCTTAATTTGCAAACATTGAAACATTCCTCTGTGTGGGTACTATTTGGTTTGGAATATAAACCCAAAAAAATGTTTACATCCTTTTTAAATCATTTGATAGGATTCTAATGACTTTCTTTTAGTCTTAAGATCACCGAGTTTTACTTAAAAGCTCGATTATAGATTATTGTTTTGAGAACAAAAAATATATAACCAAGTTTTTATACTTCATATCAATGATTTTGAAAGAACTGTGTAATATTCATATCAAATGATGCATGTCAACATGAAGGAATTGTTATTTGTTAGACTTACTAGTTGTATACTTGTATGGTAAGCAGCATGGTGGAAATTTTGGAAGGCATTTATGGCCTTTAAATTATTTTTTTTTTTATAACTGATATTTTAATAAGTAATAAATATTAACATTTTACTGGTGATAAAAAAAAATATTTTAACATTTTTGTCTCATTATACTAAATTGTGTTGGTAATAAGTAGGAAAAGAGAGTTAAAATGACAAATAGAAAGCTCCAAAACATTACAAAGAATATTAAAACAAAACATTGATCATGTCAGAAAAATAAAGCACACCATAAGATGGGTTTGGTCATTGGCTCATGAGTTCTGATTTCATTAGTCTTGCCAATAAAAGAGATAACGTCCTTTTGCCAAGCAAGGCTAATATAAAGCCCAATATTGTTAGCTAGCCCAACAGATATCTTCCACTAATTTGAGCGTGAAAATTCCCCTTATTCGATTTTAAACTGCAATTTTTTTTTTTGACGTCTAGATTTATTATTTATTGCAAATTATGAGAACTGTTACATAGACGATTCTACAACGGACAATTCCTTCCGACCCTTATTAGATCCACGACAGACGACACTTCCTTCTCCATGCTCTTGACGGACACCTTCAATGATCCACGACCTGACGATACTTCTCTCTGCGTAGAATCCTGGCGAACGGCTATAATTGTACTTCGCTAGAGATCTCATGCACACTTGCCTCCTTTAATCTGCAAATTTATTAATAAATCGCAATATCTGGGACTCGAACCCCAAACCTTTTGGTGTAGAAGCATTAATTAACCCGTAGTCAACCAATGGGCCAAGGGGGCTTCCACAACTGCAATTTATCTCTTTTTGAAAAATAGTACAATTAAATCTGAAGACGTGCACACGTTGTTGTAAGGTTAACGATGATTGGGCAAAATCTGCATGGAAGCAGCAAGAATCTCGTCCACTGTCTTATTTACGAGGTCAACTTTAAGTCTTTATTCCCCGTCTTAAACCCATAAACAAAAACTAATTACATACTTATCTTTTCCTTTTTTTTTTCTGATAGTATATAATTCTGTAAAACTGTTTCTTATTTGTAAATTTTTTGTTTTTCAGGTCTTACAGTTTATTTAAAATTCATGTTGCCATTAGTTATATATTTCTAATATACTAAATTTTTTTAATTATTTACATTTTACTGTCTATTTTTCTATTTGGAGACCAAAATGTGTGTTCAAAAATAAATGTGTCTTTTCAAACACAGCATTAATTTTTGAAATTCTATATTGATGATTTAAAAAGAATATCTATGAGTTAAACAAAAAAAAACTACAAGACATAAAAAAGGTGGATGCCGTGAGGCGTGAGTAGTATATATTAACTATTAGCCATTAGACAATCATACATTTAGTCCCTTAGTACAAATTTGGATAAAAATGCATCTACTAATTAAGAAATCATAATCAAAATTTTGAAATGCATAGGATTCTTAATAATTAATACTATTTGTATTGTTAATATATAACTTTTTGCTGTATTTCAATAATTTTGTAATTATTAAACTTCTGAAAACATTTCCCCCATACGGAACACCTCATACCAAATCGTCAATGTGTGTAATCTCAAGGATAGTAATCAATCATTTGGATTCTATTTAATCTTATGAAAATCATAATAACTAATCCTCTTGTCACGTCGCTACCACACCTTTGGATTTTTTTTGTTTTTTTTTTTTGTATTTTACCTATAAACATTGATAAATCATAGAAGCATAAAACTTTAATTTTCCTATAGTTATATCAGTTTTAAGTTGATCTTAACCTTATAATATATTCAAAATTCCAATAAAATCAATAAAATAATTAACGAAAGTAATTCAAATTAAAGCTTAAGGAACTACTAAGATAAATAAAACAAAATCTGAATCAGCTAATTATAACAGCCACATAGAAGCTTCTTTACCCTAACTCTTCTTATATACTTGTGTACTGCTTTCTATCTATCTCACTCATCAGTCATCACTCTTATCTTCAGATTCACATTAATGCTTTTCAACTAAACCCTCTTCGTTTGATTCACCGATGACGTCGATCAGTTCCTCCGATCATCGCCTTCCGGTGAGCAAGAAACGATTAAAGCCATTGATGTTACGAGATTTCCTTCTTGATGATCTCAGCTCTTGCTCATCCAATGGCTTCAAATCTTTCCCTCGTCTCCTCAACGCTGAGATCAAACGGTCAGGAATGTTCCACAACAATCTCCGTATTACTTGCGGATTAGCGTTTACTCACGCCGTACACAAAGCTTCGACGGCGTTACTCACCGCCGTTAAACTCTTGCCCTTCCCTTCCTCCGTTAAATATCCGTCTCGTAAGAGAGATAGCAACAAAGGACTCTTCTCAAGAAGCTTCTGGAAGAAACTTCCCCGACGTGAACTTAACGTCGGCGGAGAGAACGAACGGAAACCGGAGGATTGTGAACAAGAGGTCCAACGGTGTAGATCATTCGCGGAGTTTCTTCAAGAGAGTCAAGATCAACCGTCTGATCTGATGTCTTGCTTTTCCACGACGGATTCATTTTCCGGTGAAGCGACATTGTCAAACGACGCCGTCGGTGACTCGTCGAGTTTTAGTAGCGAGAACTCGGAGGTGACTCAGTCATCAAGCGAAGTAGTAGTAGTTATGAGGAGTGGGGATTGTGTAGGGTCACATGTCATTGTTAGTGACGGATCGTCTCTCAACGACAACACAGAGGTTAGTTAGTTAACAAACTTTCAATTTATTAATCTTTCGATCTTTTGTGCTCGTCCAATGATCATTCGGCACGTACGTAGATTTCCCAATGCACCAAACATTAAATGTATCACAACTTATTACAAGAGCGAACCATTAGGTGAACTAATATCAATTAGATATGATGTTGGTTTAAGACTTAAGTTGAGTGGAGTTGGAGATTTTTAAAAGTTGTCGGTTCGTGCGTGCGAGTCACGTGTGTGTATGGTAGGGAATTAGAGTTTGGAATGTGAATAAATATATGAGTGATAAAATCAAGGGATGAGATTTTTCTTGGTGGCTTCGAAAGCGGATTCTACGGACGATATCACTCACTTCCCAACGTCAATCTGGTTCATTTATATTCGTAATCTAGTATTAATCTCTCACACTAATTAAGTTTTGGAATTATAGTGTGAGTACTATAACATGGGAAGGTGTGGAGACTTGAGAGATGTATAATGTTGTTGTCATGAAGTGGGTTGACTAAACTCACTTTATTATGGAGTATGTTTCTTGTTACCACTTAAAAATTTAATTATCTAAACACGTGCACGATTTACTACAAATTTCATCTCTCGTTTTATGTTTAACTTTTTCCCATTACTATTGAATTAATTCAGTCAGTGTAAATTGTAGGAATGTATGAGCGAAGAAAAAGAACAACATAGTCCAATATCGATCTTAGATTGCCCATTCGAAGATGATGCAATCACTACTCCTTCGCATCACAAGGGTAAATATTATGTGTGTTTTTTTTAATGTAGATAGATTTTATTAATTCAATGCAAACGCATATATATAGTTGCATTTGAAACAATTTTGTTTATTGAATCCCATGAGCTAATTTTTTATAAATTGACATTTAAGTGGTAAAATTTACAGAAACAAATGAAAAGAAACTCATGAGAAAAAGCAGAAGATTTGAGAGTTTGGTACGACTTGAGCCTGTGGATTTAGAGAAACGCATAGAGCAATATGTGGGAAGACAAGATTACAACTCTCACATTCTAGAAACCGAAGGTGATCTATCCGAAATCCGAGCAAACCGTCTGTTTGCTCTAGTGAAGTCTAGAATAATCGAGGAACAAAACCATCTACTGGCATCTTATGTAGTAGACAATGTGTTGCTAGATTTTTTTAAAGAAAACGGGAACAATGAGACAAGAGACGAGGATAAGTTGGTCAAGATAGTTGAAGAATGGGTGATGAGGAAACAAGACGAAGAATATAATATGTTTATGAGTTGGGAAGTGAGAGAGAAAAGAGAGATTTATGTGAAGGAAATGAAATGGGGTTGTATCAATGGAGATGAGAAAGAGTATGTGGTTGAAGAGTTGGGGAATAGTTTCTTCACTTCCTTGATTGACGAACTTATTTATGATTTATCCTTGTGAAACTTTTTTGTTGTTGTCACATATTCGTTATATATCGTTCGATACTATATGTAATACTACTAAATTTGTGAAATATAGCTCTATTGTCTTAGTAAATGTATGACATATATTGTCTGAATGAGTAATGAGTGATTAATGAAAAAAACAAAAACCTCTAAACTCTGACCTTGATTACAGTAAAGTCCGCTACGACGGAAAGTTGACATAATCTCACATAAAAGTAATCTACTACAAATTATTGGTTTTATTGGTTTATCAGTTTCTTTGGAAATGGAGTTGGACTCCAGTAGTAACATAACATCAGCAAAATCTAATTGGAGTTGGACTCCAGTACTAGTAACATAACATCAGCAAAATCTAAGGAAAAAATGTCTAAAATATAAAGTTCAAAAAAGATAATAATAAATTACCACAGACACTTCGTACCTTTTAAGCTCCTCACAGAAAAGTTCTTAACTAATATAATTTTAATTCTTAAGCATAAGTAATACGGCCATTAAGTAAAATGGGCCTAAACAATGGTTATTTTTGGGCTTCAACCACTTTACAAAGATGATCATCCTCCTATATTTTAAATCTAATGAAAATTGTAACAAATTTCTCAAACAATTTTTTTTTTTTTGCAAAACCTAATTACCGTGAATTAATATATCCAACCTCAAACATTATCGCAAAGATTGAATTATTATTTCAATACAAAAAAAACCCATAATTTATGAAATAAACCAAATTTCACTATGTAACAAAATGACGTACCAAATCATTGTTGCTGAGAGAGAGACACTTGAACGAATGAAGACAATTTCGATTATTGAAAACTTGTTTAGTAGTATATTACAAGATTTTAGTAATTTGCATCTAACCAAATATTGCGACATATTACCTATATCACTGCATTTTTAAATCACACGTACTCACATAGGACATATATTTTGTAATTTTATAAGTATAATGCTAGCTCATTATATACAGATATTTGAAATTTTCAGACAGACATGCTCATTTTATGTTAAATGCCTTTAATATTAATAAGACAAATTAAATGACATAATTATAATTTACTACTAACATTTTAGGAAATTTTACAAGTTATACTGTAGCACTTGTTAAAAGTTATACTTATAATCAGTTTATAATATTTAAAAATTATGCGTAGTAAAATAAGAATATTTCATATATACTGACTGCTATCACGTCTAGCTGTAGCTACACAAATACTTGAATTTGAATTAATATAAGCATATAGATTGTACAAGTATTATCCTATTCTTATTTGCCAACCCTAATTTGTGCACGATAATACGGCAATAACAGTGTCCATAATCAATGTTAACACAGAATCTCACAAAAAAAGTTGTATTTTATAATTTAGAAGGAAAAAAAAAACAATTCATCTGTAAAAATTAGAAGGGGCGGCAGTGTAACTGGACCTGTCTTTGGTGTTTGGTAGGATTCCGGTGCCCGGTACAAAATGGCCGAAGCTAGGCCCACACTATTTGACCGTACGTCACTGGATTGTTTCTCTAACGACTTTGATTATTTTACTCGTTATTTTTTCTTTTTGTGAATATGTGAAATGTGATCGGTTGCTTCCAAATGCAAAAGTCTCGAGCAAAGAAAGTCTTCCGTTTATTATAAACCACACAAATGGTTCTAAGCAAGAAAAATATCTAAGAGTAAGATCAATTTTGTTATGTGTAGAGATTATCATTTGTATATAACTTTATGTATTAATACAGTTGCACGTAAAGATAATATTTGACCTTCAACTGGAAATATTAAATTTGATTTTTTTTTTTTGATCTCCAATGCTAATTGAGATGTACAATTTGTTGTTGTTGTAACTTGTAATACTAAAATTTATTCGATTTTATTTGCGGATGAGTTAGAGAATTCACGAGTCATGATGAGTTTTCTTAGCAAAAAAAAAATGATGAGTTTTCTGATTTATGCAAGTTTCATGTTCGTATTTCAAGAAAAAGTATATGGTCCTTGCGACGGCTATGCACATATTGACATATATATGACTGCAGGAATTAGATATTTTCTATTTTTTTTTTTCCATTTCAGCTTATCGTTGTCACTAATCAAAGCTATTCTTAAACGGTCTATTTTGAAACCAAATTTTTTTGTATTATATGCTATTTAATATACGACTATTATCGCTACATATTATTTTTGATTACACCAATTAGAATTACAATTACCAATAAAAATGTATATTTTCGACTGTTCACCATACACCGCCACCTAATTATTCTAAAACATTCAATTCATTGACTAAATATCGTCATTATTTTGTTGACTCAATTTGTTGTTGTTCCTCTAATTTTTTTTTTTTTTTTTTGTCATAGTTGTTCCTCTAATTTTGTTCACTAGTTTTTAACTAGGACAAAACAACTACTCAGTTAGTGAGCGAATGAATATGCATGTGTGGGGTTTATTGCTTGATATGGATATAGAAAATGACCACAATTTAAAAAAAAAACAAACAAAGAAAAATAAATTTATTTCATTACCAAAACGTGTCAAGATGTATGTTAATATGTAATTCTGACATAACCAGAACTTGTATAACGCATTTAACAATCACTTCCGAAAAAAAACAAAAAACAAAATTCAGGAAAGATGATAAAATTGTAAAAGACAGACTGTAATGGCGTCTACTGAGACAATGACTCAATCTGTCTTAAACCGGAAAGTTGACTCGTAAGCCATCTTGATTAATCTTTATTAATTTTTCCATTTTTATTCTCTCATTTTCTCTCGATGTAGTAACTTTCTTTTGCTTAAATAAAGAAAATCTGAAAACGCACCCCTAAGTTTATCTTAATTTTTTATTAGTGCCTCTATTTTTCTAATGTGTAAACAATGAGACTCACTTTCTTTTTAGTTGATATGAAGATTTGATGATCTCATATGCTTCTAGACTTCTAGTTAAGGTTTTTGTAAAAGGTGGCATACTATTTTCTGTATCTTTTCTCTATAGAAAAATATATTTAAAAAACGAAGTCAAGTTTATACGAAATAATCTGTTTCAAAAATGTAGAATTTCTTTTTAAAATTTTGACTAGCAAGATCTGATTTGATATGTTTTCTATCTCTCTTTCAAAAATGTAGAATTTCTTTTTAAAATTTTGACTAGCAAGATCTGATTTGATATGTTTTCTATCTCTCTTTCAACTTTTACCCTTTTGGTCAATTTTATTTTGAACCTTTTTTGTTTGTAGACAAATTTATGTAATTAGTCATAGCATTTATTATTCTTATTTTTATTATAACAAAATAAATATTATAAATACATTTTTCAGACAACACATATACACCAAAAATTGTCATTAAAACCCCAATTTATTTTGTTTTAATAATAATAATATGATATGATCTTAATTAGCAAAGATGAGATCATGCAATTAAAGACCAAGACAAAACAAAATGTGCCACGCTGGCAATACAAATTTTGTCGTGGTGTTAAAGAAAAACACAAAAAAAGTTCAGGGACTTACTTGCAAAGTTGAAAGTTTACCGGTAAAAAAGAGAGCAAGAAAACGTAAAAAAAAAAGAAGAAGAAGAAGAACGCTTATATGGAGAAAAAAACGTGTCACGAAGTGGCGAATCACGCGACGAGTCTCTTCCTTCTTCTTCTTCTTCATGCGTTTTCTCCTTCCTTCTTAAAAGCTCTCTTCTTCCTCCTCTTTTACCAATACATACACATCTATTTACTCTCTTCTCTCTCTTCTTCAAGTTTCTCGAGCAGAGTGAAGAATAATTAGAGAAGAATTTGGTTTTAATTATTCTTTGATTACCCTTTTTTGTGGGTGTTTTCGTGATAATACCGTTATGTGTCACTTTACATGTGTTTGATCAATTCCTATTAATAATTCACTTTCTGGTTTTTTTTTTTTTTATCTTTTTCACTAAAGAAAGAAGAAAAAATGAAGGAGGAACAAACAAGATCTCTGTTTGGAATCTCTTTGTCTGATAAACCAACTTGGCAACAGTTTCTCATTTGCACTTCTGGTTTCTTTTTTGGTTATCTCGTTAATGGAGTCTGCGAGGTTCGTTTCCAAAATTCTCTCTTTTTTTTTCGAATTCTGAAACAGAATTGATCAACGTTAATGTTTTTGTTTGTTTCTTGTGTAATTCCACATACCCTGCTTCTGATTCTCGCAAATTTTTGATTTTGTTGCATTCTAAATCTTTTTGCATGCTAAGTGTTTGATGTTTTGTTTCTGAGAACACAAAAAACAGAGGAAGAAGAAAAATTGCATGACGAACTATTTTCAAAGTTGTAATTATTGAAATCACAAGAAAAGTTTTGATCTTTGTAAAGAAAAACAGATTTTAGAGAATGTAATTGGATCTACAATTACTGATATATGATCATTGACTTGATTTGTTTTCTTTGATTTTGTAGGAATATGTTTATAATCGTCTTCAATTTAGGTAAAAGTCAACTTTTTATTACTCTTTAAGTTTTAGATTTTAACACACAAAAAATTAACAATGGGATTTGCTCTGTCTTTGTAGCTTTGGTTGGTATTTCACGTTTATACAAGGATTTGTCTACTTGTTCTTAATCTATCTTCAAGGCTTTACCACAAAGCATATCGTTAATCCGATGAGGACTTATGTCAAACTCTCTGCTGTTCTCATGGGTTCACATGGTTTAACCAAAGGATCTTTGGCTTATCTCAATTATCCAGCTCAGATTATGTTTAAATCCACCAAGGTAATAGATCCACAAGTCCCAGTTACAGTCTCAATGAGTTTAATGTGTTTAGAGAATGATCGAAATGACGATCTTTCGGATGTTTTAGGTGTTACCGGTGATGATAATGGGAGCGTTTATACCTGGTCTGAGAAGAAAATACCCAGTCCATGAATACATTTCAGCTTTCTTGCTGGTTCTTGGTTTGATACTATTCACATTAGCCGATGCGCAAATGTCTCCGAATTTCAGCATGATTGGGATTATGATGATAACCGGTGCATTGATCATGGATGCTTTCTTGGGTAATCTGCAAGAAGCTATCTTCACAATGAATCCTGAGACAACTCAGGTAAGGAACCCGAAAAAACCCGGTTCTTTTGGTTTTCCTTTACCGTTCTGTTTTGTTTCGTCTCTGAGATTCTTGTAATGTGTTTGTGCAGATGGAGATGCTTTTCTGCTCAACTGTTGTTGGATTACCGTTCTTGTTCGTTCCCATGGTCTTAACCGGAGAGGTTTTTCGTGCGTGGACTGCGTGTGCACAAGTAAGTAAACAACCTCTGTTTCTTTTTTTCTGGTTTGAGTTTTGGTCAACCTTTAACCAACAAGTTAACCCCTTCCGGTTTTCGGTTTATACTATACACCATTTAATTATGACAGTCCATTGAAGTGAAAGTGAAAGATTGGACTTTGAAAGTTCTTGTTTTAGATCTGACTCGGTTTATGATTCAAACCGGAGTTAAGCTCGGTTTAGAGAAAAAGTCAAAAATTGTAGGATTCTTGGTACCGTCGAAATGAAATTATTGACCGACGACGTGCTTTTGAATCTGCCAAACTTTTTTAAAAGCCAAATTGTATTTAAAATTCATTGATTCCATAACTTAAGTACCAACGTGGAATATTTTATAGTCAAACGGTTTAACGATCCGGTGGTTGACATATATTTAAAATCAATTGTTCTTTGTTTATATTTGCAGCATCCGTATGTGTATGGGGTGCTTGTATTTGAAGCCATGGCCACATTTATCGGTCAAGTCTCTGTTCTATCGCTCATTGCCCTCTTTGGAGCCGCCACAACCGCCTTGGTAAATCTCTAGTCTTATCTGTGAACGCTCACTTGCATTTTGAATGAATCTATATTCTAAAATCACGGTTAAAAATTGTTTTGTGTAGATAACAACGGCTAGGAAAGGGGTTACGTTGTTGCTATCGTATTTGATATTCACAAAGCCGTTAACGGAACAGCATGGATCAGGCTTGCTGTTGATAGCAATGGGAATTGTATTGAAGATGGTTCCAATGGATAGTAAAGCTCCAACCAAGATTCCTGCGAGACCAGCGGTTAGGATCGCAGGAGGGGATGGTGATAGAGAAGAGGAAGAAGAAAGGAAGTCACTGGTTTGAGAATATAATGTGCCATATATTTATATATATTTCATCTCACAAATTCAAAAGGGTTTATAGAATAATGTTGGGTGAAGGAAAAACAAAAACAAATAGAGTTAAAAGTTGTTTCAGAGACTTGTTATTAGATTCTAAAGTAAACTCACAAAAGATTGAGCTGTTAAATTGTTAACTATGATATGATTTATTTGTCATCACTCTCATAAGAAAGCATTATTCATCTCAAAGCCTATTCATAAAGCTGGGAACGCTACAGACTATATTCTAAAAGAGGAAAGGATCAGTGATGAACCTGATTCTATCTAAGATCCTCCAATATCTTTCTCTGATCTACGAATAACAAAATGATCTACGATCTTTACGGTGTTGACAGGATCTTGCTGCAATGTTGTTGCACACCATTTGCTTGGAAACCTTCTGTGATGACTCATTTTCACAGTCGATCTCGGCTCTGCGTCCCAGTCCTTGTCCAGCTTCCATTCCTTTGGCACCTGGACTCATTCATCACATACACTCCTCTGGTTAATTCCATAATCACAAACTTTTTTCTTTTGTCATTTCGAGAGTTGTTTTCTCACCTTGTCTACGCCGAGGGTGAAGACGTCAAGGTCTCCATCAGGCTTGATGTGGAAACGGGTGAATGATTTGTAATTGGCTATCCGAAGTGAAGAGAATGCTTCATCAAAATGTATGTGAAGCCAGTTGATGGATATATATAAGTAACTTCCAAAAACCAAAGATACAACAGGAGTTGAGAAGACCCAGAAGTAGAGGAAGACAGAAGCATAATAGATGGCTGCTCCGCTTCGAGAAAGCGACTCCATTCCTTCTAGACAAATGTTAGTCCGTGTAACCGCCATCACCTAATGTTATATACTTTACTTCCGGCTGAAAATAGATTTCTATTTCACCTAAAACAAAGGCTAAAATGACGAATTACGTTACCTCGGGAATATCAAATGCTGACATAAGATACTTAATGCAGGCAGGATAAAATCCGAACGTCCACTGTTCAATACGGTCTCGGAGGCCAGTAGGGTCCGGAAAGTGTTCGTTTTCTACTGATTTGTACCACTGATACAATGTATGATACCCTGTGTAGTTAAGAGTTCCAAAATCTCAAAATCCATTAAGGTTTGATCATAGATGCAAAAAAAGATCAATTAAGGTAGGATTACTATTTTTTTTTATCCATTAGTGTCAATGACATTGTAATGAGGAAAGCCACAACATTCTATGGAAAGGAAACTGACCGGAGGTCGCAAGGAGCTTATGCTGAATACAGATTTCTATGCCGAGTTCCAAAAGCAACATAAGAATCAAAGCAGCCGTCAGGTGTGCAGAAACATGAAGAATTCCAATTAACAGTCGTTTCCTCCGAGATATTTTTGAGGGTACAAACATAATTGCAGTTATTAGCAACATAAGAACACCGGTGAAAGACACATATGATTGCTCTGTTACGTACACAAAGGAGCTCCAAACTGTGCCAAAGAAACTCCCCAGGTGGCCAGAAAATGAATCACCTCGTAAGATATGGCCTAGCTTACACTGAAACCAACAAGGAATGAAGATAAAGACGACCTCGTGACTCTAAGTGAGCATAAAAATGGTTCGCACAGGAAAACACTACTACAGATGTGCAAGGCCTGTCTCAGTTTCACTATTTAATAGTGGATGCTGACAATGTGTACCATTTTGAAAGAAAAGTCTTAATGACCAATTCAGGCTGCATTGCTAACAAAATAAATATAAAATGGAGAAACAAGAAACAGTTCATAAGTAAAAGGAGTTTGAGAAAGTCAAAGATGTGTAAAATCGCACCTGAGGGAACAAGGAAAAGACCAAGAGAAAGTATATGATGCCACCAATGAAATCAAATTGCCAGTTCTTTTTCCTGAACTTTAAAATATTTCCCAAAGCAATCTGCAAATAACATAAAATATTAGAATGCAAAGAAAACAAGGCAAATCAGTGATTGTGGATAAGAGATCCAAGAAACAAGAAAAAGTTTACCCTGCTTGAATCATCAAACGAAGGATAAGCAGATTTACTTTCATAAGAAGCACCATAAAACTTTGAAAAGCTGCGGAACACATGGGTGGGATGCAAAAAAGCCCCTCCACAGCCATTAACAAGGAGATGTGGGACATGAACAGGTCCATCTGATTGAGTACATGAATGACGCATATAATGGTGCAAATCTCCTGCCATTCTAAGTTTACACCTTCCTTTCAAAAAGTCGAATATCAGGTGTCTCATGTTCTTTCCAGTATCGTCTTTCCAATACCAATCAAGAAGCCAGTTCGGCTCATGCGTGATAATGATCACTGCATCGTTCTCCCCAACCTAAATGAAAAGATAAAAGATTCATCAAAACAACAAATTAAAAATTTATAGCATCAATATCAAACAGAAGAGACAAGCTCTTATATGGTCATTTCATAAATCAAAGAAAAATCCGAAACCAATATCACAGGACATCATAAGCTGTGAACAAAAGAACAAAAAGTACAGGATCTGCAGAATCTATTTAGCCGGAGAAAGAAAGATGATGCTGAATCTACCTTCTCCTTCACTAATTCAGAAAAGAAATTGAACTGGTACACATCAATATCACCATGAAGCGCAAGATCCAAACCAAACACCCACCATCCTTTAGGTAGCTGCAGCGCAAAATAGCTTTTCTTTTGGGGCATAAACCAGCCACCCAACCAACTTTTATGGCATACATACCTCATGAAAGTATTTAGTCCATCGAACCAGTCTAAAAAAGTTCAACAATAACATCACAATTAGAAGCAATACCAAGTATGCATGTAATTATGTGAAACATATTACTAGAAAGAGAAATGAAGTTGAGAGCTGAAACCCACCATGGTTTCCAGGGATAAGAAAGCATTGAGGACCATCATAATGCTTCAGATCAGACACCCCATCAGGTAATTCAGGCTTGTTAACAGAAATTGAATCCGTTTTATACCAATGGGGAGGTTGGAGCGCATACTCAAAAGGACAAAATAGACGTTTTTCATATGTAAACGCTGATGGATTGGGGTATCTGCAATATATCAGAGTAAGACATCCATTCTGTCACATTCAGACCTGAAAAAAAAACAGAGTATATGGAAATCACAGGTAGTATACAAGAATCTTACGCAAGATCTCCCCCAATAAGCAGTATGTTACCCCTTTCTAGAGATATAGAATCATTCTCTAGCGGGACTCTGATAAAAGGCTGAGCTAGAAGTTTCGCGACAGAATATGATGAATTCCCACCATCACCAGTATCCGCCATGAAGTCGAACCAGAAGTCAGTCTTATCAGTAAAGTGATCATATAAAAGTTCCTTGCTTTTGTTTCCATCACAATCTTTGGTCATTGCAGCCTACAGATTTAAGAATAGGGAAGGGTAGAAAAAAGCAATACAATAAGCAAATCAAAACGTGGAAAGATAAAAGGATCTGATCCTATCACATCACTATAAGAACTAGTATACCTGCATCATTCGCATGTCAAAGCGACCAAGAAAGACAGTCACTGATACGAGGAGGTCAAACACAGTTTTAAACAAATCAGCTGAAGTTCTGAAATAGATAATCAGACAGATTAGACTGTGCCCAAGTGTCCTACTTTAAATTTGTATTGCTTCGAAGATGACATTGGTAGATGCTAATATATGTAAAAAGAAAAAAGATCAGTTGGCATAGACGTACCCTGAATACCAAGGAACCATATCTAAGAAATTAGGTTTCATTTGTTGCCTCTTCAACTTCTCATAATTTTCGACAGACAGAGGATGTGCCAGAGCCCACCTAACCGTACAAAGAAAATTTCATAAAACAGTAATTATTCTGTATGTGTTGATCATTTTAGTTACAATATTCACTTAACAAAAACTATGCCACTTACCCTGTTGATCTCTCCACTACATAATTAGCAATGTAAAGGCCAATAAACGTTGCCCACAACGAGTATATAGGAGAAATTTCATCAGATGAATCAGGACAAGACCCATTGCATGCCAACTGCAGATTAAAAGGTGGGAATACAATAGAGAGTGGTCAAATAAGAACGTACACAACATATTAGAATAATATATTATATAACAGAAGCCAGACCTCCCCATAAATGACCCATTTGGACAATAGTGGATAATCACGTGCAGATCCAACAGGAGCAAACCATGATGAGCAGACTTGGTCTCTTAGCACATCAATGTGAGTAAATTTCGCAAGCCAAGTACTGTTTCCATCTTCTCCTTTCCATAATGAAAAACGGCTAGCATGCCTTCTTTCGAGGGGTGTTTGCCTCTGAAAAGCACGATTACCACAATGGCTGTAGAAAATACAGCACGATATGCTAAGAACCTACAAAGATAAAGGACATTGAAATTTGACTTTTATTAAGTAATGTTTTTTAAGCAAGTGACCTTGATCTACAAGATTGGGTGATAGCATACTTACAGCACAACTTTGAAGAATGGTTAAGATTTCTGGGCGTCTTCCAGCGACACGAGAAACAAGACCAATATACCAAAGCCCAAGAAAAACAATGTGAAAAACAAGAAGGAAGACTATGGATGATATGTAAATTGTTAGAAACAAGGACAAGTTCATCCTCAAATCCAAACCCATTGACTGAAAACTTGGGAGATGGTACAAAGCTGCAACTAAAATCCAAGCAATGTACCTACACAACAAAACAAACCTTCAAAGTGTTAAATTTTCTTGGATAAACACTTGATGGAAGACAGAACAAAAGGATTCACTTACCACCGACTGAAGGTTGAGTAGCTTGGTCGGATAGTCTTTCTGATGAATGGAGATGAAAAGAAATAGAAGAATCCAAGCAAGCAGGCATACATGGACCACCACTTGAAATTATTGTCCAACTTTTCTACGAGGCTGTGCATGTTCTCCGACGAAATAAAGAACATGCAACCCAAAATCACAGCAATCATAGCATGACGTGAATGCTCATGCGGATAAGGGTAAGTATGGGTTAGTATCGTTCTGACCCTCTCCATCTTGAGGTTATGTAGAAAACGAGCAGAATGCTTATCAGAGCCCATAGCTCGAGGTTCGTGTAGTCCTTAGAACTCTTGACGACAGTTCAAATCTTGACAGTACTAAGAATGGTTAGCAGAATAACTTCAGCATCCTGGTTTCAAATTCAGCAGACAAAAACCTTGTGCCTAGAGAAAGAACAAAGCAAGAAAGGAATACATTCAACACACAGTGTGTGGTCTAATAGTGGAACACAATTCATGAAATGACATTGATTCATAATAATTTGAGAAAGTCCTGTTGGCAAAGCATTCACATGAAGTTCCCATTCAATCATATAAGGAACGCTACACCAGAACACGAACATCCATCACTTTTGCAAAAACATCAACCAAAACTACAAAAATGAATGCTATTGATATTTCCTCACAATTCTTAAATGCTAAAAAAATCTACTTGCATACTCACACAGGCCCTACCTAAACTTTGTCAACTGTCAAAATATCAGTGAATTGCTCAAAAAATCCTTTTTTTTTTTTTTTTAATTTTCTTATGGCAATCAATCAAACAATAGTTATTGTATATAATCTATAACTGAGAACTGAGTCATCACTACTTACCCTGAATTAATAACACTAATGTCAAACAATTACGTTGAAGATAATATGAGAAACAGGATACAAAAGTTCACAATCGCACCTTCAAAAACCTCAAAAGCTCGGTATTTCTGGGATTGGAATTCGCCGATGGATTCAGTCGGAAAATGGTAAATGATCATCCCCAACAAACAATCACCGAAAACCCTAGAAGGAATACATTTTGAAAGATTGGATTCGAAAAATGGTAATCATTGATCTGGTGATGAGTCAAAGCGGATAATGTGGTTATGAAATGAGAAGCACCAATTTTTTCGGAGAGAGATATAATAATCACCATTTTCTAAATCAAAAGGGGGAGAAGAGAGGTATCAATCTCTTGATTCCAGAATCTTTTTATTCTCGACTCCATTACAAGATTACTTATGTGTTTTAATTATATATGAATAATCGAAGAAGAAATATTAAAATATAGGAACCTTCTAACTTTTAATTTAATACTGTTTTTTTTTTTTTTCATTCATTACAGTCTACAAACAAATTATACAAACATGATATAAAATTTACGCCTAAAATAATCAACTGTAATAAAAATTGTAAAA
The DNA here is from genome assembly GCA_019202795.1 of Arabidopsis thaliana x Arabidopsis arenosa. Lineage (NCBI taxonomy): Eukaryota > Viridiplantae > Streptophyta > Magnoliopsida > Brassicales > Brassicaceae > Arabidopsis > Arabidopsis thaliana x Arabidopsis arenosa. Next base: position 7,519,352 of record CM032924.1, read on the forward strand.
TGATATAATAAGCAAATTTCGACGATGCTTTTCGTTGTATAGATTTAGATTTTTTTTTTTTTTGAAATTTAATATTGTTCATTTTTTTAATAAAAAAAAGGTAAAGAATCATCAATTTCCAATTCAAAATTAATTGGTATTTTGTGGAAAAGTCCACCCACCTTATATACTAAATATCTCATTTTTGTAGTGTGAAACATTCTAAATTTCTATTAGGTCTCTTCAAAATATGGGTAAGAAACGGTCTAATGGAAACAGTCCAAACTCCAAATCCATTATTTCAGAAATACCACAACAAAATGGATCACTTTTTGGAAAGCCAAAAGCGAACATCGATCGTATTTCTAGAGTGTATGTTTTACTCATTGGTTACGTTCGTAAATTGTTGACGTGATGATAGATTGATAGGGCTACGGTTTGAGATACTTTATACTAAAACTGTACTATTATATTATTTTGTTGCCTAATTAAGAAAGAAGAGATCCTCGACTAAACTTTATCATTGAGGACCCACTAAATCTTTCAAGGGTTTATGAAATAATTCATTTTTAACATATATGAATTTATTCAATTATGTACCTCGTTACCACTGACCAGTAACTCCATTAACTGGAATGGACCGTTGTTATACGAGCCAGAGAAGTTAATTGTACCGCATTTTTATTCTGTCAGACACGTTTGATCACATCATATTTCGAATTCAAATCCAATAAATGGGTGAATTCTTGAGAAAATGTAAACCAACTCAAACACATGCATATGTCTTTTGGGTTGTGAAAATTAATGCCATGCACCCACCACATGTATGTTTTTCTCTGTATTTAGTTTTGCTCTTGTATTTCGTACTACTGTATTATATGGACAACAAAGTTGTGAAGATCACTGATCACATAAAGTCTTTGACACTTGTTGCATGCACATGGGAACTTGATTTTTGAGGTTTATATGTCACACTTAGTTTTATAATGGAGGCAAGGGACCACGTTTCCCATTCTGCCATTCACCGTGGTGCATACAAGAACGACCACATGAAAACCAATGGCACATATAATTCTAAGAAATTGTTAAAATAAAGTAGTAATCAGAGATGTTCTTCTTTCTTTTTTGCCACTTATAACAAAAAAGTAAGAGATGTCTAAGAATGACGACATCGACTGATGGACAACAAGAAACTCATGGACCATGGGATTAGAAACGGTATAATGCTTGAAAAGATTTTTTTTCAAAACAAAATGGACCAAATAATGTCAAGAATACGGAAATTAAAATCATTAATAAAAAGGAAAAAAATTCACTTATTTTCAGTTGAATAAGACTTGTATGTAGTTATATATCCTTTTTGACGAAAAAAGAAAGAAAGTTATATATCCTTTTTTTTTCTTTTTGTAAAGCTAATTTTCAAACTTATCTATCTTCTTCAATACGTGATACTATATTTCTTTTAGGCCAAAATTCATGATGTTTATTCAGTTTTTATATAGGTAATATATAGTGTAAAACATAAAGAAAGAATGAGATTTTTATTTTATTTTGCCGTCATGAAAAATGATTTTTCAACAGAAAATCACTGTCACCAAGATAATAAGAAAATAAAAAAGGAATATAGAGGGTCCGACAAATGAAGATAGACCCCACAAAACAGTGATGCAGCAAACTCTTATCTTCCGCCTCCTTCCTGTTATAAACCGTATATAAAAATCTTTGAACGTGATTACACAGAGCCACTCTCTGATATTTTCCTTTTTGGTTTCTTCTCCAATTTTGTTTCTTTTCTCACCGAATCCCAATTGGGCTCTCATTAAACCATTTTTTTTTTACTATCTGAGTTTAGAGGAAGCCGCCCCAAAAATTTTACGGTTTTGCGACATAGAAATATCTGGACTCTCTCTCTCTTTTTCTCTCTGGGAACTTTTGAGGTAATACTACTCTATCTTTCTCGTTTCTTGTTCACAGAGGTTGCTAAAGATTCAATCTTTAGTTCACGAAGGTTTTTCTCTGTTCTTTTTGATGTTTACGAGGGCGATTTCACTCATTTCTTTCTCCATGGGGAGTTATTGATGATTTCTAGTATATGCATAGCTTCTGAAATTCAAATTTTCGTGATTTCATTCCGAAATTATTCTATAGCTTCTTTGATTTTTCGCCGAGAAATGGTGGGAAAGTTCATTGAAACTTTACGCCCGAATTCATTTCATGAACTAAAGATTGAATCTTTGGTTCTTTGATTTATCAGAATCTGAATTCATCAAGAACTAGGAGAAGAACGTATATTAGACTGTTTTAACGTTTCAATTAAGTAAATGTTGTGTCTTATGTGTAGTTTGACTCTTTAGCTGAAACAGAGAATCTCGTTGACCAAATCAACACATAACACTCATGAATCATACTTATTGATATATCACACACACATATATCAATCAAGCTCGAATCTTTTTTCTTTTAACAACATGTTTCAGTGTAAAATTTAGTGTCACTGCATAGGTTTGCAAGTTCATTGATATAGAAAGGTGGAAGACTTTTTCTGGTAGTCCTTTCTACAACAAGTTTTGTGTATGTGATCAAAGAATCTCTGACTCTTCTCTGTGACTTTCTTTCAATGTAGAAGATGGTAGCCTTCGGGAAAAAGCTCAAGGAACGGAGCATTCAAGAATGGCAAGGGTAATTTTTTCGATATACTTTTCGAAAACTCGTAAAAATGTTTGTCCTAATGTGAATCATGATTGCTTGTAGATATTACATCAATTACAAATTGATGAAGAAGACAGTGAAGCAATATAGTCGCCAATTAGAAGGAGGTAATCTTGAGCGCCGTCATGTTCTTAAAGATTTCTCAAGGATGCTTGATAATCAGGTAACAACAAATTTTAGTGTCTTTGAAGACAAAAGTGTAGACCTTTTTAAAAGCTAATTTGAAAAAATGAACGCGTACCAGATTGAGAAAATCGCTCTTTTCATGTTGGAGCAACAAGGATTGCTTGCAAGTAGGCTACAGAGACTAAGGGGATCGCACGATGCTCTCCAAGAGCAGCCGGACATATCTCATATGTCTAATCTAAAGGAGGAGTATAGAGCTGTTGGCCAAGATCTTCTCAAGCTTCTGTTTTTTGTAGAGATGAATGCTATTGGTATCCGTAAGATACTGAAGAAATTCGATAAACGGTTTGGTTATCGATTCACAAACTATTATGTCAAGACTCGATTACTCACACCTTCTGTCAAGGTAAACAAGAAACCCAAAGATTACTTCTGAGAAACTGAAAACATAATTTTGCGATTTTGAAGATCGATTTTGATTGGTTTTTCAGGTTCAACTATTGATATACTTCATGCTCAAGTATGCAATGGAGATTCTTCTCTCTGAATCTAGTGTCATCACCACTTACTACTTTGGTTGGTCCACGAGCTCAGTTGCGATCTTCTTGTTTTGTCTCGGTCTCACGGTTCTTCCCGTTAACCTCGTCGTTGGAAGCTACATAAGCAACATGTTTGAAGACCGGTAAGTTTCTCTGTTTTAGATTTCTTTTCCTTGACGTTTCCCTCAAGTCATAAACTTTATTGTCACAGGCAAATTCTCTTGGTATCGGAGATTATGGTCTGTGTAGGGATACTTCTCAGCTTCCATGTCGTTGTTCCCTACACTGTGCCACAATACGTTTGCTCAGGACTCATCATGTTTGTTTCTGCAGAAGTTCTTGAAGGTCAACAAAAGATTGATATTACTTAAATTGACCAAAACTTTTATTTAGCTCAATGTAACCCGAAAATCGGAACTTTTTGCGGTTTTGTAGGTGTTAATCTATCGTTACTCTCGAGGGTAATGTCTTCGAGGCTATCGAGAGGGACTTATAACGGAGGTTTACTTTCGACGGAGGCTGGCACGATCGCACGTGTGATTGCTGACGCGACGATTACCGTCGCCGGATACTTTGGACGGAATATGCTTTTGAATGTTACTCTACTTCCGTCTCTAGTCATTTGTGTTTTGTCCATCGCAGCTACTTGTTTTACTTATAACTCCTTGTATTAGTACTCTTTTTAGAAATTTTACCCCATAATAACCAAATCGTTTCAATTAGTTTTAACCGGGGGATATTTTCTTTTGATTTCAGTTTTGACCGTTAATCTCCCGCCTAAATAGTTTTGTTTATGTCCTGATATAAATTCATAAAGCTCTTTTATGTCATGCAATTGTTTGTTATGTGGTAATCATTAAGTCAACGAGGTTGATATAAAACCAAATTGAATATATATATTAAAAAGTCATCAACATATATTTTTTTTTGTTGTATTTTTTACTTGTTTTCTTTTCAACTACTTCAGTTTTTTTGCGACTTCACTTCTAAATAAGTTCACAAATTAAACACAATCTATACCAAAATGAGCAAAACGAAACTCTATATATAGCTATTACATTCATGCACTAAGCATTACAAAGAAAATCAGAACCAAAAGGTAGATGTCAATTATAAAATAAATAGGGAACTTTGACTAAAAACTTTAATTAGTGTCACACATCAAAAGACCATTTGCCTGCTCTTTAGGCAAAATTAATACAAATTGGTCACAGGACATTATTGCGCTATGTACCTTAGTTCCTACTTTCCTCCCACTCTCTAAATAGGTCAAAATTAATTTGTTTTGTCTTTGATATTTCATCATATCACCTAATTTTCGTTTTTTGATGATTTTTTCTCAGAAATATCATATCCCGAAAGGTAACAAAACTGGTTTTTTTCAGAAATTTCTTCGCTTTCTACTTTTTTTTTCTTGGTTTTTCTGTTTATTTTGTTGTGATCATAGTGGATGCCACACGGATAATAATAACGCCAAAAACATATAAATCATTATAAACTTGTGATTTGGTTCGCTGAAAATGAAAGTCGCCACTAGCAATTGTTTTCTTTATCACTTTTTGTTATTTTTGATATCATATTTTTTTTAAAGATATACTACTTTATACATAGATAGACTAGTCTCCACACAATTTTGTCTCATGATTCATAATTTTAAGTCTCCATACATAGTTGACCAAAATATACATATATAAGTCTACGTAACAATAATTAAGGATATACCTAGCATGTGTTGTTTAAGATTGATTGTTCAAACTTGATTACGATAACGCTCACATCCTCAGAGTGGCTGGTGTTCTCCTCCTTCCTGAACTCTTTTATGTCTCTGAAAATATGTAACCGGAAGTTTCAAAGTTTTCTTATCCGAATCATGAACAAGTTGGTTTAGTTAAGCAACATTCAATTGTACAATCTGTTAGTAGATTCAAATTTCATAAACTTGATTTATTATTATGCAACCATAAATCTTGATATATGATGTGACATATTTTGCTTTAAACATGTGACATATTTGTTCATTATCGTAAGATTTTTGTGTAAGTGCGAGTGAGGTGATATAAATTGCAGAAAGTAAACGAGACAAGAAATTTGTTAACGAGGTTCGGTTTTTCCTACTCCCCGGGACCACGTCCAGATTTCGATTTCACTAGAACAAGAAAGCAAATACAACCTATTCGCAAACGCGTAAATCAAGCACAACCCTCTTGATTCACCGCTCCGTTCTATTAACATGAAATCTTAAGGAGAAATCTCTACCCTTAACTAAACTCTCCTGAGCCTAGATTTAATCAGGATAACCTAACCCTGAGCTAAACTCCCCCTGAGTCTAGACTTCAATTCTCCAAGTCTCTAGAACAATCACCACACACGAACCGTCACGCCAACGAACCCAACGATCACCAAGATTCTCCAATATGAACCGTCAACACCAACACACAAATAAGCTTGATCACACAAGCACTTAACCCGCGAAACTACGTCGCAACTATCACACACACAATCTCTCACATCGAATCTCTTTGGGATTTTTACTCTTGCCAATCCACATTCTCATAAGGTCACGTCCCCCTTATATAATAAACAGAAACTTGCACCTCAAGTTCTTCCAATCACACATAAGAGAAAGTTTCTTAATCCCATAAGGAAAAGGTTTTCCTTTTTGCCAATTTCCTTTTCACTTCAAGCAAACTTCCTCTTTGCTTACATGATTCCTTTTGTCTTCAAACAAAGATATTTTCCTTTTCCTTGACTTAACAAACGCTCCAACATCCAAGTACTCGAGCTCCTCATCAGCAACTATGCTTCTCATCTTCTTAAATCACTTCTTGTACTACTTCCTGTACTACTTCGACGACTAGTACAGAACACCAAAATAAGTACTGCATCTTCAATCATCTTCATTTTGTTTCCCTAAGTCACTTTTTTTTTCTTTCTTATCAATAATATGCAATGAATTATGAAAAATTTAATTATTTTAATCCAAAAGAAACTGCAAAACTAACAAAAACCACTAGTATATTATACAAATTTTAGTAATCTTTTCTATAGTTAATCAAACACTATATAAAAAGCAATTTGTACCACCCAACATAGACACACCCATGGTAGTGGAGTCAGGAGTGGATGATATATATGTGGACACGTAAAATATGCATAAACGCACACGCATACATTAGATGTTTGATCGTGATAAGTGTAAAGACATTAATGATTAAAGTGTAATGTAAACACGATATGAGAAAATGTATTTGACCAAGTCCAAAGCGCGTCGCCTTCGAAGTTCTACTTCTACGTGCATGGAAAAATTGCCATCCACTTTCTCATCAACATAGTCCCATTTAACATAAATAAATAGAACTTTCTGTTACAAGATTGTAACTCAATCATCGTTTCCTGATTATTCATATTTAAATGTATTATTAATACGGTAATTAAACGAGCATAATATTTGACTGCGTGCTGTAACTAAATTCGTATCCTCATCACTCTGATATCATAAACAAATAGGCAAGAAAGAGAACAAAATTAGGGCAAGAAATCTTCTCCGGTGGACCCTATTACCTAGATATAATTTTAGTGGTCATTGGTCAATAAACATCTGGCCAATTTTAAATTCATAAACTAATAAATCTCTTGATTGAATGTTTTTTTTTTTGACAGACTTCTTTTTTGGATGATACCAACATATTTTACAATTCTCATCTCGACTACTAATCAAATCGAAATAATATATAAGACCCATATGCCTGACTGGTTTAAACGCAGCGGTTGCGGTTGCAGTTGCGGGAGTTTGCGGAAGCGGGCGGTTGCGGCTTTAAGGGTTTTCAAGCGTTTTGAACGACTGGTTTAGCGTTTGAAAATGGGTGCGTTTGCGGGAGTTTTATGACTGGTAAACCAGCGGGTGCGATAGCAGTTAAATAAAAAAAATGACCAAAATAAATAAAAAATATTACAAAAAAAAAGAAATAAAAACACCAATATATTATTATGATAATATTAGAAAAATTTGAACATGCTTAATAATTAAAACCATAAATAAAGTACTAAATAATTATTCAAAAATAAAGAAATTTTGTAACAAGATAGTACATCTGGTTTAACATAAAAAATTGCATTAAGTAATGGGACAAACTGTAAATAACGTTGAATTCAATCAAAAAGCAAGTGAGTTTCTATTCGAGAAAACAAATCGAAACATATATTCAATCAAAAAGCAAAGCAATACGTAATGAAAATAAAAAAAACGATGCCATGAAAAATATTCAAAAAGTTACACATGAGGTGATGAATGATAAAAGGATATATGATACTTACATTTGGTTATTGATTTTCATCAGTTTGGGTGGAAGACATTGAGAGAATAGAGTTTCAGAATATTATTAGGGTTTCTGATGAGAACGTGATACAAAGTGATACAAAGATTAAAGATATATATAGGATTAATATATATTATAATAATTATAAGTAAATGTTTGATTTTTTTTTTTTTTTTTTTTAATCCAGCCGCTACCGCCCGCAACCGCAAACGCTTGCGGGAAGGAGCTTTTGAAATTCAGCGATTTCGAACGGTTCGAAGCGGGACGGAGCGGTTTCTATGATTGGTACCAACCGCTAACAACCGCAACCGACCGCTAGCAACCGTTAGGAGGGTGCTAGCGGGAGAACCAATCAAGCCCAAAATAGAGAAGTCAACTCTATTCAACCAACAACGTGAGCCTATAATATTCTTTCCATACATTATTGTTATTTTTTAAAAATATACAATTGACTACTATTCATCAACGAAATTGAAGTCTAAAAAAAAATTGGGTTCAACTATTGAAGAGAAGCAAAATTTGGTATGTGTTCCTTTTCCTTCTAAAAACAACAACTTTTCTTTTGATTGACCATTCATTTATATTACAACAACAATATTTTTTTTAAGGACCCAAATATTCACTTTTTTTAATCTCATTGACTTCATTGTCCTCACAACTCACAAAGTCACACCTTTTCTCCAGACAAAAAAACAGAGGAATAGGAGAGAGAACAGAGAAAAAAGATGAATTCACAGTTCATACAAGAAGCTTCAGAAACTTGCTTCAATGGCTGTTGTTCATCACCATTCTCATCTCATTCCATGTCTGAGAAACAAGAAGAGCTTGAGTTCTCAGTAATCACAACAGGAACTTCTTTCCTAACGCGAGAAACCAAATTCACGAGCCAAGAATCTCTTCCTCGCCTCCGTACATCATTTTACGATCTCATCACAGCTTTTCCTGATTACCTGCAGACGAATCAAGCCGATCATCTCCGATCTACAGAGTACGAAAACCTCTCGTCCTCTTCTCACGTGTTTGGTCAACAACAACCATTGTTCTCTTACTCTCAGTTTCGAGAAATCTCGGAATCAGAATCCGATTTGAATCATTCTCTCTTTACCTTGTCTTACAAGCAAGTGAGCTCAGGTAAAGAACTGTTGTCATTCGAAGGAGAATCTCGGTTTCAGTCAAGGATGAGGAAAAGAATCACAAGTTTTATGAATCTTGAAGAATCAGAATATCACATGATTCTAACTCAAGACCGTTCCTCTGCTTTCAAGATTGTAGCAGAACTCTACTCTTTCAAAACAAATCCCAATCTTCTCACAGTATATAACTACGAAGACGAAGCAGTTGAAGAGATGATTAGAATCTCAGAGAAGAAGGGTATAAAACCGGAATCGGCCGAGTTTTCGTGGCCGAGCACTGAGATTCGCTCGGAGAAACTGAAGAGGAGAATCACTAGAAGTAAGAGAAGAGGTAGTAAAAGAGGACTCTTTGTGTTTCCACTTCAATCTCTTGTCACAGGAGCTTCGTATTCTTACTCATGGATGAGTTTAGCTCACGAAAACGATTGGCATGTGTTGCTTGACACCTCTGCTTTAGGTTCTAAAGACATGGAGACTTTAGGGCTATCTCTGTTCCAACCAGATTTTCTCATCTGTTCATTTACAGAGGTTTTAGGTCAAGATGATCCTTCTGGTTTTGGTTGCTTGTTCGTTAAGAAATCTAGCTCTCCGGTTTTGTCGGAAGAACCAACGAATCCGTCGAATCTCACGGTAGTAAAAGCAGAGCCATCTTGGAAATGGAAAACAGAGTATCAATCAGGATATGACGAGATTACCCCTGTGGACCACGAGGACCACAAGGCTGCTTCTACTTCTGGCTTTGAGATAGTTGAAATCGAATCATCGAGTGAACAAGATAAAGCAATGATTGAGTTTCGAGGATTAGATCACGCAGATTCTCTAGGACTAATACTAATCAGTAGAAGGTCAAAGTCGTTGACTTTATGGTTACTACGAGCCTTGAGGACTCTGCAACATCCAGGCTATCATCAAACAGAGATGCCTCTAGTCAAAATCTACGGACCAAAGACGAAACCGAGCCGTGGACCGTCGATTTCGTTCAATATTTTCGATTGGCAAGGCGAAAAGGTTGATCCTTTGATGGTGGAGAGGCTTGCGGAGAGGGAAAATATTGGTTTGCGATGTGCGTATTTGCACAAGATTAGGATTGGAAACAAGAGAAGAAGTGAGGAAGCTATGAGTTTGAGATTGTCAGTGGTGAGTGTTAGGTTAGGAGGGTTTATGACGAATTTTGAAGATGTTTTTAAGGTTTGGGAGTTTGTGTCGAGGTTTTTGGATGCTGATTTTGTTGAGAAAGAGAAGTGGAGAAAGAAAGCTCTTGAGAAAAACAAATGATTGGAATTAATTTGGAACCATATAATCTCAATCTGCATGGTTCAATTTGTTACCATTTTCGGATTTGGATTTGGTTTAGTTCGGTTAGTTTTACATTGTGGTTTGATTTTTAGGCGGTAGCTAAAACTTTATTTGGGTTGGATTAGTTTGTTTCATTGTGGTGGGTAGACATTCAACGTACGTAGTTTGGTTTTAGAAAAACGAAATTAAACGCACGTCTATATTACTATTTACTATTTCAATAAAACATTTACATGATTTTAACATCTAATAAAACATTTACATTAATACAAAACTGTGAGCAGATAGGCAGATATTGAATATATTTCAACTCTTCTTAAGCTTTTGAAATATATTATGTATTATATATGATATTGAAAAATATGAACAAGCAATATGCTCATCAGCTCATATTAAACTTAGCTAAAATAGCAGATATTTGCTATGGATACAAAGGTGTCCAACACTGTCATGTCATGGAAACATGGTAGTACTATCACCACAATTTTGAAACTAGTTTTGTCTATGGACCAACCTTACCGCAAAAAAATGTATTATGCGGGTTTGGAATCAGATTGTGATATCATATAACAACGCGATATTAACACAAACCACGAAAATATATATGCTCAAAAAAAAGATTACTAACTGTTTGGTTTGAGCGGAATAATAATCTTTTTTTGTGCTTATATTTGTAGATTTTATAGCGTAACTAAATCATTTAAAAAAATATGTTTCTCATAAATCTATACTATTAATTGGGAAGCACTCAAATATAACTAACCTTATAAAGTGTAAAGTATTACAAAAATGCCATTAGTTTTTGTTTTTAAATAAATTCATCAAAAATACAATAGTAATCACAAAATAATATATTTAAATAAAAAATAACAAAATTCTTTAAAGTAATTATTAGTTTAAAAAAAATTAAACTCACTTTCTCTCTCTTATTAATTATGGACGAAAATTTAATTTTTTTTCTAAAAAGTTGTTAACCAATCCTAATAAACTATTCTATATAAATAAAAATAATACCATTTTAATTCAAAATTAAAAACACTATCTTTTAAAAAAATTTATCAATGGAAGATTTTAAGATTTAATTTGAATTTCGTAAGAAAATTAAATACAAATATTTAAGACTCAGTTGTTATGATATTTTCACCAATTTTGAAATATAAAACAAAATTTTATTTCACAATTTCTAAAAACGATATTAGATATTAAAAAATATTTATATTTACTATGAAATAAACTCAAATAATGATAAATTTAAAGTAATTATCATTATGACATTCATTTAGAGCAAGTTTCGAAAATATCTAAATAATAGATTGTACATATTAACTAGGATTTAACCCGCGGTACACCGCGGGGCAAAATTATATTTTATGCATTTTATATAATAATTTATAATTTTTTGGATTTTTAAATTGATATTAAAAAAATTATCATTTAATTATTTTATATTATAATTAATATACTTGAAATATGTGTACTTAGAAGATTTGTAAGTGTAGAAATGATATAGTGTTAATATTGCAAGCATATATAATCATGAACTATTATAATAATTTGATATTATTTTATATCAAAAAAATTTACCCGCGGTATATTGCGGGTAAAAATTTTAAATTTGAAGTTATATTTGTTTTGTTAATATTGTTTGGTTTGTTTAGTATTTAAGATTATATAATTATATTTTATTTTTAATTCTAGATTTCACCCGTGGTATACCGTCCTGTAATAATATCGACTCAAACCCGTCCCACCATATAACCCCGTTTTGTATTCAGAATTATTTTGGTCCTTTTTATAGTATGACTCTGAACATTGCCCAATTTTTTAAGCAATGTGGGACATTGTACACATATTTTTTCTTCATCGATTTAGTAATATATGTCCGTTTTAAAAAATTTGAATCACATAATATGCAGAAAAAATCTATTATTTTATTAATTATATGTATTTTATATAAATTCAAAATAAATAACTATAAGATCATATAAAAGTGAAAGAAGAATCATATATTAATATTTAAATTAGGTAGAGATGTTTTAGGAAAATTTAGAAACAAAATCAATTTGTTACCATATTTGAAAGCCATAGTTTCTAAAAGATATTTTCGAAAATATTTTGTAATATTAATTAATAGATAAACATTTATGACAGTGGCATTCTCTTGTAAATAAGTGTGAACTCCAAGATTTATTTGCTAAGTGTACTCCAAAAATGTATATATAGATTTCGAAATATTTTGTGTTTTCTTTTTTTCTTCTCAACCGGATCTTCCTTAAACAAATCCATAACATATTGCACACAGTTTTCGAAATATTGTGAACTAATTATATATTTTGCATTCAAAACAAATTATGCATCAATAGCATATCCCTTTTATAGATGTATATCAAATTTTAATTTTAGCCCAAAAAATCGAATTAATTATAATTAAACAATGAAAAAAAAAATGTGCAAAATTTAGGTAGAAACATTAATAAATTTGTTAAAATATATTTGTAACTTTAACATCATACATATTAATCCGCAAAACTCACAGTATATATTGTAATATTGTATGGTATTTAAAGGTAAGCAAATAAGAATTTGGAACATATTTTTAATGGAAATAGAAATTACGAAACGAGATGGGAGGGGAACATATATTAAAAATCAAACTAAATACTCAAATGGTATGAGTTCGGGTTATGAGCACTATATAAAATAAATTTGTTTACACACATAACCATGTACATACGTTTTCAGTTACACATACTCTATTTATGACAGATATGAGACCGTAATATTTTTATTTTACGTATACGTGACAGATTATGGGACAAAGAATTTATGATATATACCGGACGGAATATGTTTCTTGCTCCAAAATAGTTACGCCTAGCTAATATACATGAAATAACCCAAACTAAAACCGAATTCATATCCTATTTAACATATGTAATCAAACTGTTAGAACTGTTTTGATTAGTTAAGAAAATAAAAATGTAACACCATTAAACTTTTGTAACTAAATTAGTCCGGATCTTAAAATATAATTATGCATTAACGCAACTGAATTTTGTTCATTACTCTAACTTTATAATATTTATACTATTACGAAATTCACTAACACAACAAAATATTTTATATTTTTAAAATCTATATATAACCATTTCTATAAAATATTTCTACACGTACGTGGATCCAGATCTAATACACTAAAATATATATCATAAAAACAACAAAATAATCTATATTGAATTAAATTTTGTTAGAAATTTTTTAATATATGAAATCCCGCACGTACGTGCGGGTCAATGATCTAGTTATATATAAAAAATAAGTATCATTCAGAATTGAGTAGGCAATACCAACATACAAATTATTATCTATGATTAAACAGAAAGGGCCTTTTCATTGCAAACCTGCTTAAACAGAAAGGGCCTTTTCAAAAACATAATGGGCTTTGAAAATCATATACGAGCCCACTGGAAACCGCCAAAGAACAAATTTTTTTTTTACAGTAAACGGTTTAGAATTTCTCTCATATTTTCAATTTCAAGTATTCTTCACTACGATTCTGCAAATGGTAAAACTACAGTCTACCAGTAAAGTCAAAGTGTGAATCAACGACTGAGATTTTGAAATTAGAAAAGAGAGAAAGAGAGAGCATAGTGTAAAACCTAGAAAATGTGCATCTTCAATTAGCGGGAATTCTCAAAATTTCGAAATCAATGGCGTCCACTGACGACCTCCGTCTTCTCTCTCTCATCGAATCTTCCGACGCCGGTGACAATATCTTCTCTTCCTTCTCCGATTACCTTAAACCTTTCTCTACTCTATCCACTTCCCGGAAAAAACAAGACCGAGCAACCACCATTCGAGCCCTAGCTAAGCAATTCCTTCCTTTCCTCAACAAATCCATCTCGCTTTTACCGAAACGCCTCTCCGTCGCGAAGTCTGACAAGGAAGCTCGTGAATCAGCCTTAGATCTGTTCCGTGCTTATGAACTTTGCTTGGATTGTTTAGAATTGGTCTCTGCTCAATTAGCTTGTAAGCCTCATACCGTTCAATCTCAGAGGCTACGGATGATTTATTGTCTCGATGTTTGGGGTTTGTATGAGAATGAGTATACTGAAGCGTTTAAGGTTTTGGAGAAGCTAAGAGGCTCTGATAGCAAATCCCGGAATTGCTGGTTGTTGCCGGAGGTTCAGGATGGCGAGGCGGAGATGGCTTTGGTTGTTGTTGATGCTGTGGCGGCCATTTTTAGGGCTGTGGCAATGGGCCAGCAATTAGATGATAAGCGGTATCGAAAAGTTCTTCTTTTGCTGGAGGAGGTCGGAGGCTGGTTTAGGTCAGTGTAGGGTTTATTAACTTTCTTGTTTGATTTTAGTAGGCCAATGCTGCTTCAATTTGGCACCAGGGAATTCAATTTTCCTTTCGAGAGCTAGCACATCCTGAAAATTTGGTACTGTGCAGGGTCTTAGATGCTAAGGCGTATGAGAAGTTTCACAGAGCGATGGTGACAAACTTGGGTAAATGTGCTGTTTCTCTCGTTAGAGAAGTTGAGCGTTTCGATGGGGATTTAGTGATGTCTTTCTGCGACTTAACTGTGAAGGAACACTATAAATCTGCATTCTCAAAAGATCGAATTTATAAGGTGACCCTAGCCCTTTGATGTCTTCCCTTCTTGCAGCTGCTTTTCTTTTATATGCTGTCATCTAATAGAGGATAACATCCAATGCCCATTTCCAGTTTGCACGCGAGGTGCTTTCTGTTCTGTTCAGATTTAAGGATAGAAAAATGTCAGTGACCATTGACATTTCAATGTCTGTGTTGCGCAGCTTAACTTGCCAATTTGAGGTTTGCACAAATCCCTTGCATCTTAATTATCTATTATCTTGTGTACATCGAGTAACAATATCCGCAACAAAATTTCCATACATTTTGGTGTCACCTGCTCCTTTATCTGTTGCTAGATTGGATGACTTTAGGTTTCTGCTAGCTTCTCAGTTGATGTTCTACCACTAACTTGCAATGCCGTATAACACTGCTCCTTTTTTCAGGATGAAAGTAATGAGAATTTAATGGAGTTTGTTGACCTAGTCGCTTATTGCGCTCACAAGTTTCGAGCAGCAGGAGACATGTACTGTGCAAAAGTTTCAAAAAAATTAAATGAGATAGCAGCTATTTTCTTAGAGGTAGTTTTACTCTCCTTGGCATGTAATCTTGCCTCAGCTTATTCATGAAGTATCTTGGTATATGAGTTAAAGTATAAATTGACTGCTTGGCAGGCAATGCCCCAACTTAATCTGGTTCTTAGACTGTATTCAACCGGGCTGTCCATCACGGTTTGCGATTCCAAGCTCGGAGAAAGTAAGGTTAAAGATTCCACAGATGATTGGAGGATTCAAGCAATGTTTGATGATGATGCTAGATGGCAAAGCTTAGTTTCTTTACTCGGCTTGGTTGATAGTTACTCAGGTGATGTGGGCAATCAGATTGGTTCATTATTGATTGGTGGGCATAAGAACTACAACAATAAAACACATGGTAGCTGTACAGACAAGAACAAGAAGACTTGTTGGCCACAGTACTTAGATGCCTTGCAGTTCTTGTGCCAACCACTTGCAGACTTGATATATTCTGTGAAAAGAAAGATTGTGCTGGAGACAGAAATGTCCTGCGCTTCTGCTCATCTAACTACTATTCACGATGCCTTTCTCCAATTTTGTGATGGCTGTCTCTTCCTTCAGAGGTAAGGTGATCATTATCTGTCCCTTATGCTATATTCTGTAGCTTTTAGTCAGAGTCGTGCTCTTCATCAGAAAATTGTTTTGCTTGTCACATAGTGAAAATAACTTAAATATATTTGGGTGGATTTCAGAAGATAGTTCTTTTAAGTTTTTGGTTTTATGCAACTGTAAATGCATCATTTTGCTACCAGATTTTTTCAATATATTTATTTATTTATCATGGTAATATGCAAATCATTGGCAGGTGGGATGATGTCTAAATTTTCAGTGCACTTAGAAAGTGGAAACAATATCAATTCTTTTGTGAAATCTTCTTTTGTGGGTTGAATGCATTTCTCACATCTCTTGTGCCCACTTCATAGATGTACGCCTGACAAGGGAGATAGCGAAACTGACAATAACAAAGCTTTGTTAAACGTGGCTATGGGTGCTTTCATTGTCTCATTGAGAACCCAGCTTAAATTGGAGGTTTGGTATTTATGTGAAATACATGCAAATTTATTGTTCAAGTTCCTGAACATGTGATCAAAAAATCTAACTTAGTAATCGAACATATTCCTTTTCAGATCAGTGCCCATCTAGTTGAGGATGTAATTGCCAGTCCATGGATCCGATCTCAAGAACTCAAGTATCTAATTGCGACGCTTTACAATATTGGTATCGTTTTGTTCAGAAATAAGGAGCTAAACAAGGTGGAGTACACGGTTTTTGGCGTCTTATAGATTTTTTATGCAAACAAGACTAGAACAAATCTGCTTCTGCTTTATATATTCTTCTTCTTGTTTTCCTCATAGCACATTTCAGAGAGTAAGTGTTCTACTTTGCAGGCTTGTGAGGCACTCAAGCTGTGCTCCAAGGCATCATGGAGATGTGTTGAACTACATTGTCAGATGTTTGTAAATCAGTCTAGTTCATCTGATGATGACATGTCAGAAGATGCCATTATGGATTTTGTGGGCGAAGCATGTAATAGGTGTGCATTCTACCTGGATATACTCCAGAAATGTAGCAGATGTAAGATTAGACAGAATATTGTTCATATTCTAGAAAATTGGTTGTCAGCTGAACATCTGATTAGAAGGTTACCAGGCCCTGAGGCAATTGTAAAGCAGTGGGTTAAGGTAAATTTTTAATAAGGAACCTCTATAAAAAAAATTGATCTACAAGTATCTGAGTGTGTGCTATCAACAGATAGAACGGGAATGTCACACAGATCTGGATGCGGCAGGTTCTTGTACAACTTTGTACTCATTGTTATCATCTTCTCAAAAAAAGTCAAAGCGTGGTATCGGAAAAATCCTAGAGCAGGTTGGGATCCTAACAACCTTTCAGTTAATGTTTGAATAAAAGTTTACGCAGGTCCTAACTTGAAGGGGCATGCTACTAGAAATTCCCTTTTATTTTTTTTATCGGTGGGTGTACTTTCTTTACCTATATGTAAAATTGGTGATACTGACTGTTTTTTCATTTCTCTTTTCTGTAAATGCTTGCAGGAGCTTCTTGCCTATGACAGAGTGCTTCCTTTTAGGTCAAATCTTGGTCAACAAACGCGAATCAAGATAACAGATATCCTTTTGAAGGATGTTTATGTCACTGAGGATATGCATATAGAGAGAGCAAGAATCTTGATATGGAAAGCACAAATGACAAGGACATCTGGAATTGAACATATAACCGAGTGCATTTGTTTTCTGTCCGAAGCAATCTCTATATTGGTATATGTCTTAGTACCTTCAGAATTAATAGCTCATTAATTGCTTGTATATTTTCTGACCAAATTTCGTATGCATGAAAGCAGGGTGAGTTACATCATGGGCCAAATAAAGAGGGTTCTCCATTGTCTCACATGTTACCTATTGCGTATTGCTTGAGAGCTTTTTGTACCCAGGAAGCTGAGCCAAACTCGAAGGTATAAATGCGTATTACATAGCTTCTAATCATTGGCAGTTTATCTTTCAGCTCTTGAACTGTGGTTCATTGTTTAATTTATCTTTCTTGAAACATTTTGCCTCATCTCTTTTGTGCAGAAAGTCGTTCAAGATATTAGTACTTCACTAAATCTCTGGCTGAGGATTCTTAGCCTAGATGATAGTGGGGACAGTCTACCAACAGAGAACATAATTCCGTTACTGTATAATATGATTGATTTGATGTCAGTGAAGGTATCTTTTTTCCTATTATCTATCTGGACTATGTTTTTTGAGTGGCACACTTTATAGTGCGTGCTTCCTATCTATCTGGCCCTTGATACTTTTTTTCCATCTCCAGGGATGTACCGAGCTCCATCATCATATATACCAACTGATTTTCAGATTGTTTAAATGGAAGAATGTCAAAGTGGAGGTCTGCCTTGCAATGCTGTGGGAATGTAGAAGGCTTAGTCATGCCTTATGCCCTTCCCCCATAAGTGATGCCTTTATCCAGACCTTATCAGAGAATTGTGGTGACAAATCCACATGCATTGATTTCTGGATGGATTGCCTGAAAGATTCAAAAGCAAAGCTAATTGGGTTCCAGCAGAACTTCCATGATTTACATAATAAGGATGAAGGTCCCTTTCAATCAGACATCACAATAGACGATATCAAAGATGCAGCTTCAGAACTCATTTCCAGTGTAAGAAAATTAAATTATGTAGAGGGATTTCCTCGCAAAAGAATATCCATGGTGATCATCCAATTTTGCTAATGAATGTCATTGCAGGCGTCACTCTCTGGTAATTCATCTTTTGTAGCTGCATATCTCTATTATGATCTCTGTGAAAGGCTCATATCATTTGGAAAACTTTCTGAGGTAAAATAGTTATACATATATTACATCTATTTCAACAAAAGTTTTGTTGTAAATTACTGCCAGTTTCATTGTTATAATCTCTTGGGTTGATTGTTTCAACCTTTTTCTTTTACAGGCTCTTTCATATGCAAAAGAAGCCTATAGGATACGGACCCTTATATTTCAAGAGAAATTTAAGTATACAGCTGAGAAGCAGTTCGTAAAACACAATGACGCTGGAAAAATATCAGAGATACGGACTTTTGGCATAAAAAATTTCCAAGTCTACAGATTGTTCGCAACTGATTTTTGGCCATGTGGAAATTTTCTCTGGGACATCAATTGCTGCTACCTAAGTCCTTGGAGTGTACTCCAATGTTATTTGGAAAGCACCCTTCAGGTTCTGTTTCTGTTCAGTCTATCTAGTCTAGCCAGGTTCC
The DNA here is from genome assembly GCA_019202795.1 of Arabidopsis thaliana x Arabidopsis arenosa. Lineage (NCBI taxonomy): Eukaryota > Viridiplantae > Streptophyta > Magnoliopsida > Brassicales > Brassicaceae > Arabidopsis > Arabidopsis thaliana x Arabidopsis arenosa. Next base: position 7,538,394 of record CM032924.1, read on the forward strand.
ATCAATCTGTTTCTTAATTTGGTGTCAAATTTGCAGGTTGGAATTCTGAATGAGCTAATAGGGAATGGACTGGAGGCAGAAACCATTCTATCATGGGGAAAAGCCTTTTCATGCTCGCAAAGTCTATTCCCTTTCATAGTTGCATTTTCTTCTGCCTTAGGTATGAATCCACTCCTTTATTCAACAGTATAGTCTTTTCTTGAAGGTTTCTGGTTTCCTTATTCCTTTTGTTAATTCTTCATAAGCTGCTTGATTTTTTTCCTTCTTCTTTAATTTCAAGGAAATCTTTACCACAAAAAGCAGTGTCTGGATCTGGCAGAAAAGGAACTCCAAAATGCAAAAGAGATATTAATTGCTAATCAGCGAGATTTTTCTTGTTTTAAGTGCAAACTGAAGTTGGAAGTTACATTGGATAAACAACTTGGAGACATATCTCGGAAAAAAATTGATAGAGTTTTCCAGACAGATGGATTTTTGCATCCTGAAAGCTTGTTTAGTGCTGCCCTGGGAAAAGTCTGTTGCTCAGCATGGAAAAGCTGCATTAGATCACATGGGGAAGAAATTGCTGAGGAATCAGTGGTTGATAGAAATGGAGGGGACGGTTTAGGACATAAATCAAGTAAAACGAAGCTCAGTATAAAGGAGCCACCAGGAAACAGAGGCTCCAGGAGGGGTCGAAGAGCTAACCAAACTTGTTTGTCAAAGGACCAGGATTTGATATCTGAGCCAACGTCAAGGTTGACTCGATCTATGCGTCACTCACTTAAAGAGCAATGCCAAAACCGTTCTAATTTGCCTGAAGTTGTTTCAAAGAAGCCTAATTTCTGTGATAGATCTGTTGGTTCCAAGGGTGAAAGGGTGTTGTTGGACACAAAAAATGCAGTCCCTGGATTTTGCATTTGCTACAAAGAAAAATGTCAGCAGTGCTTCTCCGAAGGAGTAACAGAATCTGGGTCTCTCAACAATTTAGTAAGTTTGAAATGGGAACTCTGCCATAGGAAGCTTGCATCCTCAATACTTGTTAGCCTGGGTATGCTCTAATTCCTTCTGCATTTGCTTACTCAAATGCGCATGCATGCATATGAAGTTGGCCTTTTGACATTTTCCTTTTGAAACAACCTAATAGCTTAATAGTTTAGAGTCTTTAGACTTTAGATGAGAACTGAGATCCAGTAACCATTAACGTCACATCCATTGTTGATAAAAAATGTAATGGGTATGAAAAACCTTGAGTGACTTTTGAGGCCAAATGAGTTTGATCGTATTCTCCATTTCTATGCTTTTGTTTTGTATTCTGACAGTTCTCCGGTAACTCATGAAAATTGTGTTGGTAATTCATTTGTTTATTCTCATAAAGATCACACACATGGTATACACGTCTCACTTACGATTATGAAGCATTGCTAGAAGATGAGTATCTCTGCTTACAGTTTAGCTTTCCAATTCAGGAAAATGTTTGGCAGACTCTGGTAGAGTTCATCTAGCTCATGAGGCTTTACTACATAGTATCTCTGTTTTATTTAAAAGCAACTGGTCCAGCCACAACCAGCCTTCTGTCTGTCAGTTGCTGGAGTTTATCGGGAAAGAAGTTACAAAAGATGTTTTTGCTGTTGATCGTGCAATAATACTATACAACTTGTGCTGGTTGAATTTGCAGAATTACCACTGCAGGGATAGTAGGTATGTGAGACATATTGTTTGTATAACAATTGTCATTTTTGCCATGCTCGAGCTTTTGTCCTCATATAAAACATCATATGCTAAATTGATCAAGTATGCTCTATAGAAATGTGTACCTATCATCCTTCTTAACCTCTATATTGTTACCTTTAACAGGTCTATTTGCTGTGATCTGTTTCATATTCCTTTCACAAAACTGGTGTCATGGTTAATGTTAGCATTTGTACTCAGCAGAGCGGTTCCAATATTATTTCAAAAGGTAAAAGCTTGGGTTGTTCAACGGTAACCTGTCATTGCCTGTTATGTTTCAATCTTAATTATTGTTCGGTATAAAACTGTTTTTGTTCCCGATAGGTTTCAAGATTGCTTGCCTCTTTATATCTGCTTTCTTCCTCAAGTGCTGAATTCTCATTCGAATATGATGGAAGTGAGCTGTCAGCAAGTCATTGGGTCTCATTTTTCCATCAAGCCTCGCTTGGTACCCATATCAGTTACCATTTCATTTCAAAGTTGAGCCAAAAACACAAATCACGGTGCCTCTCAGATAAAGAGGTAAGATAGGTTGTTTTAGCTTCTCAATTTGTGGATTAACCTCAGTGTTATTGATGATATTTTGACAAATTTATTGATTGCTTTTTCAAAGTAGGTGTTTCATCTTCTATCTGACAGCTTTTATTTTCAGTGCACAGAGGCTACTTGCTCGAGTTGCATGGTTCCTGAGGATTTGGACTTACCCAGGTATGAGATAATTTAACTTAAGCAACCAGACATGCTTTTATGATGGCTGACTCTGTTTTTTCTTACTCGCCATTGTAGGCTTGCTCCTGAGCGTACTCAAGATCTTGTGCAATTCGCTAAAGAATTTTTCATCAATCTTCCAAGCTCAACAATCATCTGCATTAGTTTGCTTGGAGGTGCTTTAAACCAATTGTTACAGGAGCTAATGCATATTCGTTCACCTGTTTGTGCCTGGGTGCTCATATCACGCTTAAACCCAGAAAGTCAACCGGTTGCCACACTTCTACCTGTAGATTCGATTCTAGAAGGTAAATATGAACTGCATACTGGTTGATCTATGGTGTTTTCTCTTTGTACTCATGATCTCACTGATTCACTAGACATGTCAGATGACAGTGCAAACCTTAGCTCTACGGAAGCGACTCAAGTTAAGAGTTTAAAGGGGCCTTGGCTTTGTCCATGGGGTGCCACCGTGGTTGATGAGGTAGCTCCAGCATTTAAATCAATATTGGAGGAAAGCTACTCATCTTCTTCTACTCCTGAAGAAGACACAGTAGAGAGTAGATGCCTGTGGTGGAAAAAGAGGAAGAAACTTGATCATCGTCTGGGAATACTCCTAAGGTATGATTGCTCTCTTTCTATAAGACGTGTACATGTCTGTCTAGTTTAAATTTTGTTTTGATCCATCTTCTGAATCGACAACCGCGTACGAGTCTGCATGTTTGTAAACAACATTGGATAACCATTCTTTTGTTCTAGGAATCTAGAAGCTTCCTGGCTGGGTCCCTGGAGGTGTCTGCTTCTTGGAGAATGGTCGAACTACAAATTGCCTGACTCAGTGGAGAAAAAGCTGGTAATTGATCTCAAGTCCAAATGCAAAATGGAAGTAAATGAGATGCTTTTGAAGGTTATTCTTGGAGGTGGGACAGACAAATTTAAAGGAGAAGCATGCGTCGCTCAGCTTTCTTTAAGAGATGGTTGCTATGTAGGTAGAGGGGGATATCTTTATGAAGAAGATAGCTGTAAAACTCCTACTGCTGCGTCTAATATATCTGAAAGTAGGCATGAATTGGCCTTAAAACTGATACATGACGCAGCAAGCAAACTAGGGCAACAAGATGGACATGAAAATAGAGAACCTATCATTCTTGTGTTAGATCCTGAAGTTCAGGTTCGTCAATTATATCCTTATCACTTTCCTGCACATGTATTAGAAAGTTTGACTGCCATCGAGAAGTTCTGCTGATTTTATCTGTTGCGATTCTTGGCTAACGAACCTGCTGATTTTGATTAGATGCTTCCTTGGGAGAATATTCCAATACTAAGGAAACAGGAGGTGTACCGCATGCCTTCCGTAGGTTGCATATCTGCTGTGCTAAAGAAGCGCAGTGAAGGAGAGCCAGCAAGATCTCATGTTGTTTCCTTCCCTCTTATTGATCCGCTAGATTCATTTTACTTGTTGAATCCTGGTGGCGATCTCACCGATACACAAGACAAGTTTGAGAGTTGGTTCAGAGATCAAAACTTTGAGGTAACATATTACAAAAGCATATATACTTATAGTAAACATTATTGTGATGCTTTCTTTCCAAACTTCCATTATTGCGTATACTTCAGGGGAAAGCTGGATCAGAACCAAGTGCTATAGAGTTGACAGAAGCATTAAAAACACATGATCTCTTTCTATACTTTGGTCATGGAAGCGGTATGATTCCTCTAGCACTTTGGATTCTTAATCGTTAAGCCGTCTTTGGTGCAATATTTGTTTACTTGAGATTGATTTTTAAAAGATCCTCTACTGTTTATGACATGGCAGGAGCACAGTATATACCTAGGCGTGAAATAGAGAAGCTAGATAACTGTTCTGCAACTTTCTTAATGGGATGCAGTAGTGGTTCACTATGGCTAAAAGGCTGCTACATCCCACAAGGCATACCACTTTCTTATCTCCTAGGTGGATCTCCAGCCATTGTGGCGACTCTATGGGACGTAACAGACCGAGACATTGATCGGTTTGGGAAAGCATTGTTGGAAGCATGGTTGCAAGAGAGGTCAGATTCTTGTTCAGAGGGTGGTTGTAGCCAGTGTGAGTCATTAGCAAATGAACTTGCAGCCATGAATCTAAAAGGCAACAACACCACCAAGAGGTCAAGGAAACCGTCATCGCGTAACAAGCCAGCTCAGTCAAATATCGATGGATCAGGGAAGATTGAGTGCAACCACAAGCATAGACGTAAAATCGGTTCATTCATAGCCGCTGCTAGAGATGCGTGCACCTTGCAATACTTGATTGGGGCTGCGCCTGTCTGTTATGGTGTACCAACTGGTATCACAAGGAAAAAAGGAATTGATGCTCTTCTTCCTTCTTCATCTTGTTAGTAGGTTAGAGCATCTCTTAAAATCCTCATTGTTTGATCGTATCACAATTTTGAGGGAGCAAATAAAACTAGGAGTTAGGACCTCAAATCAAAGATCTTATGACGACACAAGAGAAGAGAAAAAAGGAGACTCTAGTCTGGAGATATATATTCATACCTCTTTTTTATTATGTAACAACAAATTGTAAAAAGAAATATCACATGATGTATTGCCCTCAAATTCTATGTTATAAAAGTGTTAGTAATTTATGATCCATTTCTGTGTATTTCAGACTTGACTTATACATGTTTTCAATCCTTTTTACATAAGGGAAAGAGGACATTTCAAACTGTTAACAGAACTGATTCCACCTCACTTGTGATTCCACTGTAAAATGTATTCTCAAACATATACATACAATGATAATGTTTCTATTTCAATTGAATGATTTACATCTGGAACATATGACCAAAACAATTTGGCAAAAGCTAATAAGCTCTGTTTGCTAGTTACTCTAAAACATTTCTGTAAAGCCAATAAATAAATAAAAAAGTAACTTTTAATAAGAAAGAAGAAAGACATACACAGAAGTGGTAAGGGACATGCTTCCATGAGTTATTGGCATGATGATTGTTCAATATGCCATATTAGGAATTCTTTCAGTTCTTGTAATGAAGAAGATATGTGCTTGCAGCTTATTATTGGTACCTGAAGAGATACATCAAACAGTTTTACACATCCCATGATTGGTATTCATCCTGCAAACTGTCACTTAATTCGACACAGTTTCAATTGTAAAAAAATGCACCAATAAACAAACATCAGGTGGTTTCAAATGAACTTGCGAGTTTTCAGATTACAGTATTATGAATCATGATCGTTCTTGTCTACTGTAGTCCCCATAAATTTACTCAAAGAGTAAATGGTTTTGGGTGGTTACAGTTTTCACTCTTTTTAAGCTATGTTTCTGTCACCTTGCTATATATATGGTGTGGTAAATGTTTATGTGGATCATCAATTTAACCAGTAAAATGCATATAAACAATATGCTGTTGCCCTTCTTCTGTATGTTTTTGTTACATTCTACTTTATTTGGCATCTTGAGCTTGGTTTTGAGGTAATTTTGGCTTAATTCTTCTCTAGTTTTTGTTGTTTTTAATTCGTTGATAAAAATTATTAGGTTTTGAAGGGTATGGCTATTTGGTACAAGAACATACTGCAGAAGAGGTCCTCGGTAATGTTAATGGAAAACATAACCAAAAGGACAAGCAGAAGTGGGAACAGAAGAAAGATAAAAAGTTTCTCTCTTTCTTATGTTCTGGGGAAAGACATGAAAATGTACATGTACTAAAGAACTAACAGAGTAGATATGAAAATGAGTTATGTTTCTATATTTTCTCTACACTTTTTTTACGACAGTTTTCAATTCTGAGATGCTATCAGGACTTAAAATTCATCTATACCTCTGATCCCGTTTCTCAAGCTCAACTCTATCGCCAGTTGAAGATCAGAACTGCCATAAAAACCAGAAAAAAAAAAAAGAGAGAAAGAATCTTTAAAATGTTATAGATTTAGAAACAAAGGGGAAAAATAGCCTAAACAGATTGAATTTTAAGTTCTCAGAGATCAGAAAAGTAGAAAGTAGAGGAGATATTTACTCAGTATTATCCTTGTCTTCACTGTTGATTCCGGAGATAGAATTCTGAGAAAGACAAAACAGGATTTTAATTTAGTAAAAGCCAGGTCAATTTCTACATGAAATAATAAAAGCAGGAGCAGTTCATACCTCAGTTTTACTAATTCCGTGCTGTTGATCCCATTTTCGGCTTTTGCCATTGAACTCCGTGAAGTTACCAGTAAAGAAGGCAGAATCGCCATTAATCTGAAAGTTTTAAAACCAAACCATAGCAATCAAAGAGACTTTGAATATAGCAATATTCATCTCCTCTTTACAAGGACAACTAATACATATTTCGCAAATACCTGGTTAAATCTTTCCCAAACCAAGTCTTGCTTCTTCTGATAGCCTTGATCAGTGACCAAAGTATAGAGTTTTTCGTTACGCTGCAAAATGAGAGCCAAAGAAATGAGAATTAATCTTCTAGAATAGAATGTTATGTATAAACTGTTCAAATCGCTTCAAAAACACATCCTGATTATCGATTTAAGAGACTGGGAACAAAAAAGAAACACTACAGCTTTACATAATATAAGTGAATAACCTTCAGCATGGTAGAGAAGTGATTGTTGCGGAACAAGACACAAAGTTCCCATTCTTCAAGGTTATCTTCCAAGGTACAGAGCCTGGAGGAAATGATAATCAATAATTATAAAGATAAAACCAATGTAGCCAATTACAGAAATCTTCCTGAGCAAACAATAAGATCACGCACCCATGCCAAGTTAATTGACTGGCACTATCTTTAAAGAATTCTTTGATCACTTTACCTGAAAATTCAACCATGGTGAAGTTTTCTAGAGAAACTCAGAAAAAAGAATGGAGTTATCTTTATCCACAATAGATATAATGCATGTGTAAGAACTTACCCTCTTCTTGCGTGAGCCCATTTGTACCCTTCCCTTCTGGAGAGCTTTGTCCAAGAAGTGACTCGACTTCATAAACTGAAGAACCTAAGCTTACACATCCCTCAGATTCATACAGGGAGCCATCATCATCCTGGGATTTGTCACTAAGATCTGGAAATGCAATGAGCTGGTTTTACTAAGAAACTGCAAATCTAAACATATTTCCAGATGCAAGTTCATACAGAGATACCAATGAGGCTACCTGCATTAACAAAAGTTGTAGCTTCAGACTTGAGTGGATCCTCAGAAATGATGTCATTTTTGGTTGACTCCAGATTAGTCTTCTCCACAGAGATGGGCGCTTCGGAAGAAGTCACATGCACATCAGTCATTTTGCTGCTATTCTCAGTCTCAGCATCACCAACCGTCTCATCTCCCAATCCCATTGAAGATAACTGATCATGGTCCTGAGCTTCACTGCTCTTTGTAATTGATGTTGTCGAAGATACCTCTTCACCTAGATTGATCTTATTCCCAACATCACAATCTGTCCTATCTTCTGATTCCGTACAATAAAACTGATCATCAGACTGCTGACCGATATTACTGCCAAGGGTGATAGTACAACCAGCTGCAGCATCCACAGAAGTTACCAATGTGTCATCCTCAGATCCAGGCACAACCTCTCCTTCAATTGAGCCTCTGTCAGTATCAAAACTTCCCTTTAACGATGCTTCCATTTCAGATAATGTCAAGGCTTTTAACAGCAGTTCAGTTTCTTCAATATCTCCCTTTCCCAATCCACAATGCTCTGCAGACGCAGTAATCGACGCAGCAAAATCAACAGAACTTTGACCATTTTGAGCCTTTACAGTCTGTGTATCCAAAGCAGTAAGCGCAATCTTTAAATCATCATGAGATCTGCCTCCAATTGCAGCAACAATTTCCAAATCCTGGAGGAAAAACAATCAATAATGAAACTTTTTCCTCAAACTGAAGCAAGAAACACAATCAAAATGATGTACCTGGGGATCAACTAGCCATCCATGATACAAAGGAATCTTAAGTGAAGCAAATATAGCTAGCTCAGGTGTCAACTCAAAATCCGTAATGCTGCAAGCAAGTAAAACATTTTCGATTATTACGATAGGAGATTTTCTATGTAACATATTAACAAACGGATTAACTAACCTATCGAATTTTAAATCGAAAATAATTCCAGCTGCAAGGCGTTTGATGAGCTCAACATCAATGTACTCGTCTTCATCAGAAAGTTTCTCGCCAACAAGATTCAGCAATTTCTCTTCAGATACTTGAGAATTGTGAGTGTCTAGATTAATTCCGTGTCTCAAGATAAGAACATTACCTGTAACAAACAAATTTCAATAGTCTGAATCCATGAAAAACGAATCTAATCCACGATACTACTACTACAATTGTCCCGTCAATTTCACAATTCACCAAAAAACCTAAAAGATTTCAAGATACTAACACCGACATTTCCCAATTTCGTTCCCTAATCGAAGTTCAAAAACCCTAGCGAGAGGAAATTAGGAGATGTACGTACAAATGGCGATGAGAGGACATGGTCCATTATCGTCCTGGAGAATGATACTCCTCGTTTGTCCACGATACTTAATCTTCTTCGTCTTGTAAAAGATTTCGTCCGGAGGAGGACGAGAGTAATCATCGATCGCCATTGAAGAAGGTTCACAACGATGAATCGCTCGAATTCGAAAACGACAAATCGGAGAAGAAACACTTTGCTAACAAATTCTCAAGAAATGTATCAAAGAAGCAAAGAAAGTGAGCATGGGACTGGCTTTATATACGCAGAGCATTGGGGGGGAGCGACGAGAAACAAAATTGATTTTGACGAAACCGGAACTAACCAAATCGTAATTAGTATGGTTTTACTAAACCGGATTCGTTGTGACGGTCAAAGCTGGCCCGTATATTGTTGACTTTATCAATTCAAGCGTATAAATAAAATTCAACATTTGGCCATTATGTTATGCGTTATATTATTTGATAGCGATGCCTAATGATACGTAAGCGAATAATTACTACTGGTAGTGGATAAAAATTCTATAATAGAATAAATGGTAGTGAATATTTCTAATCATGGATTTTAGAGGCTAATCAATATTTTATTAGAGGAACTGATAAAGCTCTTTTTTTCTGTTCCATCTAAGTCTTTTCCATTTCATATAATGCGATTGTGAAATACAGGGTATGATACAATTTTGAAATATAAAACCGACGGAAAACAAAAAAAAAACCAAGATCGTTGGAAATTTTATCCAAAAGAAAAGATGGTGTTGGAGTTATTTGAAATTTTAGTTCAACTGTTTCACACATAATTTATTTGTATCGGGTAGTGACCTCATAGATAGCCTAAGACCATCAGTAGTGGCAAATGTGTTTGTGTGGGTGTAAGTATTTTTTTAGTATTATAATTTAAAGCAAAAGAGAAAAGAGAAAGAGAAAGAAAGAGAGAGATAGAGAGAAAAAGTGTTACATCCGAGTGTAAACTTACACCCGGATGTGAAGAGAGAGACAATTTTTTTGTTTTTTTAATATCTACACCCCAAGACTCACACCCACCTACTTGCCCCACTGCCCATGCTCTAAAGGAACCAGCTTACGAAAGATAATATTTATGGATATATAATTGGATGTAAACTACTCCTTTTAGGCTTTTAGCAAACCACACTTGCTTTTTTCGTCAACTATCGGCAGATGTTATAAAATCAATTACATTGATTCTCACGTAGTATTGTTTTCTTTATTTTTATTTTTTTGGTTTGGAAATGCTGCATTTCAAATGCATATTAACAAGCATTTTAAGTTTTTAAGTACGTTAAATTAGTGAAAAGGATGTGGTCCTCACAGCGTGCGACACCTGTTCCAAGATATGAAAGAATAAACAAATGTTATTGTAACGTATTATCGTGAAAAGCATCCAATAGTGGATAACCACTTGCTTATGCAAAGCTTACAATAATTTGTAAAATATTTAAATCGTGGAAACGAATAAAGTAAAAGCTAGAAGGTGGTGGTTATATATTACAAGAAACGTATCAAACAAGAGGCGAAGATGACATGTTGAAATTGAAAAGATATACACGTGTTGCTATTTTATTTGTGTCAAGGTCGTTGTTAAAATAAATATTTATTGTACGGACGGGTTATTTATCACACGATTAAAGTTCTCTTCTTTTCATTTTTCGCATAAAGTTCTGTTTCATCTTTGGAAAATATAAAAAAGTTTTGTTTCAGCTTCTCCTCGAAATCAAGAGAGTATTATAAGAAAGTAAAAGAGAAAAGCTAATATATTTCAGTTTTGACAGTGACTTTTAACACTATTATTATATACATTATGTATAAGGGTAATGTTCGTACCAAAGAAAATATACGTTATGTTTACAGTGAGTTATGTACTTATGTAGAGTTTTTTTTTTTTTTTTTTGTTTAACACCTGTACTTATGTAGAGTTATTTGGTAAATTCAGAAAGCAGATTATAGTAACGAAAGTGAATAATACTGTATCTCTTGATCAGATACATATATAGACTTAAATATGTCCAGAACTGACTGAAATAAACAAATTTATCCATTTTTGTGTCGAAATCTTTTACTAACTTCTTAAAATAGATTACAAGATCGGACGGTGAGCGTTTGGAGAGAAGCGAAGATCGAACGGTGCGTGAGCGAGTACCTAACCACTTATTTTGTCCGAGTCGAGCTGGCAATGGACAAGGATGCTGGGATGTCCTCAGGTGGCACTAGTGAAACCCACTTTGACGGACACCGGATCTGTAGGTTGTCGGTTAATATGGACACGTGCCAAGATCTCCCCCATTACCTACACAATATCTCCTTCACTTAATTATGTTAAGTTTGCATTTACACCAACAATATAAATTATTTAACAACATCAAACTCTCCATTTTCCTAGATATACCAAAAATAACGTGCAAACTTTTTTAAAATAATGTGATACGAATATTTTTTATTTTTTACAAATGTGAAAGTTAGATAAATTATGGTTTACTGGTTAAAAAGAAAATCCTACGTCGTAATGAGGGGTTCTTGTATTATGAATTTATGATAAAGCTACTCAAGTTCTAAAAGGAAATAATTGATAGCATGATTCTTTTCCATGTCACACTTCATTGGAGATTATTCTTCTTCTTCCTTGTACTTATTTTGTTACTATTATAAATTGGTCTTCAATTTGCATTTAGAGTTTTTACCAAAAGAAGAAAGAAATTACGTAATGCTATATCTAAAAATAAAAGTGATGTACTACTACTAGGCAGGTCTAGGTTTATATAGACTACCATAGGCATAAGAGAAAATGGCAAATTTAATATAAAGCAAAAAAATAAGGCTATGATGTCAAATATCACTCATAAATTAAAATAATTTTGGTCTCCCTCTCTCTCTCTCTTAGTTTTTTTTTGTTATCTCTCACCCCTCCTCCATCATAAATCTAGGGCTTTCCAAGAATCTCTATCACACCCTCTTCCCAAAATCTCGGCTATTTTTCTCTCTCTCCACTCACATAGAGAAGATAGATTATACACATAGAGAGATATACCAATCCAAAGCGCATACACATACGAAGAGGGTAAATCTCGAAAACCATCTTCTCTTTGTGTTGATCCATATTCTATTTATAGAAAAAGGTTCAAATCAAAGAGTTTTATTCTATTATGTTCTTGGTCACTTTTGCAGTTTGAGTATGTCTCTTCTTTTTTTTGTTCTTGATCTGAACAATTATCCATATAATTAGTTCTAATTTCTGGTTACTATTCGTTTTATTTGGTTAAATAAATATTTTGTTTCTTGTGTGATTTTAAACAGAAGATTTTGGATAAAGAATAAATTAGAACTAACTAAAGGATGGTGAGGGGCAAAACGGAGATGAAGAGGATAGAGAACGCAACAAGCAGGCAAGTGACGTTTTCGAAGAGAAGAAATGGACTCTTGAAGAAAGCCTTCGAATTATCTGTTCTTTGTGATGCTGAAGTTGCTTTGGTCATCTTCTCTCCAAGATCCAAACTCTATGAGTTCTCTAGCTCTAGGTATGTCTCTTAGTTAATTTTGTTTATCTACGTGTGCAAGATCGATTTACACTGATCAAGTTTTTGGATCCCATTCGACTAGAGGTGCTAATCCGGTCCCATTTTCACCTTAATTAGTAGATTCAATGGATTATTTGGTAATATGATGATCAAGATCTGATAAGAGAGTGATATAATGGTGATTTGTTTTTAGGAAAAGTAGATCGGAGTAAGAAATTGGACTATACTTTTAAGGGATTGAAACTAATTATCTTTTTTGTAAGTTATAGTTACCAGATTTTTTATGGCACTATAACCTATGAAATATGTGTATATATATATATATATATATATATGTGTGTGTACTTGTTATGAGCCATCCATTTTTCTCTCTGTAGATGAGATGATCTTTCTGACTTTCTCTATTTACAAAGATATTTTTGATATGGAAACAACTTTAATGTAGAGATATTTTTGATGTTTATCCATTTATAACAAAGAAGAGTTTGGCTTCAATGCTAGCTATATATGTATGTAGAAACTTTGAGTATATATATATATGTTCAATATATATATTATCAGCATGTTCATAAATTAGGAAAATAGTCATTTTCAGAATTAACAAGAAATTTCCTTCTTTAGATATTTCCACATGTTTATCGCTATGCTGTAATTTAATATAAATGCACATACAGTATGTGTGTCAGTAGGAATACTCATGATTTATGACAGATATATCTACATTCTACATGAACTTGTAAACGACTGAAATTAGCAATATTAGTTTTCATTATGGTTTGCATGATACATATCGATAAATATATTTGCACATGTGTGAATCAGGCATTGTGAGTTCATGATCTAACATTCTCATTCATGCGAGTTTCCATGCTTCTTTTGTACTATATGTATATGTGGATGTGTATGGGAAAATATATATATGTATGCATGGATATGTAAAATTTAGCAACAAATTAAGAGTCATTTTGCTTCGCTTTAAAGTTTAAACCCACACATTGATTTACTTAAGCAATGACTGCGAAGAAGTCAACGCATGTGTGTTGTGTAGCTCAGAATTCATTACTTCTACGTTTTCTCTTATTTTATTTTTTGGGATATAATTTATGTTGAATAAATATAGAGTTATAAAGGATTAAGCACTTAACAATTAAATGTCTTTTGAGCAAACTCAAGAGAGGGTTAATTAATCACAATTAACTAGGTATTCTTAACCACATAATCCTTGTTGTTATCCCACTGCTTAATGATATTCTAAAGGTTTAGCTTATTAATTTCAATATCGATTTGAGCGTGTCCATGTGCATCTATATATACTTGTCTCTTCATATATATTGGTGTAGCCATGTAAAATATTGATGCATGATTTTGAATCACAAATCTTAAATAAAATATTGCTATTTCCTGCATTTTGAAGTAAAGAGGAACACTCATTTGTTTTCATATAACCTAGTAATTTGTTTCGAAAAGAAACATGTATATATAATATATGGTCCTCGAAAAATGATTTCATATCCTAACTTTTGGGAACAATGCAACTAAGCCATATCTGCATGATTCTCTGTGTTATTTCTCATTGTCCACAGTTCCATTTCATCAAATATTTAACGGTCATGATGATATATATTCTAAATGCACTAAGAAATGTGAATTGTTTTTTGATATAATTAAACTCACATAATAATGTACTTTTCAGTTTTCACACATATATGACTACTTGATTTTGGTATTGACTCCAGACTTTGTTTTTTTCTTCTTTTTTTTTGATTCATTTCAGTATAGCACAAACAATTGAACGCTATCAGAGACGAATAAAAGAAATTGGGACTAACCATAAGAGAAATGATAATTCTCAGGTAAATTCTCATTCATATTTCGGGTTTTACATATTGTGGAAGTATGATTTTCTCTATAAAATTTTTTTGTGTGTTCTAAATGTTCACAGACTAAACTACGTTTACTTGACAGCAAGCGAGAGACGAAACATCTGGCTTGACAAAAAAGATTGAACAGCTAGAGACATCTAAACGGTCTGAAACTCAAAATATCCTATGAGAAAATCATTTATATAAAATTAGAAACTATAAGGTATTTATTTTGATTGTAAAATGATTGCAGAAAATTGCTTGGAGAAGGCATTGATGCATGTTCTATCGAGGAGCTGCAACAGTTAGAGAATCAGTTGGACCGAAGCTTGAGCAGGATAAGAGCCAAGAAGGTGCTATATATATAAGAAACTCACATTACATGTTCATATACATTCATACATACACACACTCATTTCCAATATTAAGTGAAACTAGGATTAAGAATATTATATATACGTTGATGAGAAATTTGTTTATCAAAATTCAAAACCATGCATTTTGTTCTATTAAACATCTAAAAAAAAACTGTATAACTGCGGTTTGTAGCGTTCCATGCATGAGTCCTATATTTTATGTCTCTGTATGTGAATGATTTGCATGGCCTCACTAATCATATTATCATCATATCCTTGTACTAATGAGTACATATATGCAAATGTCTCTATTCATAAATCTATATTTAATGTGGAAATTTGCTTACATCTATATATATATTCAACTGTTTTCAGTACCAATTACTCCGTGGAGAAATTGAGAAGTTAAAGGAACAGGTAAAACAAAATTCATCCTTAAACTTTTTTTGCTTTCTCTAAATTTAGTTACATAAAGAATCATCCTCTTTCTCCATATTAATACTTCATAAAACTGTTCCTTGTCAAAATCTTAGGAAAGGAATCTCGTTAAGGAAAATAAAGAACTGAAGGAGAAGGTACAATTTTTTTTTTTTTTTTTGGACAAGATTTTAGTTTATAAGTTATATAAGCTATTATCATTATTTTATGAATATTATTAAATGTTATAATATGTTGCTGATTAGAAGAGTTTTGGTGAAATTGTGTAAATAAAAGTGGCTTGGAATGGGAGCACCAACAATAGCATCATCACAATCAACGTTATCATCATCAGAAGTGAACATAGATGACAATATGGAAGTGGAGACTGGTTTGTTCATTGGACCTCCTGACACAAGACAATTCATGAAAATTTCTCCTCAAAATTAATCTCACAACTTCTTCAAAAAGAATGTTTAACTATATCATGTATGAACTCTTTGTCTTTATATATTTTCGTCCAAAAATCTGACATGTAATAATTAATATGTTCTTAATCAAGGAGTTAAACTTAAAAATTTTTACCTGTAAATTACGTTTCTATCTATGACTCTATGAGGGACTTGATTATTTTTTGTAGAATACCAAAAATACAATTGAACAAACCGAACTAAACCGAGTCGGTTTAATTATTTAGTTACGTTAAATACAAAGAGAATAAAAATGATTAGCGACATAAGCCTTTAGGAGTGGGGACTCTCTAACGAATAAATTGGATTGCGTACTGTCGCTTTCCGGCGAATTTAATTCTGTTTCAGACATTTCCTTTTCACTTTTTATTGTATAGTTTGCGTTTGTGTTTTGCACTTTCGATATTCTCTCTCTAATTCAATCATCATATTCACAATGTATCCTTCCTTTGTAACACATTCAGTGCCGTGGGTTTCAAGCCTTTGGCCAATATGGGTTGTATCATTTCTTCTCGGAAGAAGAAACCGGCGACAAAAGGGTTGCCGGAAATCCGTCCTCTGTTCCATACTCTTCCATCAGAAAGAAGAATAGCTGAAGATGAAGCCCCAAAGGTATCAGAATTGTTGAAGATGAGTGATGATAAGTTAGGTTCCAAGGAGCTGAAGAGGGAAGAAAGTGTTCTTGTTGTTAATGTTCATCCTCGCTCATCGGAATTAGCTGCCTCGGGTTGGCCACCGTGGCTTATCTCCGTTGCTGGTGAAGCCCTTCTTGGTTGGATCCCTGATCGCGAATCTAACTTCGAGAAGCAAGAACAAGTCTCTCTCTTTCTCTTTCTCTGCCTTTCTTTGTTGATTCTCATTTGATAAAAAGACTTATTCTCTGTATTTGCAACAGATTGGGGGAGGAACATTCAGTAAGGTGTTCAAAGCTAGAGATCTTCTCCGTAACAAGACCGTAGCTTTGAAGAGAATCCGGTTCGATCTCAACAACTCAGAAAGCATCAAATGTATAGCCAGAGAGATCATGATCCTGCGCAAGTTGGATCATCCCAATGTCATCAAATTAGAAGGGTTAATGCTCGTCGACCACGATTCCTCTACCCTTTACCTGATCTTTGAGTACATGGAACATGACCTCTTGGGACTCTCTTCATTACTAGGTGTCCAATTCACAGAACCTCAGGTATTCTTTATCGCTTCTATTCAAACTCTTTCCATTACTTGGTGTCAAATTCTCAGGTAGTCTCTTCTTCTTCTTCTCTGTCAGGTTAAATGCTACATGAGGCAGCTCTTAAGAGGGCTTGATCATTGTCACACTAATCATGTACTCCATCGGGATATAAAAAGCTCGAACCTTCTCATCAACGGTAATGGAGTCCTCAAGATTGCAGATTTTGGGTTAGCTACGTTCTTCGATCCTCATAACAGTGTTCCCTTGACAACCCATGTTGCAACTCTATGGTATCGACCTCCTGAGCTTTTGCTTGGAGCTTCTCATTACGGTGTTGGGATTGACTTGTGGAGCACAGGCTGCGTGATAGGTGAATTATATGCCGGAAAGCCTATTCTTCCTGGAAAAAATGAGGTAAGCAATTACATTCCAATGAGTCTTGTTCTTACCAGATAAGCATAGCCTCAGACTTTTTCTCTGTATTCTCATGTTAAGACAGACCAACTGCACAAGATATTCCAGTTGTGTGGATCGCCTTCAGAGGATTATTGGACAAAACTAAAGCTACAGCTTTCAACTCCACTGAGACCCATATTTCCATATGGATCACATATAGCAGAGACATTTAAACAGTTTCCAACTTCTGTTATTTCGCTCCTAGAAACTTTGCTCTCAATAGATCCAGATTTTCGAGGCACTGCAGCTAGTGCTCTCAAGAGTAAGGTAAGTTTGGATTTTACATATTCCTCGGTAAAATGTTGGTTTGTTGTTCTTATGACTTCAACTGATTAAACTCTTCCACTGTGAGACAGTTCTTTAAAACTGAGCCATTGCCTTGTGATCCATCTTGTCTACCAAAATACCCTCCCAGTAAGGAAATCAACATTAGAATGCGCGATAAAACTAGAAAACAAGCTTCACAAATTAGAAGAACAGACGAAACTCAAGCTGTCCAGCCAATTCTAGCAGACCCTTCTCTCACAAAGCCGGTGCAGGTATCTCTACTCCTAAGGTTTCTTGAGTACTTTGGCAGAAATATCTGAAATAAAAGATTATGTATATGCAGAGAAAGTTTTCAAATTCCAAGAGCAGAGACAGTTCATTTACAAAGTCTCATGAGGAAGACGAGACTTCCAGTATACCAGATCATTCTGCTGGGAAAATGCAAACATCTTCAGACATGATAACCGAGGATGAAACTAAAGGGAAAGTCTCTTACACAGACCCATCTAGAGAAGAACAGAATCTAGGGGGATCAATGAAAATGGAGGAACGCATACCTTGGCCACTGAGTCCATCTAGAGTTAACCCAACAGCAATTCTGCCTAGACTTTACGAGAATGGAACATCTTCGTCGGGAGGAGGACTAGGAATCAGACCCACTCTGATTGAGAATTATACTGTCATTTAGATTCAATGTAGAAAAAATAGACAGATTCAAACACAAAATAAACATTATTGGTCAGTATCTTGCTTTTATTCCTCAAAAAATGCAGGGCATAACTCAGCCGTAAGAAAATCCAATCCAAAAGGTACAAGAGTTCACTGATTTGGGAGAAAATTTGACAACTTCAAACCACCACATTATTTCAACGGTTGCCATTGAAGGGTTTCTCCAGCAAACATAGGGACGATCTCTCCGAAGGAGAAGTTGAAAACGTCTGGAACTTTCCAAGGAGATTTCTTCAGTGTGACCTTTGACGAGTTTCTCGGTAGGCCATAGAAATCAGGTCCATTGAAGCTTGTGAAAGCTTCCAACTTGTCAAGCGCACCCGCCTGAATGTTAAAGAGGTAAAAGTTATGAACATAAGCAAATCCCAAACTGCGAAAGTAAACTGTTTCAAGTTACAAAGTTTACCTCATCAAAAACCTTGGCATATAAGGACAAGGCAACGGGAGCACTGTAAATACCAGCACATCCGCAGGATGATTCTTTTCTATTCCGTTCATGTGGAGCACTATCTGTGCCGAGGAAGAATTTCTTGCTTCCACTAGTTACAGCTTTAACAATGGCTTCTCCTGTACAATGAAGTAAAAGCAATGATCTTCCGAAAGCTGCTGAAAGAAATGAAATCTTAATGTTCTAAAGGAAAGTAAAGAACATACGATGTATTTCTCTTTTGAGAACGGGAAGGCAGTAGTTGTGAGGTTGTAATCCACCTTGGAAAAGGGCATTTCTGTTGAGAAGGAGATGTTGTGGTGTGACTGTTGCACCCACAGACCCTATAATCAACAAAAGAGTATGAGCCAGGCAGATTAACAAAAACCAAAATTCACAAGAAGTGAAATATAAGATAGTTACAAAACCTTCTTTGCAAGATTCAACAAAATTCACAGCATCCATGGTAGTGATGTGTTCCATCACTACTTTCAGCTGTGGAAGGCGTTGGATCAGAGGCTGCAGAACTGTCTCAATGAAGATTTTCTCGCGGTCAAAGACATCAATACTCGGATCTGTGACCTCCCCATGAACCTAATCAAAACATTCCTCAGTCAAGACAGTCTAAAAGACACAAATACAAGCATAATTTGCTGTGTGATTTATTTACCAGCAAAGGCATGTTTTGTTTGACCATCTCCTCTAGTACCGGTAAGCATTTTCCAAAAAGGTCTGTGACACCATCTTGAGAGTTGGTTGTTGCTCCGGCAGGGTAGAGCTTCACCGCATAAACCACACCACTTTCCCCTAATAACGAGAGCATATATGCATAAACTGAACAGCGAAAGTAGAATCTCAACCTGAAAGAAGTAAATGTATCTTGACTAGTTTGCAACATAATGGTCAAAGCACATGTAACTTACTTGCAAGCTTGATCTCATCAGGCTGAGTTTTGTCAGTCAAATAAAGTGTCATAAGTGGATCAAAGCTGGTCCCATTTGGCAAAGCCTTCATGATAGATTCCCGGTAAGCAACGGCAGCTGCAGTGGTTGTAACAGGCGGCTTGAGATTCGGCATCACAATCGCCCTCTTAAAAATGCTCGCACTGAACACAATTACACACACCATTAGCCATCATGTACAACAAAAGCATCAACGCCAACACAAGATTGTGACTGAGGAATATTCATACATAACAAACAACAATTGTTCCACAAGAAACACCAATAACAAACAAAAAAAGTGGCTGCAAAACAAAGCAAACCAAGGAAAAAAAAAGAAAAGATTGCAGGAAGTTTATAAGACCTGTGGGGAACAACAGCATGAAGAAGATCACCATCACGGAGATGAAGATGCCAATCATCAGGTTGAGTGATAGTGAGCTCCATTCTTACTGCTCTAAGCTTCACTTTCTTACAAGATCTGTCAAACTTCAACTTCTGAGATCCAAATCCCTACAGACGCATAGGAGGGAATTAAATAAAATAAAAAAACTGGGTCACGTGGTTTGAACGAGAACAAGAAGACTCAAAGAGTGGTGTACATACACTAGTACAAGGAGAAACCAAAGTCTTTATCATCTCAAAGCTCAAGGCTTTGCAAGATTCACCTATTCAAAACACCAATAAAGAGAACACATTGTTCAGGAGCGTCCTTTAAATGTAAAGAAAAGAAATTTGTTCAATTCAATTAGAAAATGGCCAACGAAGAGGAAGAAGAAGGTTAATACCGAGTTCACGAACCGAGTCAATTTCCCTCTTTTCTTTTTCAGATTATAAATGACAGCTTTTTTGGTGTTTCCTGATTTCCAGATTTAATTTGGACGATGAACCCTAAAAAATTTCTCCCCTGTTTTTTTTTTTACTGTTCAGATTTAAAAATGACAACCTTTATTGGTTTTTTGGTGTTTCATTATTTTTTTTTCTTCCTCGATTTTATTATTGAATGAAATTAAGAGATATGGATCAAAAATTTTGTTGACAAGTGATTTGTCAAATTCATGAATCTCCTTCAAAGTCATTAATCACTTGACTAAAATTTTACATGTTTTTTCTTTTCAACATACACATCCACGTGGGAATCGAGCACTGGACATTGTAGATTCAGTGATCACAAAGAATGTTTCAAGAAACGAGATGATGAAATGTATCAAGATAGGAGTAGGACTCTTGTGCGTTCAAGAGAGTGTAATGAGAAGACCAAACATGAACTCAATAGTTCATTGGCTCAACAGTAATACTCTCTGACTCATCATACCGGTTCCATTAACACCTGCGTTTGTTGTCCACGACGTTTTAAGTGAAGCTATCTCGAGTTTCACTGTGAAGATTGGTTTAATCCGGTTCAATGGTGAAATTCCAAAAAAAAAGTCGATTTTACTTCATTACTTTCCATAAACTCTGCTTTTGTAGATAAGAAATAAGAAATCAAATAACTAAACCGAGTAAACAATGGAATTAAATAGAACCGGTACTAAACCGGATAACTTTGGGTGCGACAACTACATGAGTTAGGTTCGGTTAGAGCCGAATCTGTGTCTTTTTGTCGCAACGAGATGGCTAAGTTATCCAAAAAGACGGTTAGAGCCAGTTGTTAGCCCCACCATGACGACACATGGCACTCTCTCGTGTTCAGAAAAATTCCAAAAGAGTGTTCAGATTTGGGCACGGAAGTGTGAAACGTGAAGCAACGAATCCCTTTTAAACACAAGAACCAACCTTATACGCATCACAAAAGAACCCTAAATTCCAGGAAGATTGAAAAACCAAATCTTCAAGCAATCATCAATCAAAGGAAAAACTCAAAATTTGGGTCTTTTATTTCTTTAAAAGTTACAAGCTTTTGATTGTGGTTTCAGTGTACGAACACGCAAGAAATCGCGTGAAAAATTTGTATCCAAGCTTCGCAAAAGGGTCTCTCTGTATTTAGGGCTGTTTTGTTCTGTTCTAATTTCTGAAAAATTGAAGCTTTTGATTTGGTTTCAAAAGAGCAGAGAGATGTGTAGTTTGTCGGCGAATCTGTTGCTACCAACGAAGCTGAGACCAGCTTATTCAGACAAACGGAGTAACAGTAGCAGCAGCTCACTCTTCTTCACCAACAGAAAATCCAAGAAGAAGAATCAATCCATTGTTCCCGTAAGGATTTGTTCTTTTTAATCGTTTTGAAAAAGAATTTGTATGTATTGATGGAAGTTATGTCTTTTCTCATCTATGGAATTTGAGTGCCGACAAATGAATCTTGAAATCAAAGTAACAAAATATTCGAATAATTTGAGAGTTTTGTTGGATTTGGTGCAGGTTGCAAGATTGTTTGGACCGGCGATTTTCGAATCATCCAAATTGAAAGTATTGTTTTTAGGGGTTGATGAGAAGAAGCATCCTTCAACGCTCCCTAGAACTTACACTCTCACTCACAGTGACATTACAGCTAAATTAACTTTAGCCATTTCTCACTCCATAAACAATTCTCAGGTAAAGACACCTCTCTCTCTGATCTTGGTTTATAGGAGTAGAATGTTTATGTAATTGATCATTTGGAGCGAATATTAGAGGCTTATGTATTATTGTTTTAGCCTATGTATGTTCTATATTTACCAGAATCTTTAACACTTTAGAGGCTGATATGTATAGAAATGTTGTGTATAGTTGCAAGGATGGGCAAATAGACTATACCGAGATGAAGTTGTGGCAGAATGGAAGAAAGTGAAAGGGAAAATGTCGCTTCATGTTCATTGTCACATAAGCGGTGGCCATTTCCTTTTAGATCTCTTTGCAAAGTTTCGATACTTCATCTTTTGCAAAGAACTACCAGTGGTAAGTTCTCAAATTCAAAAGAAACTTTTTCATATTGGTTTCATGTAAAATTTGTTGATTGCTATGATTCTTTTGGATATATATAGGTGTTGAAGGCTTTTGTGCATGGAGATGGAAACTTGTTGAACAACTATCCTGAGTTACAAGAAGCTCTTGTTTGGGTTTATTTCCATTCTAATGTCAACGAGTTCAACAAGGTCGAATGTTGGGGTCCGCTTTGGGAAGCTGTTTCGCCTGATGGTCACAAGACTGAGACTCGTCCCGATGCTCAGTGCGCTGAAGAGTGTAGTTGTTGTTTTCCAACCGTTAGCTCGATTCCATGGTCTCATAGTCTTAGTAATGAAGGTGTAAATGGTTACTCTGGGACTCAGACGGAAGGAATTGCTACTCCTAATCCGGAGAAACTCTAGTGATTTGAAATTACAAGTTTTTCTTTTGGTTTCTGGTAGTTTGTATAAAGTGAAAAGGAAATGTCAGGTCTTTCCTTTTTGGTGGATCTAATATTGGTTTGGTTTGGTGTACATAATAATGTGGTATAGGAAAATAATGATTATTTGTAGGTTAAATACAAAAATTTAAGTTTAAAATGTTTGATATTTTGTGTCTACTCTTAAGTCTTGACTAATCATAGTACAGTAGAACCTCTATAAATTAATACTCGATAAATTAATAAACACGATAAAATAATAAATTTTGCCGGTCCCGAGTCGGGCCAGTGTAAAAATTAATCAAATTCGATAAGATAATAAGATAATAATTTTTTTGAAATCCTTATGTAAAAATATGGTCCCAATAATATTATAAATTAATAATCATATAATATATATATATATATATATATATATATGTATATATAAATAGAATATACTAATGCATGATTTAGTTATTTTCTAAGAAATTAATTTTTTTTTAGAGATTGTTTCTAACTTTTATTGTATAAAACAATTGTTTTGTGCCTTTAAAATAAAGTGTTGTATTATTATAACTACATAATAAAAATAAAAAAAGATTTCTATAAGTTTTTATGAATATGCATCAGTTTTGTTTTGGTAGTCTTTTATGATGTTAAAATATGACACATGAAGTCATTAATCATAAATTTGAATTTATGTATATCGTTTTGTATAAGTGAATTCCCTTATAATCTTTGTAATTTATGGCTGAAAAAAACTTTTTTCTAAATATCAAATCCAAAGTCTATAATTTAAGATCCCAAACATCAATTTCATATTTTTTAGAACTTTAAAAATTAAACTAAATCTCTCTATAAATTAATAAATATTAATTTATACGATAAAATAATAAATATTAATTTATAGATAAATTAATATCACTATAAATTAATAAAATATCATGGTCCCAACATTATTAATTTATAGAGGTTTTACTGTAGTATTATTAGTATACTAGTATCTCATCCACAAGATCAAAATGTAAATTTGCCACAGATTGGCTATATTAAAGGTGACAGACTGGTATAGTACTGCAAACATAAAGATGAATAAGTTGTTGTTTAATGAAATGAAACTATAGATATTTTTTAAATATGAAAACATTCATGAGAATCATCACCAATATAAAGTAATATCCGAAATAAGAATAAAGTTATATCTATAAAAAATATGGAAACATTCATGAGAATCATCAACAAAGTAAAGTAATAGACGCATAGTAAGGACCGAATTCGACGGTGTAACACATGAGAAACAAAAGAGAAACGTGAAGGTAAAGAGATGGCAAAAGACTTATTAGTCTCTGGTGGTTTTACAAAGCGTATCAGCCACTTCTTGCTTCTAATGATTCCAAATCATTTTCTTGGATTTATTTGGTCTCTTTCTTCATATCTTTTTCATTTTATAACCAAATAAAGATGACTTTTTTCCCTGACCCCATTCGTCTATCTAATTTACGACCAAATACAGAAAGAGAAGAAGAACAAGTAATATAGAGAATGGGCAACGAATTATTGCATTATTATTATGGGCTCATTATAAAATGTTGTGTTCGTAAGTAAATAAATACAAGAAACTATATTTGATATATGAAGTAAAATTGAATAAAGATATACACTTTGGAAAATTTTGGAGAAAATGTTGCGCATCTTGATGGAACCCAAAGATCGTGAATAAATCAAAAGGGTTAGATCTTTTTGCATCCGTGTGTGTAAAAGAATTTAATGACTCTCTCCCGTGTGAAAAAAGTTGGTTGAGACGACCAACTCAAGCTGGCTGCTGAAGAAATGAAGAATTTATGACTTTGTCTTGTGTGTTTTGAAAGAAACCTTTCACCGAATTGTTGTTCTACCAAAGAAAGACGACCCGATTTCACTATCCGTATTCTGAAACAGAGCCAAAAACATCGAATTAGTTCATCGAAAAATAGTATTTTCGGATCGTTAAGTTACTATACAAGTAGAGATTAAGTTGGTTTTTACCTGAGATTTTGGGGATGGGAACACATTCCAGAACCGTAAGGTTTCATCTATTGCTCCTGTTACAATCGTCTGTCCATCGGGTGAAACCGCAAGGTACAGGACGCGGTATGTGTGACCAGTAAGAGTTGCAATCTGAACAAACGAATAAACATGGTTAAATAACTGATAATGCTCGATGATGGAGACTAATATACAGAGACAAAGGTCATATAGATTTCATACTTTGGACATGGTTGGGTATTTCCAGACAATGATTTGGTTCTGAGAGTATCCGTGCGTGCTAACTAGCTCGTTTACGTTCTTAGACCAAGCCAGATTGCATACCTGTAATACAAAGATGATTACTAACCATGAAATGTTGGTTTTCTTTTGCGAGTCATGTCAAGTTTAGAAATTTACCTGACTGCAAGTATCTATGGAACTTAAATGAGTATTCGTCGTTGTATTCCAAAAACGTATGCACCTATCAGCAGTTCCACCACCAGAAGCAAGAAGCCCATGAACATGAGGAGACCAAGCAATGGCTTTCACCGCTGCAGTGTGTTCACTATATTTCAAAACCGGTTGTGTTGAATGTTGGTTCCATACAAAAAGCTGCAATATTTAATAACCATTTTAGCACATGTTGGGAGCTAAAAAAGAAGACTAATGTAACCGCAAATGAAGAAAACAAATAGTACATACCCGATTGTCGTTTCCACCAGATGCTAACTCTCTGTTGTCATAAGACCACTTGAGTCCGCATACCTCAGATTTGTGACCTGTAAGTTTACTGACATGATCTTCTTGACACCTTATGTCTCTCTGAAGAATACTCTTATCTCTGCTACCAGATGACAGAACCGATGAACCCCATGCCAGGGCTCCAACTCTTAGACGATGACCTTCCATTGTTCTTGTTCTCTTGCAGCGCGACGCATCCCATATCTACCAAAAGGTCCAAAACACAACTAAAGTGAGTATTCCATAGAAAGAACATCATAAATTTCTCAGATAAATGAAAATCCTATCCACCAAATACGCTCAGATACTTTCCATCTTAACCATAAATGATTTAGCTTCATTGAAGGCAAATTTCCAAATACCTACAAGCCCTGGATAATGCTTTATTCGAGCATATCTTCTCGATAAAGAACACATCTTTATAATAATCCTACCACTAATGATCAAGATCATACCAGTAAAAGATAAGGCAAGTATCCTACAGTCCATACGATAAGGTCTAATCATGAAGTTGCAACTGTAAGTAGTTTAATTTAAAATATTTCTTCCAAATTCAGGAAGTTGCAAAGTAACGTAAATTTTAGTTACACATAAAGCATAGGCCTAAAAGTATGTAACAGGACAAAAACACAGAGTAAATGAGATCTAACCTGAACTTTCCCGGTACTAGTTCCAACAGCCAGATGAGTTCCACGTAACGCCCAACCCACTGAGCAAACACTATCCTCAGCTCCGAGATCACATAACTTAGTTACCTGTTGAATTTCAAGGAAGCAATCAACATCAAAACAATTTGAAACCGCTGTGATTTATTCGAAATTTATAAATGACAAAAAAATCTCACCTTGCTGCTACAAGCATTCCATAAATAAACGCAGTTCCCTAATCCCACTGCAAGAACATTTTGTGCAGACCAGTCCACGAGATTCAGATAAAAATCATCTTGCAAGGCCGGTGCATCCAATACCTAAACAACATAAAGAAGCCTCTGTTATCATCTGTAGTAACATTGCCCATAAACAAATATCCAAAATCCAATAACAACATCAAGCTCTGCACATTTACAACCACAATAAGAACCATCTCAAGAACAGTAAACAACAAACATTCTTCATCATCTAGATTACTCTACATTAGTAAAGACTACAAAAAACCTCTGTTATCAGCTGTAGCAACACTGCCCACAAACAAATACCCAAATCCAGTAACAAGATTTAAGCTTTGCTCATCTACAACAGAACTAAGAACATTAAACAACAAGCATTCTTCAATACTGGTTCCATCTATATCACATAACCCCAAACTCAAATTCTAGACCATCAGAGATCAAAACATCACCAAGATCACAAATTTTTTCATGTAAAAACGAAATCGAACATCAAAAGTCAACAAGATCAAGAATCTAAGCTCCCCAACCCCCAGAAATCTGCAGACATTACACAAAAACCCATCGAAGAAAAAAACAATAAATTTCACACAATGCACACAAACCACTTAAAAAAAAACAAGATATGATCCAGATTCAATGATCAAAACACAAAAATCAACAATGCATCATCCCCAGAAATCAAAATCCTCACTTTATACGGCGATCGCGGAACTTTCCTGGGAGCTTTAACAGGACTATGACAAACACCAGGAGAATCATCAACACCAAAAGGAGAAAAAGAATTCAAAGACCGATGCGTCTCCGTCTTAAACCTGAAAATATTCCTGGAAGAAGAGAACCCAGTAATATCTCTCTTCTCCGGCGTCTCTGGTCCAAACATGGCCGCACGCAACAGAGTAGCGTAAGAACCAGCTCCATCTTCCTTACCATCTTTACTAGGAGAAGGAGATAGATCGAAGAGAGCGAAATTGGATCCGGATCTACTGGGAATAAATCTATCAGAGTATATAGACCTTGATGGTGATTGAGATTGATTAGCATTGATTAATCGATTGATTCGTGACTCAAGTGAAACCACCGGAGTATTCATCGACGGCGTTAGATTTCTCTGAGATGAAGAATTCGAATTCGTTATCACATTGCTTGCGCTAGGATCTTCTTCTTCCATGGCTTTTTTTTTGTTGACTCTTTTTTTTTTTTGGTTCGTCTTCAGATTTAACAAAGGCTTTTTTGTTGAAGTGTTGTTGAAACCTCTCTTTGTCCTTTTTATTGAAAGTTTTTTTCTTTTTTTGTTTTTAATCTTTTTACCTTTTTGACATTTTTTTTATTTTTTTCTTTTTCCCGGGAAATCTAAGGCAAAACAGAAAACGACATGTGAAGTTATGCGATTTTAAGCGGTGTGGTTTCAGGTAAGGACCGTGAGGTTTAAGCTTCTGATTACTGTCTGATTCAATCTTAATCCAACGATTAAGATCTTAAGGTTTAATGGGCTTTAAGATGGGCCTTTTTTACCCATTTTTGTTAAATG
Organism: Arabidopsis thaliana x Arabidopsis arenosa; assembly: GCA_019202795.1. NCBI lineage: Eukaryota > Viridiplantae > Streptophyta > Magnoliopsida > Brassicales > Brassicaceae > Arabidopsis > Arabidopsis thaliana x Arabidopsis arenosa. The sequence goes on from CM032924.1 coordinate 7,566,330, forward strand.
CAGTTAAAACTCTAGTGATCTTGTAGAAGAATCTTGAATCTTAGATGGCAGGCGTTGACAATATAAAAAATAAATAGTTGATAAATGTTATAGATCTAATACCAAATCAAGCCAAAACATGCTGATTTTATATATTAAAAATTAGATCTGATTTGTATTAAATTGGTTTTTAATTTCATATCTAAGAGACTTGTGAGATACAAAAGTACATAGTACCTAAACTTGAATATTAAAGATATAGTAGAAAATTTTCCAAAAGGATATATACTAGTCAAAAATAGTTCAATGAAATTTTAGAAAAAAAACTACACTTATAGAGTAATAAGAAATTAATTTTTCTTAATAGACTAAAACAATAAAACTGAAAAGAAAAAAAATCTTAGTTATATATCTTACAGAATTGAGATACAAAGTACAACAAACCAAATATTAAAGATAGAAAAGAAAATTCGCCAAAACATAGTCAATATAATCCAATCAAAATATAACAAAACATATTTCAAATTTTATTTTAATTTTTCTTAAACTAAAACACTAAAAAACTGAAAGAAAAAGTAAAACAAAATCTTACTAAAATGAGTAAAAATTGATTGCAAGTTGCAATGAAGGTGGTGATTTGTTTATAATTCCGTACTTCGCATTAACGATAGCTTACTGGAGAAGATGCTTGTTGATGTTGTAGGTGGAAAATTCTATTAACTTGTCATAATACTGGAAATGTATATTTTCTTCACGAAATCAGAAATATATGTGTTAATTATAAACTTGGAAAAAAAAAGTGAGTTAATAAATCAAAATGAAAAAAGAAGCTTATAGTATGAAAGTAGGGGGGGGGGGGGGGGGGGGGTGATCGACTATCTGATATTTTTTTTTATAAATTGCATAATTTCACTGACCATAACATATAAAACATATAGTCCATAAATATTTTTTTTTTTAAAAATGAAAAAGGAGAAATTCTCCATTCTGTAAAAGTCTTTACTTTTGCAGAAGGTAAAAAGAAAAGAAAAGATTATAGCCGTTTAAACAAAACTAAGAAAATGGACGAAAATTCATTTTGAAGCCATTGAAACTATTTATATAAAAATATTTATCTTAAGATACTCAATTAGCACAAAAAAAGGGAGGAAAAATCAGAAAACAAATGATAATTATGGATGATTACTATTCAAATGAGTGTTTTTATACCTATCATCGGCAATTCTAGGAAGAGTTCTAGTTCCAGGAGCAGTAGGAGCTCTAACATGACCCACCATTGAAACCTGAAGAGCTTCTTCTTCATAAGCTCTTCTAACTATTTCTTCTCTCATTGCTTTCTTCTTCACCTTCACCAACATCGCCACCACTAACATTCCCAGCAGAATTGCTCCAATCCCTGACCCAATCACACTCCCCACCGCCACTTTCCACCGGCTCAACTTTCCTCCTCCGTTGCCACCATTCATTTCCGTCGATGACGTCACCACTCCACCACCACCACCGTCATGATCATCTTTTTGAGCTTCTGTTTTCATCACGAGAGCGTAATGCCCTTGTCTTGTCCCTTTACACACATACGGCGAGACTTGCTCATTAAACGTTGTGTTACCGTTACTTGTGAAACACGCACACAAGACAGATGAGTTCTTCTTCATCGTCGCCTTAGGGTTAGGGTTATCAGTTGTCTTGCTGCTCAAGAAATCGATCAAAATTGGATTTTGATCGGTAGCCATAACGTTAACCTCGTAAGGGTTCGTGGCCACACCGTCAGGGTTAGCATTATAAGCCAATAGACCAAGAACCGGTGACACGAGCTTGTAATTGTAACCGGATAAGTTATAACCAGTAGAGTAGATTGAGGACCAATTCAAACCAAGGTTTTGTCTAATTAGCATGACTCTCTCCGGACATGGCTCCACCGTCACGCCTGAACCGATGTGAAACTCTCCAATTTTTGCTCCATATCTTCTCAAACTCCCACACCTTAACTTGACCGTGTCAATATCGATACCAGAGAAATTAGAAGGGAGATGGATTTTCTGAGTGATGCCTGTGTTGAGATTGAGCTTAAAGTTTCTAATGGTGTAATCTCTGATCATGAGATCAAGGAGATGTGTAGATTGAATCGATTGAGACTCAGATTGGTGGAATGATAAGAGAAATTAATATGATGATGATACAAAAAGAGAATGAATCCATGAGAGGATCAAGAGAATCTAGGGTTTACAGAGGAAGTGAAGAAGAGGAAAGAAAGAAAAGTTTTGATTGTGTTTTTACTTTTGTGGGGGATGTGTTTTTAGGACAGACCATTATAAACACTTACACTTCATTTGTCAGATTTCTCTTTTACCTTTTTAGAAGACATGATAATTGTTAAATAAGCATATGACCGTTCTAACGTAGAGGTTTAAAATTTTAAATGCTTTTTTTTGTATCAACGTAAAAGCAATTGATAGGTCTAGTGGAGGAGAAAATTGGATCAATGATGATAGAGGCATGGGAAGATGATTATCATGATTACACTTCTGTGTTAATCAATTTCATGAAAAAGAAAAAAAAATTGTAATCTATTTTTATACCAAAAAAAAGAGAGACATTGGCGTGCTAATGTTTTGTGTGACTTTATCCTCTTTTGTGTAATGTTGTTGTTACCTTTGTCTGTCCTTTCATTATATGTGTTCTTGACTTTAGTTCTCTTCTCAATCAATCTCTTTATGTTACACACCATTTCAAAATTTTGACTCCCAAATTCAACCTATGCATTTCTCATACTTGTTGAATTGTAGATCATAATTTCTTGTTAACGCGCTAAAGATTCAAAACCGAGTTTACGGTAATTGATCTTCGCGGTTAAATCCAAAGTTAATTATTATTGTACAATTTATTTAGTAAACAAAACCAAAGTTAATTTAAGTTGAATTTGTAAAGTTAATGGTTTTATTTTCGGATAATCGGATTCGGCTTTAAAGTTTTCTGATTTGTTGGTCTTTCATATATACAAAAGGTAGATGAAGAAGTAGTCATATAATATATCTCTTATTGTTTACACAATACTTACAAATCAGAAAACATGTGAAGGAGAGAGAGCTAACATGGAAGATCTTACATATACATTAACTTCGAATCTATTTTGCTTCTGACAAAACCCATTCTTCTTTTTCCATCTTCATCTAGCTGGAAAATCAAGTTTTATTATCTCAGATTTCCACGTGATTTAAAGAGAGTAACTAATCAGAATTTACTATAAATGAGATGTGTACCTCACAGGGTTCAAGCTTGGCTTCCTTCTGGCAATGTGATCAACCGAGAACCCGAGTCATACACCATCGCGGTTCCACAGCTAAAACCGCGAAAGAAACAGAGATAATTAAAGATTTGGATAGTGTTATAGGTTAAAACTTTTGAAACCAGATCTTAAGTTAAAATCTTACTTGGTGCATTTGACAGCGTTGGTTTTGCCACCACTCGAGATTGACAGAATTGTTCCAAAGAAGGAGGTGTTTTCCGTTCCACAATTCGGACAAGGACCCTATGAAACAAGAGCATTCATTAAGGACTCATTGTAGCTTATCTTCTTTTGCAATCTGAGCAATTGTTTTTACCTTCAAGATCAAGAAGTCTTTGATGATCAGTTTGGTGATTGATAAAGCCAGATATACAATCACAGGCACGGCAGCGAACCACGTGAATATGAAACTGTATGGTTCCGGAAGCTCCAAGATGTATGTGATCTCAAAACCTGTAATGTCGTCGAGGAAGAAAAATCTGCAAGTACACAATTGACAGAAAACATATAAGAAAAGAAAAAATATGGGTTTTCTATGATTTGAATGTTCGAATAGAGAACTCGGTATAGAGACTCACAGTCCGAGAGCAACAACGGTTGCTGGAACATTCAACAATAACATTTTGAAATAATCTACAGCGAGATCACTATACACCTGCATTTGAGAAAGTTCACAAAGACCGTAATTCAATATCGTCCTACGGTCTAATCTGAACAATGAATCTTATGCTATATTTACCTTTTTACTACGGAGACTGCATCTTGGACCCTCGCACACAATTTCGCTGCCATCAATCTACATGGAAACAAAAAGAATCATAAACTTGAAGCTTAAAACAATCTTATAAGGATATGTCTATTTTGAGTGAAGCATAAAATGTGAATGGAACCTTTAGTTTCAGTTTGAGCTTATCATATTCTTCATCATTCAAGATTGGATTTCCAGAAACATAAGCCATGGAAGCTTCCAAGAACCTTTGTTCATCAGAACCTGTGTTTCATAAAACCAATAAAAGATTAGGACTTTGCACCTAAGAAACCAAAACAAAGATATATATGAAATGTTAATCTCATAGTTGATTACTTAGCATCACAACACTGCTTCCTTCCCACATTAACTCGTCTTTAAGATTATCAAACTCTTCATTAGACATGATTGCTTTGCCATCGTAATAGAAAGACTGTAAGAAAAACACAAAAACAATTCTCAGGCTCTTGAGGAATATATGTATCATGTTTTGGCAACTATAAAAGGATGGTTTATGTAGCGTTACTTGCATCGCTTGGAGAAACTCTTGTTCCATTTCACCAATTGTTTTCTTCTCAGCCTTGTTGATGCTACAATAAGGCAAAACATTGCTATCGACGTTGTCTCCCCCTGTACCTTGACGAAAACCAAAGACTCTAATTGAGAGCAAATATAAAGTTGATACTTTGTAACTCTTGACATTGCAGACATATAGAAGAGAGATAAACTCTAAACAATGAAAGGAAGTCCAATACAAACAATCTTTGGTAAATCAGAATTATAATAGCCAATGAATCAATCAAACCCACCAAGAATTTAGTGACTGAAAAAACATAACTTTCAGAGCCAGAGACGTTGAATTCAAAGAATTTACCCAAAATTCTCAAAGGCTACAACTTTGGAAACTCAGTTGTGAACAAACTTGAAGCCAATGGTTATATAAACAGAAAACTAAAACGGAGAGATTCATAATCGAGACCTGATTGCTCTGTTGTGGCTTTAGCAGGCAACAAGAAGACTCTTCTTCTCAAAGAAATCGATTTTGCAGGGGTGAGCTGAGCCCACTGAGTCCTCGACGACGACGGAGAGAAAGAAGAGGTGGGTTTGCGAGAAACGGCGGAGAAAAGTCGAGGACTTGTCAAACTAAACAACATCTTGCTACCCATTTTCCCTGAGAGAGATAGAGAAAAGGAGCCTCCTTTTCCTCTGTTTTTTCAGTAAGTATGAACCTGTGGTTGAAGATATGTTACTGTGACCTTCAGGTTTGTTCTGATTTTTGAGTTTTTTTCGTCTAAATTATTATTTTTATTGTTTAGGAATTTTGGAGGGAAGAAATTAGAAGATAAGAGAGGTGTGGAGATGAATTCCTTGGCAGATCTCTCTTATTTTTTCCTTCCTCTCATCCTCATAAAGAGAATATCCACGTCAGCATTAAATATCCAGATTTTTATACAAAAAAAAAACTTTAAATAGACTATAAAGACATAATTTTTAGTTGACAAAAAAAAAAGACATAATTTTTAGGCTTTGATTATACAAAAAATTACTGTAAGAAGATTTTTAGAAAAAGTTGGTATTTTTTTTTTGCATTCCAAAAAAAAAAAAAAAACTATTGGTAGAAGAACTAGTAGATGTGAACACGTGGACGCACGATTTAGCCACGTGCACACAGACGACGAAGAACGCCAAGTCAACAAGTGTAACGTTGAATCGTTTGATAGCGATTGCTTTCATTCTATTGTGACTATTTATGGGCTTTTAGAATTTACGAGTTCCCACTTCCCAAGCCCATAGGGTAGTAATCTTTTTGACCGTTGGATCATATGCGTGATAAGAAACCAATCAGTCAACACAACCATCCTCTCCCGTTGACCGTTAAGTGAGTCACGCACTTACCTCACACAATATCACTAACCACCGGTAGCTCTACGTTTCTCTTCGTTCGGTAACTAACTCTTCTTTTTCTTCTAACTAAATTTATAATACAATCTTTGCTATATAATAAGAGCCTTTGCACATTTCATTTACTTACAACCAATTACAAAAAAGAGAGTGTAGAATAAAAACAGAACAAATCCTTCTTTTTTTTACTCTGCTTTTTTCTCTGTTTTAGAAGACAAAGAAGATGGTTGCGGTTGAAAGAGTTGAGAGTTTAGCAAAGAGCGGAATCATATCGATTCCAAAAGAGTACATTCGTCCCAAAGAAGAGCTCGAGAGCATCAACGACGTTTTCCTAGAAGAGAAGAAAGAAGACGGTCCTCAAGTTCCTATAATCGATCTACAAAACATCGAGTCAGACGATGAAAAGATCCGTGAGACTTGCATTGAGGAACTGAAAAAGGCAGCTTTGGATTGGGGAGTGATGCATTTGATCAACCATGGAATATCTGTTGATCTAATGGAGCGGGTTAAGAAAGCCGGGGAAGAGTTTTTCGGTTTGTCCGTGGAAGAGAAGGAGAAGTATGCGAACGATCAAGCCACAGGAAAAATTCAAGGGTATGGAAGTAAGTTAGCTAACAACGCTTGCGGACAATTGGAATGGGAAGATTACTTCTTTCATCTTGTGTATCCTGAAGACAAGAGAGATCTTTCACTTTGGCCTAAGACACCAAGTGACTACATGTAAGCTTTGAATTGTTTTACTTAAGAAAACAAATCTTGTTTTGGTTATATGTTCTTTTGTTAACGTTTTTGGATGATTGTAGAGAAGCAACGAGTGAGTACGCGAAGTGTCTTCGTTTGTTAGCAACAAAAGTCTTCAAGGCTCTCTCTATCGGTCTAGGCTTAGAGCCTGATCGTCTAGAGAAAGAAGTTGGTGGTTTAGAAGAGCTTCTTCTACAAATGAAGATAAATTACTATCCAAAATGTCCTCAGCCTGAGCTAGCACTCGGCGTGGAAGCTCACACCGATGTAAGCGCTTTAACCTTCATTCTACACAACATGGTTCCCGGTTTGCAGCTATTCTACGAGGGAAAATGGGTCACAGCAAAATGTGTTCCTGATTCGATTGTGATGCACATTGGAGATACTTTAGAGATTCTTAGTAATGGGAAGTATAAGAGTATACTTCATCGCGGGTTGGTGAATAAGGAGAAGGTTAGGATTTCTTGGGCGGTGTTTTGTGAGCCACCAAAGGATAAGATTGTTCTTAAGCCGTTGCCGGAGATGGTGAGTGATGAGTCTCCGGCTAAGTTTCCTCCAAGGACATTTGCTCAACATATTGAGCATAAGTTGTTTGGGAAGGAACAAGAGGAATTGGTGTCTGAGAAAAAAGATTAAGTTTGTGTGTTTAGTCTTATATATAAGCCTCTATATTTCGAGTTTCTTTTATTTTGTGTTTCTTATTGAAGATGTGAAGTGTCATTGTGATGTGTAAGAAGAAAAAAGTCCATCTTCGTTTTCATTTTCTAAACTGTTTTCGATATCTTTGAAGTGATGATATATGAATCATAAAGATTTGTAACCGAGATTACAGAAAGAGACAAACGAGTAACCAAGAGTGATATATCATATATGTAGTAGATCTATGAACCACATGTTGTATTAAGAACTTGAAAGTATTTCTGATTTACATTTTCTGTTTTTCCTTTTTATGATACTAATGTAAGAAAACAGATCCCAAAGAAAGCAAAGAGAGAGGGAGATGCATTATATGGCTCATTATTATGAGAAACTGAAGAATGCGGTTTGCTTTTCTCCTTTCTTCCTTTGTCCTCAAGACGAATTGGTCTACTTCTTTGGATTTCAAAATGTTAGCTTTGCGTTGGAGAAGAACCAATTCTGAATGTACATAAGGAGATGATTCCAGAGACTACAAATGCGTTCTGTACCATCAGCGAATGCCTAAGCTCCTGCAAAATTAAAAACAACAAAAGATATAAGTATAGCTCCTGCAAAATTAAAAACAACATTGACATCAAAAGATGTACATATGTTGTTCCAGATTTGATCAGATGCATATTCCAGAAGTTAGCGGTTGCAGACTTGACTTTATTATTAGCTTACCTCCTAGCTGTCCATTGCTGGTTTGTTTCAGGAGTTATTCCACTATTACCAAATTGTATCTGTTGTCCCGCTGAAGAGACTGGTTTTCCCGCTGCCAATCTTGGTACCTGTAATGGATCGGAGTATCGACTTAAGAATTTACGAAACCTCTGTTGTAAATGGTTGCAAACTCCTTTTCAAGTTAAGAGCTTACCTCATTCCTTGCTTGGAAAGAGTTCATTCTGTTTTCCTTTGAGACCTAATGCCAAGAAAAGATTGCAACTCAATGATTAGACTTGGGAATTGGAAGAAAACAAATCAAGTGACAGGGAGTTTCACAAGCTGCACCTTTGGTTGAAATAATCTTGTGCGAGATCCATCGTTTGGCTGGAGCTCGGATTTGATGGAGAGCTGTAAGTTAATCAAACCAGGTCAAAAACTAGGAGACTATTTAAATAACTAGAGTGCGTTTTAGAAAGATCATATGTCAGACCATGAGCTGTACCTTGCTGAAAAGGTCTGTCGGTAAATCTGGTTGAACTCTCTTTTCCGAATGAAAACTAAACTCCTGTGTTACATATCCGAAAACAGTTTATGTGTACACATTAGGAAACTCCATTCATAAACATACCAGAAGATCAAGTGCAAAGAATAATTGGTAAGAATACCGTACCAAAGGTACTGTTGTTTCTCGCTTGCTATTTTTGAAAATGCCCATGTCTCCTCTGCTTGAAAGTATCTGTTTAGAAGGAGTGAAAACCTATATTAGGAGTGAAAATTATAATATAAGCGAATGAGACTCAAGAATGGATAGTACCTTCTTGTTCAGAGGACGAGCTTTAAAAACATGACTTCCTTCTGAGACATCATGTTTTGATATATCCATAACGCTTGGTCTGCAAGAAAAAAAATCAACTTTTTAACATTATATTCACGTCAAAGACAAGTTGAAGTCAGAAAATCAAGCAATCCTTCATAATTTTCTCTTTGATTAGTGATTTTTTAAGTCATACCTCTTACTTTCCTTGTTATCACCGTCGAGCATATCAGTTAGAATAGATTTGTCTAACCCCTGTCACAAAGAAATTCTATCACTTTAGAGGCAGCTCTTTGAGAAGGATCAAGTTATTCAGATGAAAGACCTTGGTAAGATCACAGGACACAGGATAAACTAATATAAAGAAATATCGTTGCTACCTTATATGCATGAGACCTTGTTGTTACGGCTGATGAATGTTGCATAGCCCTTTCTGAAGTCTTCAAATGGAATTCCTGATAAGAAATGGCAATATATTTGAGCAAAAGCCTTACACCAGACTATGGTGTGGAAACACTATAGCAGCTGCTGAACGAATTCATTTGTAATGCTTACTTGGAATTCTGGTAGTTTCGGAGTGCTCTTTTTCCGGATGGGCAACGAGGGAGCATCAAATATCTACAGATCACAAACACGAGCTTGAGCTTGGCCACGAAAATGAAATCATTTCCATAACACATTTCTTAAAAGCAGATACAAAGTTACAAACCTTTCGATTAAATGGGCGTGCTTTGAATCTATATACTGCTGTTGGCTCTTGTTCTAACTTCGTATCATTCTTGTGCCTGAAATAATCATTAGCATAATATCCGATGAGATGTGACCTTTCCTGTAACAATTTACTTTCAGCAAACATTTAGCTTCTAACCGTATCCTGTGAGCCCTCTGTGATGTAGCAAAATCAGGCTCCTGTGGGATAGTAATCTTTGTCCTGGCATGTTTTGAGTTTCTATCAAGAGTTGTATCCTGCAAAACCATTTAGCAAATAATTAAATTGAATGATTTGCGTCTCAGTAAGAGCTACCTTTTACCGGAAAGTTTAAGACTCTATATGCAAGCTCGAGAGTATCCAAGTAACAGAAAGCAAACCTTCTTGGGTATCTTGTGGACAAAACTCATTTCCTGCTTTGTATCAGCAACCTGAAACACAAAATAAATGACTTTAATTACCACTAGTTTCAGCACCTAAATTCAGATATACCTAAAGTTAGTATACGTTATTCAACTCGGAGGGACTACCATGACAATCCCCTTATTAGAAAAAACGACAAAAAGTAAACCAACAACAGCTAAACACTCTACCTTACGAAGAAGACCTCCATCAAGCTTCTGTCTTTTAGACGCTTGAACTTCGGTCCCAGATGTCCCACAACTTCCTTTATCATGATTTTGATCCACTTGCATATGGAATTTACTATACCAGCAAAAGAAGCCACGTGTTAGGTGAATAAAATTAAGTTTACAAGAAGAAAAGTACCAAGATTTACATGCTCCAACAGTCACCTGGCATTGTTTTGTTTTGCTAACTGGCTAGCAGTAGGTCTCATCAATGTTGAGCTCCTTGGAGTTGGTCTGATGGTGGACTTAGCTCGGAATATTGGTTTATCAGTGTGTTTGTGATTGCTAACCGTTGGCCCTAATAGAAGTACAGAAAGTGACACCATAAGCAATTAAGAAGACATTTTTAAGAGGGCAACAATTTTGATCAATAAAGTAAATACCAAAGATGGTCAGAAGTATGATGGACCACATTTGAAGATAAATGAAAAATGTAACTGATGATACAAAAATATAAAGAGCCAAAGTGTAATTGAACTACAAGCATGATCATGTTGCTATTATAGCAAAATTATCACCTTTCCACATGGGCTGATTTGGAACTTTCTTCAAATTACTACCTTGTTGGGAGGAAAATATCCCAGAACGCATTACACTTCCTGAAAAAGCAAAAGATAATCTTAGGATATCTAAAACATATCTTGTAGTCTTCTTCAACATTATGCTTCCATTTCTACCTAATCCCACAACAATAATCAAACTGGAAAACTACTTTAGAGATGCAAAGTACATAATCCAGACATCATAAATTCACCTGTCTTATTCAAATCTGTGGCTAAATGATTTGGTTGGTGAAAGATTCCTTTATACTTATCACAAACATCTGCTGCGAGTTCCTCATCCTCTGATCTCGTAGATGCCTCCGTCTTGTCATCATAAACCTCCTCTCTAAGTAACAGTTTTGTTACAAAAGCTGAAACAAACGAAGAATTATCAACAAATTCACCTTGATCCTAACAAATTCACACAATGCTGACTAAAGTGGCTATGATTTAGAGATATCAAGGACAATGGAAAACGTAGGATCCAGAATATAATTGAAATCAAAGCAGAACCATGAGTATAAAAAGCAAATTCCAAAACATAGAAACGGACTTGTACACAAAAATGATCACAATGTGAATTAACTTAGACGTATATTCCCAAACGATTCAGCATTTTAACATATTCCCAATCAAAGAAAGAAGAAGATGTAGAAATTAAGGAATTTAGCTAAAGCCAAGAAGAAACTAACGAAAAGTAGGCAAAAATGAAAACTTGAGGCCAATAGAGTATGATTAAAAACTCACGAGAAGGAGCGTACGACGGAGCAGAATGAAACCAGAACTCAGCGGCTTGAGACTCCGCCGGTAACTCCTCTCGAGTAAAATCGTACCACCTCGCCGCATCAAACTCGTACTCCAGATCGATCTCTCTAACATCAAACACCGTTGGCTCGATTTCCATATCTTCATCCATCTCCATTTTTGCTCTCTCAAACCTCCACAATCTCTTTCTCTTTCCTTGAGGGGAAATGCAACTAAAGCGAAGAAAATCACTGATCGATTCTGGAAAAGCCTGAAGTTTATCAAATGAAATCGACGAGACAAAACCCTAATTTTCTCAGAAGAATCTCTGATTCATTGGGTCTGATGAAGAAGAAGCAGAAGCAGAAGCAGAAGGCAGGAAAGGAAATAAACGGCACAAATTTCGCTGTTTCAGAGATTTTTTGTTTAGCGACAAAATGGAAAATATTTATTTAATATCCGATAACACCAAAACGACACCGTATTCAAAACGTACTCGAAGCACAAAAGCATGGGACGCTCCGGTTTTTGTAACGACTCGAAATTTTGAATTCTAATTAAACCTTTGAAAAGACGATACTACCCTTAATAGTAAGAGAGCGTGAGGGTGTTTTAGTAAATTTAACTGGGAAGTGCCTATTTTTTCCTTCGTGGGTGCTTCGAGGCGCGTCTGGGTCTGCGAGCTTTATTATCTTTCGACGAGACTGAAATTCCGGCGGGATCAATATTTACCCTTTTGGATTGTGTTTATTTACGAAAATGCCACTAACGGTTGTATTTGCTTTCTCTTTTTTTTGACCAATTGTTTTTTTTTTTATAAGAATTGGAGATTGAAACATTTCATAAGAATTCATCTGTGAATAATATTATTGTAGGTGTGTATATGTGCATTGCAATAAGATTATTATCTTGTAACGTAATAGTTTTATTGCATTGCTAGGAGGACGACGATATAGAGGCTTTCTCCACCACAAATGAAAGTTTTTTCTTATTGAAGTAACATTTTCAAAATGATATTATAAGTAATATTTAAACATTTTGAAATCAGTTCATATGAAAATGAGAAGTGGACACACCAGAGCAATGACGTTGACTGTGAATTTAATAGTTTATCCATCATTTTTTTAAGCAAAACTTGACATTTAATACGTTCAATGTGGGTACACAAAGACCCAAATTTGTGTTAAAGAAAAGGACAAATTATAAATTTTTTGGGTTCTTGGGTAAGACAAAATTTCAAAATCTTTATGTATGTTTTTTAGGCATAAGTTTTATTCAAAGGGTTTTTGGGTTTTGTACCAAAGCTACTTTTGGGAGTACAAAGATACATTTATTTGGGGTGGTGTTGGTTGAACCATTTTAGAGGTAGTAAAAGAAATTTTAACTACAAATAGAAAAGGCAATTTTAATACACATACATATGCAATATCTTCTTCCCATTGTATTATTTGGTGTATGTTTTTCATTTAATTGGGCTCACAAGATCCACATGACAATTCTTTCCATAATCATAGATAAGTTTTCTTCTTTCTTCTATCCATCATTTAATATGTTCAAAAGAATCTAAGTTACATTCAAAATACATACGTTACTCTGACAAGCTTTAAATAACATTGTTTTGATTGGACAGACACGAAAAAGTAACATTAGTACAACACAGAGTAAAAAAGAAAGATAAATTATACAAATATTCTTCTCATTCATGTCAATATGTCATACATAAAAATTCACTACAATAATTACAAAAAAAAAAGTAACATTAAATAAAAGTTGTTAGGTTTTTTCCTCTGTTCATACTTGTTAAACCTTTTTTTTACCTTCACAATTCAGGCTGTTAATAAAAGAGATTAAAAGAACCAAGGACAAAAAAACCAAAGCTCTTTCACATCTTGGAACAGACCTGTACTGTGTAAGAAGACAAGAGATGTTTCAGATAAAAGAGCAGAGAGACAAAAGAAGCTCAGAGTTTGTCACGTGGTTTTACAGTTTTACTGCAACAATACTTCCTCCTCTTTCTTCATAGTCTCCAGCTGTCTTTTCGCATACTTTGTGATGAGAATTGTTGTAGCCACTGTTGCTAAAAAGCCGAGAATGTTGAGAATAACCTGTGTTACCGAGAGACCCTGTTCTTCTGCAGAAGATGCTTCTGCTAAAGTCCTTACTAGAATCCCTCTGCAACACAGAAACGAGACATTGACTCATCAGTGACAAGGGCTTCTAGAAGCTAAATGCTAGACACAAGCTAAATCTGTTCTACAATAGTGGAATGTGAGGATTTGCTAAGGATTCTTTTTGAATGTTTTCTGCTGATTAGGTGCAATGATCATTGATGTAAAACAGTACTGGACCTAACAGAATGTTTTGGAATTGAAAAGAAGAAATAGAAACATGACTTACGTATAGATTGCGACAAATACCTCAGGCACCATGCCTAAGAGAGAGCCTGTGATGTAAGGACCATACTTAACACGAGTTGCTACAGAACAGTAGTTATAAAGAATGTAAGGGAATGGAGAAATCCGGATTAAGGTTACTAATCGAAATTGGTGAAGCCAATTCCCTTCACCAGCAGCTCTTAATACGGCTGCTTGGTCAGGATATCTTTCTAGCCATCCCTGTACAATCACAAAAACAGACAAAAACACATTTCAATAACACGACAGTTACACAGTTATATTCACAAATGCAACAACATTGATCAATGACATCATTAGAAGAAACGAAAACAATGTCAAACCTAGTTTTAACCTGACGATTTTAAGTATTGAACCAAGATAACCAAACTTCAGAGACATGAATTGAGCAGCTTCTTATTTTCTCAACCTACCTTAGAACTTTCTAGCATAATTAAAACTTGGATACTATGATTGATTCAAGCGAAAAGGAAGCAGCTTTTGAGGGATGACACATACTTGAATTTTGTGGCAGAAGAGTTGTCCAATAAAGTAAGGTAGCGATACACCAACAGCTGCAGCTGAGATAATTAGTAGAAACCCATAGCCATAACCAAAAGTCATCCCAGCAATCCACATTGATGGTGTAGATGGAAGAAGTATAGTCGGAAATATTGCCACGGACGCAAAGACAAGAAGACCGCACACAGGATGTGTAAAAGTTCTTATCTCCCATTGTATAAGCGGGATAAGCTCCTGCAGAACCAGGCAAGTAGATAATCCCCCTTGTTAGAAATACAGTAAAAGACATTACACACTCAAGCTCTAATGCAATAACTCTTTGATCATATATGAATACTAACAAATACATGAAGCATCAACATCATCAAGATCGTCAAAACCACAAAAAAAAATCCTCAAATCTAGTGAGACTATAAGCATGCAGACTATATACAATGAGATTTCAAAGCTTCATTGCAAAAATGGACTAAAGTAATGAAATTTATCCAATGAAATCTACAATCTAAACCTCTGATAACACAAGAAACACCAATGCAACAACGAATAAAGCTAAAATTGAATCTGATGAAAGTTAAAATCAAACCTTATCCATGATTAATGGACCGATCCATATGTAACCCACAACAGCCAATGTAGCAAGAAAGGCGAATAAAAGAGAAAGCTTGACCCAAAACCAAAACCGCGACGAATCAATCTTTTCTTCTTCTTCTTGCTTCTCCTGTTCTGATTCTTGGTTTTTCGCTAAACCCTCACTCAATTTCACATACGGACCTTTCTCATTGTTGTCGTCGTCTTCGACTCTCACCCGCAGCTCAAGAACCGGCTTTTCATCCTCCGGAGCAGTCATCGAATGCAATTCAGAAACAGAAAGATTCAACACTGAGCAAAACCTAATCCACTGGATTTTTCCGATTAAACGGGAAAATCCAGTGATCGGAAATTCGAAAAAAATGAATGCAAATGAACCAAACAAAAAACAAATTGGTGTGTGTGAAAGGAAGAGAGAAAATTTGTGAGCAATTCGCAGTGAGGAAGTTTTCTCCTCGATTTGTGTCTTTGCTTGTACCGATTTTTTTACCCTAACTAAAGTAATTAACTAATTGCGTCTTTCTCACTACACATTTATTCCAAATATTAGTTTAAAAATGAGAAAATATATAAATAATTAAATAGATGACAAACAAATATATATATATAAATAATTAAATACAGCAGAAAAAAACTTTATTAAACTTTTCGTAATTTGAAATTGACATTATCTTAGCATATTGTAATATAATTTGCATTTAATTTTCTATTTTTACCAAAAAAAATATTCCTTCCATATCCTTTTAAAGCCCAATGGCCCAGTCCGCGAAAGTTAAAACTCTAAACGGGTCGGGTCGGGTCGGGTTTTGTTAGGTTGATGATGCGACAGTTTCTCGGGTCCCAGATTCTCTGAATCTCTCTTCTTCCATCTCCCAGCACTCTCGGAGTTTCGCTACTAGTTTCTTCTGAAAATCCGAAGATCACCAAGTCAAAAGAAGAAAACGATGAGCGTGATCACAACTTCAATAGAGACCCTGCACCTAAAGTCAACACTTCGTCTTCTACCACGAGCTGTTTATCGCAGTCAACGGATTCAAGTTTTCCCGCCCAACACTTTCTCGAGCTTTTCTTTGAGTTCTCCACTTCGAATTGACCCAATCTCTCAAGGTTTGTTCATCTTATTCATCGATCTCAGGCGTTTTTGCTTGTTGGGTACCTGCAAAATTTACACTTTCTTCTCCCTTTTTTCACTCATGGTGTTCTGCAATCTATAGGGATCGGATCGAGGAATTTGTGGCGTAGATATGCATCTGATAATTTCTCTGAGATGGGTTTGGATCCTGGAGCTGATTCATCCAAGGTGTGCAATATAGGATCTTTCCTTTTCTTTATGTATTGGGTTTGAATTTGTTGATTAGTCTTCTCAAATGTGTCATCTTTGAAGTCAAAATGTGATTTTGCACTAATGGAGACTTATAATTATCCAAATTTTGAATCTGAGTAGCTAAAAAATCATCCCTGCATCACAGTTTTGCTACTTTGTTTTTCGTTTGCTGATGATCTCAGTTGTTAAATTTTTTATGTTACTTACAAGAACCAACATGAATACAGTATTGGCTTGCAGGTTATTGAGAAGGCTTCTATAGTGGATACAATGAAGAAAGCTAACTCAATTCTACCTCATGTAGTGTTGGCGAGTACAATATTAGCTCTTATCTATCCTCCTTCTTTCACTTGGTTTACGTCGAGGTTCTTGCCACTGGAACAAGGTCAAATTGATCTAAGACTGAGAATTGTAGACATGAGGTTTTCTAAAAAGCCCTTCTTTACTCTCCTGTTCTTTTAGGTACTTCGTGCCCGCTTTAGGGTTCTTGATGTTCGCTGTTGGTATCAATTCAAACGAGAAAGACTTTCTTGAAGCTTTCAAAAGGCCAAAGGCTATTCTCCTTGGTTATGTTGGACAATATCTCGTAAAGCCACTCCTAGGTTTCATCTTTGGCCTAGCTGCGGTTTCTGTTTTCCAACTCCCAACTCCAATTGGTAAAGCTCTCTATCTCTCTTGCATCATTCAAGACTCTTAACTGATCGCATATTGGCTTATCAATCTCTCAGGTGCTGGAATCATGTTGGTCTCATGTGTTAGTGGAGCTCAGTTGTCAAACTACGCGACATTCCTAACTGATCCAGCATTGGCACCTCTTAGCATCGTCATGACATCTCTATCAACTGCTACTGCAGTTCTTGTCACACCGATGCTATCACTCTTGCTTATTGGGAAGAAACTACCCGTTGATGTGAAAGGAATGATATCTAGCATTCTTCAGGTCGTAATCGCACCTATAGCTGCAGGCTTGCTACTAAACAAGTGAGAGATATAGCTGCTATTAAAAGGAAATATAGAAACACAAGTTGTTTCTCAAAGTTTAAACAATTTTATCTGATTTTTGTTCCTTCTTTTACAGGTTGTTCCCGAAAGTATCCAATGCAATCAGACCGTTTCTCCCAATTCTATCGGTTCTTGACACAGCTTGCTGCGTTGGAGCACCACTCGCATTGAACATAAACTCGGTCATGTCTCCATTTGGAGCCACCATATTGTTACTAGTAACAATGTTTCATCTCTCAGCTTTCCTCGCTGGATACTTCCTTACCGGCTCCGTCTTTAGAAATGCTCCAGACGCTAAAGCCATGCAAAGAACATTATCCTATGAAACTGGTAACTCACTAACTCTTTGCTTTTACAAATTTGGATTTTAGTTAAAGCTTTTAGCATAAGAAATATTTTTGTGAATATATCAGGAATGCAGAGTAGCCTTTTGGCTCTAGCGCTTGCGACTAAGTTCTTTCAAGATCCTCTTGTGGGGATTCCTCCTGCTGTCTCTGTAAGACTCAAAACCGATATCGTTTTGACATTGCATAATCCTTTTTTGATGATTATAGCCTTATAGGGATTTTGTTTTGTTTTGCAGACGGTGGTAATGTCATTGATGGGGTTCACTCTTGTTATGATCTGGTCTAACGAAAAAGAGAAAAACATTTGACAATGTATTTTAATTTCACTCCACATTTTGATTATACAAAAATTGGAACTTCTTCTTGTAATATAATTCAAGACAGTATTTGGAGATTTTAATTCACTAATCACCATTTTCTCTTTGTATTTTTCTGTTCAACGATGGGAAGTAATTAGAAAAACCGAAATGAACCAACCCAAATTTGTTAGTAAACCGAATAGTATTGTTTGTGTGTGCATTGGAAAATAATAAAAGACGGTTCGACGGCAAACCCGGTTTAAATTATATACCAAAACGAAATTGAAATTGAAAAAAAATCTCAGCCATGGCGATTGCTTCAACAGCCACCGTTCTCTTCAGCTGTGCCAAACCCAATTTCCGGCGAGTTCTGTCTCAGAGCCGTTCATCTTCTCCTCTCACCACCTTAAACGAAAGTGGGATCCGGAGCCGCAGCTTAATCCTTGACCCGATTACGCTGTCGGGTCTTATCGGAACCGGTTTGATGGCGGCTACGTTCATCACGGCGGGACCAGATTCTACAGCTATGGCGGCGGTGGATTCTTTTCAGCTAAGCGAACCGGCTAATGCGTTGTCTTTACCAACTTGGGCTGTTCATGTTTCCAGCGTTGTCGAATGGTTCTCTTCTTCTTCCTTTGCTCTATTGATTTGAAATTCCACTTAAAAAACATTGACCTTTGATCTATAGTGACACGATAGAGCATTTGTTGTTGTGGGTTTTTTCGAGTTTTTGATATCTATATGTGCTCAAATCAAATTATAATGAGAGAAGCTTCATCTACATTGTTAAAGATCGAGACTTTACATGTTGATGAAGCTTCTCTCATTGATTTCAAATGCAGTTTGTGCAAACAAATGAGAAAAAATGTAATTTCTTCCTAATTGTGGTGTTGTTTTGTACTAAAGGATTACGGCGATGGCGTTGGTATGGAAATATGGAGAAAGAAAGGGTTATGAGTCTTGGAAAGGTCTCTCATGGGGAATGGTGAGAGCTCTAAGCTGTTTTCCTAGATTCTCAAGATTACATGATTTCATTTTCTGAGCTTTTTTGGTTGTTCTTAATCAGGTACCTTTGCTTGGTGGAGCTCTTTGTGCATGCACATGGCATTTCTTTTACAATGATGAATCTCTTGAGGTCAAGAAAACTCTTGACTCCTACTTAGCTTTAAGTCTGTTTCTCTTTGGTGAACGCTGATGAATCAATTAGGCTAACTGTGATATTGTTTGTTGCTTCTTCACTCCTACTTAATGTTGTAATGTTTGGCTGCATTATTAGGTGTTGGTGGCGCTTCAGGCGGCACTAACTGTATTCGGTAATATTACTTTGTGCATTGCTGCCTTTCGAATCAACAAGTTGTCATCCAAAATTGAAGTCTCTGAAAAACCATGATGGCTTAAGACATCTTTGTGTTAAGAAGTACAAGGAATATCTGTTTTCCCTTTCTACCGACGGGTAAAGCCGACTTTTGCGTGATATGGAACAAGTGATTCGGGATGAGACTGGAGTTCATCATGTTTATGATTCATTTGCTATTTGCGTATTGCAGGAATCTGAGTGTAGCCTTCTTGGAGATTCTTGGTGGTGAGAGGATCTTCGAGAATTGTCAATGTGGTATTAGCGAAACGATCATGGTTTATATTTGTAGAGATTGAACCAAACATGATTGTATGTTCCTGACTCCTGAGTATATTCTTGATGAGTTAGACCAAAGCATAATCTTATGTGAGCATCCTTCTTCTGTAATCTTTGTAGCACTGAACTTTTTTGGGTCTTAGACAGTTAGACTTGGATGATAACTAAGATTCTTTTTCAAGTCAATTAAATTCATTAGTTAGATTTTTTTCCCCCTTAAAAAGCTCAATGAGATTCTATGGCAACGATTTTAACTATATTATACAGTATATTCTTTATAAAAATCGTTTATGGTAAAGATCCATGTGCATTCAACCACATATATTAACCGAAGTTACACAGATTTAGTCTTATCCAGTATGTAGGGTTTACATTAAAATTATAAATTATAATTTACATCTGTCACACATAAAATTGAATCTTTACGTGGGAGTTGGGACAGTACAAGAAAATTATTTCAAAAAAAAAAAATCGAATCTCTTAAAAGTTAAAACTTAAAACTTAAAACTATAGCAAAAATGTGGGGGTGGTTGAGCTATTTCTGGTAAGGATCTCATAAAAGAAAAAGAAAAAAAAATGAACTAAGTACATCATCAGTTTACTATAAATTTTCCGAATGATTTAAAAAAGATACCAAGTTCCACTTATATCTTGACAACTCGTTAATCGTGTTTAGACCAGGCCAAAGCGTGAGGACGAAGGCATATCTTATCCTTTATCTTCCCCAAAAGTCCACCAATAATACCATCTTAATCAATTACTTAAACAACCCCAAAGGCCATTATACATTTAAATTTGTTAATTACCAATTAGTCAGTATTATGGAAAGAATCCTCTGTATCCTTAATCATAATTTTTGTCAGTAAATAAAAAATGGAAGAGTCAGAATTCAGAAAGAAAAGGAAATGTACACGTAAGCCTTGAAAGTACAGTTTTGACCTCATAACTTAGAAATATTACAAAACAGTACACCATTATTATTCCATTTAGCCGCTCAATGATAAATAATCAGCGTCAGATTAGGTTAGCTGAAGAATCGGACGGTTCATAATTACTACGGTGTACGATAAGCCGGTGTAGAAGAACAGAACTAAAAAGTAAAAGGAAACCGTAGCGTGACTCATCCATATAAATACACATGTATGTTCCTCCTTAGTTACGTGTTTGTCTTTTTTTTCTTCTCTTTTCTCGATAACGAAAGATTTCGTTCACCAATTCTTATCGATTAAGAAGAACACATCTTACGAAGATTACTTTTTTAATTTTCTTCCGAAGATCAGAAAAATTTGTATATTAATTCTTTTAAAATTACCAGAAGAAGGATATCTTCGTTCTCAACAGGTAAATTCACCATCTCCTTTGTCTTGTTTATTTGATTGATTGATGATTTATTTGATTTTGGTTTGTATTGTCCGATCTGATTAAAACCGTGTGTGATCTTAGAAAATTCAGATCTGCTTCTAATTGCACTATTTTTTAACGTTTTTGGTTAATTAATAACGAGATTTGTTCTAAACAAAGCTGGAACAAACTCGATCTATGTCGGATTGATTTATTGTCGTTGTTGTTTTTGGGTTATAAACAAATCAAGTCGTACTTGTTATAGATCTATCTTAAAAACCCGACAACCTTAAAAGATGTTCTGACATTTCAGGAATCTTGGTCCGATATTTAGACTAATCTCCTCTCCGGTCTTCTTGTCGTGTCTACAATGGTTAATTACGATTAGGGAAGGTTTGAATTTGATTTTTTTTGCTTGGTTGGTTCTGTTGTTGTTACAGAACAAAAGCAAGAGTGATAATGGGATCGGAACAAAACGATAGCACAAGCTTCACGCAGTCGCAAGCTTCAGAGCCAAAGCTATGTGCTAAAGGATGTGGTTTCTTTGGATCACCGTCGAACATGGATTTGTGTTCGAAATGTTACAGAAGCATTTGTGCAGAGGAAGCTCAAACAGCAGTTGTAAAAGCTGCTGTTGAAAAATCTTTCAAGCCATCTCCTCTTCCTCTTCCTTCTCGTAGTCTCTTCATAGCGGAACCGGCTGTTGTGAAACCCGAACCCGAAAAGGCCATCGTTGTTGTGTCTGCTGAGCCATCTTCCGCTGGAGGAGAAGCGGCGGCGGCGGCGGCGGTTCCTGAGGAGAGCGAGCCATCGAAACCTGCACGAACTAACCGATGTTTGTGTTGTAACAAGAAGGTTGGGATCATGGGTTTTAAGTGCAAATGCGGGAGCACTTTCTGCAGTGATCATCGGTACCCGGAGACTCATGATTGCAGCTTTGATTTCAAAGAAACGGGGCGCGGAGAGATTGCCAAAGCCAACCCTGTGGTTAAGGCTGATAAACTTCAAAGGTTCTGAAATATTGAAGTTTTTTTAAAGTATTTGGTGGTTGTTACTCAATTGTATTTGAATCGATTTGGGATTGTCTGGATGGTTTTAATGGATTGTTTCCAAAGGGAAAGAGGATGAATTTGGTTCCATAATAAAGTGAATCGATGAAGTTTGTTCCTGGTTTTGTTATTGTCTCAATGGTCACCAACATTTGAATTTTTTGCTTCTGCATCGCTGGACAGACCAAACTATAATAGTCTGATCAATTATAGACTAAGAACAAAGAAAAAAAAAGTTCATTACGACTCAAATGCGACACTGCCATGTTTTTGAACTTAATTGGCAATGAGTTTTCAATATAGACATCACAAGCAATATACAGCAAATATTCTTACCGATAAACCTTTCACGAAAGAAGGGATGCGGAGTTAACCATCGCAACGCAGCCATCGACCCATTATTTGCGGAATAGGTACATAGTCATGCAAGCATACTACTGGGAATTTGAGATGAAAGAAATACTCATCTAAATTCCCAATAATATGTTTGCATAATAACATACATTATGTGTTCTCCTTATTTTGATAATGGGAGCATTATGAAATCTTATAAAACTTTTTTAAAATGGTAAATGTAAAAGATTGTTAAGAGGTTTTATTAGAAAAAAAAAAGAAAAAGAAAAAAATCATTTGCCAAGAAAAATTACACAGATACTAGCTCTTAGCAATAAAGATATACATGAAGGAACACTTGGAGTTCTTTCAGCCTTTTATCTTTGGAAAAATCAAAAATCCATGTTTCCTAAGTGAGCTAACTAATTCATACCAGATCAACGATAACACAAATTTCATGTCTTGGTATAACACACCAAATGTTACTTGATATAAACAAATTAGAACTTGGCATATATATTAGAGTTTTATCTTATTTGATGAAAATGATAGCTTGGGCCCATACAGGCCTATAAATATGTTACTTGAAATCTACTTATGGGCCTAGAATTTGGTCTGTAAGCCCACATGTAAGATTGAGGATATATATAACTCGATGCTTACTTTTAATATATTTGATAGATGCTAAGTAATTAATTAATAATAATAATATACAGAGGATAATACAGTATATCAACTTTATACATTTAATAAAAATGTCGAAAACAAATCTGTATATTGAATGTAATTCTTATTTGCTAACAGTTTGATTTTTGTTTTATTTATCATACATACATTATACATAAGATAATTAACTTCATGTGTATAAGCAACACTTTAAAAAATCATGAATTTAACTCATAACAACTGACTCCGCCTTCTCCACCGGAGTTCGACTCCACTAAGTCGCGTTACCCCGCGTAGTAGGGATTGGTTATGGATCGGGCCTTGTTGATCCAAAGATGTAAAAAAAATAAAAAATAAATAAAACCTCATAACAACTAACAATGATGGACTGATGTTTGTATCTTTAAACTTTGTGAGATCCTAACAAATCAATTCGAGGTAATCACTCTTTTGACTCTCATTAATTCATCGATTTAATCTCACCTTTTTTTTTGGGATTAACTATATATATCTGCTTGACCTTATCGCACTCTAAAACCATATACAAAGTTATTAGTTCAATTTCCAATTCAAAACATTTTGATAATGAATGAGTGATCATGTCTTTAATATACTTTTTACAGTTTCCATATGTGATCGTATACGTCGCACGTAGTCACGAAAAGAACATGGTATTCACAAGCAAGCTCACGTGTAAGGCAACAGTTGAACAAGTATATTGTCTCCTTATCCACATATCCATACGTATTATATAACATGTATGAAGACATACACACACAAAACTTGCGTATGTAGAGAGAACATGCACATAAAGCCCCCATACCTCTTTCTTTATTTATCTCGTAAATTGTTAGCCTCTCCCGTTTAAGCCGCCGATATTGCAGCTTTTCTTTTATATATGCATACTCAACACAATTAAAATAAATATATAAATTAAAGAGCGTTACATATGATTTCTGATATATAGTGTTTATGTAGTATCTGTCTTTATTTACATATGTGAGATTTTAAATTGCCATCAGCCATATGTATATATACACTCCAAGCAAACGACATGTGTATATATCCTTCCATTATCATGTAATAACCAATTATTAGGGTCATCATTATCCACATTGACAATTGATTGATATTTGGGTCTCTGTATTAAGGACGAGAAAATGTTTTTACTTATTAGAAGAAAATAATGATTTCATGTCCATAATAACTACCACCACAAGTTCCTTTCTAATTTTGGAAAGTAACTTTTTAGCCACTTCAATAGAAGTACATACATATGATGAACGTTGACATAGATAACAGTAATTAATCATCATAGTGTAAATATACTTAACTTTATGACTAGTAATATATGTGAAAGTCTTATCGAAACCTCAAAGTGGGAAAAATGACTTAAGCATGTCACATAAATTAGTTGTTGTATATCCAAGTGGTTTCATATTTAGTGTGCTACGACATATAACAATTGTCGAAAAAAAACACCTTCAAATGTTGATAAGAAAAACCATACTTAGAGCCAACCACACACAAAAATCAAATGCAAACTAGCAATGAGAATTCATCAAAGAAAAACCAAGACAAAAAGAAAAATGTTACTCAAATCAACATAAAAAGATCTACGAGCTAAAACGAACCAAAATAAAAATTTAAGAAAAAAGAACCTGATTCATTTAATGAACGTTGACCCAAACATAATGAAGCTCGATAGAATCTTGATTCTTGATCATCGTCGTCTAAATCCAAACTCTTATAAATGTCCATAAGCTAACCGCTTTTAATCATAGATATATCCACTAAACTCATGATTCTTCGTTAGCTAGCTAGCTACGATGATGAGTGTGTATATATGAATATATTTGATCAATACGGTGGTCGTCCCGTTGACCAATAAGACTGATCATGTTGCTGCTGCAACTGAACCGAACCAAGAAGATTAGGTGGTAACCCTTGATGACCCGACATTGCTTGTTGCTGATGTTGCAGTTGTTGTCCCATCATCGGCGGCGACTCCAATGATCCTCCTCCTCCTCCTCCGCCGTGAACCGGCGTCTGCATCTCATCTTCCTCTAACGGCAACCTCTCGTACGCCGCATTGCTAAAAGAGGCAGCCATAACAACAACAGGACCAGCACACAACAATGGACCAACCACGCTTCCACCGACTACTTGTCCTTGTCCTCCGGCGAGGTAAACACTCAATCCGGTGGCTGTAGGAGGAGCCGGAGGAGGGAGAAAAGAGCCAGAGAGAGAGAGAATCTCGAACCTTCCGTGAAGACTAACGACCGAGCCAGGAGAAGGATGAGATCCAGGCTGACGTATGGTGACGTTAGTAACGTTTCCAGTACCGCTCATAACGCAAACGCCGCGTTGGCGTCTTCTTGCGAAAGTGGCCACGCTCTCGACTAGATCACATCCGTCCCCGATCTCCATCACGTGGGTTCTAAGCGCGTTTGCGCTGTCTCGTGTGATGATAATTGGTGGTTTTGGTTTGTTCTTGGATCCAGCTGGTCTTCCTCTTGGTCTTCTTGTCATCTGATGATCTCCTCCAGAGCCGCCGCCTCCTTCTCCCGAACCACCGTGTAAATCTATGTCCTTACCTTCACTACCGCTGTTGTTAGCTATGTTGTCTATGTTGTCGCTTGTCTCTTCACGATCCATCTTGATTTGTCGGTTTCCTCCTGATCCTCCTTGTTGATCATCATCGGTTTGGTTTCTTTGTTGCTGGTGATGGTGGAGGAAGAACTCTTGTTGTTGTTGTTGGAGATGTAATTGAAAGTCTCTTGCGTGGAAAGGAGGAGGTAGAGAGCTTTGTGATCCATGAGATTGCACTGGATCCATGATCTATGATTCAATGGTGGAATTGGATCGAAATAGAGGAGTGATCTAAGAACAGATCTTTTTTAGTTTGACCTTTTTTTTTCTTCTTATTTTGTTGTCAAAACTAGCTAGGAGAAGAAAGAGAGTAGTAATGATGAACAACGAAATCCAAGCTGGATCTTCTTCATCTTCGTCTCTTCTTCCTTTTGATTTTGTAGGGTTTCTCTCTCTATACCTAGTTTTGTTGTATAGCTATAGCTTCTGATCTCTTTCTTTGAGTTGGAGGAAGTGAAATTTGGAAAGTGAAAAAGGAGGTTTTGGTGGGGTTTTATTTAAACTAATATTGAGATGTATGTGTGGGTCTAACTTTGGTTTGTGATTGGTAAACTAGGGTTAAGTAAAGAAAGGGACAAGATAAGAAGCCAAGTTATGGGATTATTGTGCATATGAATTTTGGCATTGACTTCCTCCTATGTATGGGCTGTGTTCTGGTCCGGCCCCCTCGCTACCTTAATATTTGGTCACCCGTTAGTAAGTCACTATCTAACCATCAAAAATTGATTGGACAAAATAAATCAAACATGTATTGTTGGCTTGTAAACCTTGTGAACCATCGAGTTATTGAGTCATTAGATCAACAAGAAAAATTAGTAGCTATCTTTAGAGTAAAAATACATTAACACATATGAATTTGAGTCTCGTTGGCTATTATTAACATGACTCATTACAGGTTGTATGGATTCAAACTTTCTAATTATCAGAAAAATAAGCAAAGTTGGTAAAAGCATTTGATCTAAACACACATTTTTCTATAAATAATAAATTATTGCATGGTTGACAAAAATAATAATAGATTTCTGCAATATTAGCTATAGAAATATATTACGATTATCTGATTAGTATACATATTACCAACAAACAAACCTACAACTCGTATTCAATGATAAGTACAAGAAATATCAATCACTCTAGGGTTATATATATGTTGGAACGAATTAAATCGTTTACATATGATTGTTTGTATTGTTAATTTGATAATGAATGTCCTTGTGATGATGAATTTTAGTTTATTCCTTTAAATCTTTAAATTAAATAATCACATCACGTTTATAAGATCTAGCGTTTTGCGTTGAATAGAAGAAACTGGTCTATATATATAAATGTAGCATTTACTTAGTTGATAGTCAAACGATCCATTTGTCAATTAATATTTATCTAGCTACGCTAGATCTAAAGGTGTTTCTTTATAAAAATATATGTTCATAGTTTCGTACACACACATATGTGTATATAGAGAGAGACTAGGCATTGGAGGGAGTGAAAACAAGAAGGCGCGAAGATGTCGCTGACAATTCCAAAACCACGAGAGAGAGAGGAAAAAGAAATGAAGAAGAAGATAAGAGAGGGAGAGGCATCGCATGAACTGTTGGGAGAGATAAACACAAACTCCAATGTGTTAAAGAGATGCTTTTTGTCGGCTCTCCTATGATCTTCACCCCCTCTCTCCACGTGCCCTTCTCCTCACAAAAGATTTCCGATCTATTCCAACCAATAAGAATAAGCAAGGTTCTTTCTACGTAGTGGCATTGTGGTGTAAGATCTAGGGGGCTAGGGGTGTCAATTTGTTATAGTTTCATGTCTCATTCTCATGTGTAAATTCTGCGTATGGACCATTTGGTCATTCGAATTTTGTTATGAAAACCTATCGATTTAGGCGATATAGGTTTAGGCCGATGTTGGGGGTGACTGGATAAGAGTTTTGAAGTAAATGTTGACTTTCATTTGATTCATTTAAAACGGAAAACATGAAAGAATGTGAACGTGTATCATACAATATGAAACCATATGTACGTTCTATTAAAGATAATGACGAACTTATGTATATTTGTGCTTGATTATTCATTTTCTACCTACAAAAAGTATTTTCAAAGAAGTGTTTATAGAGGATTTGCTTTGCATTGTCCAATAATTAGTTGGTTAGTTAATGATTATTGATCCATTACCAAAATCAATAAAATTATTGGGAAATGAGGTCACCCGACTTACTATTTTATCTTAAATACGAAAGGCATGAAACTTATCAAAACCAAAGTATGAGTTCACGAGCTCTTAAAAAGAGAAAAGGACAGCTTGCTTTCAATCCCGAATTCTACGGATAATTAGTTGATTGGCTGATTTTAATTATTGGGTTTCATTACTTAATAATGTAAGTAATCGAGGCATGGATATTGATAAACATTTTGACTTTATACGCTATATAGATGCTTTCATAGATGCTTTAATAGTATTGTATGTTTTGCTACCAGTACCATTATCCAATTCTTGAAGAGGGCATAAAATTATTTTCATTTTACATTTTGACCACTTTTTATTACTTGGTTTTCAAAAACACCAATAAAAATCAAAATGTTTTTAAAATACCATAAACTTTTATTATATGAATTATTTTATTATTAAAGGAATTGCTTCAATTGGTGTACCTAACTAACAACGAAAACTTATGGTGTTTTATATAATAAAATTTTATGGTATGTTCTGAAGTCAACAGTTCAGAAATAATTAGGTTTAAAAAAAAAAAAAAACTCAGTTGTCTTTGGGTCAATTATTTTAGAATTATGATTTACATATTGTAATTAATTAAAAAAATTAAGTTAAAGTTGGTAAATTAAGCTAATTAACAAAATCTAAATGTAAGTCCCACGTGGAAGACACCTAATTTGCGTCAAACCTTGTCGTGCTTCTGCTTTTCTCACGAACCCAATCAATGGTCCCCTCCCCACCATATATATGTAAATAAATATGTATATAAATATTGAAATGAATTTCCTAACTCTATATCAAGTGAAGGTTAAATGATTTATATGTAAACTAATCTATAAGCCGTGTAAATAAATCAGCTACCTTATATTGTCAAAAAGTAGGAATATGGTTCTTTTCATTAAAAAAAAAAAAAACTGTGAATCGAGATAGAAAGAGAGGAGTTGAAGACTAATGTCAAACTTGGAGGGAGTCATGTGGGTTAAATAAATGATTAAGTGGGTGCTTTAAAGGCCATTAAGACGGCATAATTGGAGACAAATTAAGCTAACGACAAACTAAAGATTAAAGAGTCTTCACATGATTTAAGGGTTCTTTCCATTAGGAATCTCATTAAGTCATTATTACACACACAGTCAATGATATAATCACACTCAGTTTAGAAACATGGTTTCACCACTAAAAATAAAAATATGTGACTGTGATCTTAGATATGATTGGATACGACTCATCCAAACATGGGAATATCATATAGTGAATGTATTAAAGTAATAGTCTTAGAAAAAGTGATCAAACATATTTATCAACAAAACAGTGATTAGTTTAGGCTGTATATACGAAAATGTTTGTTTTGAGGAAATTATTTCTAGAGGTGTTTAATCTAGATTTTGGTTTGGAGCTTTTG
Source organism: Arabidopsis thaliana x Arabidopsis arenosa (assembly GCA_019202795.1). Classification (NCBI taxonomy): domain Eukaryota; kingdom Viridiplantae; phylum Streptophyta; class Magnoliopsida; order Brassicales; family Brassicaceae; genus Arabidopsis; species Arabidopsis thaliana x Arabidopsis arenosa. Next base: position 7,595,524 of record CM032924.1, read on the forward strand.
ATCTTTTTGGTTTAGGAATGATAGTACAAAAACCAGAATAGTTTTTGTACTATTTTGGTTTGGGTTCAGTTTTTAATACCTAACAGTATTCAGTATATCATTAATCTCTAAATAGTTTTCCCTTTTTTGGGTTTTTTTATTGTTCAGCTTGGATTTAATCTTGTTTTTAGGATATAGGAAAAAACAATCATTATAACTAAATGTTGAACATTGTCTGAAATGGAATCTTGCATTATACTGTAAACAATAATGGGCTTCTGAAATTAAAACAATAAAAACTTATTGGTATATTCAATAATTATAAGTTAATCGTCCAACTTTGCAGGAGCTCGTCAAGGGTCAAATTTCAATTAAAAATATATTGAACGCTAATCTCTCTTTTGCTATTGGCTTACCAGAATATTTCCGAACAGCTTGTCTTTGTTCTGCCAAACAGCAATTTTTTTAGTTAATTATCTCTTCTATTACTATATAATACTTAACCGCAAGATAAACTAAAATATACGAACACATGAGTTTTTCTAATCAGGTTTTGATTTCCCAGCCAGATATGGCAGTTGTCCGAAGTTATATGTAATATATTATTCCTTCTCTATGGCTGGAGAAAAACTAAACCTAATTTAATTTACGGTATTTCAACAAAAGATTCCTTTTAAGTTTTGGAAATGTTGAATATAAGAACATTATAACAGTGTGGTTCTCGCAGCAGAGATGACAAACAAATGTTCTAGCATTGAAGAGTTCATCAAATTAATTAGTTTAGGGATCATTTAGTAATAAATATCGAGAATACATAATTTTCACACAAGTTTTTGTGGATTACTCTGGATTGTGACGTGAGATTTGGTTATATATTGCCAATAATGTCGTATAAAGATGCAAAATTCCAACTTTCGTAAAATCTATCGCAAACAACAGTTTACATTACTTGCCGCAGAAAAAAGTTTGCATTAATTAATGTTTTAGTCATACTTTAATTAACTTTCTCGTGTTTGAATTATTCAGATGACAGCATTGACTAGGTATCCTTAACCCCAACGAAAAAACATTGACATGGATTATCTAATTTTCTTTGGTCAAAGTTTTTTTTCTTAGAATTTTAACGTCCTTTAAATAAAAAGAAAACTAGTCAACAAAACATGTAAATCAATAGTGTAGTAGTAAATCAACAGTACTTTGTGAAAAAAAAAAATATATATCATCAGTACTTGTGACTTTTTTAGTAATATACATGTTTGTTTCCTAATCTTTAATGGAAATGGGCCCTTGTTGCCCCAATGGGTTTTTGGACCCGAATAAGTTTCTCAAAATGTTGAATTAATTAGTTGAAAACTAACGGTATGGGCTATAAACGTTTCTTATCAACCTTACTTATCAAGGGGGTGTTATTGGTTTGTGATTTAGATAGAGTTTTAGTGATTTCAAATGTTATGTAGAATCTGTTGTTATTCAATCAAGATTTTTTAAAAATCTGTTAAAGTTTGGTGTTATTAGTTTAAGATTTGTAAAAAGTAATCTAAAATCTTCATAAATCTGAGTTATTGGATTCATACTTTTATAAAGTCAATAAAAGTTTTGTGTTATTCAATTAAAACAAAAGAATCTATGATTGTTAATGAATTCAATTATTATGTTATTGGTTTATGACTCTCTACACTTTTCTTCACAAAATAAAATCATGAAAAGTATCATCAAAATAGAGAGATTGTTTGATAAACTTTACAAGATTCTGAAAAACTAATCAACAAGATTATAGAAAACTCTCTAACAATAGTTTAAAATCGTTCATTTGTTTACTTTCTATTATTTTATTAAAGTCATCAAGATTCTTGGTAAATTAGGAACCAATAACACCCCCTTAGTAAAATGTATATGTAAAGAACAAAATGATTCGATGTAAGAGTATATGTTGAATGCTAAATTCCTAGTATCAGATTCCATTTATCACATACTTTTCATTCTTTAATTTAGTCATGGTATCATTAGCTATTTAAATTTGATAAAAGAATATGATGATTTCTGTTAAATAAAAGATTATAGCTAAAGTGATTCGCATTAAAAGGAAGCAGCACTTTATAAGTTAAAATTAGCCGTCTGGGTCGAATATGGCTCGGGTATAGGGTGGAGTACAAAATTATTTATCTGAGTAACTTCAATTGTGAAAATATATTTTTTTCTTTTGAAATTATCCAATTTATTCGAAATATTCAATCGTGTAGATGATACTAAGCCGAATTGGTGAGAACTAATTAGATGGTGAATTAGATGTTCGGACCAACTATTATCGGTTCCAATTCTCAAAATGGACAAACCTCATTTTTACGGTTTAATCCAACCATCACTTTTATCCTTAACTCCAGAAATAGTGAAAAATCTTTATCATCCATGAAAATTTACCAATCGTACCTTTTATTTTTGTCCTTGGGTCCTCTTAGAGAAAACCTTTTTTTAAGAAAGCAACAAAATAAAAGTTGAAATATCCAATCATCCTATAAAAAGTTGGTATTTTATATTCATAATATTTTCATTAGAAAATGATGTCTTATGCAATTATTTGTTGCTTTTTGGAAAGAAAAAAATAGAAAGCCAAGGTCACATTACTTCTTCAAACACATTTTCTCTTTTGTCTTTTTTTTTTTTATCTCTCTCTTGTCTTTGTTAATCACTTAATTGTGTGTTGAACTATTTCTCAGTTTTGTAGGATATTTAATTCAAATTTTTATTAGATTCTATTTCTATCAATTTCTATCAGTATTAGTGAGAAGAAATCTGATTATACGCAAGATTTGTTTTCCACCATTGTTTTCTTTTTTTTTTTACAGAAAGACTATATAACTTTGTGTACAAAGAAATGACATAAGTGAAATCCTAAATATGATGGGAGTGGAAAGATTATTGAATGCATTAACATACTTCCCCATTTCTCTTTTATAATTTTTGTAGGATTTTCAAAAATTTCACGTTATACTTATATATATTAAAGGAAAGATTATCTTTCTTAGAAAATTTAATAAAACTTTTAGACAAAAGGAAAAAAGAAGAAGAAGAAGTGATTAAAGTCCCATTGAGGTGTTTGAAAACCATTTAGACCATCTCCAATGCCCAACTCTATTTTTTCCTTTATTTTAGAGTTGACTCTATTTTAGAGGCATTTTGCTCCAATGTATGTCTCTAAAATAGAGTTTTCTCTAAAATAGAGTAAAATATAGAGTAGTCTTCTTTTTTACTCTATATATAGAGTAATCTCTACATTTTTTCTCTATTTTAGAGCTAACTCTATTTTAAAGACATACAATAGAGCAAAATCAACTATATTTCCTCTAAAATAGAGGAAAAAATGAAGTTGGGCATTGGAGATGCTCTTAGACTTGTTATCGAAGAATGGCAACCACACACACAACTATGACTACATTAGCTATTATAATGAATGATGTTAAACTTTTCTTACATGAAAGTTTATCGTTTGCTTCCCCCTATTTCATTCCTCAACCAAATATCCAATGTTTTACACGAAAGCATTGGATATGGATTATTAATTTATTATTAATTTGCACATTTTGAAATAAACAAAATGTATTATTATAAAGTGGGAAATGGGAATGATATGGATTCATCATCACCAATGCACTTAAGAAACCCACCAACTTGTGCAACCTCTGCTCCTATTGGCCGTTACAAAAGCTTCCTCGAGAAAATCGATTCAACATAATTTAGATTACTATAAGCACATCACTCTCTCACGCAACTCATGCTTTTAATCTACCAATTTATAAATTACTCCACGCAAACAACAAAACCATTGTCCACTTCCAATTTTTTTGTCATCTTCATCAACAAACAAATAACTATCTCTGCAAAGTTGTCTGAAACCTCTTAAAAGTTCTTTCCTTTGTTCCAAATTATTCATTTTTTCTACTAACAACAATGTCAGAAACATCAAAGTCAGAGTCTTTAGATCCAGAAGTCTCTGTTTCTGAAGGGTTGTGTTCAAAGACCTTGATGCAGAGCATTGTTCATGAGCTGAAGCTGCAAATGAGAATTGGTTTGCCATTGGTGGTTATGAACTTGTTGTGGTTCGGTAAGATGACCACCACATCTGTGTTTCTTGGCCGTCAAGGTACGCTTAACCTAGCCGGAGGTTCATTAGGGTTTTCCTTTGCAAACGTTACTGGCTTAGCTGTTTTATATGGTATTTCTGCTGCAATGGAGCCTATTTGTGGCCAAGCTTTTGGAGCCAAGAACTTTAAGCTTCTCCACAAAACCCTTTTTATGGCAGTGCTCTTGCTACTCTTGATTTCGGTACCGATTTCTTTCTTGTGGCTCAATGTTCACAAGATACTTATTTGTTTTGGTCAAAGAAAAGATATCTCTTTCATAGCCAAGAGATATCTTCTCTACCTTCTTCCAGAGTTGCCAATCCTCTCTTTGCTTTGTCCACTTAAGGCTTATTTAAGCTCACAAGGTGTTACTCTCCCCATCATGTTCACAACAGCTGCAGCCACTTCTCTTCATATCCCCATCAACATAATCCTCTCTAAAGCAAAAGGAGTGGAAGGAGTTGCAATGGCGGTTTGGATAACCGATTTTATTGTTGTGATTCTTCTAACCGGGTATGTGATAGTCGCAGAGCGATTGAAAGAGAACAAATGGAAAGAAGGTGGCTGGTTAGACCAAAGTGCTCAAGATTGGCTCACACTGATCAAGCTTAGTGGACCATGTTGTCTCACCGTGTGCCTTGAGTGGTGGTGCTACGAGATCTTGGTCCTTTTAACCGGGAGGTTACCAAACCCGGTGCAAGCTGTATCAATCTTGATAATAGTTTTCAACTTCGACTACTTGCTTTACGCGGTGATGCTCTCTTTAGGCACGTGTGTGGCAACAAGAGTGTCCAATGAGCTCGGCGCAAATAATCCCAAGGGAGCTTATAGAGCAGCTTATACTACACTCATTGTGGGTGTTATTTCAGGATGCATTGGAGCGTTAGTGATGATAACATTTAGAGGTGTTTGGGGGTCTTTGTATACTCACCATGACCAAATCATCTTAAACGGTGAGAAGAAGATGATGCTGATAATGGCGGTTATCGAAGTTGTAAACTTCCCATTAGTGGTTTGTGGAGAGATAGTCCGCGGAACAGCAAAACCGTCGCTTGGAATGTATGCAAATCTTACTGGATTCTATCTATTGGCTTTGCCTTTGGGGGCAACTTTGGCGTTCAAGGCTAAACAAGGGCTTGAAGGGTTCTTGATCGGGTTATTGGTTGGTATCTCTGTCTGTCTCTCGATATTGCTCATCTTTATTGCGAGGATAGATTGGGAGAAAGAAGCTGGGAAAGCACAGATTCTGACATGTAAAACAGAGGAAGAACAAACTTCACAAGGTTCAGGACAAGATAGATAAGCTCAAGGACACTCAGAGAAGTATCTTCTTGGTAGATACTAGAGATGTAGTCAAATTTTCCTTGTGAGAGTATTAATCTTCTTGCTGCAACTGTTACAATATATGAATTGAGGATTTCAAACTTTGTATTATTGTATATATATATGAGCTGTACCTTGTCGGATTATTAATCATCTTGATGCAATAGTCTAATTACTAGACTGAATTTACTCCTTTAACACTCTCACAAATCAAAATTGCTTTCCCAAATAAACAAATAAAAACTCTCTTTTACAGCTAAAATCTGTGGATATTTTAAAAAAATTCTGCATGATTTTGTAGAGCATACATGAAAATGCTGAGTGATTGTTTTTTGTGCCTAACAGAAAGTTGAATTTGCACAAAGAACAAGAGGGTAGAAGAACAATGAAATGGTATCGCTCTACAAGAAATTGATATTTGGAGAGGCCCATTATTTTACATGTAAGTTAGAAGACCTAACCGGGCCTTATCGAATGAACTTTAATTTTTCTTTTCCCCTTTTGTCCCAAAAAATTCATCAAACCTTTTGATTAATCTGTGAAAAGAGAATTTCATATTTAAGTATACGTAGCTTCCACACCTATGATCTATGGATATATTAGCTAAAGAAGTTTTTCAATCTCCTACATTTTATGTATTTTACTTTTATACTCTTCGTTCTATTGTACAAATCATGTGGGTTAGAGAGTCGTATTACTTCTGCAAGTATTTTCAAATAAAGAATGATATGTATATGCCAAACGAAAATAAATAGTTAACCAATACAGCAAAATTATTGGAGTACAACCATTTGGTTCTTGGTGTTTTGGTAGACAAAGAACCTAAAGACATTGATTGTGTCTTGTGAGTGCCATGTGAATCGGAAACACATCCGAGGAGAAGTGTGGGGCACTCAAATCTCAACTTAGGCCTTAGGTTAAAGCTTAACTTTAATTAAGTTTGGTTTTGTATTTAATTTTTATTGGCGAAATTACTTGGTCTTAAATTTACGACCACGTTTATCGTTTTATGGATCGATGTATAGACACACACTCGGGTTGTTTGGAGTTATTTAATTTTTTTGTCAACGTTTATTAATTATTTATAGCGTTGAGTTTTTGTTAAAACTGGCATGCACTATATATATACCATTATTATGCGATATGTCAAAAGCCGGTTTTGAATTTAGACTATTTCTTGTGATGAACATTACTGAATTTAGGTCGTCGCATTATATACTAATTTTTGGAATCTATCGCATTGTTTGGAGGCCGATTCTCTATAATTCTGATTGTTTCAAATTTCGTGGCTAAGTTGTTTAGGAGAATTTGTATAATCCGTGTGTAGACTTGTATATTTTGTCTGCTATAATTGTTTTTTCCTATAGTGGAAATTAAACTTTTGCTTATAGAAAATTTTAAAAATAATTTTTATACATAAAGTTATTATATATATATATGTGTGTGTATACATATAACAAAATATAAACAGTATATGCAAACATTCTAGTTATTCATGAGGAAATGAGATAGACTAATAAATTTTGGTATATGGGGAGAGGAGCATGAAGTGGTTTAACATCCCATGTGATGCATCATGCATGAGCTTGTGATGATGTTCCTTCTGTGCTTAACACATATTTATTTCTCTTCCATTATTATTTAGTAAACATATTGTCACGTAATTAAAAAAAAAAAGGAGAAAAAATAGCATGAAAAAATGACATTATTATTAAACGGATTTTTTTTTTGGATTTTCTTTAACATAGAGAATCGGAGAAGAATTTTACTTTATTTTTTGATAAAATAGCAGACAATTCAATAACATTACATAACTCACCATCTTTATTTTATAAATAAATGGTCGATAAAAAAATCACGTCATACTTTACTAATATGTTCATCATCAATCAAAAACGTGAATAAGAGAATGTCGTTAATTATCTGGAGCTTCCCTACACGATTGGGAAATCTTAAGAATAAGTGATAACTTTTCATAAAAAATGAACTATTTACAAAAGTGAAAACTATAGAAAATCTATAAATTGACAATTGAAGGTAGTAGTTGCACCTATCTAAAATTTTTGAACAGTATAAAATATTTTGAATATAAAAACACAACAACTATACTCCTAAATTTGGTATATAATCGTGATCAGGCAGTTAGTTGTCGCTGTAATCATCGAATTGTAAGGTTCATTTTCAAATCATAAAAATTCATCTTGTCTGAAGAACACTTTTTACATATTCTATTTTAAAAATTTAAATGTTGGCTACAGCTGTAAATACGTATTATAATGATAAAAGTGATTAGAAGATGTCACTATCTTATAAATCTGTGAGTCAAATATTAAGAAAAGTGAATTATAAGAAATTGGCCGGTTCAAATGTCTGAACTTACAAGCCAAATAATAGTCCCACGCCACACTCTTCTCTTTGAAATGTCTTTGACAATTACTATTTTTTAATTCCTACTCTTCTTAATTCCGACTTACATTCTAAATAAATTATCTCACTCATTAGTATCAGATGTGAATGGAAATTTATATAAAATTAAACAAGAGCATATTATTTTAATTTTTATGACTGTAATTCTGACAAGTTAGAAGTGAGAACTGTTGCATGCAGTGACCACATGTTCTATCTTTGACCAAATCCTAAATCCTCTCTATCTGTTCTCTGATAATTTTAAGATTTTCTAAAAGAATCTAACTCGACCGAGATCAACGGCTCAGATCTGACACTATAAATATCAAGATCCACATAAACTAAGTGCGTTCCCACTTTCGTGGTTTCACCACTTACTGCGACGATTGCGGAATTTTTATCCTATAAAAATTAAAGTTAAAAGTGAGTTTTTACATCGACGAAAAAAAAAATTGATTACCTGCCAAACAAATGGATCCAAGAACAAGTATCTGTATTAATTCTTCTAATTGTACATCCATTTATACAATAGTTAAACTTTAAACCTAAAGCTATGCATACAATATCATATTTTCTTGTGACAACAATAATCATACGCTAAAATCCATGTCCGATCCCGGATTCAAGTATAGATAAACGCATTATTATGTATAAGAAAATATAAAAATAGGCGTGACTCCATAAAAAGACGAAAACACATCGGTGCTACAAGCACTCAAGAAGACACGAATCATGTCTTTCCTTTTAAATAAGTCTCGAACCTTCACTATATTTTCACATGACACTTTCAAACTTATTTCTAAGAGTTTTTTTGCTTTATTGCCGTTACTTACTCATTATATAAATAGTGACAAGAATTTAATGTTCTAACAGAACGACGGTTACGAATTATCATTTATGTGAATCGACGGTGAATATTTATGAAATATGTTTGTGTATCTTATGTAAAATTAAATAAATAAACGAGCTACACCGACCAAAGTCGCTCACATGTCGAATGGTACACGTAGGACCAACTTCTTCGACGCGCCTTCAACTACTTTTAAAGGTCGTTTCTTCTTGAACACTTGATTTTTTCCAGCAGTTTTCTTCATTTTCATTTTTTTTTTTTTTTTTTTTTTTTTTTTTTTTTTTTTTTTCTTCAACGCGTTTTTTTTTTTCTTCTTCAACGCGTTTTTTTTTTTTCATATTACCCAAGACTTTTATTTTCTCTTCTAGTTTTCGCAATTCCATTTGTTTTTATAAAAATATTAAATAAATCACAAAGTTATGCTAAAAATTCAAAATATGTTGTACAAATGACATAAATTTTATATCTCCCCTATAGATTTCATATATTTAACTTATTTAACAAGTGAAGTTGATAATTGAAATGCTACTGAAATGTTTTTATCGAAACAACAAACATGTGAAGGTGAAAAAAAGAGGAAGAACATTCTTACATGTGAAATCAAATGTTTTATAACCTAAAAATATCTGAGTGTGAACGTGAAAAATTTGGCGGGAAGACAACCGACATTCCGCGGGAACCGGAGTTATCAACGGCTGTGTTTGTTTGTTACTACGCAAATTCCGTATACTAACGGCGTTAATTGTTTTTAACTCTAAACGTCGTTAAATTTACCGTTGACAAACCGCGCATAAAAATCTTACAACTCTCACATGTGATATGCCACGTAGGATTCCCGACCAAAGTGTTGTTCCCTTTGCTTTGTTGTATTGTACGGCCAAACTCAATTGTTTTTTTTTTTTTTTCTTCTAATTTTTTTGTGAAAATGAAAAAAAGGGAAGGTGGGTAAGAATCGAGGAGACAAGAACGGAAAGTCTATGAAGAAAGATTTGTTTTTGAAAATTCGAATGGTTTAGATTTTTCTTTCTATGGGAGGAGCCCAGAGTTTTCCAAAGCAGGAACAGGTCAGCGTCTGTTTTTTTATTTATTTTTTCCCTAACGCCTACTTGATATTTTAATTAGAAAATACTATTTATATATTTATTATATTACCATTTATTTCTTATCCTATTAAATTCTTCTATAGACAGACTTGGAAGTAACTCTGCCCCTGGAGAGAAAAGAGAGAGAGAAAGAAAGAAGCTCTGTAGAAAGCACATGAATTGTTCTGGTTTTATGAACATCTGAAGAAGAAAAAGAAGAAGAAAGATTAAAATAAAGGGTGTTTCTGAGTTTTAAGGAATATTGTTTGAAACAAAGAAGCAAGAAGAAGAAGAATTGAAGAATAAAAGATGGAGTTATCTGATTGCTCTAATGAATATGAGAAGCTCGTTGTACGGATGAACATGCCCAGGTATTTATTCTCTTTTATCTTAGAAAAAAATGATATGGAAGATTATCATCTTCTATGAAGAAAACACAAGATCTTGTTCCCAACCATCAACCTTTTTTTTTCCCTTGTACTCGTCAAAACATCTTTTTTTTTTTTTCAAAACATGATTTCTCTTCAAAGAAATTTCTAATTCCTTTTTATCTATGTTCGTTCTATATTTAATATAATTTTCACGAGTTTGAATTAATTGTAATTATGTTTTGGGGTGTTTGCTAAAACAATTAAGGTTTTAAAGAATTTTCTGGAATTAGAAATAAAATCTCCAATTTGTATGGAAGGCATCGTCATATCCTGGCTTTACCGTCATCTAATAGTATAATAAACAGTAATAATCACAAGTCAATTTTAATTGACAATTTCAATAGATTTTTTTTTCCCAATTTATTTGGTTGTTTGATTCATATACACAAGAGTGAGTTTAAAAGGGTCACTGTCTATTTGGTCACTTGCAGGGTCGTAATTGACAATGGAGTTTGCCCTAATTCAACTGTCGTCAAGGTTTTTACCCTCACGCAACCTTCCTCTGTTTCTTCGTCTTTTCTCTCTTCTTTTTATTTTGAAAATGATTTTTATTAACTTTTTCTTGTTTTTTTCTTTAAAGATTGATAGCGCAAGAAGCCCAGGGATATTACTTGAATCTGTACAACTTCTCACTGATATGAATCTCTGGATCAAAAAAGCTTACATTTCCTCTGATGGAAAATGGAACATGGATGGTAATTAATTAATTATCCCTAATCTTACGCTAATTATACTAATTAAGGAATTTAGTAATAATTAATTTAATTGTTTGATTTTCGCTTATTTCAGTTTTTCATGTGAGCGATCTTAACGGAAACAAATTAACCGACGAGAACCTAATCCGTTACATTGAAAAGGTAAATTAATTAATCTTTAATTACACAATTAATTTTGTAATGTTATCGGAAAATTAAAAGACTATTTTTTGGAAATTTTTACAGTCGATTGAGACGTCTCATTACTGTAAAACCGAAGGTTACACCGGGTTAACCGCTCTAGAGTTAACCGGAACAGACAGAGTCGGTTTACTCTCAGAGGTTTTCGCGGTTTTAGCTGATCTTGAATGTGATGTTGTTGAGGCTAAGGCATGGACGCATAACGGTAGAATTGCGTCTATGATTTATGTTAAAGACGGTAACTCCGGGACTCCGATCGACGGAGATTCCGACCGGGTCCAACGAGTAGAAGGGCAACTACGTAATCTACTCAAAGCCGATGATGGTTACCAAAACGACACGAGAACATGTGTTTCTTATGGTGGCAATACTCATATGGAGAGAAGGTTGCATCAGAGGATGTTTATGGACCGTGACTATGAGAAGAAGTTTGATATCGAGAAATCTCCGATTGTTTCGGTTCAAAATCTTTCGAAACGTGGTTACTCTGTTGTGAATTTGCAGTGCAAAGATCGATTGAAGCTTTTGTTTGACGTTGTTTGCACATTGACGGATATGGCTTACATTGTGTTCCACGCCGCGATTCGAACGGTTGGAGAAACTGCGTTTTTGGAATTCTATGTTAGACATAGTGATGGACATCCGGTTAGTTCGGAACCGGAGAGACAACGTTTGATCCAATGTTTACAAGCCGCAATTGAAAGAAGAACGGTTAAGGTATGTAACTATGATGAATAACTCTCATTTTGTTAACCGATTGGTTTAGTAGCTTACTTACAAGTTATAACTCTTATGCAGGGTGTGAGATTGGAGTTATGCACGGCGGATAGACCGGGATTGTTAGCGGAAGTAACACGAGTGTTGAGGGAGAACGGCTTAAACATTGCTAGAGCCGAGATATCGACTAAAGACGGTATAGCGAGGAATGTGTTCTATGTGACTGATGCAAATGGTAACTTAATAGATCCGGAGATAATCCAATCGATTAGGGAGAAGATTGGTATCGATGATCTAAGTGTTAAAGAACCGTTCCCGATTAGTTGCCGAGAAGCGGTTGAGAAGGAACAACATCAAGAAGCGCAAGATCACCAAGGACGCTATGGAGGAGGGACAGTCTTGGTGTCACTTGGGAGTCTAGTGATGAGAAATCTATACCATTTGGGTTTGATCAAATCATATTTTTAACCGGGTTAACTAACCGGTCCATGTAGACCAATTCAATCGTGTTTGTCAACAACCCACGCGGTTGAATTGGTGTATCTGGAGCAGATAGTGAACCGGTAATGGATTTGGTTTGGGGGAAAATTTAATTAATGTATATAAAATGTGGAAAGTTAGTTAAGAATTTGGTGGTCGGTCTTCATGTTGGACCAATAGGTAGTACCGTAGTAGAAGGATGTTAGGTAAAATCTTGGTAACATTTATTTTTTTATCTGTACATATTTATGATATAACCTATGGTTGTTAGAAGATTACTTTTGTCAATAGTAGTAAATCAGTGTGTTATGTAAATTATGGGGTTAGTGTTACGCAAAGGAGACAAGCGGGTCCTACTTGTGTGAATCTTATTGATTCGTTTTTGTTTTATATAATCTTTTATCTAAGCATGCTTATAAAAAGACAATTAAATTTCTTCAAGATGAAGATAAAGCTTTACATGTGATGTGACCGATAAACAAAGGATTAAGAATTATGGTTAAAAGGAGAATAAATAAAGTTTACACAAAACTATTGGCCATGAACATGTCGTCTCTATGACGTAAAACCTACGTATTATTATGACATCTATGATGATGAGTCTTCTACGTATGGCCAAAAATAACTAACAAAAATTTCTTAAGATATAAGTTGATGTTATGTGTATCGTCCAATAGTCATGCATGTATGAAAATGAATCATGTCGGATTATATTTTTTTATAATTGTTCGTATTAATAGTATTATTTCTTAGAAATGAAGGCAGTAACAGTAAGTATTATTGTTGAAAACTGAATGAAGTCAAACAAACATTTGAAACTGGCAAAAATCGTACCTGTACTTGTATGTTGTGTACAGTTCTTTATGAACTAATTTAGAAAAACAATCCAATAAGAAGTTAAGAGAATCTAACTTTACTGTTGCCTTTAAAACCAAAGTTGCAAACAGCGAAGTATTATTGACCAATAAAAGCGAAACACGTGACTTCTGAATCTGAATTTTGCACCAACCCGGTTCTCTCTTACATGGTGCCATATACCCGCCGGTTAAAGTTGGGTTCGCAACTTCGCATTATATATAATTTTATATATATATATATATATACTCATGAAAGTAAATTAATAGTGTAAGTGGACTTTCATATAAGGGTTATGAGGCCCAAAACTAATAATATTTGGGCCCTTTCCATTAACTCATGGTCTTATATTTAAGAAACAAAATCTTATCAACTAGCAATTCTTGCATGTTGCACAATTACATAATCACATTTTATCTACCGAACTCGTGAGTTATGTTCAAGTTGTAACTCTTTGACATAATATTATGATCACTTTGAAAGATGTGCACATTATAACATGGTATTCAGAGTTTGAGATGAGTTTAATGTTTATATTTAGATTCTATTTTTTTAGTTCAAGATTTAGTTTTTTTTTTTGCTAAAGGAGTTCAAGATTTTTTTTTTTGTTAATCGACACAATTTGCTGGTGTAGATTGTAAAAAGGAATACTGTGACTTTCTTAACTAACATAAAACTTTGGAGGAAATGCAAACCGTTCTTTTTTGTTGGTTAGCTTAGAAGTGAAATTACTTACTTAGAAGCCAATATTTACATTAGTTGTGTCGTCTAGTATTTTACGTTACTTTTTTGCAAAAATCATTTTCTATATATTCCAAAACAACAATGATATAAAAACACCGCAAAAGAATGACAAAAAAAAAACAAGTCTTATCTACAGGCCACCTTTTTCTTTAAAAAACAGAAAAACCTAAAAATATAATTTAAAACAAAGAAATTAGTATCACCCACTTTCCGTTTTTTTTCTTCTACTTACTATTTATTATTTATTCTCTCTTTTAATTTATTAATTTTCTCCATCGGATTCCAGCAAAAACACGAATTCCAATTTCTATATATGACAAAAGGATATTATTTTCTCGAAGTAAAATATAAATTAGTGTGAGTTGTATTATAACGCCCCTATTAAATACATTTCCTTTTCACGAAAACAATACATTTTCTTTTCGTATTACTTTATTCAATATTAAATTTAAACGGACAGACAAGGAAAAAGTTAGGAAGGAAATGAACTAAAAGCCTGAAATAATATTAAAATATATAAGGAAACGTCTTTTTTTTTTTAATTTCCAAATTCAAAATCAAATATTCATTGCTGTCAAAAAAAATATTTATTTTCTTTTTTCATCTAAACCACACAGCATAAATAAATCTAAATTTCCTCACTTTCCTCTCAAACATTTCCTAATTCCATCTTAATAATTTTCATAGCTTTAATTCTAAGAAATAATATATACAAGAAAATATTATCTCATGTATTTCTTCTTCCTCTTTGATTTTTAATCTGATTTTCAACCTTTTTATAAATGATATTTTTGTTCTTCTTTTGGTTTAAGCTTTGGATTTGGAAAAATTAAATCTTCTTCTTTCCAAATCTATTTAGTTTTGTCAAAAACTTTTTTTTTTTTTTGTAATCGCTATAGATATGGAGTCTACCGGAGAAGTTGTTAAAACAACCACCGGGAGCGACGGTGGCGTTACGGTGGTGAGATCCAACGCGCCGTCAGACTTCCACATGGCTCCAAGATCAGAAACTTCAAACCCACCTCCCACCTCCGTCGCTCCTCTTCCTCCACCGCAAAACACCTTTACTCCGCCGGCGGCGATGGATGGTTTCTCAAGCGGACCGATAAAGAAGAGGCGTGGACGCCCTAGGAAGTACGGACACGACGGAGCAGCGGTGACGTTATCGCCGAATCCGATATCATCAGCCGCACCAACGACTTCTCACGTCATCGATTTCTCGACGACAGCGGAGAAACGTGGCAAAATGAAACCAGCAACTCCAAGCTCCTTCATCAGACCAAAGTACCAGGTCGAGAATTTAGGTAATAAGTTTTTTTTTTCTTTTTTTGGTTAATCTTTTGTCTAAATCTATGTTTCGTTTAGACTGAATCTTGAGTTCTCGTGACTTAAAAAAAGTGTTTAAAAGAGATTTTTTGGGATCTTTCTGGGTCTTAAGTTAAAACATGCAAAGAAAGAAAAAGCTTCTACTTCCAAGTGGGACCTCTTATTACAACTTTTGTCCGTACATATACGGTCAATATACGTGTATATATACGGTATAATAATAATTGCATGTATATTGAGGAGATTTTGGTGATCTTGTTGTGCTTGTGAAGGTGAATGGGCTCCTTCCTCTGCCGCCGCTAATTTCACGCCGCATATTATTACGGTCAACGCAGGCGAGGTAATTAGGACAATATATATAGAGATTAAGTATGTGTTTATTTTAGAGTAGTTAATGATTTGGTTTTATAGGACGTAACGAAGAGGATAATATCATTTTCTCAACAAGGGTCTCTAGCTATTTGCGTTTTATGCGCAAACGGTGTCGTTTCGAGTGTTACACTTCGTCAGCCTGATTCATCTGGCGGTACATTGACCTATGAGGTATGGTTTCAATCTCAATCACTCTTTTTGGATAGATGAAAATGACTGTAACCAAACAACCAAACCGAAATCAAACCAAACTTTATTAATTAACCATAAATTGAAACAACCGGTGCCTATCCCTTGCTTTTTGCTTTCATGTGATTCTTGTTGATCTTGACGGTTGCTTATGCTGTTTTTAAAGGGTCGGTTTGAGATATTGTCACTGTCCGGAACATTCATGCCTAGTGACTCGGATGGGACACGAAGCAGAACAGGCGGGATGAGCGTGTCGCTTGCTAGCCCTGATGGACGTGTAGTAGGTGGTGGTGTAGCTGGCTTGCTGGTTGCAGCTACTCCTATTCAGGTGGTTGTAGGAAGTTTCTTAGCTGGAACAAACCAACAAGATCAGAGACCGAAGCAGCAGAACCACAACTTCATCTCTTCTCCATTAATGCCAACTTCTTCGAATGTAGCTGATCATCGAAACATCCGTCCCATGCCATCTAGTCTCCCGATCAGTACATGGACACCGTCTTTTCCTTCTGATCCAAGACACAAGCTCTCTCATGACTTTAACATCACTTTGACGTGATTTCTTCTTTAAAGAACTCGTAGATCCTCTGTATTTTGGTTTCCAGATTAGGGCTCTACATGTCAGACTCTCAAGGTTTAGGTGGTATGTTGGTCTCTGTAACTTAGGATTGTTATTCCAACTTTTCTATTCGGTTTCTTCAGCTCTTTAGAAATTGAATCTTGTTCCCCAATCTCTTAACCGGCCAGCTACACATTCTCTTGGGCAAAGTCTCTGCCTTTCAATCTTTCATGTAAAAAGATCGATCAGAGAGGTACTTCACAACCATCCACCACATCCTAAATAATAAACTGAGAAATTATATTTTATAGTTATAGACTTATAGTTATCAAAATAATAACTTAACACATAAAAACACATTTATCACCGCCCATGCTTTGCGTGGGCCTTAACATATTGTATATTGTTCATGTTCTTGAAAATTTGGTGTGATTAGCTAAGCCATTTAGTAAACATGACACTTTCAAAAGCAAAATAAATAGATGAAAGCTAACCAAATTGATCAGAAATGATTTTTTTTATCTCCAAAAAGGGTACACTATATATATATACATACACATAAAGTTACCTTTGTAGGTGAAAAATTCTTTGTGATCAATTTGGTTTTGCTTTGCACGACCTTAATACTAGTATTGTACATTGTTCATATTCTTGAAACTTTGGTATTAGTTTGGTATGATTTAGCTAAACCATTTAGCTAATTCATACCAAATTAATACCAAAGTTTCAAGAACATGAACAATGTACAATACTAATGTTTAAAGCCTATGCAAAGCATGATCTGTGATAATGGGTTTTTATCTGTTTAGTTATTATTTTAATTTATACTTATAAATATAGTTTATTACTTTGGATGTGGTGGATGGTCGTTTATGTGGGAGATTGACACAATCGAATCACCATTTTTTCTTATCACCAGTCTAGTGAAGCATTAGAGTGGTTTACTTTAACTTTGGACTTGATTTCAATTTTAAAGAAGCCACACTAATGCTTTTGAAGATAAAAAGTTTCTAAATATTGTTCAAGGTCAAGTATTGAGTTCAGTAGTGCACTGTATCTTTCATAGTGGCTAGAATTTGTTTTTCCTTCTTCAGTCGTATCTGTGCTATAGTTTAATGGTTAAGTGGTATTTATGCTGAAAGGACAGTTCAAGGAAGCTATTAACATAAGGTACTGTTTTCCAGTTTACATGCTGCAATTGTGGTTGGTATTGGAGACGACATGAAGTTGTGATTCTGCTGCTTCGGTCTCTGATCTTGCTGCCAGCTAAAAAACTTCCTACAACCACCTGAATAGGAGTGGCTGCAACCAGCAGGCCAGCGACATCACTGCCTACTACACGTCCATCAGGGCTAGCCAGTGACACGCTAATCATGTCTTCTCCAAGGCCAAGCTCTTCGAATGTTGTTGATCATCAAACCATCCGTCACATACCGTCTTCTCTCCCAATCAGTACATGGACTCCGTCTTTACCTTCTGATTCACGATACAAGCCCTCTCATGACATCAACATGATTTCTTTCTCATAGTACTCGTAAATCCTCTGTTCCACACGCAGACTCTCAAGGTTTAGGTCTGATGTAGGTTTGTCACGAAAGGTTATTTTTCCAACTTTTTATTCGGTTTCTTCTACTCTTGGATGTAGAAGCTGATCCCTAATCTCTTAACTGGCTACACACTCTGGTTACCCAACCCAGCACAAGTTTCTTTCACACCGATGTTGATTGATGATCCTAAAACGAAATCTGTATAGCCTGAAACCAAAATATGTATTCCCCGAGATCTCAATGATATGAACCCTCAACCCAGCTATACCCAAGTCTCTTACGCAGTTTTTTCTCTTCCATACCGTCTCTAACATTCCTTGCATCGTCCCATCTACCAACAGACGTATATATATTAGCAAGATGCGAAAGATAACCCGAAGAATCGGTCTCGAGTTTAACGCAGTGACTGCACGCAATCTCTCCAAATTCAACGTTGTTGTGTAACCCACTGGCTAAAAGCAACGCTCCCCAAACTCCAGCATTTGGCTGCATCGGCATACTCTTGATCAGTTCATATGCCTCCTCTAGCCTCCCGGCTCGTCCCAACATATCCACCATTATCCCATAATGATCAGCGGAGGGTTCCAGGTTGTGGTCTTTCATGGAGTTAAAGCATTTGTAGCCTTCTTGAACAAGACCTGAATGGCTATACGCTGATAATAGTCCAGTGAATGTTACTAGATTTGGAGGGATCTTATTTTCGATCATCTCTCTAAACAAACGGTTTGCTTCTGTGGCCATGCCGTTTATCCCGCAGCCCATGATCATAGCAGAGTAAGAAACTGTGTCCTTTTTGATTAGATCGTTGAACAATTTGAATGCCTTGGCAAAGTCTCCGCCTTTCATGTAAAGATCGATTAGAGATGTACTTAAGAGATCATCGATCTTGATTCCACGGTCGGTTATATATGACTCAACCCATGTACCAAAACTGGTATCACCCAACTGTGAATTAGCTGATACAACACTTGAGAGTGTGATCTCATCCGGTTGAATATCTGAATTACTTTCAAGCATCCTAGAGAATAGCTTCAGAGCATCCTTTGGCTTGCCGTTTTGAGCATAACAAGCTATCATCGTATCATAGACGAATTTGTCTTTCTTAGACATCTGTCTAAAGAGCTCCTCAGCAGACTGAACATCTCCCAATTTTGTGTACCCTGAAATCATTGTAATCCAAGAGACACTATTCTTCTGGGGCATTGTATCGAAATAGGTTCTTGCTAGTTTCATTTCCCTGCAATTCACATACCCGCCAATCAAAATATTCCAAGTAGCCGAGCTCTTCAAAGGCATCGTCAGAAACAAAGAGCATGCATTTCCCATGTCACCTTTTTTAGCATAGCTCGAGATAATTAAATTACATGACACAACATCTTTTTCTGGAATATGGTCAAAGAGTCTGCGAGCTTCATCTAGATTCCCACTTTCCAGATACCCGTGTAAAAGCGAGTTCCACGAAACTGTGTTCTTCTCAGCAATATCATCAAATGCCTTCTTTGCCATCTCAATGTAACCAAGTCTAGAATACAAACCCACCAGACCTGTCTGAACATAAACACAACCACATAAACCATTTTTAAGAGCCTGAGCATGAATCGGCTTACCATCAACCATATCCTCCATCTTACCACAAGCTCTCAACACTGAGGTTACAGCATGTGAACTTGGAGGAATCCCAGAGTAATGCATTTCAATGTACACGCCAACCGTTTCTTTGAACTTCCTATGCTGACTCAAGAACCGAACAAGACATCCCCAAGAGAAAGAATCCATACCTTTGGAACTCTTAAACCCATGGAGGATTCTTTTGACATAGTTGACAACGTTTCTAGAGAACTCTTTAGTGAAGTGAAGAGTTTGGTGAACCAAGATGGGTTCAAGATGGTTATAGCGGTTCACTACTAACTGTGCATGAACTTGCTTCGCCTGTTGAAGCACTACACATCTTTCAAGGAAGAATCTCAGCCTAGAATCCAACATTTCAGAAACCAACACAAGAACCAATCTACCAAAGACCTAACATTTAATCCAACTGATTTTCCCAAAGTAAAATTCACAAACCAACACAAGAACCATCACTCTACTAAAGACGTTCCACCGTCCAAAGAATCATCAAACGTTCCATTGATGGCTCAGTTCCTAATTTCAGCTCTGCTCTATAGAAAAGCCCCGAAATTTGTGCTCAATGCAACGATTTCATAACTGGGTTCCACTACCTAAACATCAATCTAAAACTTTACGATTATATCGGAGATTGGAACAAACCTTCGAAAAACAAAACCACAGGAGGAAGATCGAAGAAGGTTGCTTGGGAGAAATCTGAGAAAGGATTCAGAGAAGTTTGAGAGAGAAAGAATGAGAAATATAGTGATCACCGACTGGTGGTGGAGGCGTCGGCGATAGCGACGGCAACTTCTCTGTTACCTGTTTGGGTTTTTGCAATTCGCAGAAGAAGAAGAAGAAGATACTGTACTTCCTAAGACTCTAGCTCAACTAGAAGGTTCTGATCATAATTGTTTTTTTTTTCTTTTGTTAAATCATAATTCAAAAGTCAAATTTGGATTTTTTCCTCATAAATCAAGTATATACATAATTAATCATCTTATTAAACAGTATAATACAATTTCATAAAGTATGGTTCTCTTATTCGATGAGAGTGGAGCAAAACACAAACTAAAAATATTATGTGCGACGCTCAAAAGTGTGCTTTGGTCTATCTCATTGCACACATACCAATATGTTCCATATCTTTCGCGTTCTCCTTATGATTTTCCCGATAAACTGAGCGATGCACGATCCGATCAAATTCGACGACGGAATTAGGGTAGTTCTCGCCGGAGTAATCCCGGCAAACGAACCTTCGGTTTCATGAGCTTTCTTTCTCATGTAGAAGCTTCTACTTCCTATTTCTCCGATTATTTCTCTTTTCTCCAAACCTGAATCATTACGTCAACGTAAGTATATTTGATTGTCTAACCATTTAATTATGTGACAAAAAGAGAGGTAAATCATCAGGTTTAGTCACCAGTTTCTTTATTATAAGCTATAAACTCATGAAGTATGTGATGTTTCTTTGTTTCACATGATCCATGAGTAGTTTTTTGATATTTTCCATAACCGTTGGAGATTAAAACAAAACTAGATATTATAGAAGTTTAGATATTTAATCCAATCTAATATACATCAAACTGAAAACAACTCATTCAAAATTTTTACCAAAACACGTGATTTTTATTTTATTTTTTCTATATTAAATTTTCATTTTTTGGATAGAGTCGTGTTATATCTTACACTGGATGCTGAAATGTGACTGATGCAATTCAAAGGCAGAATCTCGATCGAGTTTCGGAGTTCGTCCTTCTTTGCAGTATTTGTCCACGACAATCTTGATCGTTTCCTCGACGTCGCAACTCAATTTAACCATTGCTCTTACAGGTCCAGGACTTCCTTCTACTGCTACACTGATTACTACTTTGGGTGCTTCTTTTGTATTACCCTGATTTTGTTTAAAAAATGAGTTTCTCTGATTTTAGAAATTAACTCGGAAGGCCAAGTTTTGGCATATTTCTCACAATCTGATAACATGAACGGTTGAAACTGACTCTAGAAATTGCAGTTGAACTAAAAGTCTAAAACTCTTTGTTCAAAGGGCTGAGTTAAAGGTTATATTGAGATAGTTTAAAATATTAGGCTTAAATATAAACTTTTAAATATTTGTGGACTAAAAATGTTGAATTCTTTTACAGAGTTGAAATCATGAATTTGTTGATTTGAAAAAATAGTAGAAAACGACTCTGACCTCTTGATTGATCGGAGATAAAGACGACGGCGAAGATAAGTTCAACAACGACGGAGAAGAAACGAAAACCTCAGAGCGAATCCTAGGCAAGTAAACGATCGGTTCGGATTCTTCCATCGTCGGACCTCTCATCGGCGATGGTCGTCGCAAGTGATTACTATCTCCGTCGCGGCGACGATTGAGACTCGGCTCTGAAAAGCTTCGCTCGAAAACACGTTTAACCGATTTTGAGTGATTATTCTTATCGGAAAGAACTCGGGACGCCGTTCGTCTTGTCCTGGAGCTCCGACCTCCATTTCCGACCGGAGTCGGAACTTTTCTCCGGTGAATGGAATCTGACATTCCGTGAGATGATGATCTTTGCTTGAGGAGAAGAAAGAAAAAAGAAATTGAGAGGTTTTGGTGGATTGCTTGGCAAAGAAGCGAATAAGAGTTATTCTCTGCTTTTGCTTTGCTTTGCTTTACTCTTTTATCTTGTTTTCTTTCATTTGTATTTTTCAAATGTTTTTCCAATTATAACTTTTTTTTCTTCTCTCTCTCACGTATTGTGGCTTTTTAGTTTTTAGCATTTTAATTCAAGCTGACCAAAAATATACGATTAAAGGTAAATAGTAGTAATGTAATATAGACGTGGTTCTTGAGTATTATGATATTTATTTTTCCTGTCGACATTATTCTATTATAGTATGATATCTTATGCTGATTCTTACGTATTTGGGTTTATTATAGTTAAATATAAATGCGTTGAATTGTAGCGCGTACTGTATTAGATAAAAATTGTAGCACTGATCCTCACTAATTGAAAAAAATGTGTTGGAAAAAGGCAAAAATATAATTGTACGACAAATTAATATCAATTTGTTGATGCATTTTGAGAAGATTACTTGAGGGACTCACAATTGACAATCCTATAAAGTGTAAAGGAAGCAAAACTATAGGATTTGTAGAAAATTTGACACGTTAAACAAGAAAACGAGAAACCCAAAACACAAATTTCGTAAAACACAAAAAATCTAAGGTGATAGTGAGAAGCACATAAACAAATGAAAAACGTTTTTTTTTATTAAACAAATGAAAAAACATAAACAAATAGAGAGAGAAGATTCAACTAGTATCAATTCATTTATATTTACGAAAGTGCTGAGTGATGGAAATAATATAAAATCATAAACAAAAACAAGATTTATCAACGTCAAGAAAATAACTTAACAAGAAATAAAAAAAAAGAGTATTTGTGTGGCTGAGATTGGTCCGAGGTTTGTTTTCACTGTTAAAAGAAAGAACTTTTGGGCTTGATTTAAAGTCATTAATGGTGTGGTCGACTTCTCTTATGCCATACGCACTCATGTTCACGCGTAACGCACTTGTTTTCCACCAATTGGTATTAACAACGATCGTTTATTAGATTCAAATATCATTTATATTCGTGACGAAAATTGTAAGACTTTAGAATTTCACATGTAACGTCACGTTTCGTGATGTAAAATCATTCTATTACTTAAATACAATTGGCCAACAGCCTCAATTTATTTCAACGTTTTGCTATGTGTATTAGTGTATAGTACAATATTTTAATGCTGTCTTAAAATTCATAGACAATTAAAGAAAAGGCTATGTGATATGAAGTTGGTGTTTATACCATGTTATGATCCTCAGTCCAAGAAAATATATGAATCTCGATCCAAAATTTTCAACGCCATGTTATATTCTCAGTCCGAGAAATTTTACTTGGGTTTTGGTAACTAAATCCATTCCGAAATTTTCAACGCCATGTTATGATCCTCAGTCCGAGAAGATATATGAATTTCGATCCAAATTTTTTTATTATTTATGTAAATTTTGTTTTGTTTTATAAAGTCGTAAAAAAAAATAACACAAGGATTTAGTTCATATTTATAGAGCTAAAAGTAAAGTTTTGTTAACAATAATTTTATCTAAAAGTTCACATACTACAAGACATAAACTAAGGGAATAATAATTAAAAAAAAAACTAAGGGAATAAACATCACATTTAAATGTAGTCATTTTTATTGGGCTAAAATTAACACCTCACTATTAATATGTACTTGAATAGGCCGCATTTCAAATGGGCTTTAAGTAGGGCCCATTTTTTCCCTCCTTTTTTTTTTTTTTTTTTTTTGGGCAAATGTTTCCCTCCTTTTTATGTTGTAGTCGAGAACTTGAGACAATGTTATAGTGATATAGGGTTTAATCCGGTTCACACACATTTGTTACTAAACCGATAATGCCACGTCACCACTCTGAATATTCGCCAAATCAGTCTATAACAGACAAAATCCAGCCTCAACGACGACACTCTCTCTTCTCCACTCTCTCGATCTCAATCTCAATCTCAATCTTGCCGTCGCCGTCGCCGGAAGGAACAATGATCCCTTATGCCACAGTCGAAGACGCATCCATAGCGTTAGGCCGAAACCTCACAACGCTCGAGACTCTTTGGTTCGATTACTCCGCCACCAAATCCGATTACTACCTCTACTGCCACAACATTCTCTTCCTCTTCCTCATCTTCTCCCTCGTCCCTCTCCCTCTCGTCTTCATCGAACTATCTCAATCTACCTCAGATTGGTTCAATCGCTACAAAATCCAACCCAAAGCGAAGAACTCATTCTCCGATATGTTCAAATGCTACAAAGCCGTCATGAAGATGTTCCTTCTCGTCGTTGGTCCATTGCAACTCGTTTCTTATCCTTCGATTCAGGTACCTAATCTCTGGAATTTGGCTAGAGAGACTGTTCTTAATTTGAAATTGATGCTATGTGGTTGGCAATTGAAACAGATGATTGAGATTCGAAGTGGATTGCCATTACCTTCATGTATGGAGATTGTAGCTCAGTTAGTGGTTTACTTCTTGGTAGAGGATTATACAAATTACTGGGTTCATAGATTCTTTCATTGTAAATGGGGTTATGAGAAGTTTCATCATATTCATCATGAGTATACAGCTCCTATTGGATATGCTGCTCCTTATGCTCATTGGGCTGAGGTTTTGCTTCTCGGGATTCCGACGTTTCTTGGACCGGCTATTGCTCCTGGTCATATGATTACGTTTTGGTTGTGGATTGCTTTACGACAGATTGAGGCTATCGAAACTCATAGCGGGTAAGGAAGACGTTCTTGTAGAATGTAGATACCTTTTAGTAATTATTTCATTTGTTTATGTCTGCAATTTATCAACTTTATCATCTTTAGTTTAGTTTATAATGCGTTGGG
This sequence comes from Arabidopsis thaliana x Arabidopsis arenosa, assembly GCA_019202795.1. Classification (NCBI taxonomy): domain Eukaryota; kingdom Viridiplantae; phylum Streptophyta; class Magnoliopsida; order Brassicales; family Brassicaceae; genus Arabidopsis; species Arabidopsis thaliana x Arabidopsis arenosa. The sequence continues at coordinate 7,620,431 of CM032924.1, forward strand.
GCTATGTGGGATCTTTCAATAGTGGCTCACCTTTTTGGTGGGGCTAAGGTTAGGCACTAGCCTTTTCTGATACTTTCTAGACCCTAATTAGCTCTTGGTGATTGTTTAGAGACTGCTTAGTTAATCTTTTGTGGCTAACATTATCATGCTAGTTAATCTTTGTTAATCCTTCAGATGATAAGCATCAAAGAAGTATTTGGGCAATATGGATTGCTTGGTGCATGAAACTTGTTTCTCTGGAGATAAATTGACTTGTTTTTTTTTTAATGCTTTTGAAGGTATGATTTCCCATGGACTCTGACAAAATACATTCCATTTTATGGTGGAGCTGAGTATCATGATTACCATCACTACGTTGGAGGACAAAGCCAGAGCAACTTTGCTTCAGTGTTTACTTACTGCGATTACATCTATGGAACTGATAAAGTGAGTAATGAAACTTCAGTTACTTTCCTGTTAGTTGTCTACCAATTCTAGATAAAACATTGACAATGTGGTTATAATATAATCTTTCTTTCATCAGGGTTACCGATTCCAGAAGAAGCTTCTTCAGCAGGTAAATATATACTCTCAAAACTGAGAACTAGCTCATCTCTCGGCATAACCATTAATGCAGCTAAAATTGCAAGCTCACATAGCAATATATGTGGTCTCTAGTATCATATTGATGATATATTTCTTGATGTTGTATCTTATGAGTTGCAGATGAAGGAGGAGTCCAAGAAGAGCAACAAGCAGGTTAATGGAGGAGAGAAATTCGAGTAGTAAACCTAAAACTCCTCGCGAGGTTGAAGTTTCGAGAAGGTAATGAAGCAGAAGCAGACACAGCTTACCTACCGTAAGTTTCCAAGCATTCTACTAATCTAGTCAAGACTTACAAATGAAAGGGTAGTTTAGTTTTCTCTTTTCCAGTCTTCCCTGTGTCACATGAAAATGCTCCTTTGTTTTGGAATTGGTGTGTGTGAATAATTTCCTTTTTGTTTAGGATTTTAAATGTATACATTCGTTCGCTTATTTCAACTAGTTGCACTTAACATTATTAACAAGGCCCGTCTAGCTCAGTTGGTAGAGCGCAAGGCTCTTAACCTTGTGGTCGTGGGTTCGAGCCCCACGGTGGGCGTTTCTTTTCACGTATTTTTGGAGCTATCTCAGAGATTTTTTTTACTCACTGCTGCAAAGCATCGCAATCTTTTAACTATATCGATAGTTGCATTGATAGGTGCTGAATTGACTTACGGAAAAACAAATCTAATCAAAGAAGGCCAAAACAAGCGAAACACACGCATTTACTAAAGCTTTCTCACCAAACTTCAAAACAGTTTTATGTAGCAATCAATCATTTAAGTACTAGTAGTGTAGCTACAATAACTTAGTTTAGTTGGTTACCAACCACCTTCTGACTTCAAAATTGAAACAGTCTCGTCCTTCCAGTTATTTTCAACTTAACCTAGCTAACAACACACATTTTCTTGTTCTCGTCGTCTTAGAGATTACCATGGACACAGAGTGAATATGCTTAGAATTTGAATTTTTGTGCTAGAATCTAAGTCAAATACTATTCAACACGTGATAACAACTTCAAGAATGGGGTAGTAGCTAGCTTGTGAGTCTATATTGTAAACTACTTCAATGAATGAGTTTATTTATACTCTTAAACTAATTAGTTCAAGAAAGAGTTTTAATGAGCTAAAATTACGTTTGTCCACTCATATTTTGTGTGTCAACGAGTTTTTCTTTTCTTGACGTATGTATCACTGTTCGCCAACAAAAGAAAATTATTTCGTTTAGTAGATGTTCAAAAAACAATGAAGAAAGGCTATTCAAAATCATTTGCTGAAAATAATATTACTTCCGATAAGTAGGTCTATGAAATGAAATTTGCAATAAATATTTTTGAAAATACCATAGAATATCTTCCAACCTAAATAACTAATGACCTAAAACATAACAACAGTAGTAACTTTTAATTTTCATATTATATAAAACCAAAAAAAAACGAAAATGTGACCCTTCATATCAATTATAGACGTAAAGAGATAAGATATGTTTTGTGTTCTACTAAAAAGTTAAAAACAGAAAGATTGAGGACCCAATTCGGCGGACTTCTCAAAGGGAAAAATTTACCAAAATTTGGAAAAATCAGAAAAAAGAAATCACCGAAAAAATTAAGTCGGTACCATGTTTCGACATTTATGTATTTTTACATAATTTTCTAAGCATACTCATATACATTTTTCAAAACACATTCAAGCCACGTTATGAGTCTTATAACTTCAAAAACAATGCTATAACATAAACCACACATATTAATCCAGACACACACAAGAGTCTCACAATATGATCCCTTATCCAACCGTTGAAGAGGCATCCTTGGCGTTAGGACGAAACCTGACTTGGTTTGAGACGGTTTGGTTCAATTACTCAGCCACCAAATCCAATTTCTATGTATATTGCCACACCATTTTGCTTCTCTTCCTTGTCTTTTCACTAGCTCCTTTCCCTCTCGTGGTTGTGGAATGGACCGGTTGGTTCGATCAGTTTAAGATTCAAAAGAAGGTTAAGTATTCGTTGTCTGATATGTTCCGATGTTATAAACAAGTCATGAAGTTGTTCCTTCTCGTCGTCGGCACATTGCAAATCGTCTCTTATCCTTCCATCCAGGTTATTATTATTCATTTTATATTTTCGTTTATTCTTTAAAACAAAAAAACAAATATTTTATTATATATGTATATTCCCCTTATTTTAAGTGTTAGTTTTGCAACATTTTGTGTGTGTGTGTGTGGTTGTTATACAATTTTTTCCTGATTTATTTTTGGTTATTTAGAGCAAATTCCCATTTAAAATTGTAAATTGAAACGTTATATTATTGTATACATGTATATTCTTCTTTTTTTGAGTTTTTTTCTTTATTGCAACACTTTTTGTTAATTTGTGATATTCTTGAAATCTACTAAAAATGGAGATTATATATGTGTTGATTGACAGATGATTGGGATTCGAAGTGGTTTGCCATTACCATCGTTAACGGAGATAGTAGCACAATTAGTGGTTTACTTCTTGATAGAAGATTACACTAACTACTGGATCCATAGATGGATGCATTGCAAATGGGGGTATGAGAAGATTCATCGCATCCATCACGAGTACACATCTCCTATCGGATATGCGTCGCCGTACGCACATTGGGGCGAAATCTTGATTCTAGGAATTCCGACGTTTCTTGGACCGGCTATCGCTCCTGGACACATAATGACATTTTGGTTATGGATATCTTTACGCCAAATCGAAGCGATTGAGACTCACAGCGGGTAAAATTAGCGGTTACATTTACATATATACAAAAGAAAGTTTTAGTGTTTAAGCGAATACCATTCAAAAATTGCTATTACAAATGCGAAACGCGAAAAAAAAACAAAACAAAAGCATAAATATTTACATATATATGAAACTAATTAAGACGCTAAAATATCACTGTTGAAGGCTTGAAGCAATGTGGTTTTTTTATCAAACAACTTGTTGATTTTGTTGGCAGATATGATTTTCCATGGAGTCTGACAAAATTTATTCCATTTTACGGTGGAGCTGAGTATCATGACTACCATCACTACGTTGGAGGACAAAGCCAAAGCAACTTTGCTTCAGTTTTCACTTACTGCGATTACATTTATGGAACTGACAAAGTGAGTGTTGATCAAAATTCAATCAAATAAATTCTTGCTCCTTACTTTGTCCGTTAGCGTTTAAACTATATATATAATTCTGGATTTAAACATTGACCAATGTTGTTGTTATATTTTTTTCTGTCATTAGGGCTATCGAATCCATAAGAAGCTTCTTCATCAACAGGTTAATATTTAAAACTTCAGATTATTAGCTTCATATATTATATATATACGACCCTATCCACAAATTAGTTTGTTTATGTGGTTTATCTTATACGTTGTAGATTAAAGAGGAAGCTGAAGAGAAGGGAGGAACGAAATACGATTAGTAATAAATTCGTACAGGGTTTATATATTTTCAATTCATTGATAAGATTAAGGGTTGGATTGGAGTAGAGAGAGAGAGAGTAAAAATGTGGCTGAATAACAAAAAAAAAAACTGGCTGAAAAACAAAAAAAAGTAGAGGAATAAATTGTTACTATTATGATATTTACTCTTTTTCTAACCTAATATGTCCGAAAATTTTGACTTTTATTCTCATTGGTTGAAAATGAGATTAGCAAGAGCAAAAACAATAATGATCCATATTTTAGTTAAGTTGGTTGTGTTGTGAAAATAATTAAATTTCATATTAACATGCGTGATTATATAATTAAATTTTATATAATGCTACGTTGTTTGTAACTATAAGTAGTTCTGTAATAATGTGACGAAAAATCATTCAAAGAAAAAAAAAATTATTTCTTCACGTGAATTATTTAATTTACCATGCGGGTAATTACTTACCGTATGGGTTAATTTCACTTTGTAAGTCTTAAAAAGAAAAAGTTCCAATTCTTAAAATTAGCACAATTAATCGTTTCTTTATCCTGACATCGACAAGATTAGGACTATTAACTTATTATAATAAATTGTTAAACCAAAAAAAAAAAGAAAAAAAAAAAAGAAAGGAAAATTATCCATGAAAACAAAAAAAAAATTCAGCTCGATTTCATCGAGATTTATAAAATTTCTTCTTCAAATCAATTGGGGCTTGCTTCAATTATATTTCTCCGACCAAGAAATTCTGGGTTTTTGAAAGAACCCCGACAATGGCGTGGAACGTGTTCAAGTTCTGCACAGCACTTCGCGCCTTGGGTTCGATCATGATCTTAATTGTTATCGGGATCATCGGATTCACATACTACGCCGTTGTCGTCGTGAATTACGGACCAGCTCTATTGATCGGTGGTGTCGATTCATTACTAGCTCTTCTCGTTTTAGCTCTGTTCCACTTTCTGGTAAACTCAATTCTTTCTTCTAGGTCAATCTTAAATTTTGAATCTTTTTGTGACCCTTTTGAGATCTTTGCGTTTAGTACCCTCTAGATCTCTGCTAATTACGTGATAAGCAGGTTTGGATTATGCCTTAGTTACTTACGAATTGAATATCTTTTGGGTTCTTTTAGATACACCAGTTTCAACTTGAATTGAGTCAAAGCTTGTTGCTTTGTTGCACTAGTTTGAAGCTTGACATGGTTGGTGTGTGGATTTACATTTATGTATCAGTTATAGTATCTTTCACTAGTTGTAATGGAGATTGCAATTGAATTAGGAAACCAGCTAGATGAGATACTAGAAGCTAAGTAAGCAATCAAGTAGTTATCTTTTTGTAATTTGGTTAAGTGTAGAGTGTCTGTGTTTTTGAAGCTGTTGATTTCTCATGTCTTGTAAGAGATTATCAACATTTGAACTCTCAGAAGAAAGAGTAAAAAAAGAAGCAAAGGACTGCTTTTTTCATGATTGTTGTTTTGTGTGCAGCTTATAATGCTATTGTGGAGTTATTTCTCTGTTGTTGTGACGGACCCTGGTGGTGTTCCAACGGGTTGGAGGCCAGAATTAGACATAGAGAAAAGCGATGGAAACCAAGCTTTGATTGGGGAAGCTAACTCATCACTTTCGGTTGGAGATTCCTCGTCTCATGGTGTAAGATATTGTCGAAAGTGCAATCAATATAAACCGCCTCGTTCTCACCATTGTTCAGTGTGTAAGTCTCTTCAATTTGTGATTCTTTTCTTTGAATCCGGTGGTGTATCCTTTTTTTAGTTGTGAAAAAGTTTTCATCTTGGGGTTTTCAGGTGGAAGATGCATACTAAAGATGGACCATCACTGTGTTTGGGTTGTAAATTGTGTTGGGGCAATGAATTACAAGTCTTTTCTTCTATTCTTGGTATGTCAACTTATCATAGCATCACTGAGTGAAGTTGTAAATTGATATGTTCTGTTCATTAGTGTTGCCATGATCTTAATGCCATTCCCAATATGTCAAAATGCAGTTTTACACATTTCTTGAGACAACGGTGGTTGCAATATCACTATTGCCAGTTTTCCTCGTATTCTTCAGCGATGGAGATGGTGATATAACCGTATCACCAGGAAGCCTAGCAGCCAGCTTTGTTGCATTTGGTGAGTTCAAAGATATATAAATCTCAATTTCCGTTTTTGTTTGCTTGTTTGTTTCAGAACACCTTTATGTTATCATCTGATTCAAAATCTTCCCTTTCTTGCTTTCCAGTATTGAACATAGCATTTGCGCTAAGTGTCCTAGGCTTCCTAATTATGCACATAATGTTAGTCGCTCGTAACACAACAACTATTGAGGTAAACAACTCTCATCAGTCATCATCACTTAGTTTTGCTCTTAACTTCTTGGGGTTTCTCAGGGATCTCCATAACTATTAAGTATAAACTCACTGACCAAACTAATGGTTTATTTATCGCAGGCGTATGAGAAGCATACAGTTAACTGGCCATACAACGTTGGTCGTAAGACAAACTTTGAACAGGTTCTCTCTCCATAGTCTTTGTCTGTCTCAAAACTCGTTCTTCAATTGTCGATTCTTGGGTTAAATGAAAGTAGTCTCAGGCTTCTTTAGATGAAACCTTGGACATCACGTAAACACAATGAAAGCTTTTAAAAGTTTGGTCTCTATTCCTTTGTTGAATCAGGTTTTTGGAAGTGATAAAGTGTACTGGTTCGTGCCATTGTACACAGAGGCCGATAAGAGGAAGTTGCCAGCACTTGGAGGGTTAGACTTTACGAGCAGGTCGGAGTCCGAGACAGAGCCACTTCAGTCTCTATGACCTTAAAAACTCAAATTTTGGAAGTGTGTCTCTGCTTTGTGTATGTATCAATATATATCTTGTCTTGTGTATTAAAGATTAGTGCCTTTTATGGAATGTTTCATTTTCGTGAAATGAAATTTCTCAAGCTTCTTTACACAGCCAACAATGTTAATTATAATTTTTTTCTTTCACATTTGCTTAAATATACCAGTTCCTTTTTATATCACTATTGATAATAATAACATGTTATAATGAATCCAACGATAGAAAACTTGTCAGGTTAATAATATATATGATAAAAAAAATCACGACACGTGAATGATGTATTGTAACGATCAAAGATGTCATGTAGCACATACTTTGTGTATGCTTATGGATGGAATCAAAAATATTTACTTTTTTGCCCTTCTTATTTGTTTATTTATTTATTTTATAATGCAATATTTTACTCAAATAAATTTACTTCCTCCTTTTTTTGGCCAAAGTAAATTTCTCTATTGTTATGACTAATGATGAGTAACTAAAATTAGTAAAATACTAAATCACTCTAACTAAATTACTTTGGCCAAATATTACATTTTTAAATCCCGAGTCGCCCCTAATCTATATTGCATGGAAACGGAAACGCGGAAGTGAAATGTTTCAAAAATGAAAAACGATTTTTTTCTAAAATTAAGAAATAGAAATGTTTTGGAAACGTATATATACATAAATATATAGCAATAAACATAAGAATATAAGAACTATATGTTGTCAAAAAAATAAAATTAAGAACTATGTTAAAGAAAAAATGTTCAAAACAACACAAGTCTAAACCATAAATATTAAATAGTTTAACCAAAACTCTAAAAGAACATGTTTCCAAATCTAGTTCGTCGAAAGAAAAATCTTAAAACTCGAGTCTTACAAAATTAGTTATATGTATTATAAATTTAATATTTTCAAACTCTTTATTTATTAAGTTTCCAAATTTTTTTAAAAAAAGATTTTGTCACGTTTCTGAAACGAAAGCGTGAGTTTTCATGGCGTTTTCAAACAAAAGTAACGTATTTCCATAACATTTTTTTCGTGTTTTCAAAAGTTTCCGTTTCCGAAACGTTCCAAAAACAAAAAAAAACGCACAACATAGAGAGTTTCCATGCAACACAGAACTTAATTAACAATGGAAATTTAATTAATAATGTCATGTTTAGTAGAAAATCCATTAAAAATTACACAAAATGGTCTGCGTAACATTCATCCAATCATATCTCGACATCTGTATACACAGTTGGAGACGATTTTTATCACATTTCAACTGCTGGGGCCAAAATTGCATAAATAGGGTTAAAAGAAAACTTCTCAATTCCAACAAAAAAAAAAAGCTCTGAGATTTTTGGAAATCTGAATCGTTGTTCCAGGTATGAACTCGGATCATTCTCCTTGAACTTGCTGTTAGATGTTTGATCAGTAATTGAAAACTCACTTCTGGGTTTCTCTAGTTAGGGCTTGAAATTGAAGGTTCTTATGTTTTCCATTTTTTGGCAGTGAATTTGAACAAGTCATCACTCTGCTTCATCGGGGGAATTGAGATGGACGATCAGAGTCAGACCGAGAAATTAGCCAAACCAATCCTTAAGGTTACCGCACTAACCAAAATCACATTCAATTTTGCTTTTGTGTCTCCTTTTACCACACAGATCTTATCATTTAGTATGTTTTAAGCATTCAATTCTATCTCTTACTTGTGATTTTAGTTGGAGAATCATTAGGGTTTTTACAAGTTTTCTGTTTCGAAAACTTTCTTATTTGATGCAGACATTTTAAAAAGGGTATAACTTTATTTCGCAGTGACCCGTTTCGTCAAATTTGGTTTAGATCTGTCTGTTCTTAGTATCACTCTTTTGATGGTGTCCTTGTTTAGATAGAACTTTGTTTCTAACATGCAGGCTATATATATATGACTTCTTTGATTTCTATTGTGTGTTCTCTCTTCTATAGAAGCTTAAAGTGTGACACTTTGTGTTTCTCTAGGCATGTTTTCTCGTCTTACCTATAGATTAAACGAGTTGCGTGATTCTGGAATTGGATCTGTTGTAGTATGGTTCTTGTCTCATTCTGTTCATCCAAGTAGCTTGTGTGTATGTGAGTGACTGTTCGTTATCCTTTTCACTGAGATTCCATATTTGTATTGTGCAGAAAAAAGCCGGTACTCCAGGGAGGTCGATCGATGTCTTTGCTGTACAGTGTGAAAAATGCCTGAAGTGGAGGCAGATTGCTACTCAAGATGAATACGAAGAGATCAGAAGTAGAATACAAGAAGACCCGTATGTGTGCGAGAAGAAAGAAGGTATATCCTGTGAAGATGCTGGAGACCTAAACTATGATTCCTCCAGAACATGGGTCATCGACAAGCCTGGCTTGCCGAAGACACCAAGAGGGTTCAAGAGAAGCTTAATTCTGAGAAAGGACTACTCGAAAATGGATGCGTACTACATAACTCCTACTGGGAAGAAGCTCAAGTCTCGCAATGAAATCGCAGCCTTCATCGATGCCAATCAGGATTACAAGTATGCATTGCTTGGCGACTTCAATTTCACTGTCCCAAAGGTGATGGAAGAGACTGTCCCGAATGGTGTAATATCTGACAGGACCCCCAAGACATCCAAGGGAAGTAATTGATTGAGCTACAAAGCGCTTCCGAGTCTCGAAGCTTCTTATGATGTTGAAGTTGTTCTAGGAGTGATCTCTAGGTTCTACGTGGTTTAGTCTTTTAATGAGGGATTAAGGTTGGACTTCTTACTTAAGAATGTTTTTAAAACCCATCTCTTTGACTCTGATTGGATCTCTATGTTCTAATGAAGGATGATCTTTTCTTCTCTTTTTGTTATGTCACAACTACATGAATCCCTCTTGTTATATAGTAATCAACTACAAAATATGAAAACGAAAAAACGGGAACCTCAGGGTTTCCGCCTAAATCACTCAGTGTTCTTTTCTTTAGTGTGAGAGAGACTGGTTGGACCTAAGCATCATAGTCTAGCTTTGTATATTCAAGCAGCATGTGTAGACCTTCTTCTACTTCAACCGCACCCTCTGCTGTCAGTGGCGTATAAGTCCTCACATATGGCTATTAATCTACACTCAACAGTGAGTAGTGGTCATAACCTCTTCGAGACTGAGAGCATTGTGAAAAAAGTCTTAACCAGTGATTGCATTTTTGGGATTTTCAAAAGAAAAGTTCATAGTATATACTATATGTATGTTTCCGCGCTTGGGTTTTCTGACCAGCCTTTGAACTGAGTCCTTTCTCAAGGTTTTGTGTATGTTTCGTTAGTTTTTGTTTGTGTTGTTTGTCTTGTATCTCGTGAGTCCTTGGTCTAGTGTGTGCATAGTCGTTTGTCTGGTTTGGTTATTTTTCGATTAGCATTCTTTTTACTTTTGTAAATGTTTTAAAAAACTCCTTCATTCCACCGTCCTTAATCTAGGTGAAAAAGCAGTTTTTTCATGTGGTCTTCTTTGGTCTGTTCTTGTAAGACTAACTCTTTGTGGGGATGCAAAATTCTAAATTTCGACTTTTTAGGATGAAGATTGTGTGGCAAAAATTTGTGATTCTCCTTCATGGTTCTTTGTTCTTGTTACTCATCGTATTTGGATCCTTTCTACGCAGTTTTTTTTTTTGACTTGGCGGCTGCTTGTGAACTTTGTGTTTCGCGTTTGTTGTTCTTTCTGCGCTTTCTGTTGATTGCGAGTTTGGCCTTCATTTTCCTTCGTTTGGTGGTAGCCTTTTCTCCTAGACTTCGGTGGTTACTTTTAAGTTATGTTTAAGGTTTTGTTTGTAATTTCGTAGTTCCAGATGAGTAGTTTACGCCGGTTTGGTTTTTCTTATAATTATTAGATTTATCTCTTGTATAATTTATGTAAATTATCTTTGATTTAGATTTCTTAACCGTTCTAGTTAATTAATATTATATAGTTATGAATAATAGACATCCAAAAAATTACTTTTTTTATTGTAATAATATTTCGTATTAATCTCCGATTTTAATCTGAATAATCGTTAAATCCATCTTCAACGTTCAATTAGAACGAGAATTTAAAATAGTATGAAATCGCGCGGGAACTCATTTCAAACAACGGAAAAAAAGAAGATTCAACTTATAAAAAGATATAGAAGAAATGGACTTAAGTAGAAATTTTGAAGTTATGCCATGTTTAGAAGAAAATCCATCAAATTAGAGCAAGAGAAAAATTACTTACTGAAACGGTGTCTGAGTTAAACCCATCAGCCAATCATATCGCGACTTCTGTAAAAACACAGTTCGAGAAGAATCTTAAAATCTTTTGCCGAGTTAAATTTCATTAAAAAGGCTTAAGAGAAAAATTCTCAATTCCAACAAATATCTCTGAGATTTTTGGAAAATCAGAATCGTTGTTTCGAGGTATGAACTTCGAATTCGATCATGGTGAATTCTGTTGTTTGATTTTGATTTGTGATTGAATTTCAATTTCGAGTTCTTCGTTAGGGTTAGTTTGCTTCAGGTCTCTGTTTTTGCTCCATGATTTTTACGTTCCTGACTTGATTGTGATCGATTCATGTAATATCTCAGAATTCTGGGATTGTGATTTTTACTGTTGAAATTGCTTTGTAGTTAGAGAGTTGTTATCTTGCTAGAGATTTTGTTGAATTGCAAATTTTCAGATTTCTGGAAAAAAATATGTGATTTTGTTGTGTTTGATGATAGTTTATCAGGGAAGATGCAAGGAGGTGGTAGAGATCCTTTTGGTGGTGGTTTTGGTGGTCCTTTTGGTGGTTTTGGAGGCGGCCCTTTTGGTGGTTTTGGAGGCGGTTCCTTTGGTGGCCCTCAAAATCTCATGGCTAATTTTTTCGGAGGAAGAGATCCGTTTGATGATCCTTTTTTCACTCAGCCTTTTGGTGGTGGCATGTTTCAGTCCAACTTCTTTGGTCCTAGCATGAATCCTTTTGCAGAAATGCGTCGTCTTCCGCCGAATTTTATTGAGAATAATCAGCCACCAGGACCGAGTAGATCACGTGGACCGGTTATTGAAGAGATTGAATCAGATGATGAGAAAGAAGGAGAAGGAGATAAAGTGAAGAATGGAAGGCTAGGGAAACATGGCAGGTCGAGCAGTGAGGTTGAAGCTGAAGTTGCTAGAGTGGAAGGTGATATTTTGTTTCGGTCCTACCTTAGTTCTGAAACGGAAGGAAATTGTTTGTTTCTTTGGAACTGATTGTGTTTTACGTTCGCTGCAGAGAGAAGGAACCGGCAAATGCAAAACATGAATGTAAATGCAGAGAGAAGGAACCCACAAATGCAGAACATGAATGTGAATGCCATGGTGAACAATGGACAGTGGCAACCTCAAACTGGTAGTTATAGTTTTCAGAGCTCGACTGTTACATACGGTGGTCAGAATGGCAACTACTATACCTCATCGAAGACCAGAAGGACAGGAAGTGATGGGGTGAGTTATACTTATAATGTATTTTTGTATGTGTGTGTGTAAGGATGTTAGCTTATGCTTACTACTAAAACCGGTCTTACTGTGAAACAGTTAACTCTTGAAGAAAGCAGAGAAGCCAACACTGCAACGCGGGAAGCAGCGCATAGGATTTCAAGAGGCCTTCATAACAAGGTAGTTTATATATACATACCTTAACCTTGAGGATAATAAATCTTTTATCTTCTGTTGTTGGATCAAATATAAGTTATGTTCTTATACTTGCAGGGCCACACGGTTGCGCGTAAACTTAACTCAGATGGCCGTGTTGATACAACGCAGACCTTGCACAATTTAAATGAAGGTAAGTAATACTTTTCTCGTTAAGCTGCATAAAGATTCAATTGTGGATGAGAGATCCTTATATACCGTTTGCTTTCAATGCAAAATTCTGCAGATGAATTGGCCAACTTTGAACAGTCTTGGAATGGAAATGCTAGAAGGCAGATGCAATTACCCAGTCGGTCTGGTTCATTTGGAAGTAAGTGTCAAATTACGCCGTCAAATTTCCGTGTTGTACGTTTCTTTGTGAACAAAAAGAAATCATCTGCTTGATATTCTTACAGGTGGTCTTGTAAACAGAGAGCAACCAATGTTGCTTCCTTCAACTGATCCAAGTCCTTCTCATGCACGAGCAGAATCATCCAGAAGACCGAAAGCTGCAATGAATGTAAGAGGACCTGGTAGAAACTAATCTCGGACGACATGTATGGTTTCTAAAATCTTTAGTGAATGTAACCAAAGACTAATTACTTTACTTAGGTTGCATCATTACTGTAACTGTATGATGACATGATTTGAGGCCTTGAGGGTTTTAAATACTGTTCCCTGATGACAATTTATATATGTATCTTTTGCTACATCAGTTCTTAGTTGCTTATAATCTATAAGGGTTATTTTAAAATTTTACAAAATTCATAGATATAGTTATGAGTATACTTGTTCGACATAATATTTTTGCTTATAATGTTTATCAAAATATATACTACAAAATTTTTGAAGATCAAAATAGATTCAAAAATGGTTTAACATGGATACTTGATGAATAAAGTTAGGCTTGTGTTGTGAATTTGTATTTTCCCTTGGAGTTGGTGAAGAAGTTGATAAAGTTTTATATTCAACTGAACGAAAAAAGTTTTCAACTTACTACTACATTTGTTAAATTCTTCCAACTGTTAATTTTGTATCTTCGAAAAGATTTCCAAATTTTTTTAATGCGAGATTCTATAATCGTTGATGGTCCTTCAACTTTGAAAAACAAACATTTTCCACAAAACACTAAATCGAAGGAAAACTAAAGAAACATTGATGCGATCATCTCAAAATCGAATAAATTAAAGAGATATCACTTTATTAAGGCATTTATAGTTAAAGAGAGTATAAACAACAACTACGAAGACTAACATAAGATCAACTTATGAGATAATAGTAAATACTAATAGGAGAGTGAGTGTAAGCGTAGATAGCTTTTCTCTTTATTATTCTACTAAGAAAAGATAATAAGCTTAAGCGTTATTGATTGGCGAAACATAAACACCAATTTGTCCAAGATCAAGTGTCGATGACTTGCCATGGAACCCAACAATCTTGTAACCAATCTCCCCCAACACGAACGAGGTGCCGACATACTCATAACCGTTTGTCTCGGCTCCTAACACTTGATATGTAGCCTTGTTTGTCTCGAACTTAAGCATCGTTATACTGTCGGAAAAGCCATGCGAATTAGGAGAGTGTCCAACTGGAAGCTTTTTACCATAGTGTCCATGAACAGATGTGATGTATTCATCATTAGAGAGCACGAACTACAATGATAAAAAAGAAACACAATAGAATCACATATATGAAACGTTTTAGTTGCGTAATAAATCACATCTTGAGAGTGCTAATACCTTTTCTTTTACCAACGGAAGCCGGGAAATATTACCATGAGCGTCTCCGGATACAAACTCCGTTCCATTGACGTACTTAAACTTGACCATTTCCACAGATTCTTCGCAGCGTCTTACTTTAATCTTACGAACATTGTCATGGACACCGTCATCCCACACGTCCCCAAAGTTCCCACCTTTTGCTTCTAGTTTTTTGACCGGAGGAGCTAGCACCACCGCAAAATGTGCTCCGAGAGCATTGAGACGGCCAAGGTAAGACCTTCCTCGGAAGCCGACAAGCTTATCAAACCCTTTTGCTTCGAGGACAAATTTGGTACCAACCGCTTTCCCAAATACCTCACGGTCTCTCTCCACTGATGTTATGAACGTTAAAGACGAGATGAAATATTCATCGTAAGTTCCCTCCACCGATTTTATGTATTCCCCACGTGCATGGTCAAGCACAAACTGCAAAGTAGAACCGGATTCATTAAACAAAGAGAACAAAAAGATAAGAGAAAATGGATGCAAGAAATGATCAAGATATATATACCTCTTTACGTTCTTGTGATGATTGTTTGCCTTGAGAAAGAGTTATCGTTTGGTTTCCCTTACGATACTCGAATTCAACAGAGCTTACACGGTCACCATCTACTCCAACACACACTTTCCTCACACTGTCGTAAACACCATCATCAAATTCGTCTCCAAATTAAAACCACCGTAAATTTCCACTTTCTTTGCCATTCTTTTCCTACAAGATTAACATATAGAGATGAGAGGAGAGACTTAATATAACATATATATGAAAGGCGAATGTGAAGAATAACAGAGGCTAAAGTTCACGACTTTTAGCTTGAATCAACACAACCCGAGACTCAAGTGATTGTAACTTGTTTTGATGTAAAGTTGAGACCTTTAGCAAGAACCAAGAACACTCAAAATGAAACCAGAACCAAAGAAACAGAGCACACAAACTTGGTAACCCAGTTCACATCAATAGATGCTACGTCTGGGCCGGGATCTCTCTCCCGGAATCCACTATAACTCAGAGGTTTTACAGAGATTTGAACAACACCCAAGCCCTTTACAAAAGCTCTCTCACGTTCTCTCTTTTCCCCTGTTTCCCCAAGAACAAAAGACAATGCTTACACTCTGTTTTTGCTCTCTCTTCGACTGACTGCGCCTCAATGACCAATGCACAACTTATATAGAACAACCCTTCCTAGACCTAGTTCCCCTTGAGCAGCTTCTGCGAAGTTGCCTCAATCCTTGGCGTTTTTCGCATTCAAATAACCAATCCTTATCTTGTAGTTAGCTAGCCGATAAGGATGGTTTTGCTTTTGCTTTTTACAGCTGTAGCAACGGCTACTCTTCCTTCATGTGGTCCTGGTCATGAGTTGGTACAGTGAGCTGGCACTCCGTCTTTCCCGCGCTTCCTCGTATTTGTTCCTTTTGTCACTAATACTCAACAGCGAAATTAAAAGAAGAGAGATTGATTTGTGACCTCTTTATATCAGCCTCTGACTCTAGGGAAGAAATTATGAAAGTGATGAGAATGAGTCTCTCTGGTGGGTGTATGTATATATATTGAAGCTATTTGGTACGGACTCTTGATATGTTACGTAGTGCTACAATAATACTATTATTTTAAAATAGAATGTAATACTCCTCTGTCCCATTTTATTAGATGTTTGGACTAAAAGCACAGAGATTAAGAAACAATAAATGTTTTCTCATTTATGTAAATTCAACCAATAGAAGAAGATACTGCATAATTAAAATAATGAAAAACTATTAAATTAATATAAATCATGCATTGAATTTAGAGAAAATTTTATATAATGGAACAAATGAAAAGCTCTAAAACATCTTATATATTGGGACAAAGGGAGTATATTTTTAATATTGGTAAAAGAGTTATGAGATTAGAAATCTTTCCATTTATAACTTATAAGGAAGTAGTTGTAGAACTTTTTTTTTACTTTTGATTGAAAAAAAGGGTTAACACTAGTTTTTATATTTTTCTGTTTACATGTTACAAATGATTTTAAAAACATATATTTAATAGTATGAATGAGTACCAACATTCATATGTAACAGTCAAGTCACCAAAGAGCTATATGTTCCATCTTGTATTGTTTGTTTTTAAGATTGTGGAAAAGTAAAAACCGATTAAATATATATTTGCTATATTTATCAGTTCTTTAGTTGCTTATAATCTAAAAGGGTTATCTTTATGTTTTGCAAAATTCATAGATATAGTTATGATTGTGTACTTGATCGACATAAATTTAATTTATGGCTGATTTTTTAAAAAATATACTACAAACTTTTTGAAACTCATACATAAAATAGATACAACGTTTAACATGGATACTTGATGAATAAAGTTAGGCTTGTGATTTGTGAATTGCTTTTTCCATTGGAGTTAGTGAAGAAACTGATAAAGTTTTAGGTGGCCGATGATCTTTATTTTCAACTGAACGATAAAAGTTTTCAACTTACTATATTTGTTAAACTCTTTCCTACTGTTAATTTTGTATCTTTTAAAGATTTTCAACTTTTTTAATGCGAGATTCTATAATTGTTGATGGTCCTTCAACATTGAAAACTAAACATTTACCATAAAATACTAAATAGAAGGAAAAGTAAAAGAAACATTGATGCGATCATCTCACAATCGAATAAATTGAAGAGATACCACTTTATTAAGGCATTTATAGTTAAAGAGAGTGTAAACAACAACTACGGAGACAACATAAGAACAACTTATGAGATGCTAGTAATAGGAGAGTGAGTACTACAAGCATAGATAGCTTTTCTCTTAATTATTCTACTAAGAAAAGATAATAAAGCTTAAGCGTTATTAATTGGCGAAACATAAACACCAATTTGTGCAAGAGAAAATGTAGATGACTTGCCATGGAACCCAACAATCTTGTGACCAGTCTCCCCCAACACGAACGATGTGCCCACATACTCATAACCTTCTGTTTCGGCTCCTAACACTTGATATGTATCCTTGTTTGTCTTGAACTTAAGCATCGTTATACCATTGCAATAGCGAGCATACAGATTAAAGGATTGTCCAACTGGAAACTTTTGACCATAGTGTCCATGAACAGACGTGATGTATTCATCTTCAGAGAGCACAAACTACAATGATTAAAGAAAAAAAATTACATATATGTAAAATTAGGCATAGGGTAATAATAAATTTGAGGAGAGAGTGCAACTATACCTTTTCTTTAACCATCGGAGGCTGTGAAGTAAACCCATGAGCGTCTCCCAATACAATCTCCGTTCCATTCACGTACTTAAACTGGACAATTTCCACAGATTCTTGGTAGCGTTTTACTTTAATCTTACGAACATTGTCATGGATCCCGTCATCCCACTCGTTCCGAAAGTTGTTCCCACCTTTTGATTCAAGTTTTTTGACCGGAGGAGTTAGAACCACCGCAAAATGGGCTCCGAGAGCATTGAGACGGTCAAGGGAAGACCTTCCTCGGAAGCCGACAAGCTTATCAAACCCTTTTGCTTTGACGACAAATTTGGTACCAACCTCTTTCCCAAATACCTCACGGTCTCTCTCCACTGATGTTATGAACGTTAACGACGAGATGAAATAATCTTGATGGAAAGTTCCCTCTACCGATTTTATATATTCATCATGGTCAAGCACAAACTGCAAAATATAGAACCGGATTCATTAAACAAAGCGAACAAAAAGATAAGAGAAAATGGATGCAAGAAATGATCAAGATATACCTCTTTACGTTCTTGTGATGATTTTTTGCCGTGAGAAAGAGTTATCGTTTGGTTTCCCTTACCATACTCGAATTCAACAGAGCTTACACGGTCACCATCTACTCCAACACACACTTTCCTCACACTGTCGTAAACACCATCATCAAATTCTTCTCCAATACCACCGTAAATTCCCACTTTCTTTGCCATTGTTTTCCTAAAAGATTCAAATATGTTATTATTATAAAAAGGCAAAAATCAAGAACAATCTATAGATATGAGAGGAGAGACTTAATAAAACATATATTTGAAAGGCGAAATTAAAAAAAGAGAGAGATTGATTTGTGACCTCTTTATCTCAGCCTCTGACTCTAGGGAAGAAGTTATGAAAGTGATGAGAATGAGTCTCTGGTGGGTGTATGTATATATATTGAAGCTATTTGGTACGGACTCTTGATATGTTACGTAGTGCTACAATAATACTATTATTTTACAATTATGTAATATATTTTTAATATTGGTAAAAGAGTTATGAGATTTCCATTTATAACTTATAAGGAAGTAGTTGTAGAACCTTTTTTTACTTTTGATTTCTTAAAAAAGTGGTTAACACTAGTTTTTATATTTTTCTGTTTACATGTTACAAATGATTTTAAAAACATCTACTTAAGAGTATGAATGAGTACCAACAATCCAACATTCATATGTAATAGCCAAGTCACCAAAGAGCTATTTGTTCATCTTGTATTGTTTGTTTTTAAGATTGTGGAAAAGTAAAAACCGATTAAATATATCTTTGCTATATTTATCAGTTCTATAGTTGCTTATAATCTAAAAGGGTTATCTTTAAGTTTTGCAAAATTCATAGATATAGTTATGATTGTGTACTTGATCGACATAAATTTTATGGCTGATTTTTTTAAAAAATATTCTACAAACTTTTTGAAACTCATACATAAAATAGATACAACATTTAACATGGATACTTGATGAATAAAGTTAGGCTTGTGATTTGTGAATTGCTTTTTCCATTGGAGTTAGTGAAGAAACTGATAAAGTTGTAGGTGGCTGATGATCTTTATTTTCAACTGAACGTAAAAAGTTTTCAACTTACTATTTTTGTTTAACTCTTCCATCTGTTAATTTTGTATCTTCTCAAGATTTTCAATATTTTAATGCAAGATTCCATAATTGTTGATGGTCCAACAGCTTTGAAAACTAAACATTTTCCACAAAATACTAAATAGAAGGAAAAAGTAAAAGAAACATTGGTGCGAATGCGATCATCTCAAAATCGAATAAATTGAAGAAATACCACTTTATAAAGGCATTTATAGTTAAAGAGAGTATAAACAACAACTACGAAGGCAACATAAGATCAACTTATGAGATAATAGTAATAGGAGAGTACGTGAGTAAAAGCATAGACAGCTTTTCTCTTTATTATTCTTCTACTTAGAAAAGATAGTAAGCTTAAGCGTTATTGATTGGCGAAACATAAACACCAATTTGCACGAGACCACCATATAAACAATTTCCATGGAACCCAACAATCTTGTGATCAGTCTCCCCCAACACGAACGATGTGCCCACATACTCATAACCTTCTGTTTCGGCTCCTAACACTTGATATGTATCCTTGTTTGTCTTGAACTTAAGCATCGTTATACCGTCGCAAAAGCGACCATGCAAATTAACGGATTGTCCAACTGGAAACTTTTGACCATAGTGTGCATGAACAGATGTGATGTATTCATCTCCAGAGAGCACGAACTACAATGATAAAACAAAAAACAAAATAAAATTACATATATATGTAACATTAGTTATTGGGTAATAAATTTGAGAAGAGGGCAAAGACCTTTTCTTTTACAAACGGAAGCTGTGAAGTATCCCCATGAGCGTCTCCGGATACAATCTCCGTTCCATTGACGTACTTAAACTTGACCATTTCCACAGATTCTTCGCAGCGTCTTACTTTAATCTTACAAACATTGTCATGGACACCGTCATCCCACACGTCCCCAAAGTTCCCACCTTTTGCTTCTGGTTTTTTGACCGGAGGAGCTAGCACCACCGCAAAATGTGCTCCGAGAGCATTGAGACGGCCAAGGTAAGATCTTCCTCGGAAGCCGACAAGCTTATCAAACCCTTTTGCTTTGAGGACAAATTTGGTACCAACCGCTTTCCCAAATACCTCACGGTCTCTCTCCACTGATGTTATGAACGTTAAAGACGAGATGAAATATTCATCGTAAGTTCCCTCCACCGATTTTATATATTCA
Organism: Arabidopsis thaliana x Arabidopsis arenosa; assembly: GCA_019202795.1. Taxonomy (NCBI): domain Eukaryota; kingdom Viridiplantae; phylum Streptophyta; class Magnoliopsida; order Brassicales; family Brassicaceae; genus Arabidopsis; species Arabidopsis thaliana x Arabidopsis arenosa. The sequence goes on from CM032924.1 coordinate 7,640,609, forward strand.
CCACGTGCATGGTCAAGCACAAACTGCAAAGTAGAACCGGATTCATTAAACAAAGAGAACAAAAAGATCAGAGAAAATGGATGCAAGATATATATATACCTCTTTACGTTCTTGTGATGATGTTTTGCCTTGAGAAAGAGTTATCGTTTGGTTTCCCTTACGATACTCGAATTCAACAGAGCTTACACGGTCATCATCTACTCCAACACACACTTTCCTCACACTGTCGTAAACACCATCATCAAATTCGTCTCCAAAACCACCGTAAATTTCCACTTTCTTTGCCATTGTTTTCCTACAAGATTAACATATAGAGATGAGAGGAGAGACTTAATATAACATATATATGAAAGGCGAAATTATAAGAAGAGAGATTGATTTGTGACCTCTTTATATCAGCCTCTGACTCTAGCTAGGGAAGAAATTATGAAAGTGATGAGAATGAGTCTCTCTGGTGGGTGTATATATGTATATATATTGAAGCTATTTGGTACGGACACCTCTTGATATGTTACGTAGTGCTACAATAATACTATTATTTTACAATTATGTAATTTATTTTTCATATTTGTAAAAGAGTCCTGAGGTTAGACATCTTTCCATTTTTTAAAAGTGGTTAACGCTAGATTTATAATTCACGTTAGAGAGATATTCCTAGGAAATACTCATGAGTTTATATTTTTCTCTTTACATATGTTACAAATTATTTTAAAAACATCTATTTAAGAGTATGAATGACAGAATGAGTACCAATTAACATTCATATGTAATTTTCTAGATGTCCATCATGCATATTATTGGCATCAAATGTTAAAGATAGCATGGTGCTAAAAATATTAAAATTTAATCGAAAACTTTTGGATTGTATATCTTTCGCAAACTTTAATTCATAATAATCAATATATAAATATTGATACGCAATATTTTAATGGATTCCACATTCATTTTTTAAAGAAAATAAAACAGAAAATAATATTTTGAGGCTGTTTTCCTTGAGTCAAGGGATAATCGAAATTTACATTAGATGAATAACAAATAATATATATGCGGGATCAAATAATATACATGAAACTATATGATTTAGAGATAGGTAGAACGATCTTATATCTTGTTGTGATGTTTCTAGGTTAGCACGTCTTGATACGATTACACTTCAATTATATTTGGCAAAGTGAAGAAACGACGAAGCCATCCACTTGTCAAAATTCATTTTTTGTGATTGTGAAAAATGAGAATTGAAAATATGTAGCATACAAAATGTTTGCGTCTACTGTCACTTTTCTTTCTTCGAATTACCTGTTTTTGGCAACTCGAGATTGATTCTCGGTGGAGTCATGACGATTTCGTAAAGTACAAAATATTGTTTCTTCTTGTTTTTCTTTTTAGTATTTATAGAAATTAAACTTTACAGAACCAGAAGGACCAACACCAATGAATGTACAAATTTTAACAATTTTCTTCCAACCCGTGAGAAAAATGAAAAGAACGCAAGAATAGATAATGTGAATGTAATAAAACAAATTAGAATATTTTTTTTGTTAGATACAAATTAGAATAATTGAAAAAAGAAAAAAAATGATTGTGAGTATCATCCAATTGTTGTATCTATTTAAAAAGTTAAATAGATGATCCGTGTAAAACCATAGGTCTGTAGCTAGATATATAGTGGATCACATATTTTACAAGTCGGATATGTTTATTCCTCGTACGTTGCAAAGTCAAATTATGCATGGACAAAGACAAAGTAAGTGACTCATGACTTTTTGGATTCTCATTTTCTCTCTCGTCTCAAAAGTTAAACTGAAGACAACTATTTGGTTGTTATATTGAAAGGTTTATGTAATTATGTTCACAAAATTAATTTTGATCGACTTAGTACATAATTTTTTTGCAGTTACACTTTCCGTAATGTCTATTTTATAATTATTTATCCTAGCTACATTTACAATTTTATACTATTCAATGTGATTATCTCATTAACGAAATTATGTTTTGAAAAGTGAAATCGTGGAAATTATATACAAAAGTAGGTTTTATTGATTACATTAGTTACGGAGACGTCGTATGAAATTATTTCTCAGTTATCGACAAGAAAAAAGTTAATGGTGGTCTTACTCTTACTGCACAATGCACATTATAAGATATATGAAAATATTACATTGAAAATTTGGAGTACACTTTTGTTTTATAAGAAGAGAAAATAATTCATTTATTGACCACCATATCAATATTCAATTATTCATGGTCTTAAGAATAAAAACATTTTACAAATTGGAAATGAGAACTGAAAAGTGATGATGACACACTAACCAACCTCTCACTCTCAGGCTTTAACGTCGTGTCCATGCAAATTCGACTCACGATGTCAAGCTTAGTCAAATATATGTGTTCGCACTGGCAAACTAATCTTTTTGGAATTATATGTTTTTGGCAACTCGAACTCGACTTTCATGTGAGTGACTTAAACGACTTTAAGTCATATTACTACCTACTTGTACGCATTCTTTTTTGGTTATCAGATGTAATTTTTCTCATTCTATATTGTAGTACTTCTTAAGAAGAAATTCAGAAGTTTTTGTGTTATGTTAAAACATTGCGTAGAAATATATATTTACCTACTTTGATACAATTTGATATATATTTTGTTTATCATTCTATGAGATATTTTGGAATCTTCGAACTGTTGAAATATCTATACAATTTCAATTTCTTCCAAAGGGAGATTCTCTCAATATTTTTGATCGGTTCTCTTGTTGATTTGGGAAAAAAATAAATCAAAACAGATATTAAATGAGAGAATCGTCTCTCTTCTGAGAGTTTTGGGCAATTCAGAGAACCGCACACGTGGCACACTCTGATTGGAGCATCATTTTTAACAAAGCAAAAAAAAAGTCTCGTGTTTTTTTTTTTTTCCTTTGGCAAAAAAAAACAAATCCGATTGTTTCTCTCTCGCGCGCGAAGACGATCGACGCGACGCCGTTCTTTTGCCGGACCCGTGATTTCCGATCGTCGCGACGCCGGATTCAACTATCTGAGACTTGCATGTCGCAGGCTTCATCAACTGCAGAGAAGATGCTGACCATCGGCGAACGGAGGGAAACCGAATTGAAGATTTGCGACTCCGATTCCGGATTCATTGAAGGAAGCTCCAAATTCTTGTTGCAGGTATGAATCAAGCCCATTTCCCTTGTGTATCGTGACTTAATTCGTTGTATTTTGTGGTTCTCTAATCGGATCTTAATCTTATCTACTCAATGTTTGATTATGTGTGTACGAGTCTCTCCGAGTAAAATTGAATTTTGTGTGATGAGATGATGAAAATGGTCATGATAACGTTGTCTAGTTTTATTAGTACTAACAGTCATTCTAGACCGTTTTTTTTTGTAATTTGCATCAAGCTCGATACTTTGGTTTTGAATTTGTTTTCTAAATGAAGAAATTGGAAATGGATTGGGCTTCTATACTCTTTTGGTTGATGCAGTTTCGTGACCCTTGCTTTGATTTTTTCTTATTTTACAGTACAAGCCTCGTAATTGTTATCTTCAAGCTCACAAAGGGGATAAGATCAAAGTTTGCTATCAGGTATGTTTTATTGAAGCTTCTACGTACTAGTTGTGTAACTTTTTGCTGGGAAGGTTCCTTCTTGCTATCTTGTGCTTCTGTTCTGTGTTTGTGTTCTTAAGTTTTTTGATCATTGTTCCCTAAGTTCTGTAATTGACATGATTATAACTCTTTGGTCAATAGGACGAAGCAGGAGATGAGATCAAGGAGGTAGAACCAAAGGTCTTGTGCAAGTGTCATTCTTGTTTCACTGTCTTGTCCAAACCAAAGCATAGTTAATTCACATTCTAGTACTCTTTGATTAATAAACGATTAAAAGAAAACATGTGCAACCAAGAGTTGTTTCTTTTTGTGAATATGTATTGTAAAACCATGTATTGTTTTTACCAAAAAAAAAACCATGTATTGTTCTACAAAATCTGAATTTTTTCTTAGAGAACCCCATTAGTAGTTTTAACCATTGGAGGACACAAAACTTAAGAGTTCTTATGCAAGTTTTAAAGTTTGAAAAAGCTAAAATTTATTCTTATAAAATGTAGAGAACCCATGATGCATGTGCAACCATTGGAGATGCTCTTAGTGGTTCTTCTCTACAAGTCGGCTTCGTAGTGTTGGAACGCAGCCTTAAGAACCTGGCAGAGAAATAAGCTAAGATCAATTCATAAACCGGATAACAACTTAATGTTCTCTTTACATACCTATTTTCTCTAAGAAGCTTGAAGCATAGCTCCAAGTCTGCTATACTAAGTTGCTCAGCTGATTCCTTAAGCTCCTCAATAAAAGCAAACCATGGCACATTGTGCTTACTGATGAAATCACACAAAATTAATTTAGCCGAATTAGTTATAATGGACCATATTTAACGGATAACAATAAAAGCTTCAATTTTGTGTTCATATCTTTATTTACTTAAATTTAGGCTTCAATTCTCAGCTGCAAATCTAAAGAACATATAAACCGGACCCGGTCTTGCTGAAGAGAAACAAAACAAACAAAACCAATTGGTGTGATACAGTTTAACCGGAGAATCATACTTGCACAAAGTTGAAACCTTTTCTCTAAACAGAGTTACTACTAATCAAAACACTCATTCACTCTTCATACAGTTTATATCCTCAAGCAATGTCTCTATATTAGGCCTATTGTTTGGTATCTCTTGTGTACAGCTTATCCCTATCCTCGCCATTGCAATCGCCTCTGGTTTATCGAACTCTTCACGAAGATATTCATCGATGAACCTGTTATGTTCTCCATTCTCAGCTGCAATTCTCAGTGAGCTAGTAAGCATGAGCTTGCCAGAGAGTATCTGGAGAATGATGACTCCGAAGGCGAAAATGTCGGTTTTCTCGGTGAATTTTCCGGTTGTGACGTATTCTGGAGCTAAATATCCCATTGCTGCACTTGTTTTGAGTGCTGAGAAGACCATATCGTCTGCTAGAAGGTTGTGAAGACCCGAATCAGCGATCAACGGGTTGAATTGCTCATCGAGTAGGATTTTCTCGACAGAGATGTTTCGATGAACTATTGTAGGCTTCTTCTGTTGATCACTTCCATGTAAGTAAGCAATACCTGCAAGAAGTTTGTGTGTTAGATACATTTTGTTACTGCAACTCGAAGAAGTGATCTTTTAAAGACTTAACCTTTTGCAATCCCTTTGATGATGGAGGTTCTTGCAGGCCAATCAAGAACCTGATTAGTTTCGTGTTCTTGTAAATCAAGAAAATTGGAAAGCTTTCCTTTTGAAGCGAAGTCATAGATGAGGAAACACTCTCCTCTGCCTCTAGAACAGCAGAAACCGCGTAGCTTCACTAAGTTTTCATGTGACAGTGAAGATAAAAGCTTTAAACCGTTCATGAATTCGACTTCCTCGTTCTTGCAACTGCTTATGTTGATGCTTCTGATAGCTACCGGTGAACCATCTCTGAGGACTCCTTTGAACACCGAGGTGAAGCTGTTTCGGCTTAGTAAGTTAGTTTCTGAGAAGCATTGTGTTGCTGATTCAATGTCTTCTAAGTTAAACCTGAAGCTACTATTAACAACAAAGAGATGAGGCTCTTGTGAGAACTCAGCTCCGTTTCTGCTATCGCCGAGCGGATCCCATTCTTTAGTGTAGGCAAGACTCACTAAAGGCGATGCGCGGAAATCTTTTTGTTGATCTGTGCTGAGTCTCCCCTCGGAAAACTCAGGTGTGTTACTAATCTTTTGCTTCCTTCTTCTGTAGCGAAAGAAGGTCAATATACCGGCACCAATCAGTGTTATAGTGACGGTAATCACGCTTGAAATCAACGCAACTTGTGGGAGTTTCGATGAGGATTTCTTGCAATTTGTTTGGTTACAATGCTTTTGGAGATATACAGACTCGGAAATGTTGTGAAGAGCTGATTTATCAGTGTCTATTTCACCAGGAGGCTGCTTGAATTGTTCGATGTTCGCATTATCGAAAGCAGAACAAGCCCTCAAAGAAGGAAAATCGATACCACATAAACCGGTATTGTTCTCAAACTGGAAGCTCCCATTCAACTTCTTGAGACCTTTCAAGAAACATATCGAAGAAAAAGCCGAGTCAAGAAACAGAGAGATAAGCTTTAAAAAGACATTTCAAGAATCATTAACTCACCAGGAGGAACAAAGCCAGAGAGAGTATTGTTGCGCAAGTCAAGAGTTTCCAACTGAGGAATGTTGGCTAGGGTTTTTGGGATTAAACCTAACAGATTGTTGAAGCTCAAATCAATTCTGCTTAAAATACTCAAGTTTCCTAAACTCCAAGGAACCTCTCCTGTTAGTTGGTTGTGTTGCAGAGACAACACATTTAGTTTCTTCAAAGAACCAATGTTCTTTGGTATATTCCCTGTTAAACTGTTGCAACAAAGATCCATAACTGCAACAAAAGACAACACAAATATATAAATCAACTCCAAGTAATTTCAGCCCAGTTCCAAGAAAATCCCGGTTAATCTAAACCGGTTTGCAATCTACTGGTATAGCAAAACAGTGTAAGATGCTAACCTTGCAAGCCAGCCATGGAGCCGATATCTGCCGGAATCTCGCCGGAGAAGTTATTAACATTGAGATAAAGATCTGATAATTCAGTAAGATTTGTGATCTCTTGAGGTATCTCTCCAGAGAGACTATTGTAATGTAAGTAAAGACCTGACAAACATTTGAGCTCTGCAACCGCCGGAGACAATTTTCCGGCTAAACGTTTCCCTTGTAACGATATGTTTGCGACTTTCAGATACTGGTTACATGCAATTCCTTCGAAAGATCCGTCGCATGGATCGCCGTTAAATGTCCATGACCGGAGAAGCTTGTTTTCAGGGTCAAGCGATGATTTGAGCTCCATTAAAGCTTTTAGCTCTGCATTGCCTCGAACATTGGACGGAGTTGAAAGAAAGATTGAGAGAAGGACAAGTAACGTGGCACTTAAGGCAACCATTCTTGAATTGGTCTTGTCTCTCTGTATAGAAATTACTGATCTTTAGCTCATTTATCTCTATAAAGCAGAGTACTCTGTTTTAAAGAGCAGAGTGATAAAGGTAATGAAGTTTATAGAGCAGAGAGTACTCTGTTTTGTTCTGGATTTGGAGCTATCTCTTTGTTAGACGAAGAGAAGATAGGAACTTTTGGAAAGAGACCTAACTTGAGAATCTAAGCCCGGATATTTTGTGTCTTTTACTCGGATTTGGAAAACTCTAATCTTCCACTCTCGTGAATGAAAAAAGTTATTCTTTGAGAATTTTGTCTTGTTTTGGAGAGAAGAGGAAGAGGAAGAAGCAGAGCCTTAGCTGGTGAAAAGTGGGAAGACAACACGATGCATTGAATACACTGTCTGTGTGAGACAGAGACGTGTACTGCTTTTGAAAGGGAAAGCCAAATCTTGATGACTTTTTTGGTCATTTTTAACAGTTAATGTTCACATTTGTAAATGGAGATGTGAAGTAATTAGGTGTTTGTTTTATTTATGTCTATTGCTCGAGATCTTGGTTTATATCACTTTCTTTGCATTGGTTGATGATTTAGACACATTTTTGCAACATTTTTAGTATATTTCTATATCACAAATTTCGATTTAAAACAAAAATATGCTTTTTGGATAACCATTTTAGAAACAAATAATATCAAACTCGGCAAAATCGCAAAATCTTCTAGCTATTTTATCATAACTTAAGTTTACGAATAAAATCCATAACATCTACTAACATATATGTGTATGAATAAAATAGTAAAATGGGTAAAAGTGTAGAGCGGCTTTAATGTGAGAAAACGATCTAACGAGTGTAGTTTAAGTTGATGTTTGGCGATTGGGCACTTTGGCTTATACTGATAACTTTTGGAATCATTTCGAAACTTGGATCATCCTCTTCTTCTTTGTCAACACTCCACCTTCGCATTCTCTGCATGTGCCACGTGCACGTGTCTACTCGTGCATTCTCATACACACATGACACATACTGATACAAAGTTTTGTATCAGTAAGCTTTTGGATGAGATTAGTTGATTAGAGAATGTTTTGTTTAGATCTATATTTCTTATAATGCGCTAATATGATTAGTTGATTACTATATAGTATATACGGTCTATAAAAGTTGATGATAATATCGAGATTTAGAGTCATTCCACTAAGTCTAACTCTTTTTTTCTTATTCTAATTAATTGTAAACTATAAAGTAAATTGATAAAAGATTTGAGCTTATTTAAAGATTAGTTATAGAAGTACTATTTGTTAGTACATATTAAAACCTAATTGGGGTTAAGAACATGCAGTTTGACTACTAATAGAATCCAATGTGGACTTCAACATTCATCTAATTAAATATTCTTAGGTATACTCTTTGATTTTATACAAACTTTTATCATATGTACTATTAATACCGATGAATCTTACTTATGTGGAGACAACTAGTGAATTCACAATGAATAAAATTGGTGGAAATAATAACAAAAACAAATTAGTGAAGTAACTAAAAGCACGTTAAAACTAGAAAATGAGACTATTAATTTGACGACGATCGAGTGCAATGAATGTGAAAGCATAAAACCTTATCAACGGCTATCATTCAGATCTTGATTACTTCGAGGTTTTTAGATGAATGCAATACCAATAATAAGAGAACTTTTATTTATCTTCAATCATTCGTCTTTTCTTTTTGGCATTTGAAGATGGAGGAAGGAAGACTTTTGAGATACTTTATCTTTTCTTTTAATTACTTTGACCTTTACTTGATTGTTTTACTAATAACTTTTGTCATTTTCTACTCTCTCTCTTTCTTCGCTCGTCTTGTTTGAATCTACATGATGATGATATCTTTTCAAAGTTTAGAAATTTTGTATATTTAGTATACATGCTTACATGTGTGAATGTTTGTTTATCTAGAACTCTAGTCTCTAGAAGAATATCGAAATTAATTTCAGTTCAGTGATGCTACAAAAAATGACATGAATATCGATCAAAACTTTTGTAGCCGTATGTGAGTTCTACTTCTAGATGATGAGAATATGATATACATATACAATAATACAAATGAAAAAATGATATTTTCCCTAAAAGTGTCCTTTGATTGAACCATCTCATACGTGATACATTAAAAAGTTCTTACTTTTTAGTAGTGCTGAATTTTCACAGTTGTTTTTGTATGATTAAGGAAGACTAATCCACTAATCTCTCCACCATTATCGGTAGAAATGTCGACTTCAAGATATCATATCATATTCTACTAAAGCAATTAAAACAAAAAGCGAACAAAAGTCGAAATGCAACACACAAAAAATTAAACTTTTACAAAGCTCACTTTGAAATTTGAAAGTGTTATTAGACCCATCAGTAAATTTATTCAAATCAAAAGAAAACAAACATCTAATTTTGACTAATGAAACACATTTAAATATCTTAACTACTTTTTAAAAGAAAAACAATTTATCTAGTAGAGGGAAAGATTCAATCTCAAATTGGATGAAAAATGAACAAAAATGGGCACATAATCAATTAGCAGCAACGTTCTTATCACCAAGTACCAAAGCTTCTTTCTCTCGCCATACCGCATGAACCTCGTCTGTGCGAAATCGCTGTGTAAAGGTAGAGTCTTCAATCGGCGTTTCAATACCGTTAACAAACGCGAGTAGACCTGTGTAGGCGATCATCGCTCCATTATCGATGCAGTAACGGTCATCCGTTGCAAACAGCTTACCATCACGTTCAGAGCACATAGTCCTCATCATGTCCTGTAAACGCTCGTTACAACCAACACCGCCAACTATCAAAACGTCTTTCTTGTCACAATGCGCCATCGCTCTTTCCGTGATCTCAACCAACATTGCAAACACCGTCTCCTGCGAGATTAACAGACATGAATTCATGATATTTCTCTCATCAGTCCAAAATTTGACAAAATTCATCAATTAAGAACCAAGTGATAGCCTTACTTGGAGGGAATAACACAAGTCTGCTGGTGTACACTCGTTATTCTTGAGCTTCTCCTCCGCGGTAGTTTCGATATAACTCAAGATTCCACTGAAAGATACATCCATACCTTTAACAGCATACGGAAGATCAATAAAGTTTTCTCCTTTCTTGGCAAGCTATTAAAGAATAAAAAACCGAGTTAACATGGTTCTTGAATTTTGATAGATTAGAGTTAACTTTACAATTCAGATGAAACTTACCTGTTCGATGTTATAACCAGGACTCGGATCATTAGAAAGCTTCAAGACTCTAGCAAACCGGTCCAAGCAATTACCAACAGCAATATCAATAGTCTCACCAAAAATCCGGTATCTACCTTCACTATAAGCAATCACCTGAGTATTCCCACCACTCACATACAATACAACAGGATCATCAGCTCCAGTAACTACTCTCCCCATCTCAATGTGAGCCACACAATGATTCACAGCAACAATTGGCTTTTTCCAAAGCAGCGACAATACTCTAACGACAATAGCTGAAACCTGCAACGGCGCTCCCATCCCAGGACCTTTTGTATAACAAATGCAATCAATATCTTCAGGAGTAACTTGAGAAGTCTCTAAAGCTGATTTGACTAAAGGAAGAACATGGTCAAGATGGTGATGTGCAGTCTCTCTAGGAAGAAAACCGTGGCCAGGCGGTGTTATATATGTATGCCGAGGATTCGCTAAGATTGTACCGTCTAATGTAACAATTCCAACACCAATCTTGTTAGCTGAACCTTCGAAACCAATGGCTATCATCTTCTTCTTCATTTCTTTGATTTAAAAACAGAAACTTTCTACACAGAGAACAACAAATTCATGACTAGGTGAAGTAAAAATCCAAACTTTACTCTGAATCAATTCGAACTAACACTAATTAAAGCCTAGACGTTGACGATGATGAACAAATTGGTATTGGTATTGAGAGAGACCCAACAAGAGATTCGTGTAACCTAAGTTACGTTTCTGATGAAAGAGCCATAAACCCTAGAAAATTAATCAATCTAAACCCAGAAACCAATTCCATTCGAGACACAACACACTGAACCCATGTAGTTTTGTTTGGATTAAATAAAAAACTAACCTGGAAGCTGCGTGATAGCTGGAATCAGAAGTAGCTCACAAGCTCAAAGCAAAACGAAATTAGCCAAAGAGCTTGACAAGAAGAAGACGGCGGTGATAAAGTCGCCGGGAAGAGAAACGACAACGTTTGAGTTTCTAGGCTATAATACGGCGTCGCCTTATGAGAAATAAATCAAAAATCGTCTCAATTATTAGTTTTATATAAATGGGCCAAGCCCATTAACGCATATTTTATGGTGAAAAGAAAACCACGACGTTTGTATTATCCGAGCTCGTGTGTATGTATAGTGAAACATAGACATGAGTAACCGAAGTAACATATGCTTAAAAACTTATCCTGTAAAATCACAAGATTACGTACTTACAAGAACATGAAATTTTTTCTCCAAATTATAAGTTCTAAATACCATATGAATTTTGTCTTACCCAAAAAGCGGTCAAAAGATGACAACTAGAGTTTAAAGTTGGTTTGGTGTTGAAAATAAAATGTGGAATTTAATTAGGGATTTCCATGAAAGAAAATTTCGTTGAAGGATTTGTTTATTGTTTATTACCTTTTATTTTAAATTATTAATTTTTATTTTGATCTAAATTTTAATTTGGAATACAAATTTATTTTTAATATATACTAATTAATATGACCATCTTTGATAAATAGAGTGAGCTCATTGAATGGCGAAGTAATTAGAAAATCATAATTTGTATATTGACATCTCTACTCGATGACCTTTTATAGGATACTAGATCATGACCCGCACGTACGTGCGGGATTTTATATTTTAATAAAAATTATAAATTTTTTTAATTCAATATAGATTATTTTGTTGTTTTTATGATATATTAGATCTGGATCCACACATCGTGCGGGGATATTTTTATAAATTTTTTTATATAGATTTTAAAAATATAAAATATTTTGTTGTGTTAGTGAACTTCGTAAATAGATATTATAAAGTTAAGAGTAATAAACGAAATTCAATTACGTTAGTGCATAATTATATTTTAAGATCCGGACCTACATGTACGTGCAAAATTATATTTAAGATAAAATTAAGATATAAGTTAGTTGCAAAAGGTAAGTGATGTTACGTTTTTATTTTCTAAACTAATCAAAATATTTCTAACAGTTTGATTACAGATTTTGAATAGGATATGAATTCGGTTTTAGTTTCGGTTATTTCATGTATATTAGGTAGACTTAACTATTTTGGAACGGGAAATCTATTACATCCTATATTATTTGTCATAAATTCTTCGTCCCATAACCCATCTCGTATATGTGAAATAAAAATATTACGGTCCCGTATCCATCATAAATAGAATATGTATAACTGAAAATGTACGTACATGGTTATGTGTGTAAACAAATTTATTTTCTATAGTGCTCATAACTCGAACTCATACCAGTTGGGTATTTAGTTTGATTTTTTTTATGTTTCCCTCCCATCCCGTCTCGTAATTCCTATTCTCAATTCATTCCATTAAAATCATGTTCTAAATTTTTTTTGCTTACCTTTAAATACCATACAATATATATTGTGAGTTTTGCGGATTAATATTTATGTTGTTAAAGTTTTTTTTTTTTTACAGCAAACAATGATTTATTCAACTAATAGATTCTTTACAAATCAAACGTTTTAGCCACATCGGATTAATATTTATATTGTTAAAGTTAAAAATATATTTTAACAAAATTATTAATGTTTCTTTAGCTAAATTTTGCATATTCTTCTTTTCATTGTTTAATCATAATTAATTCAATTTTTGGACTAAAAATAAAACTTTGAGATACATATGTGAAAAGGTTATGCTATTGCTGCATAATTTGTTTTGAATGCAAATATATAATTAGTTTACATTATGACGAAAACTGTGTGCAATATATTATGGATTTATTTAAGAAAGATCCGGTTAAGAAGGAAAAAAATATATATATATATATATATTTCAAAATTAATATGTACAAACTATTGTTTAGATATTTCCGAAACTTGCTCTAAACGAAGACCATAATGATAATTACTTTAAATTTATTATTATTTGAGTTTATTTCATAGTAAATATAAATATTTGTTAATATCTAATATCGTCTTTTGGAATTGTGAAATAAAATTTCGTTTTATAGTTCAAAATTGTGAAAATATTATAACAAAACTGAATCTTAAAATATATATATATATTTTTTACGAAATTTCAAATTCAATCTTAAAATCCTCCATTGATAAAAAAATTTAAACGGTAGTGTTTTTAATTTTGAATTAAAATGATATTATTTTTATATTTGATATAGAGTAGTCTATTAGGATTAGTTTAGATAAAATCTTAGTTGGATATAAAATCTTAGTTTTTAAATTCTCATTGGTTAACAAATTTTTAGAAAATAATTTTAAATTTTCGTCCATAAATAATAAGAGAGAGAAAGTGAATTTAATTTTTGGAAACTAATAGTTACTTAAAAGAATTTTACTATATTTTATTTAAATATATTAATTTGTGATTACTATTATACCATTAATGAATTTATTTAAAAACACTAAAAACTAATGGCATTTTATGTAATATTTTACCCTTCATAAGGTTATTTTATATCTAGTGATTCCCAATTAATAGTATAGATTGATATTATAAATGTAGTATTTGTATTTGTGATATAAATATATACTAATTAATATAACTATCCACAATAAAATGGAACTAATTCACTCATTACCAAACAAATTAACAATTACTAATTCGATAACTTTTATACAGATTACCAATTTTATAGATGGCCTATTTGTATTTTTAATATAAGTATCTATACAAATCTAACCTTACTCATTTAAGATCTTATTCACATATTTTTTATTAAAAACAATTCTTTTTTATATTATCAAGGAACAGATTTAGGTTTGGATCGATTAAAAAGATTTTTATGTGTATTTTTGGTTATTGATGTCTAATCCAAATTAAAGAAACATATCATATGAGAATAGATCAAACAACACAAATATCCATTAAAAGAACTACATAGATTTATGACAAAATGGTAATAAATAAATAAAAAGACACAAAGTTATTATGAGACTAGAATTAGAAGAAAAACACACACAAAATACATTATTAAAATTATTGTTGGCTTTGCCTTTTAGGTGACGGAGATATCTGGTTTTTAGGTATGGGAGGAATCTCTTGAGTATCACTGGCTAGCAGATGTTGATGCGCCATCAGCTCCATGACCATGACCATCATCCATCTTTTGATCTTCTCTCTTCCAAAATATGTTACTCATTATCATTTGCACATTAGCAGCTGTTTGGAGTTGCATAAGTTGATTCTTTTGAACATCGTTTAGGTTCTTTATTTTTTCAATAAAGGAATCTGAAGAACCTGGTGTAATGAGGAAATCATCTGGCATTGGAAGATCATAAAATTTTGGCACTTGATCATGTCCCACATAGGTTTCGAGCTCATTTATTGCAGATTTAATATCTTGTTCAACATTATTGAGAATATTCTTGTAGTGTAGGATCATGCCATGACAACCAGAAATAGGGTCACGTCTACGAGCCTCGGCCGCATAACGCAAACAGTTGGCAGCGATCTCACGTTGTTCTGGAGATTCAAGATTATTGAGGATGTTGCGGACGTTCACAGCTCCAAAAACTTGATGAACATCATCGAACCTTGTATCGTCCGATGGAAAATGTGGTGCAGAGATGCACCCTGGAGCACAAGTTTCTTTCAAGATCTTGCAGACAGCACAACGTTTGGAAGCCATTCTTCTTGTTTTGTTTTCTCCTTTAACTTCTAAATAAAAAAAATTGTATGAGAATAAAATCATCAATACAGTTTTAAATATATGTACATTTGATATATATTAACAAAATATTAAAAATCTTTAATATATAAAAATAATTCTACACATTTAAATTATAAATCATAAACAAGATCATACACACACAAAAATTCTCGGTAAAGATTTCATCGTCAAATCTACGTAAAATCATTTATTTTTATGTAGAATTGTATTGTATATAAAATGGATTTAATAAAACGTGAGTGTATATTTGTGAAAAACTATTATCAATTAATGATAGAATAAAAACTTCATTTTAGTATATATACGGAGATCACAAAAAATACACGTGAAATTATATAAATAAGAAGTTGATAAACTGAAATCTTAGCATACCTTGATCAAAAATGTAAAAGAGTTTATATCACAAAAGAAATGAAAATGGAGCTAATGTGAGAGATGTCTATAATGATGAAAGTAGTCGTAGTTTTATAGTCATGTCTTAAAACATGATTCAAAGTTTTATATCACTAATTTAGGTAAGATAGTAATGTCCAATAAATATCGAAAGTTTGACTTATTTATTTGTAGATAGATGAGAGTAATTGTTTGACTGTGCGCGATACATGTATTTTTGGAAAGATAATATCATTTTTATAGTGAATTAATTGTTTTTTTCAAATTGGCATACACTAATTATGTCAAATTTTATTTCCTACTAATGTATTGTACTTTATTTTTAATTAGTTTCAACATCAGATATTATTTTATTAGTTTTACTATTGCACACAGATTTGATCATTAACCTTTTCTAATATTATTATAGGAACAACAAAAATAAATGCAATTTTAGTTACATATCGATCAATGGAAGCGTGTTTAAATACAAACAACAGAAATTGAGATTTCATATTTATATATATAAAAAAAAAATTAAAAGCAATATATTTTGTAAACTTTATATTGCTAAACCAAACTTTAGATATTTATTTTAGTAAATATTTTTAATTTTGATTATAAATCTTTTGATTCGGGTTAAGAGTTTCTTTTATATATCTTATCCAATGATTATATTTTATATCATTTAACATATTTTTAAGTGTGTTTTTTATCAACAATCTATAGTTTGTGGTGATTCATTCTACTTAATTAATATATCAAATATTCACACTATATTTTATAATATGTATTGTTTTAATTAAGACTGTCTTTTGTTACAGTAGATACAAATGCAACCACAGTTTCATTTATTAACATGGTATAGATTGTAATGATTCATCTGTTGCATCAGTTGGGAATGGTTGTATCCAATGATTTTCAATCGATGCATCTCCTTTCAATTTCTTTTTAATTCAAATGAGTGTTAAACCATCCAAAATTTCTATAGTTATATATATGCATAATTTTTTGACCCAAGAATTTGAATCGAACTACCAAAATTGTAACTAGACTACCATTCTGTAGGTTATGGCATCGACTATTTGGATACCAAAATAAGGCATTAATATTGGAAATAAAACTTTATTATATGTAAATATAATCAGAAAATGTGACTTCACACATCCCCTTTTACAAAACATCAAAACTCCAACCATAACATAAAGAAAAGTAAACTACAAACAAGAAAAATCAATTCAACTTCTTCAAAGGCTCAAACCAAATTTTCCTTCATACTTATTTACTTAAGCGGTGTAGAGTTTTGGATCAGACAACCTTGGAACAGGAATAGCCACAAGTGGAGACTTCAACTTAAGAACAAGACCAAACTTCTCTTCAACCTCAAACTTCTGTCCTTGAGGAGCTTTCCAATCAAAAGAGTGAAGAAGTGAAGCAATGTTGAACAGAACAAGCCTCTCAGCCATGTTAATAGCCGCACAAATCCTCCTTCCTGATCCAAATGGCAAGTACTTGAAATCACCTCCATTAAAATCAAGCGAGTTCTCCAAAAACCTCTCTGGTCTAAACTCGTTTGGTTCATCCCAATGCTTAGGATCTCTATGAATCGCCCAAACGTTGATGAAAATCTTGGAGTCTTTAGGCACAGTGTATCCCGCAACCACCGAGGTTTCGCTGTTTCTGTGAGGCACAAGAAGAGGAAGCGTAGGGTGAAGTCTAAGAGTCTCTTTCATAACCGCTTGTAGATAAGGAAGCTTAGGTAAATGTGATTCTTCAACGATGTTGTCTTTCCCAACAACTTGGTCAAGTTCTTGTCGGATCTTGTTTAACACTTCCGGTCTGCTTACGATCTCTGCCATGGCGAATTCGGATGCGTTAACCGATGTGTCAACACCACCAAGAACCATATCCATGAGGAGAGACTTGACATGAGTCATAGACAGAGGAGCTTTCTCATCATCATCTTTAACCCTAAGCAAGTATTGCAAGAAATCTTCTTCTTCTTCGCTCTTCTTTCCCACCATCTTGACATGACTCTCCATAACTCTGTCGAACAAGAGATCAAGCTTCTTCACATGTCCTTTCATCTGCTTAACCAATCCCTGGAAATCGAATCTTGAGAACAAAGGAAAGAAATCTGAGTAGTTTTGAATCCCTTCGATGTCGGAGATATCGGAGATTAGGGTTTTGAGCTCGTTTCCTAAGCTTGTTCTCTCGTCTCCTTCAACAGTCGCTCCCCACATCATTCTTGTCACGACGTTGAAAATGGAAAGAAAGATTTGCTCTCCGAGGTTGACTGGTGATCCCTCACGAGCCATTTCCGACATGTAGACGACGGTTTGTCGGGTTTCTTCGCGGCGAGTGGAGTAAGAAGCTTCGAGTGTGGGCGTAGTGAACATCTTCATGACGCAGAGCTTACGGAGTCTCCTCCAATGGGTGCCGTAAGGAGACCAAAGGATGTCTTCTCCACCGTAAGTGTTGATCTTTCCGACTTCAGGGAGATCGTGGTTGGCGAAAGTTATGTCGTGGGTTTTGAGAACCTCACGAGCCATGTCAGGGGAAGAGACGACGATCGCAAGTTTGGAACCGAGGTGGATCTTCATGAGAGGGCCATGTTTTAGGGTTAGGGCTTGGAACTGCGTGTGGAGGATCTCAGAGTTTAGGAACGGGAGGTTTCCGACGATAGGAAGTGGCCAAGGTCCCGGAGGTAACGGAGGTCCATTCTTGGATTTAGACTTCCCCTGTATCCAGAAGTAGCAAACAACGGCCAAGAGAGCGGCGACACCGAGCATCACGGAGCTGTACGGTTCCTCTATGTTGAGGATCTGAGAGAGAGAGAAGTTAGACGACACCGTTTCCATCTTTGTCTTCAGAGAGAAAGATCTCACTTTGTTCTGTTTATTGGTTTGGAGGTTTTGTGTTGTGTGGTGGTGAAGATAGAACAAAGGGAGTGTGGACATTTATATTGTAGGCTCAGGGAGAATTATTACACTATTTCATTATTATTATTATATTATAAAATCAACTTATATGAAATTTCTCAGGTTCCTTCATATCCAAAACAAAAAATAGTGAAAGATTTGAGACGGCGTTGAAAGTGGTAGTAGTCACAAAGACATGCAGAAAAATAGCAAGAGTAATCATTTTATTACATAAATGAGATATTTGAGTAAAAACAGGTGACATTTTATCTTCTAAATCACAAAAAAAAAATTGAAGTTCATATAAGCTAAAGACAAATGATTGTACAGCGTCGTAATGAAGGATTTGTTTAAAACTATATCTCTTATTTTGTACTAGTACCATATACTAACATAAATATGTGTGATAACATTATTGGACATAAAATAATATAATAAAACATGTAAAAATACAACGCCAATCTTGACCAAGTCGCCACAAGTGTTGAAATCTCATTCAATTATTCAAAGAGAGGAAATGAGACAAAATAAATACAGAAGTAAGTGATGGGTCATGAATCTATACGCAGCCGCGAAAAAATAGTGTACTAACACATCACTCCACTTGTCGATATTCAAAACCTTATTATCCATTAATCGATAGAAATAGTAGTAGTAATATGTTGAATTTGACTTGTTTTATTGCATGTGCGCTGATTTTATATGTTTACTTTAGATATTTTTTAAGTACGTTAAAAGAAAAAAAAAAACACACAAGACTTTTCAATATTTTCAACTCTTTTGTCTAAACTTTTATTTTCTGGTGTCGGTTGTTGTTACTTGTGAAGACCGGCGGCTATAGTCTACCGGATCTATCTCAATTTCATTCCAACATAACAACTATTTTAAATTACAAAAGCAACTGATTCTAATTTTCTAATACAAGAACTACAAAGCACCATTATGCAGCCAACTTTAGCAGAATTGTTGTGGTATGAATTAGGGGTCGACATTTCAGATAATTTTCTTGTATGGTTCGAATTTGGTTTGGTTAGGTTCGAGTTTTTGCAAAATTCTCGTTTCATTAAAACTTGCTTCGTTTTATTAGAGATCGGCTTGGTTGTGTTTTACTTGAAATAGTGTAGTTAGGTAGATGTGGATGTTTAAGATTGAATGCATGAGTTAACACAAATGATGAAAACGCTAAAAGGCTATTTACGAGGTCTCATAATGCCATGGCATTTTGGTTAGTTAAAGCTAAAGCCAAATTGTGAAATCTACTTAATTACGAAAGTGCCACTTTGATATTTCTTTAAATACTTTTCTAATCGTTGGAATGTAGTGTAATTACTCTTGTGAAAGTTACGTGCGTGAGACTTGAACATGATTATGAGAGTGAGACCAAGAACATAAAGCTTTCGTGGACATATTCTGATCATTCATTACTTATTCTTTTCCTATTTAAAGTCTTTCTTTTGTATATATCTATTAACTTAGTGTATGACGGTTACTAGAAAGCTAGAAGTGAACTATTGGATCTTACATTAAACATCAAACAATCCGAGAATTTTCAAATTGAAAAAAAAAACCCTCAAGAAAAATAAAATTCAAGTTAGTGAAGAAAAATGGAACTTATTGGCGAAGCAGCGACGATGGTTGGTTCAAATGTCCAAAACCAAAACCACTATTTTTTGTTGTTAATTGTTTAAGTCAAAAGCAGCGACGATGGTTCAAATGTCGTTGATCACACGGGTCTGGGCTTGATTGCACTAAGTGAAACTATTCTGGGCCTAAATATAATTTCATAAACAATTCGGCCCTAAAACATTTGATCATCGCGGTACGTACAAGACCCAACAAGAAGATCAAACCCATTGGAAAACATTTTCTTGAGTAGGTCCGGTTAGATATTTAAATCATTTCGATTCAAATACTCAAATATGATATAAGTAATACTGCAACATTAATATACCTAAGAAAACTTTCTCATCAATGTTTTATTTCAAATATCTAAAATAGTTAATTACTTGCTATTTTTGTTTTCAACATTTATAAAGCCAAATAATTAAGTACCAAAGTATATTTAGATTATGATTTTAAAATATCATTATAACAAATCTATAGTATATGTCTTGCTTTTCTTTATAACCGGATTTTTTATTTTATTTTGGCCAACATATAACCGGAGTTTTCGTAACACAAAACTAGACTAATATTTTGAGCATGCAACATCTCATGCAAATTGCAAGCTATGTAGTGAGAAAGGATATATATATATATATATATATATATATATATATATATATAATATGTTCGGCTTTTACCAATATTAACACTTTCTATAACATGTAACATAGCTAAAAATGAAATATAGTTTTTATGTGAAGATGAACAATAGATAATTATCTTAAACAGACAAAGATTATAACATTTTTTAGAATAATTACAGAATATGTAAATATTATGGTCCTAGTTAGTTAGTAATTAAATAAATAAATAGTCTACAATAAAGGGGACAAAAGTGACTTGACTAACAATAGTGCCATGTCTTTATATTTACAGTTCCGTACATACATACCCAGACGGCCAGACGAATTTATTATATATATGCATGCATATTGTATAGTATAATGACGATGGCATTACTCGTAAGTTACGTAAGTGGTGACTTGAAAATGGGATTAAAGCAAGACGTTGATTTATACTTTTGATTAAGGGAACAAGCGATGATTTAGAGTCTTGAATCTTAATTAATCAATAATTAGCAAATGAGAGTTGTAGAGAAATAGAAGAAAGTGGTGGGGTTTAGAGCGGAAGTCTCGATTCCTAAGGTGTTGAAATGTCACTTTTAAAATTGTGTTTATTGAGTTTTAGACATTTAATACAATATATATTCTCATTTCGAGATCTTTTATGTAGATGAGGGGACGACGACCTCCCATAGTCCATTTTTTTTTTAAATCTTATAGACCATAAAATTCGTGAGGGAAACACTTAATTATTTAGAATTGTTTTGTTATTACATTAAATACTCTGTGAAATATTTTCTCCTATTTGATTTTTTTCTCTCTGTCTTATGGCCTTATGGATTAGTCTTAATCACACGCAAACATACACTTGCGACTTGTGTGTGTTACATTTTGTCTGGGGCCATGATTAACAAAGAAGACAAGAGACAAAGAATCACATTTTGTCTAGGGCCAGGAAAATTTTCGTGGCCAAGAAGTGGGAACATATATATTTGGGGTGGACAAATCGTAATTAGAAAAAATATTGTTTAATTTATTTTATTTTGAGCAGTAGAGTAGTATAGTACTAAAACACAGGTCAAAGAAATCGGAATCAAGAAAAATAATGCTAAAGCATTAATTACTAACTAATTTCGTTGAACCGAAATTCATCATTGAGCAGAAAAACAAAACTCTTCTGACTCCATACCATATGAACATAGAGAGGTTTTAAAAGAAATAATAGTGTAAATTATCGATTTTGATTATCCGAATCCATTCGAATTAAAGTCAACAAACTTCCTTTACAAAAAATGGCATTTTTCTCTTCAATGTCCCGAATTAAGTTTTAAATTGTAACAAATATATAAACTCCCAAAACCTAAGAATGTGTACATATTTAGAATCTGGTCACATCCCTTATTTCGGTATGCCAAAGACTTTCTTGCTAATATATCCGCCTATTTCATCATTTAGGATATCAATATTTACAATAACAATTTTACCAAAAAAAAAATTATTTACAATAACATTTATCAGCATTAATATCATATCTTAGCATACATTCTTTCATGGAAGATTTTTGAAACATTCCTGATCCGATTAAACAAAGAACTGATCGTGTCACAAAATCACATTCTGAAAAAATGTATATACTATGGATAAGACGAAGAATTTTAAATTAATATTGAAAGATATACTAGTTTGTAACCAAACCATGAACCAAAATTGCAAGTCACCCACAAGTCGCAAAGATTAGAAACATCAAAAATATATTGATACAGTGGTCTTTACGTGTACACCTATGTGTCAAATGGATATTCGTCTATACTTAATTTTCGTATCGGCGACAACAATTTTTTTGCGGCAATTCATTATTGAAGCTTTTAAGTTTCTTCTATGTTATGTAAAAAAAAATCTTACCAAAAATAGAGACACGTATATACTTATTAGGTTTGTTACGGTTGCCAAAAAAATGGTTTATCGCAAATTCGCAATGGACTGAAGATCTCAAACTTATTTGCCATATTTTTAACCGGACCAAGCCGATTATTTGAGATTCTGAAAAAAAAAATGAATATTGGACAAATTCTGACTAATCTATGTAAAATCGATTTTGTGAAGACTGGATCATGATTTTTATTCGTGTTTATATCACAATAGATAGCGATAGCGACAACAACTATTGTTTGTTCGTTTTAGAGTCGGTGATTTATCAACAGTTTTGGTGACAAATTAAGTGACTAACAATTCAAAATTGCACTAGTCTTAGTTATCAAAATCCTTTTTTAATGTTAAAAATGATACATTACTTTAATTTTACTGATATGATTTTTGTATAAATCTATAAGCTTATACTTTATAGCATTCATGGTAAAAATACAAGTATTTATTTGAAACTTAATAAGTATTTGGGTAAAAGATGTATGAGTCGCACGTGTGATTGCATACATTTGCACGCATCCTATCCTTTCACATTAGTTCCAAAGTCATTTTCACAAAACAAATGCGACATCTCCAATACTCCTTTCTATGATCATATTAGCGACAGATTTGACAAAGTAAGACAAATTATATTTCTTAACCCTAATCATTTCTGACCAAAAAAAAACCTGAATCATTATTTATTAAAATAACCTTATTTTACAGAAACCTTAATTCTTTAGCTGACTGTAACTCCTAATTAAAATGAACCATTCAATATAAAAGTAAATGAACCGTAGTAGCATCATGTATAAAGTCAGATACAAAAGATCTTCTTTGAAACTGTTGTCATTTCCCCATCATGACATCTGTATATGTACCTTAAAAATAATTCTGTCTATATGTACTTTTGTATGAACGAGTAATCCATAATTCTTATTTAGATCATATTTTCTTCTTCTATAATCAATGATAAAGTAGCGAATACGGGTATATATACTAATTACTTTGTTATTTTTTTTAAATAATTTTAAACTATTGAAAAATATTTTTTTTTTTTTTGTGCAAACTATTGAAAAATATTTATTAATTATATTTCCATCGATAAATTAAACTAGTTAGAACTCAACCGATACATCAAAAGATTAATAAGTGGCAATATTTTGAGTATGATGATAATCTCGTACATCTTTCATTGTTATTATTCACATATACAACACCAAAAACGATACAAAAAATAGTTTTAGCTTTTTGGTATTGTTTTCTTTATCCGCTATTTTTACTGCTTTTAACTTTTCACATACCACTAACCGCTAAATATTTTGTACTGTTTTTTGTAACCAATCAGACCATACATATTACCTTTACAACCGCAACTAGTAAAAATGTCTTGCCATAATGCCACTACAGTTTTAATAAGAATTATTTAAACTATTTTGAAAATATAGAGATGTAAAAAAAATTTCTTCTGAAAACAATTGTGGGGGAAAGGTGTGAGAAGATTATATATAGGTGGGTGAGCTTTGGTAGGCTTTTGACATAACTTGCAAGCTGTTGAGATTTTCCATCCTCAATAACTTTAGTTTTCCATCTCTCTATACTCTTTATTTGACATCCCCATATAACATAATATACAATCACACATATCATTTAATTAGTATTTAATGGGGAGGCAGCCATGCTGTGACAAGCTAGGGGTGAAGAAAGGGCCGTGGACGGCGGAGGAAGACAAGAAGCTCATAAACTTCATACTCACCAACGGCCATTGTTGCTGGCGTGCTTTGCCGAAGCTGGCCGGTCTCCGCCGTTGTGGAAAGAGCTGCCGTCTCCGGTGGACTAACTATCTCCGGCCTGACTTAAAGAGAGGCCTTCTATCTCATGATGAAGAACAACTTGTAATTGATCTTCATGCGCATCTCGGAAATAAGTAAGCCTACATAACTAATCATATATTATAATTTTTTTCTAATTCTTACTTGATGATTTATGTCACATATATGAATGGAGGCTTAAAATTTTCAAATTTATGTTAAAGTTAAAATTTTACGTTGTAACAAAATCTAGAGACTTAAGATAAACATTGGTTTGGATCATGTATGTTATTCATAAAATATAAAGTCAGTTGCATGTGATCCAACATGTTTAGTGTATTTATGTGTTATGTAAATTATGCCAAATAATAAATTAGATAGTTCCAAATAAGTTGGTCAAATAAGTAGAACAAGTTTTGATTTGCATTTAATTTTCTTTGAAATCAACTTCAAGACAAAGTAACGTCCTTCTCTTGCAAAGATAATGTTAACTTATTTTGTCAATCTTCTTGTGTTTCTATTCCAAGATTATAACATATATATCCACCAACACTTTATAAAATATTATATATTCTTGTGATTAATTTGCTTTTTTAAAACCATTGGTTGTATTGTAGGTGGTCTAAGATAGCTTCAAGATTACCTGGAAGAACAGATAACGAAATAAAAAACCATTGGAATACTCATATCAAGAAAAAGCTTCTTAAGATGGGAATCGACCCTATGACCCATCAACCTCTAAACCAAGAACATTCTAATATCGATAATTCCAAAACCATTTCGTCGAATCCAGAAGATATCTCAATGGAACCAAAGACAACTAACACCAAAGACGTGGAGATAAGTGCCACGACAACAGAAGACGAAAGCAGTAGCACGGTTACTGATCAAAACAATTCAATGGATAGTGAAAATCATCTAATTGACAACATTTATAATGATGATGAATTGTTTAGTTACTTATGGTCCGACGAAACTACTAAAGCTGAGGCCTCGTGGAGTGATAGTAACTTTGGCGTTGGTGGAACATTATATGGCAATAATATTTCCGGCGCCGATACAGATTTTCCGATATGGTCACCAGAAAGAATCAACGACGAGAAGATGTTTTTGGATTATTGTCAAGACTTTGGTGTTCATGATTTTGGGTTTTGACTGTTCACTATTATCATATTGGCAACTCTCTGGAAGATGTCACAAGCATTGCGGGCATATACATATATGTGTACATTATATATAACATATATACGCATACAAATCATAAACATATAGTAGAAGATAATACATCCATGTAAAGCAGTAAGTGTGCACCATGGTTTTCAAGTATTATTAATTAGGGTTTGGTAGGGTTTCGTCAAAGTCAAGAATACATATTAAGTTTACTTTCTTTGTTTTGTATAAATTATTCACATGTTAACAAAGCCCGAGGAAATATATTACTATGAAAATAATGTGAATGAATGTTTCAATATTAGGGTCCAACGTTATGTTTAAACAAAACTCTTAAAAATTGAGACACTAGTTCTCTCCTGCATATCTTTGGATATTGTTTTCCTTCTCTTTATTTAAAAATAAATTTGTATCATTGTACTAAACAATCTTAAGAGAAATATTAGGATACAAACTAGTTGCGATCACATTATTTAATTATTTTGAGTGTTAAAAATATGTAGTTTTTGTTATCTTTAATCATGAATATACATTTAATATTCCTTAATTACTAACACATCATTCTTCCTAATTCTTACATAATATGTAGCTTGAAATTTCATCATGAATTACATATTTTATACTTTAAATTTTAAAAATTCCTATAGCAATAACACTTGATTTTATTCCACAAACAAGATGTTGAATAATAAAAATAAAAATAATATCGTAGGTTTAGTTCTGTCTTCAACACCGAACTTTGGACGATTCGGAATTTAAGATTCGCTATCAACGCGTTTGAATCTTCTAACTTAGAGATGTGGCTCCTTTTAATTTTGGTTTTTTCATCATTGACCATGTATCTCTATTACTTTCATCTTTTTATAATTGTATTGATTTTCAAAGACGATATGATTTTGGTCACTTAAACTGCGATGAAAAATAGTATGTGGAGGAGTTTCCCTATGTACTTCCACATCACAATCCTTTCCTCTGTGGAATTAGTTGTCGCACCACTAATTTTTTTTTTTTTTTTTGGTAACGAGAACCAATACTTTTTTGTTAATTTAATCCAAAAGTGAAACCATTTCTCATATTGTCGAGATCACACACATAACCTAAAATTGAAACCATTTCTCATTGTGGAGACACAGTTTGGAATTGCATTTATCATATCGTTTTCACAATATATATGTTCACTAGTTTACATAAGTGTAGAATATTTAAAGGAAATAGATTTACTTACCAACCAAATAACTCCTTTTTTTTTTTTTTTGACATCTTTGGATCGACAAGACCCGATCCATAGCCAAATAACTCCTTAAAACTAAAATATATCTATTTTCTACCCTGATGATGATATCAAACGAGTCAAATAGTATCTTAATTGTTTATAGAATCAAATTCAAAGGTTTAAATTTTGAGGTCAAATAATTTGAAATGAGATGATACGACAAAGTTAAATGTGAATGTAACAAACCCGTCAACACTGGACTTGTATATTATTTGGTCTCCTACATGTTTTGTCAACGAACTAAACGAAGAGATCCCTTGGCTTCTTCTTCTTCACACTAAAAGCCCTTTTAAGTCCACAAAATATCACACATTTTTCCCTTATAGGATACGGTTTGCTGTCTTGCAGTCTACTCATAACAATTATTGGAAGTGTCATATGAATTTTCGTAACAATTACCCTCTTGTTCATCTTTCAATGTAAATAGATTTTATGGATAATTCTCAAATTGATGGTCCATGTGTATACTCGGGAAGTGAAGCACGAGAAAAAGGGTAAATTACTAAAAGAGCTCTGTTTCTTGTTTTAAGTTCCTCTGCAACGAAAACATAAAAGAAAAAAAAAAAATTCTCCAACATATCTCTTATCTCACGCAGTTAAACACAGAAATTGGCAAAGAGAAGAAAACTTGTTGTTTTGTTTACTGAGGTCCTGCAAATTTGCCCATCATCTTTGCAATCACCGGAGCCACCTTCGGATTCGCCTGATGCTTCGCTAGATTCGCAGGGTTCTTCATCACTGTTATTAACATTCAAACGATATTCAATATTCAAGACACAGAAGATATTCTTAAAACATTATAGTATAACATTATAACTGCAACTTTAAACTGAGTCATACCATCTTGAAGAGCAGCCATAACTTCTGGGTCGCTAAATGCCGTCATTAGCTCAGGATCCTGCTCACAAATATCAAACCAATCTCACAATGTCAATTCCTTCTTTTGCAGTTTAACTTTATAAAATCTAGATTTCTGTAGTTGACAAATAGTCACTCTTACATTCAATATTTTGCTGAAGTCCATACCACCAGGCATACCGGCACCACCGCCTGCACCTGGCATACCGCCGCCCATTCCGGGCATACCACCCCCCATTCCTGCGGGCATACCACCGCCCATTCCTGCAGGCATACCACCACCCATTCCTCCTGGGAATCCGCCGGGCATACCGCCCATTCCCCCTGGGAATCCGCCGGGCATGCCGCCCATTCCTCCTGGGAATCCACCGGGCATACCTCCTGGGAATCCACCGGGCATACCTCCTGGGAAACCGCCTCCTGATGGTCTGCTAGATGACGACTGTTCTTCTTTCTTAGCTTTATCATAGGCAGCCTTACAGAAAGAGAAAGACATGTATAAGCCCAACATAATTTAAACAAAACCCAAGTCTATAGCTAAGTGATAATGTCAATACAAAATTGAGACTAATGTTATCAAAAGATTATTCTAATCGATTTCATGGTCTAGGAAGCTACCTGTGCTTCAGCACGGCGACGTAGTCTATCACGTTCAGCCTTTTTGTCCTCTCTTTCCTTACGTAATCTGTCATACTTTCTACGGTGCTCCTCAAGCTTATGTGCATTAGGTTCAACCTGCAAAATTTCAAGAAAGTTTGAAACTGGATCACGCTAATGCGCTGTTAATGAATCAAAAGAGATTAAACAGATAGACAAACCCGTGCATACCTTTTTGAGAACTGCACTAATTTCCTCATCATAGTCTATCGTAGATGCAATGTGAAGGTCTTTTGCAGCCTCCGCCCATTCTCCAAGCATGGCACGAGCCATACCCCGTGACTTGTATCCCTTGGCAGAATCAGGGTTAATCTGTGATCATAAACACAAAACGATTCAATATCATCACCATAAAACAAAATTCCCAAGGAACATTGTAGACCAATCAATGTACCTCCAATGCTGCGTTTGCATCTCGAATAGCAGCGTTTGGCTTCTTCAACTTAATGTAGACACTAGCTGAAACACAAATATAGACACTTAGGCACACAAACCCCATCTGATGGAAGTTAAATGAACAAAATCAACATGTACTAACCTCTGTTTCCATACATAATAGCTGAAGTCGGGTTCAAGGTTATTGCCTGAGTTAAATGCTCAATTGCTTCATCAAAGTTTCCTTCAGAAAGGGCCTCCATGGCTTTGCCCTTAGCTTCTTGAGCAGCTTCGCGATTCTCATCAGTCACCTCCACTGATGAATCCCCCATCTGTATCAAAACCAAGACAGTCTCAGAAACACATAATCAGAGAGAAACTAGTAAATCAAAAGCTGAGGTTTTGCTTGGTCATCATCATACCTTCTGAGGAGGATCATTATCAGGTTCAACAGTGTCTCCTTCCAGCTCTACATCAGATTCAACAATCTCATCCTCTTCTTCTTCGTCCTCCACTTTCGGTTTCGGTTCTTCAGTTTCCTCCATATCATCATCACTCTCTTCCACTACGAAACTCCTCTGTTACACAGAAACAACCAAATCAAAAAACAAACTCTTCTGCAAAAACACATAACGAATTCAATTGAATCAAACAAAACAAAAGTATATACCGGTTTGGTGTCTTTCTCTTCTTCATGAGCACCAGTAGGTATCTTAGCACCAAGACTGAAATCATAAACACATCAAAGGTAAACACTTTTTCACTAAATCCAAGAAATTAAAACCAAAGACAGGAACTTTCTTCCTCAAGAGAGTAAAGGGTTTATCAATTCCACAACAGATTTCAGCTAGAGATCAGGGCAATACACTTTATACACAAACAGAGACTCAAAGATCAATACTTTACTAAATCTAAACCATCAGAGATACAAACTAAAGCATAAAGAAAAACAATTAGATCGAAGCAAACCTCTCGAGATAGTCGCGGAAGAAGGAGAGAGAAGGAGTAGTGAGAAGAGAAGGGTCAGACTTGCATTGATCGATGAAGACCTTGAGTTCACTAAGCTTCGTTGAATCCATCCTTTGAGAAAAAATCTGCTTCCGATCGGCGAGAGAGAGAGAGAAAGAGGAAGAGTGTTGGTTTAGGTCTGAGTGTTAAAAGTCTCGTCTTTTTCTTTTTAAGTCGTGTGTTTCGATTTCGAGGATTTGGAGAAAAAAGGAAGTGAATAAGGGTTTCTTCTAGTACCTTCTGATTTCTAAACGGATAAGCATCGCCGGATTTTGGACCGGCTTCATGCTTTTTTTTATTTGCGGAAAATCGAATTGAACCAAACCAAAATGTCGAAATTGGAATAAACCGACTGATTTTTTATTTATTTTGTAACTAAACCGACTTATTTTGTTGTCGGGTTTTAATAATCACATACTCATATTTTTTAGCTCGGCATGTCATGGGCCATTATAAGCCCATCAATAAGGCCCAAACAAAGTTAAACACACTAATGCAAGCAAATAAACGTTTTTTTTTTTCTTTCTTGATTATAAAGAATGCAAATCAACGTTACAGATGCAAAATCATGCAATCATATAAACGTACGTAATTGCTTTGGGTTATTTTCTTGGAAGGAAAAAGTAAGAAGAAAAATAAGAAAAATTACATAAAATTTGATGGGTTCTTATATTTTCTTGATATGAATAAAAAAATAATTAAATTAAAACATAACAAAGACCAGACTTGCAACCAAACCAAACATAGCCATTAATGCAGCAACCTTGTTCGTTGCTCCTCCATTGCCGTGACTCGTGCCATTGTCTTTGCCGTTGCTACTGCTGCTTCCTCCTTTCTTTTCTTCTCCTCCTTCACCACACAAACCAGAATCTATTAATTACATGAACGCAACATTCTTGCTTACTATTATAACATAAAAAGAGTTGGTAACGTACCTTTACTCGTACCGTCGCAAGAGAATTTGTCGAGAACGCCACATTTGGTTGTGATTGCGTCGGAGTAAGGTCCGGTGATGTTCGCAACGGCCGGGTTTGCAATGTAATTATCACAAAGGCAAGTGACTTGCGTTGAGGTTGCGGATTTGAGATCGGTGCAGCAATCTTCTGTTGGCGTCACACTACCGGTTGCGAAACACTTTTCGAGCAGGTCAGGCATAACCGTGGCACATTCAGGAGTCATATCGGGAAACATCGGTGACTGTGGGTCAGCTAATAGCGGAGCAATCGCAACCGCTAGAAACACAACTGCTGAAATTTGGTAAATGTAAGCCATTTGATCGTCTAAAACGTTGGCAAAAACAAGGGTTTTTTTGTTCTGGATTATTATCTCACTTTCTTTTTCGTATGTGACTTCTTAAACACTACATTTAACTTATATATAGGAGTCTTGGCATGTAGATTGTTGATTACTAATTATTAAATATACATATATGTGTTTTACATAGTTGACCTAAAAACCTACAGCTTTCTTCCGCGAGTACCCATGTTCTTCGATCGCATTTTATTTGTTTAGAGGATAAAGATTTATGTTATTACATGTTCAGTAATATATGGAAGGAAATTAAAATAAAACTATAAATATATAAAATGGAATGTTTAGCGAAGAAGTTGCTAAGGACAGATTAGAATGTCGAAAAGCATTATAAGCTGGACGGCGCTGACAATTCAAAGATATGTTTCATTTATATAATCAAAGATTCAAAGATATGTTTCATTAATATAATCAAGATTCTTACGATCGTACAACTAATTAGCAATCTTTATTAGGATTATAATAAAACTGATCAATCATTTAGATGGATTCGACAGTTCATTCTTCATTCTAATGATGTGTGAAGAAAGCCAATTACTATTACATTTTCAATGCCGTTGACGTGTATGTATAACTAATGTTGGTGTGTTTCATTTAAATCCGTTGTAATTCAAATGTATTTTACTGGATCAGACCTAAGAAGAAAATAGGTATATTTTTTTTCCAAATTTTTTCAATGACAAATAAAATATAAATTTTGCTGATATATATATAATGAAATGAAATTTGTGGTGGAGCATTTGTGATTTGTGTATAAGACGTGAGAATCACATTGTTGAACCTTGGGAACAAAATCGGTCATCTCTGTTACCTTATTGGACCCAAGTGAACAAAATATACACTGATTAATTAATGGGCTATACATAATGGGCCAAGCAAAACCATGAAAATCCGAGATCTATTCGGTTTATAAAATCTTTTGTTAGAGATTTCTCCTCACTCAAATATTTATTTTTGATAAGAGAAATCTCTCTTTATTGCCGTCGTCATGGAGAAGAACCAAAACCCTAATACCTGGTCGGATCTTCCTCTAGATCTCTTGAACTTAGTTTTCAAACGCCTCAGTTTTGCTAATTTTCGACGAGCCAGATCGGTGTGTTCGTCTTGGTACTCTGCTTCGAGACAATGCGTGCCCAAAAATCAGATCCCTTGGCTGATGCTCTTCCCCAAAAACAAAAACAACAACAAAAACAGTTCATGCACGTTTTTCAATCCCGAGGACAAAGATAAACTATACAAAACGCAAGATCTTGGTGTGGAATTTGCAAAGAGTGTTTGTAGGGCAACCTATGGAAGTTGGCTTCTTATGCAAGATTCAAAGTATAATCTATACATTTTGAATCCATTCACCTGCGAGAGGATCGATCTTCCGGCTATTGAATCACAACGAACCATAGATGATGAATTTAATCAATTTATCACTTCCATCCATCAGAACCACGTTTGGTTATTCAACGGTAATAATATTGTACGTACCCCTGTGTTTTGGATTGACGAGAAAACCAAAGATTACGTAGTTATATGGGGACTTGGAAGTTTGTGTGTGGTTTATTCCAAGAAAGGAGATAAGTTGTGGAAACAAATTCCAGAAATGTTAGATTCTTTTGACATGGTTTACAAGGATCACAAGCTTTACTCATTAAGCTACAGAATGATGAGAAATCTTTTCACAATCTTTGATTTTTCTGGAGAGATTCCTCAACAAACCTTTCAATGTTATATGTCTCCATTTGGTGATTTATTTGAGGCATTAAGTCCTCTTGGTGGTCCATTTAGTGATCTATGGTGTTTTGCTGAGAGAAAACTTGTAGTCAAAGTAACCGGGGATGTCCTCTTGGTTGAAAGAATGTTGTTAAGACCTAGTTCTAGAATCCAGTCATTCAACGTCTACAAGTTTTATTCGTCAGGGAATTTTTTTGATAAATATGAACTTGCTGATTCTTTGGGCGACGAGGCAATGCTTTTGGATCTAGGCATCACTGTCCTCGCCAATGAAGTCGAGGGACTCAATAGAAATTCTATATATTTCAGTGATAGCCATGACACGACCACAAAAGATCTCTTTCTTTTCAATCTCGAGACACAGAAGATGGAGCTACTGCACAAATTTGATTTCGATTGTTTG
The DNA here is from genome assembly GCA_019202795.1 of Arabidopsis thaliana x Arabidopsis arenosa. Classification (NCBI taxonomy): domain Eukaryota; kingdom Viridiplantae; phylum Streptophyta; class Magnoliopsida; order Brassicales; family Brassicaceae; genus Arabidopsis; species Arabidopsis thaliana x Arabidopsis arenosa. The sequence continues at coordinate 7,673,513 of CM032924.1, forward strand.
TTACTCGAACTCTCTGCTCGATGGTTCTTACCAAGCTTTTCTCATGCATGATGATTTCAACTTGCTTCTTCAATTTCTTGTTTTTCCCTAATGAATAATGATGATGATGTGTTGTTTTTTTTTTTTAACATGTATTTCTTTTTTTCTTCTTTATGGAACAATTCTTGTTTTTCTGAAGAACATCTGTTAATGGAGACCTGGTTTTAATACCAAACTGACGAATCAGAAATATTAAAGGTAAGGTTTGTTGATTCGATAAGTGTTAAACGATTGAATTTTTGGCTTAAAGAACAATTAACAAATACGAAATTGTTTTATTTTTTTAATTTTTTGTTACGGGGTTTTCTATTTAAAACGAGAAAAAAGTTTATACAGATTAGGAACAAACAGTTGGGGATTTTTTTTTTTAGTTAAGAATTCAAACCAATTGGTTGCAGATGCAGTCATGTTCGAGTAGTCAGACTTTTTTTTTTTTTTTTTGAGTAGTCAGATTTGAAAACAAACAAAAATGAAGAGAAGAACAATTACACAAAATTTTGGTAGAAATGAATTAAAAGAAGAGACTGGCAACCAAACCAAAAAGGCCCATTGATGCAGCAATCTTTTTCGTTGCTCCTCCATTAGAGTTGCCTACTTTTCCACACAAAACCGAAATCAATTAGATTACCATAAAATCACCATAAGTCTTGTTTACAATTCCACTAATTAACTAATTTATCTTCGACAAAAAAAATTGCACAAATTAAGAATCTACAGGATCCATGGCTTAATAATGTCGCCTTCTTCTTATCACGGATTCTAATAAAGTTGTGAATTCTTTTTAATATTTTTTACTTTGTCCGTACATTTTCCAAATTTGGAGACAAAACTGGTTTTTGACAAAGTAAAAAAAAAAAAAAAAAAATACGAACGGTATGGTATGTATATATATGGTACGGTAAGAAACTGTACTGTTTTTTTAGGTTATTTGCAAAATCGTGGTATAACGGATTTTTAATTTTAATCTACACTTTATGGATCTTGCATAACGGCGATGATCATCATGTCATAATTGTTGTAAGATTAGCTATGTAAACCATTGTAAACGTATGTGTAACTATATAAATAACATGCATAACTCAATCACAAGATTAAAAAACTATAAATTCTGATAAACCACAGAAGATCAAAAAGAAAAACCAAAGCAAGTACCGTCGCATGCGTATTTGTCGAGAACGCCACATGCCTTGTTGACTTGGTTGGTGTTGGTGTAAAGAGGATTTGGATGTGCAATGACATTGTTGCAGAGACAAGTCACTTCCGTCTTGCTCGCCGTTTTGAGATCCTTGCAGCATTTTTCTGATGGCAACGCACTCATCGTTGCGTAGCAATTTTGGACGATTTCAGGGACTGAAAACGGGCACACTGTACGGTCTGTATCCGATGTATCTGTTTGTCGCGGTGGTTTTTTTGCCTCTGTCCACTGAGGAGCAATCACTACCGCTAGAAACAGCACCGTTGTAACCGCAACCGCCATTATGTTTGTGTAAGCCATTTATGACTATTGATTATCCAACTCCGGCAAACTAATAAAAGGGTTTTATGTTAAATGACTATTAGCCCCACTTTTGTTTTCGCATGTGACTTCTCAAAACTCAAAAGTACATTATCTTATACATATACAGAAGTTTTTGAATAGTCGAATGTATACTTATGTACATTATTGATACTATTAATCAAAACAAGAAATTAATTTGTTCTCACGTTAATGGTCTGTCCATTACCCACCATTCTTTTTGACCCTTTCGGAAAAAGATTCCGGCCAGCAAAGATATTGCATCAAGCATGGTTTGACCTTGAACCCACTAGTACATATCACTACAAGAAAATTCCACATTGTTAGCAAGAGAGAAGAGCTATTATATGTCATCAATAGCGTTTTCATAAATGCTGTCTTATGCCCCTGTTATGGTAGACCCCCCACATACGATAGCATTTTTTCCGTATGTTATGATAGAGTATTCTACCATAGCATTAGTTAAACGCATTGATATAACGACTTTATATTTTTTTAATTATGTAATAAATCATTTTTCATGCTATTATAAGTGTTTTCTACCATAGCTTTATTAAAATGCTTTAATTTTTTTTTTACCGCCTTTTTATGCTGTAATATATTATATGCAATTAAAATATATAAATATGAAATCTAATTAACTATATGCTACAAAACCAATTTCTTAAAAAGCATGTTTCTTTCCATAGATAAAAAAGATACATAGTTTAGCATTCAACACCATTTGTTAAAACAAGGTCTTAAACAACATCATAAGTTAAAAAACTTCTTAAAGCCTTACTAGCATTCCCTATTCCTCCGCCAATGGTCAAGTTGTTTCTGCTATGTGCGTTTTGGAGCATCTGATCCAGATAACAAGCTAAGAATGGATGTAGCAAGGAGTTTGACATTCAACCATCTATCTTCTAGTACCTGCTAGACACACAAGTTAAAAATGATGTAAGCAATACAATATCAGTGAAAAATATAAGCTTAACCATGGGAAGTATTTTGCAGAAGTACTTTTTGCGACAAAAACATGTAATCAAACATGAGAGGAAGTACTTCAACTACTCTTGTTTAACTTCCCATTTTTTTAGTATATGAAAACAAAAAGCTCAAGTTACTCACCATCAATAGTGAAGTCGTTCCAGTCTGTTATTGGTAGCATCCTCTTATCATGATTTGTTGAGAACACTAGACTACGGTCCAGACTTCTTCTAGTCATGGACTAGTCAATAGATGAAGAAGAACTAGGATACTAAAGCATCGAGAGAGAGAGCTCACAGATTCGTAATTAAGAGTTCTCTTTTGGGTTTTAAGCTTCCAATTTCCAAATTAGAAAGAAAAAAATGAAAACCCTAAAGTAACCAATTCAGATAGCTTACCACTTTGCAAGGAGTATGAAGGCAAAGAAGAAGAAGAAGAGTCATCGAATCTCTGCTTCTTGAAGTAATCCGTCTGGCAGGAGTTAACCAAGAGCTTCGTCGTTGGTTTCAAGGAGAATCCATGCCGTTTCATTGCAAAACTGCCTGTGACGAGCACTGAAGATGAAGAGAGGAAGTGAGGAGTGAAGTTGACCGCCATTGGAGGAGAAGCTTTGTCACAGATCGGAGAAAGAGAGGGAGATCTGAGATCGGAGAGAGAGAGAAGTGGGAAGATTGAATGGTGGAGGCTGAGATTGAAGGGAAATGACGGAATTGACGCGAATTGAGGCCGGCGATGAGCTTCACGGTGGAGTCGGAGTTGAAGGAAGAGACCGGAATTGACGAGAATTGAGGCCGGCGATGAGCTTTTGACTTGGGAGAATTTTTTTTTTGGAGATATGTGTTAGGTTTCGTCGTGAATAGAAGGGAAAGTTTTCTAGGCTTAAAATTTTTAGATCTGAAACATTGTTGGCGCTTAAGTGAATTTTTCGCCTAAGTATTGGCGGAATAAGTGATTTTATCTTTCCGCTTAATGATTTTCTATCTTAGCGTTGTTTCGGTGCTATTATATAGTAATCAAAATAAAAAATTATCTTTCATAGCAGTTACGAAAAATGAGCTATGATCATATGCTATCAATGTGGATATTTTTTGTAGTGTATTCAACCATATGTACTACTAGTGGAAGTATTTTGCCCTGTAAGTCTCTCGTGGGGTTGACACATGACACAAAACTGCTAATGTATTTTGAATTGATCAAATACTCTTGTTTATTTTTTTCTTTGTTTAATTTGAATTGATTAAGTAGTTTCTAAAAGAAATATGAATGTATTTTCATTAACGTGTATTATTCTATGAGGGTAGTACTAAAATATATATGATAAACCATTACTGACATATTAAAAAGAATTTTCTGCAAAAAAAAAAAAACTTTATAGTAGCTATTTTTTTGCAACTTTAACCTTTATTTAAAAAAAAAAATGCAGATTAATCATATCAAATAAAAAATTAATACACAATATAACTTTCACATGTGAAAAATGTCGTTTAATAGCCGAACTTTCAAAAAATGGCCGTTTAATACGTGAACTTCTTATATGGCCATTTAAACATGAAGTAAACGTTGACCGGCCAATTTAAACATGAAGTATTCGTTGACCAGGCCAAAAACTACACGCCGTTATCTGTCGTTAACAGATTCGATAACAGCCGTTTAACTCTCGTTAACGATTCCGTTATTGCCTAAACGACGTCGTTTTGGGCTTTATCTAAACCCAGAAAATCCCCAAATTGATTTTCAAATCCCTAATTCTGAAAAATCCCCAAAATTAGAACTTTAAGGCCGATTTTCGAGGCGAAGCAGAGAGTGTTGTGGATGCTGGAGTTGAAGCTCGATGCGAATCTGAGATTGTTGTCGGAGACGGAGTTCAAGCTCCACCGGCGGAAGCGTTTCAGAGCCAGGTGGCAGAGATGGAATTCTAGTTCAACCGAATATCGGAGACAAAGCTCGTGGCCGGCATCAAAAACGAAGAAAACGACGTCGATTTGGGGATTTCGATTAAGCCTAAAACGACGTCGTTTTAGGTAATAACAGAATCGTTAACGGTTATTATCGGATCTGTTAACGACAGATAACGGCGTGTGGTTTTTGGCCTGGTCAACGAATACTTCATGTTTAAATTGGCCGGTCAACGTTTACTTCATGTTTAAATAGCCATATAAGAAGTTCACGTATTAAACGGCCATTTTTTGAAAGTTCGGCTATTAAACGACATTTTTCCCCATGTATCTTCTAAAAGTGTTTACGGTCACATCCATTTAATTTTCAAAATTCAAAAGGTGGACGTGATTACTCTTCGTCTCGAAGTTTTCGATTTGATATGTTATTTATGAATATGTTACAAACTTGACGGTGATAACGACGGGTTATATTACGTATTATTTTTCGATCGAGTTCGTAAGATCGACATGCATTATTTGAAGATTAAGGGTAAAGTTGAAAAAATAGCGATATAAAAGATTTTTTTGTAGAAAATCCTATTAGTAAATATGTAGGCGCGATGATATGTAAACAAATAATATGATTAGCGGGTTTGAACGTTTCCTTTACAACATCTTTCTTTTATATATATCCGGGATATCTCAGAATTACATAGAATTTGAAAGGCCAAATTGAAATAAATTAAAAGAACAAACTTGCAACCAAACCAAAGAGACCCATGGATACAGCAATCTTGTTCGTTGACCCTCCGCTTGCTCCTCCTTTACCACACACAAAACAAAAATCAACTAATCACCATAATAATACAATAACTTGTATTAAGAATCTACATGCATAATAACCTAATCTGAAACCAAAAAAATCTTGCGTAATCAGTAATGGTATTATATCTCTAAATTTGTCCTATTGAAAACAAAATGTAGTTTGAACAATAATACTAAAGGACAAGCCATGAAAATCAGAGATTGAATCCTCAAAAATAAATTACATACCTTTACATGCAAATTTGTCGGCAACGCCACAGGCGCTGTTTACTAGGTCGTAGCGAGCTCTAGTGATATTGCCGTTGGAAGGATGTGCAATGAAATTGTCGCAGAGACAATTCACTTGTATATTGCTCGACGATTTGAGATCATTGCAGCACTCTTCAGATGGCACCAAATCCAAGTTAAAGTAGCAAAGTTGGACGATGTTTGGGAGATCCGCCAACGCACACACAGGATTCAACTTTGGCATTGGTGGCATTGACTGTGCATCCACAATCGTAACCGCTAGAAACAGCACCACTGTCGCAACCGCAACCGCTGTCGTAACTTTGTTTGTGTAAGCCATGATCGCCGGCAAAAACAAAGGTTTAATCTTTTTTTATTTATTTTTGAAATGACTAATGGTTCGCTCTTTTTTTTTTGTATGTGACTTCTCCAATGTACATTATCATATATATAGAGTCTTGGTATGTACCTTATTGATATAACTAATCAAAATAATAACATAGTCGTATTTGTTTCGATTCACAATGTTGACCAAACGTGTACGACTTTCTTATATGGCATTTGATTTGTTGATTTGTTCTGAGGATATATATTTATAAAAAAAAAACAAGGAAATGGAAGTAAAATTTCGGTTGGGGCATTTTTTCTAAAAACGTGAGAACCACTTTTATATAACCGAACCAAATTCCATTTTTCTATATCAGTCAGTTGGAAATTAACTTATGTTCGTTAGTATCCACATTGATGGACGATGCCCTCAGACTTTGTTCTAGGAGAGGCACAAAGCTAGTGGGATTTAAATTTAGAAGATAAATTGTATAAGCAAGAGAGGTGGAAATCATGGTTTTGCCTAAACTTTTGAGTGCTCGAGACGTTTTAGAACATATGGCACTTTTTTTTATAAGATTTCAATCATAATTTTTCAAGTCTAAATATAAACAACTGCACATTGACGGAGAAAACTAAATATATTAAAACAAAATCATGTCGTAATCATTCAATTTGGTCTCTAAAATAAAAAGAAAAAAACTCTAAATGCAACTTGCAACATGATCATATTTTATGAAAAAAAGACCGAAGTTTATATATCTAATTTTGGTCTCTAAAACTAAAAGATGAAACCTCTAAATGCAACATGATCATTACTTGACCTAATTAGTTTATATATTTGATTTGGTCATTACTTGATCATTTACGCCAACAGAAAATTAAAGTTGTTTCACCTCTTTCTTGACTTTCTCAGAATTGTTAAGTTTCTTCAAAATTGCTTGCGTTACTGAATCGTCTGTATAAAAGCTTTCAGGAAAGTTTCAATGACAACAAGGTACAAATTTTCGTTTTAATTTGTTTATAAATTTACTTTAGTCATTCCTTGATAAGTTACACCATTAAAAAATAAAGCTTTCCTGAAAGTTTTATATTAAATTGATTAAGAACCAAAGAAAGAAAGTCAAATTTCTAGGAAACAAAAATGATCTCTGTTTGGTTTAAAAATGCAGAAACTAAAATCGCTAGAGAGAGGGGTCGAACCTCTGACCTTGTGGTTAACAGCCACACGCTCTAACCAACTGAGCTACTCCAGCTTGATGTTAATCTAAACAATTAGTTCAATATTAAACATAATATTATAGTACATTTATATGAACCTTTGATTCAAAGCTACAAATTCGAAGACTTTAAATGTTACTTAAATCTTATTTTGTATTATTGTTCAATCTACTAAAAATATATAACAGAAATTAGATTTGAACAATAGTTTGTTCACTAATTATGTTGAAGTGAACCTTGGTCTAACCAAAGTTACCGTTACCAAACCAGCATCAACATTATCAATATGGAGCATGATTTTATTTTGAACTTCATTTCATTTCACATGTTAAATAACTCTAAATATCATAACTAACCCCATGTCACAAAATACAAAAAAATCTTTACCTACTCATGTTGGTATGAGATTATATGATACCACCAAGGCACCAATGACCATACAAATCACTTGTGTGTCATAAACAAAACAATAAAGACATAGACCTTCAATATCCAGAGTATATAAACTGATAATAAGTATTCTCTCATTACAAATCTGTGTTTGAATAACAGATAAATTGTATGGGTAGTTATGTGTATAACCTATAAACGTAATATTCACACAAACTTGACATTTGACTCTTTTTTTTTTCTCTGGTAATTAAAATAAAGAAGGTAAAATTAGTGAATCTTAAAATTTCTCTTCCGTCGGCAGTGATCCCATGCGGCGATCCTCATCTGAACTTTTTCAAAATCCGATACACGACACGGTATCGTAATCCGACCCGGTTGATCAAACCCGTAAACCCGCTCCGCCTGCTCCAACAACTCTCCGAACAGAGGATGGTTAAAGTAAATCACCGGAACCACCACGCGCCGTGTATCATTGCCGGATTCACCAACGTGAACCACTAAATGCCCTTTTGGAACTGACGGCGTCTTCGGTTCGTTACCAAGTTGAACCGGTTTCGTTCCTCCGCACAGTCTATTGGCTCCACGACGGATACACCGCCGTGCTAAAGAGTAGATTTTTGTAACCGGGTTGAGAATTCCGGTCAGGCATTGGCGTTTCCCGGTTTGGTTTCTTCTACTTCGGATTATCCATTTGAAGATCTTGACGAATCTGTGTCCGATCTTGAAACCTCGAAGCCTCTTCATAGTTGTTTAGGTTCCGAAAAAACAGAGACCCAGATAACAAAATGAAACCTTTTGGAGAAATTATGAAATGGGTTTGTCTTGAGAAGATGATCAGATCGAAATTTCGAAACTTTGATTTTGCTATTTGTCTCTCTCTCTGTGATTTGTGTTACAGTTCAAGATGAAGAAGAAGACTGATTTGATTCTGAGAATAGAGCAAAAGCAACCTCTTTTTATAGCCTCTGAGGTTTGTGTGACCGTTGAATCTGTGTTCGTGCGTGTATACATGTGCATGATGTATAGTTTTCCAAATTTAACATGTCATTAATACAAAAATATTTTTGTTTTTTTATAAGTACAATTATACTTTTGTTTTTCTTTAATTAGTTCGTTGTAGTTTTTGGAAAAAATTTATTGATTTTCTAGCACTAGGTTTTTACTTCTTCGTATGATCACGAGATATATGTGCTTCGATTCTTCGATTGATGTTTTATGCCACGAGGCTACGTTGTGTCAAGACCAAACTCTTAATTCAAGAATATTTGTCAAATCGTTGAAAACAAAAACAACATGCTATTCATGATTTTATCATAATTTTGAGAACAAAAATTTGACATTACGATGTTGGAAAAAAAAAAAAACATAAGGTAGATGTTCTGAACCGGGTATTTCTATAAACCGATGCTGGTTAGTACTCAACCTAGCTTATTAAATTAAGCTTAAGTTTTTGGTGACCAGACCTTTTTTTGTGATGTCTTTCATTGGTGAATAGTCGTCATACCTTATTAGCGTTTTCAAGGTCAAACTCAATTAATAAGCAAAACGTTTTAACAAAGTCAATCTCAACTATGTACACTCGAACGGTAATATGCAATTTAAGAGTTGACGTACAAGTTTCATTGTAGACTTGTAGTATTTTTTTTTCTTTTTTGGTCACAAGTTCGTTGTAATTTAAATGCAAACTTGAGAGATCGACGAAAACTCTTTGTTTTTCCGATCGAAAGTACTTGACATGTTATATATATGTGCGTGTTCATTATTCCTTAACAACGACAAAATAACAACAGTAGCTAGTCAAACTTTTCTGATCATTATGCAAGTGAGTAAAAATTATGCTTCTTGTTGTAGTTGCATCTAAAAGATCCGATTCTTGTGTATTGTTAATTTGTTATTAATAAATTCTAAATATCATTTTTATGTTCAATATGTCGTTTAGTGTACATGCACATATGGGTGTGTCTATCAGTCTATGTATATGGACTAATTAAGTCTTAGTCCAAATTTAATAATATGGGTTTTGATAAGAGATGTCGATCTATAATATATAGAAAATAAAAGATAACATAAATGGCCATGTTTAAAGATATAGCCTAGATATGGAGATCAAATGAAAACCTTCCACAAATATTTAATTTTTCAGGTCAAAAATATATATTATGAAAAAATATTTTTTTAAAGATGATCGGATAATGAAGAAGACAAAAGCCAAGCATGTGTGTTGGAGAGACATGGAGTGGGGATTTGGTCGGCAGTCGGCACGGCGCCTGCGATCTGTGTAACATGTTTCGGTTCACAGAAAGTGCCTTCTTCTTTCTTTCTTTCTTTTTTTTTTCTTTTTTCTTTCATATATATATGAATAAAACATGTTTTTATTACCTGAGATTTTTTTGGCCAAAATTCCACTAGTTATAGACTTATTAGTGATTTGATATTGTTCATGAAATTTTAATAAAAATAATATATTTAATTACCACCGTTTAGAAGAACCAATGTATTATTTAAAAGACAAATGTATTTGTTTGGCCAAAAAATAATTGGAAAGAAAGAAATTGGTAGGCTTTATCGAAGGGAAGGTTTGAAAGTAACAAATTTATGTACTTTTGTGTACCTAATTTTGAAGCATTGGGTACAATACATCCGTAATGGATGTATTCTTTCCAAATATATACTTTTGTAAAATATTTATGATAATGTTATATAGCTAACGTGCACAAGCTGGTTTTTACTGGATAAATCATAGTTGAGTTGTTTGCATACTTATAGTTGAAAAACCTCTTAGATTATGAACTAATGCCTCTTAGATTATGAACTAATGCATGCGATTAATTTTGAAAAGATTTTTCTAAACTCAATGATTATTGTAAGAAATTTACATCTGTATTGCTTTTTGATTCTTTCTAACGGAACTTGTAGTCTTATATGCAATCTTTTAAACATTCAGCTAAACATTTGTATTATGCAACAAATTTTGAAAGACAATATTTGATGTCGCCTTCGAAATCCAATATTAGAGACTGCATATTTTATGATTGGAGGTGTGACAATATCAGGTTCAACCACATATTCATCTCCTAATCCGTTACAGATTCAACCAAAGAGTTTACTTAATTAAGAGGATATAAATAGTATTTGCAATGGTGTTGACCGTGTGGTTTGGTAACGAGTTTAATCGGAGTGTTCGTTTCTATGTCTAGGGCTTATATACTGGCTTGATCCGAGGTCAAACTGCTCGAAAAATCGATATGTGGCAATCAACACTACAATTGTTAAACAATATGCACAAACAAAAATACGAACAATGGAAGACTCAGGTAAGTAAAACGTCATATATGTTTGGGGACAAGAAGACAATCTAATCAATTAAAAATAAAACATGAGATGCGATTAAAAAAAAATTTATTAACTCTGTTGTTAATCCACCAATCACGGATCTCAATGTTTTGCTGCTAAATCTATAAGACTATAATTAACCATGTTCTTATCCTTCTGACCTTTTGTTAAGAGATTTTTCTAAGCAATAGAATCCAACACCAAACTAGTTAATAATTCTTCATCAATTATACTCTTCGTATTGTAAATTTCACTTATGTCATATCTTTAGTTTAGTGATCTTTGAAGTTATATATGGTCGAAATATATCCACTTATACTTGATTTCAGGTTTTGTCCAAAAAAAAAAAAAAAAAAAAAAATACTTGATTTCAGGTAATGAACAAATGATAATATTTCTTTACTCACTTAAATAGAACCTTTTACTTTTCTTCTTCTTTTTTTTTTGAGTAAACTAAATTAGTGCATGGAAGATATATATGATCTCAATTTTTTGTTTGATTTCTAGATTATCTATTATTTACTCTCGAATGATAGTACATATTAACTTTATTTTTTTTTATATAATGTTATCTATGAAATATTAAAAATGAAAATACATATATTGTTGTATAAATATATCTAATATTTGACTTGTGGTGTTCGGTATACAAGAAACTTGCCGCCGATCCAAACACCATTCCCCATTAAAACTTGTCTACAAGAAAAGGCCCATTAATTGGTATAGCACTGGTTATTAAACCAAACTGAATTGAATTTACGAGATTGGTTTGGTTTCCATTAAACCGATAACACTGATCAGTTATACCTTATAGTTTGCTTCCCTCTAAAAACAGATAAAACCTCTCACGAAATCTTCACAAATCCTCCATTCTCGTCTCTTTCACTCTCCAAGAAAATGCCTTTCTCTTTCTTCTCCCGCAAGAAACCTTCTCGTCGCTTCAATGATTTCTACGACGACTGGTCCAAAACCTTAACCGAAAACTGCCTCCCTCTCCTCCGTCAATCACTTTCCTCCGCCGCTTCAGCTTCCGTCCTCTCATCCAACGTAGACCTCGTCCTCCGTCACCTAGTCTTATACTACGAAACCCTAGATCTCGCCGCCGATCCAAACACCATCCCTTACCTTCTCTTCCCTTCATGGCGCAACTCTCTTGAGACTCCATTTCTCTTCCTCGGCGATATCCATCCTTACCTCCTCACTAATCTCCTCCGTTCTTTCATCGACCGTGAGAATCAAGATTCCGATGGCGAAGAAGACACTTCTCTTGATCTTATGAATCAACCGTTAAAGATGACGACGGCGTGGAAAGATCCTTCTGATGAGTTGGTTAAAAGAATCGATCAGATTGAGTGTACGATGAGACTTATGGTTCCTGGTTTAATGGATCGTATGAGGAAAGCTCAGAGAAGTTTCGTGGCTCGAGTTTCTGAGAATTGGGTCTTGTCGTATCAAACGGGGAAGAAGAAGAAGCTCCCCGCGACGGCAGTGGTAGCTTCAACGTCGGTGGATGAAGCGGCCAAGGAAGAGATGGAAGAGCTTGTGAGTATTTTTGTTGATGCGAATCGTTTAAGGAAGAGTGTGATTATGGACATTGTTGGAGCTACGAGTGAGCATCAAGCGGCTCTGTTTCTTGAAGGGTTATGTCAGTTTCTAGCTGGGTTTAAAGATCAGGTTCTTCTTCAAGATTTCGAGATTCTTGCTTTGCCCAATTAAAATCTCTCTTTTGTCAGAATAAGGTTTTGGGTGATTGATTAGTTGTAGAAAAGAAGAATTTGTTTACAAATATGTGAATATGTACGGATTAAACTTCTCTAGGTTCAGTTTCTTCTTCTTGTTAGTTTGGTTTGATGCTAATAAAGTGTGGTTAGGAGTATCTTTGATAATGTTTTTGGCGATGGTTCTGTTTTTCTATTGCTCTTGAGTGAGAGGAAACAAATTCTATTGTTCCGTTTGAAACAAGCAATAAGAACAAAAGTAATTGGGGGAAATGATCCTTTTGTTTATGTCAAATTCTTAATCACCTGAAATTGAGATTGTTATGCATTTGAGTTAACATTACTATTAGGGTAAATCTGTTTTCAATTCAATTTTTTTATTGTTTTGAATGAAACCGAAACAAAAAAAAGTACCATTTGAGTATATTCAAATTTTTGATTTTGGGAAAATGTATCTCTCTACTTGAAAGAGTTTCAAAGAAATTAACCAGAATGGGTATATATATTTCCAGCTCGTCAATAGGCCCAAAAATGACATAGCTGAAAAGCATTATGTGGCCCAAGAAGAACCCCAATAGGCAGGCTTGTATTGAACTCTCTCATTATTTTGTCAAAGAGGATCAACCGATCAAGAGTCAAAATAAAAATTGTAATCATAATTTAAAGTCATACTATAAAACTTACAAGAAACTCATTTAAACAGTTTTATTGTTCTGAAACGTAAATGTCTTCGCTAAATCACACGGCCAACTAAAAATCTTCAACAACTATTTTCTAAAACAAATAAAGATTTGACAATAACGTCGGCGTCGACCAACTAAGTATCGTAACCCCTAAAAATAAACGAGGGAGCTAATTAATTCGGTGTTATATACTGAGTAATAGAGACATATCAACCGTTTTGGAAATCATCAAAAATACTCATGCAATTTATAAATAATATACATGGCCTGCCTGGCCAACTGGTCACATAATATATAATAAGATACACGACTTATTTTTTTATTTTATTTTTTTTGTATGAGTGATACACGACTTATTCTTAAGGTTTTGTTGAATCAATAGTGCTTATCACTTCTTCCCATTTATTTAACGAGCAATATGCTTAATTCCTCTATTGCTAGCTGGCAGTGTTATACATGTGTATGTAAATTATTATATTCATTAATTTGTGATTACATTCAATACTATACTAAAAACTATTGTTCATATGAAATAATATTATTTAGTCGGTAGATTAATAAGTAATCATTTGTTGGTGACCAAGAAAAAAAGATAACTAATCATTTTTATAGGATTATTAACCACTTGCAAAATATAAAATTTAAAACTAAATAATATTCACGTAACATGCCGTATACGTATATTTGAGTTATTTTATCTATTGGATCCCTAATATAGAGTCTTGTAATTAATTAAATTCCTTGGTCATTGAATCAAATTACATTTGTTATAATAAAGTAGCTTTTGTGTAAATGCTTTCATCATATATCGCATGATTTCTATTTGGTAGACACTTGAATATCTAATATGGTAGTTACAAACTTCATCACTATTCAAAACTAATTTCCGAGAGACCAAACATATAGTTTATATGTTGAATATTACATATACATTGTAGGGTAGTTTTCTGTATAATTTGTCACGTTCTGACTTTTTTTTTTTTTTTCCTCACGTTCTGACTTATAAATCGCAGTTAGATGTTTGTTTACATTAGCAAATAGCAACAATCATTTTCACTAACAACTTTGTTCCATTATTTTATGATGGTTCGTAACAAATTTTTAGATTATTTTTACAAAACTTGTCGCATATTTAAGTAGCCGAATCATGTAATTTGAGACATTTATGATATAATACGATGTATGCTTGACTGTAATATGTACGCGTGAAGATACGTGGAGACACATATGCAGATGACTTATAACATTATATGTTAACATATAATGTTGTCTTATCATTATCACTCTGATAACATGTGGACTTTGACAAACTAAGCTTAGACTTAGTGGTCGGCACACATGTTTTTTTCCATTATTGAATCACCATTTTCTTCACATCAAGCTGTCTTCACAGAAAAATAGTTTTGTTTTTTTCTATAAATAAAAATATTTTAACTAGTACAAGCTGTTTTTCTGCATTATCATAATATTGCAAAGACTATAAAGAGAGGAGAAAAGTGACCGTGATAGTCTTTTTAACCGTAGAATTACATTAGTATGTGGTAGGTTTATTACATTTGAACTTTGGAATGAGTAACTAGTAAGGAAGGAATAAATTTTGGAGTTTGTCCATTTTGTGAAAGTTTCACCACTCAATCCATGTTTGTCTTATTTTCTATTTCATAATTCATACTCCCTCCGTTTCGTTTTAGTTGTCGTTTAAGGTTTTTGCACACAAATTAAGAAAATCATTAAATTTTTTGTTTTACCCTTTATTAATATATTTTATAATTTTTCATTGGTCAAAACATTAAAACATTAATGACAAAACATTAATTTTCACCAAATATTTGCATTAAAAACCTAAAACGACAACTATTATGAAACAAAATTTTAATCCTAAAACGACAACTAAACTGAAACGGAGGGAGTATTCACATATGTTGAATAGTTGTCAGAAGAATTATTTAACCAAAAAGTTTTGTAACCAAATGGAGACTCCGGACTCGAGAAGGTATGAGATTGAACTATTAGTCAAATGTTCTCTACCTTGGAAGTTGGAACCTTGTCAAAAATCCGAATTCATGAATTTGTCCTTTTTTGTAAAGTGAAGTCGAGTCATCATGGCGTCAGCATATAGTTGTGACTCGTCAATCGTCATATATGCAGCGTAGGATACACGTGGTGAACCTTCCAAATCCGCTGCAAAAACAAAAACCAAAATCTACCTATTTTCTTTATTTATTTAACTTCCCATTGCTAATTTGCTATCACTCAAAACGTTTTTTTTTTTTTTCCGTCTAAGTGATAGATTATATTTCATGATAAAAGATACAACAACGGCGATCCAAGAAATGATTCCGAAACATAAGCACTAGACGATACTGAAAACTAAGCCGACGGATAACAAGACATCCTCGGAAGCTAAAGCCCAAAAGAGGGAAACTAATGAAATACAACGAGAGCAACATAAATGAAAGGTTCGAAACTAAGTCAAGAGAACCAAAAGCAATAAAACCAGAATCTAACACCAAACAAATCGCCTACCATCAAACCACATGAGAGAGCAACTTGACAAAGTGGCTAACCGAAACGGACAAGAAAATCCACGGCAACGGAGAGCGACTCTTCCTTTAACAAATGAAGACTACCTCACAAATAGAACCAAGGCATCCATACCAGCAAGAGGGGAACTAGGACAGAACAACTAGAACCAACCACAACTCCTGGAAGCGGCGAAATCGAAGATTACGAAGAAACCACGAAATGTCAACGCCTAAGAAGATACCAATGCAATGAAGAGATCTCGATCAGATCTATAAAACGTAGAGACAAGGACCGAGCCCAAACAATCCGCTCCACACCGAAGACTGCAAACGGCAAGAGAACGAACCGGATCGAAACACAAGCGACCTTCACAAGGCAGACAATAGGCGAGAGAAAGGAAGCTAGCTAGACCACAAAAGACTGGAAATAAAGCAGAGACTCCAACTTTGAACCAACCTAACCAACAACAAGGATCCAAACACCACAAAACCACAGACGAAAACCATAGATGACGTAATGTTACCGGTGAGGAAGCAAACTCGTCGCAGTCGAAGAGGAAGCAACAGATCCGCCAAGCATCAACGACGAAAACAAAGACATGGTCCAGATCCGAGGTTGAGAAGAACGAAACCACCAACGAAACCAAAAGAATTCGCGGATCTCCACAGCGAACCAAGAGACGACGACGCTCAGAGGAGATCAAGCCGTAAACGGAGGAGACCACCACTTAACGCCGCTCGGAGACAAACGCATCTAGATCCGTCAGGGATCTGTCGAGAAAGATCAAAAAACAAAGAGTAAAAGCATGACGAGCAACAGACGGACCCTCTCACGACACCGGCGAGGAGCACCGGAAGCCGGAGAGGTCAAAACGGGAGGCAAAGGCTGACGACGGCTGCTAGGGCGAACTTATTCGTCGAGAGAAAAAAAGGGTTTTTTTTTTTTTGAATAAATAAATAAATAAAAGATTGTTTTTGACTCAAAACGTTTTATTTATTGATTTTTTACATAATTAATTCATATACGAGGAAATTCTTTCTTCCATTTGGGGAAAAAGAAATTATATTTAGCTACATGGAAAATATGATTAAAAATAGATTATATTATGCTTTTTTGTCAATTCCACCACCAAAAAGGCAACAAGCATGCAATGCTAAACAAAAGCGTGATCACAGAGAGTGAAATCACAACCGTTTATTCAGTATTTGAGAGGTCCACTTACAACTTAAACTTTAGTTAGGTCATTAAATTATTATGGGTCCTGTGATTATGACTCTTCATCATCTTAACACCGTTAATAAACGTTAAATTAGCGTCATGTTCCACGTCATTCCGTCATCTTAATTAACCAATATTTTTATATTTTTGAGTAGAATAAATATCTTAATTTGGTTGAATGTCAATATAATTATCGAACATTGTAATTGTAACCAAAGGTAATGATAATCAAATAATGTGACATTGGAACTAGAAAAGCAAGTTCCTCCTATATGGGCCCATTAAGGCCCAACTAACACGTGGTTACGTCACCATTACTAATTTAACACGTGGATCCTACGATATTTTCACTTCTCTTGACTCGTAGCCACGTGTCCGTTAAGGAACCAGCTAACAACTAACGTCCGCCTCACGGTTTTGTTTTGTTTTTTATTAAGGTTTTGTTTTGTTTTTTTATTAAGGTTTTGTTTTTTTTTTTTTTTTTTGCTAAGATTGTAAATATCATATAATGAAAGGTTAGGTGTTACAGATTTGAAGACCTAAAAGAAATTTTCCTTGCCAAAAAAGAAATAAAAAACAAGGAAACATTAGATACTACTCATTCTCAAGATAGGAAAGATTTGGATCCCTCAATGGAGCCAACAAGCCATAAGATTTCTGAAATTCTTCAGTTTCCTTCTGGCAGTGATGGAATTCTTAATCTGCCGGTCAATGTCAATGAAGATACTAAGCGGCGGTAGTACAACATGATTGTGGATGAGATTATTCCTCTGCTTCCAAACACTGTAAAGCAGAGCCTGAGTAATCAAAATCCTTAGTGTCGGAGGAGAGGTAACGTGATTAACCCTGTTCCATGCCATCAAAGAAAACCAGGAATCGAACATGAAGAGAGGCAACCTTAATCTGTGCATAATCATATCCCAGAGAACCCTAGTGAAAGGGCAATATAGAAAAAGATGATCTCTATTTTCCACGCCAACAGAACAGAGGCAGCAAACAGTATTAACCTGCAAACCCCAAGCTGAAAGCCTATCCATTGTAGGCAGCCTATTAAGATTAGATATCCACATGTGAAAAGCATGTCTAGGAGTTGAGCCTTTGAACCATATCAAGCTTGCCCAATCCTTAACATCAGATCTCGGTCTTAGAGCTTCCCACGTTTTGCATGAGGAGTAACCACCGCAACATTTATCATCAATAAACCAACCAAAAGAATCCTCCTCTGAAGAAGAACTCGGAAGCGGAATTGAAGATAAGAAGATGTGTAAGAGCAATGTCTGGTCAGTTCGTGGAGAAGCAATTTTCCACCCAACCTCATTGCACGCATCAGACACAGTAGCATTACGAGCAATCTGTAGACTTCTGGGACCACCATCTCCTAAGAGAGTCAGCAGGGGACCCAAAGAAGTCCAATTGTCGTGCCAAAACCAAGTTGTCGTACCACTGCCGACATCGCATTTGATAAACCTCCTCGCCAAATGTCTAATTTTAAGAAGGCTTTTCCAAAACCACGAGTCACTGCTCCTTACTTGGACATCCCAGAAACTGACGCTGTCAAGCTTATGGTGGTAAGCATTCCAAGCAACCCAAAGTGATCCACTCCTTGAGAACAGCAACCAAATGAACCTTAGACATAGGGTGGTATTCCAAGCAGAGATGCTTCTCAAACCCAAACCTCCTTCACTCTTCGGAAGACATACTTCAGACCAAGAAACCTTGGCGTTGCTGTGAGAATCAATGCTACCTGACCAAAGAAATCTTGAGCAGAGAGATTCAATCCTCTTGATACAGCCTTTTGGGAGCATAAATGTGGAAATCCAGAAATTGATAATTCCATAAATCACAGAAGCAAGCAACTGAGTTCTCCCTGCAAAAGAAAGAGACTTCACAGCCCACGCCCTTAACTTATTAGTGATCTTCTCCAAGAGAGGCGAGTATTCGCTGATTCTTAATTTCCTGGACATAAGAGGTAGACCAAGATATCTAACAGGAAGATTTCCAATAGGAAAACCATAGCTTATGATGTCATTTTCTTCCCTAGGAGAAAGGCCAGCAAAGAAGAGTAGCGTTTTCTCTCTATTCATACTCAATCCAGACCAGCTAGCGAAATCATCAAGTGTTTCATAAATGCCATGTAGAGAAGAACTTTTTCCATCAAAGAACACCATTACATCATCAGCAAACATCAAGTGTGAGATTTCCAAGTCTGATGTCATTGGGTGGTAAGAGATGTAGCCAGAATTAAACCTTGAGATCAGCAGCTTCGAAAAAACCTCCATAGTCAACACAAAGAGATAGGGAGACAATGGATCCCCTTGTCTCAAACCTCTAGTGCTTCGGAAGAAGCCGTCAGAAAAACCGTTAACCGAGATAGAGAAAGAGGGGGTGCAAATACACTCTTTGATCCATCCAACAAACTTTTCCGGAATCCCAATAGCTCTAAGTGTAGACAGAACAAAATCCCATCTAACCGAGTCAAAGGCTTTCCTGATGTCAACTTTCAGCATTGCCCTTGAGTCTAAATTCTTTCGGTTGTAACCTTGCACAATTTCAGAGGCTAAGAGCACATTCTCTGAAAGTGACCTTCCTGGCATGAAAGCAGACTGGGAGTGGGAAATGACTGAAGGAAGAATTGACTTCAAACGGTTAGCCAAGAGCTTAGAGATAACCTTATACATGGTGTTTAAGCATGAAATGGGCCTGAAGTCAGCAACACGCGATGCATTCTGAATTTTGGGAATTAAAACCAGGTTGGTGGCGTTCCATTGCTTAAGCATAGAACCAGAAGAGAAGAACTCTGAGACAGCAGAACACACCTCAGGCCCAACAATACTCCAGCAGCTTATAAAGAACTCGGCAGAATATCCATCCGGCCCACTCGTCTTATTTTTGGGAAGAGAGAAAAACGCAGCCTTAATCTCTTCATTTGTGAACATAGCATCAAGCTTAACTCGTTGGGCATCAGAACAGTCAAAGTTCAAGAGGTTGGATATGTCTTCTTGGAGGAACAGAGGGCTAGGCTCATCACTACCCAAAAGATCTTTAAAAAAATCAACACAATGTGCCTGAATACCAATTTGAGAATCCAAACGATTCCCATCCTCATCAACCAGAAAGTGAATGTGATTAATGCACTGCCTAGTTGAAGCCATCCGATGGAAATAAGCCGTGTTCTTATCCCCTTCACCAAGCCAGGTAATCCTTGATCTCTGAAAGAAGAAACTTTCTTCAGCGTTGGAGAGAATATCCCACTTCCTGGCAGCCTCAAGTTCTAACTCAGCATTTACAACAGAAGGGTTAGAAAGCAGAATAACTTGTTTCTCTGAAAGCGCCTCAAGAGCCTCCTGCACTCGCTTTTCCAAGTTAGAATAATTTGATCTGCTGAACTCCCTGATAACTTGTTTTAGCATCCTCAGCTTAAAAGAAACCCTGAACATAGCTGATCCCACCACATTGATAGAGAACCAACTGTCACAGATCAAGGGTAGGAAATCAGGATTCTTGAGAAGATAGTTAAAAAACTTGAACGGCTTCTTCTTTCTTTTGTCCTCTGAATTGAGAGTGATACAGCTTGGTGAATGGTCAGAAAACTCCGGAGCTTGGTGATACAGCTTGTTTTTTTTGGGAACACGGTTTGTACTTTGTCGTTAAATGTTTTTTTTTCTTTCTATATAATTATTCTAGAAAAGTGGAAATGCAGAGCCGTTATGACGGCTGCTTCACGCCGTTTAAAACAAAAGATTAATTAACGACCTTTGGTCAAGTAAGAAATTAATTTTCTACACATTTGGTATAACAACAAAGATTTGAAACGTAAATGTATTGCAAAATAATACTACTCGTTCAAAGATTCCAAAAAAAACTAGTTGAATTAAGAAAACAACCGAATATGACTAATGACGAGCTCGTTAATCATATTTATTTTAGAAGCTAATAAGAAAGTTTTATAACGTGGTCTTGGTCGTCCGATGGCAAATTGGTAAATAAGTCAAACATGGGAGGTTTTTTCGGGATTCAAACAAAACAGCCTAATATCCTTGTTAACCACGTCTCTCTCTGTCTCTTTGAGAAACTGACATTTTAATTTTATTTTTATATATTTTGTAATGTATTTTTGAGAGAATCGGACTCTATAAATACGAAAGCCCATCTCCTTCATTTTCTCTCTTCTCCTCCTTCGCCTCCTCTTCCTAAATTCCGTATTTTTAGTGAGCTCTCGCAATTTTTAGGGTTTTTTTCGAAAATAAGAAAAAATCCCTAATCTCCCTCTTAGTGATTTCTCCTTTCGAGATCCCTGAGATTCCGAGAAAATCTGCATTTTTTTCTCGAGATTCTCTAGCTCTGCTTTGTGTTTTACACAGCTCCTTTTGCATCAGGTACGTTCTCTCAAATCATATAGTGTTCTGTTTCACATCTTTAGTTTTTGGATCCCTTTTAGGTTTTCATCGAGATTTCTAGATCTCTCTGCGTTTTATTTTGTTTGCCCTCATTTTGTTGATTCGACAATTTTCTCCTACTCTGTTCTTTCGTACTTTTGAGCATTGGTTTAGGCAAAACTCACCGAAATGGTCCTTCTTTCTGTGACTTTTTTATTATTTAGGACTAAAACTGAAATTAGGAACTAATTGGACATGTTTAGAATGGTTGATTTGTTAAAAGTTAAAACGCGTGATTTGGTCAAATATTGAGTGAGTATGCTACAAGTTTTTTGTCGGTAACCACTTTAATAATAGTTTAGATGTCCTATAGAAGAAGGCAGTTTGAAAATTTCGGTACTTGTCAAAATCAGTGGCTCCCTCCTTTTTCTATGTATCATTAAACAACAATATGGGTAACACATGACTTTCTTTTTGACTTTTTTTGTTATGTTCTGTTCTCTACTTTCTTTAAAGAACATGTAAAGTTCATTTTTTTAATGTTATGAAACCCCAAAAGTTACTAAATCTTGTATTTTGTGTGGACAATTATACAGGTTTGTGGTTGAAGCTCGAGATCTGTCTTATAGCGTTTTTTGTGTGGTAAAAGATTTGAACAATCGAAGATTTAGAGATGATAAGGTAATGTAAACAGCTTTCGGTTTTGTTGTCACTTTAAGTTTTCATGAAACATATATTTTGTTTATTGTTATGGTTAGCTTTTCAATTTTGCTGAGTGTTCTGTTTTGTGGCCACTTTCAGTTTTCAGGGAACCTACTTTTAATGGACAGTTCAACAACAAGCAGTGACAAGAAAACACTAAAGAGGTGGTTTTTCATTGACAAAAGAGTTGGATAAAAATAAAGTGTGTTTTAGAAGAAGCCATCGAATTTCTTGTTTGAAGCATTTTTGTTTGGAGAGTTCGATGGATTTGAATATAAATAAAACGTCCCCTGTTCTTAGTGACCCTACTACACCAGTCAATAAATCAAGACTTGGATCATCCTTCCCTTCAGGGAGATTCATGATGAATTCTAGGAAGAAGATTCCTAAACTCGACGATGTTAGATCTAATGGTTGGTTGGACGCGATGATATCCTCGTCTCCACCGCGTAAAAGGCTTGTCAAGGATTTCAATATTGAGATTGCTCCTGAAGATGATTTTGCTCAACGGGCGTGGATGGTTAGTTAGTAATATATCATGGTTTCATTCACAAATGTTTTGATCTCTCTGTTGTTTTCTTAGTCCTCACCATTTTCATTCTTTTATCTTGACAGCTCAAGTATCCTTCAGCGATTACCTCGTTTGCGCATATTGCAGCTCAAGCAAAGAACAAGAAGATAGCTGTGTTTCTAGATTATGATGGAACACTTTCTCCAATTGTCGATGACCCTGATCGCGCCATCATGTCTGATGCGGTAAGAACTGTCAACAGAGTCAACACTAAAACCCCTTTTTGTTCCTTCTTTTCTTTGGTCATGAAAACACAAGAGGCTAAGTCTCTCTCTTATCTCTCTCAGATGCGTGCTGCTGTGAAAGATGTCGCCAAGTACTTCCCAACAGCAATAATTAGTGGTAGAAGCCGTGACAAGGTAAATACATTTTGAACCATTAACCATAAAATTGTATCAGCACAATCCAAACAATAGTCAAAACACTAATACATTTTGAGTTTGTTAATGCAGGTATACCAATTGGTAGGACTAACCGAACTCTACTACGCGGGTAGTCACGGGATGGACATAATGACTCCTGTAAATCCACATGGGTCCCCTGAAGACCCCAATTGTATAAAATCCACTGACCAACAGGTGAGATCATGACCTCATTTGTCTCAAAACAGTATATGAATACAACTTTTGTAAAATCTAATATTTCCTTATGAATAGGGTGAGGAGGTAAACCTCTTTCAGCCTGCTAAAGAGTTCATACCCGTCATCGAAGAGGTTTATAATAGCCTCGTTGAGATAACTAAATGTATCAAAGGTGCAAAAGTGGAGAACCACAAGTTCTGCACCTCTGTACATTACCGTAATGTTGACGAGAAGGACTGGCCACTCGTTGCTCAACGCGTTCATGACCACCTGAAAAAATACCCTCGTCTGCGTCTTACTCACGGGAGAAAGGTACTTTACTTGATGAACAAACATCACTCTGGTTTCTCATATTAGATCCAAATCCCTTAACATATTTTTGTTAATATGATCAGGTTTTAGAGGTTCGTCCTGTGATCGAGTGGAACAAAGGAAAAGCAGTCGAGTTTCTGTTAGAGTCTCTCGGATTAAGCAACAATGATGAGTTCCTCCCAATCTTCATCGGAGATGACAGGACCGATGAAGATGCATTCAAGGTACTGAGGGAAGGGAACAGAGGATTTGGAATATTGGTATCGTCTGTACCAAAAGAAAGTAATGCATTCTACTCTCTTAGAGACCCTTCCGAGGTACGAATTATATAAGATATAGTCTAAATCATCATATATGTTATGTTATATATGTAGATTTGTAATGTGTGAGTTTGATTTGTAATGTTGTTGTTGCAGGTGAAGAAGTTTCTCAAGACTTTGGTGAAATGGGGGAAGGTTGAAAACTCTACAAGTTTTTGATGATTGTGTAGGAAAATCAGAAGCTTCTTCATTCTACACTGCTTTTTAATTTTCTTTACCCTTTTAGATATTTTTTATTGCCTTTTTCACGGTTTCTACTTTCTACTATATGTAATATTAAGTTATCATTTTTCCATATTATCCATTATGCAAACGGAAAAGATGTGTTTGACGATTTACACATCCATGTTCACAATTGTAGAGAAAATAATCAGATTGTTTCGTTATTATCATAGATTCGAAAAAAGTTGAGACAAATACTCTCTGAACTCTGAATGAGAACATCATCAACTAGGAATAATCAAGGAATATCAGAAATAATTAAATTAAAAAAAACCTATAGAAAGTTTTTAGCGCTGGGTAGACATTTCATCCATGTCAGAGAGTATTATTTCTCTGTTAGGTTAATGTTTTTATTTATTTGTTTCAAGTTTTTTCATTTGTTTCAAGTTTTTTCAACAATAAATTTCTTTTATAGAGTAATGTGGATCCACCACTTTTCACAGATGTATGAAATAATCTGAACAAAAACTTACAATATTAATTAGTTTTGATTAAATTTGTATTAACAAAAACTTACAATATTAACAATACACACACTTTATCATTTGATTAAATTTATATTGTTAGAATCTTTAAATAATTTTATGACTGAATAATACAATAAAAGTATTACTATTTTATCTTTTATTAATACTAAATTACAATAGGTTTTTCAATATAGTAATAAACAACAAGAAATTTTTTAAACTACTTGTTTTTTAAATGTGATATTTATTATTTCGTTGAAAGCACTATAAATATTTGGACCGGCTCTGCACATGCATGACCAAGCCTCATTCGCTTGTATAACAAATGAAGTCTTTGCATTTCTCTCATTGCACTTTGTTGATCAGATTCCTTTTCAAAACCAACAAAGTCGTATCCCCTGCTGATGATGGTACATATAAGCCATGCATGAGAATAGTCATAGAGAGATTTAGAATTATGGGAAGAACCCGAATTGTAAACCTGACAAGAAATTTGCATAAGGATTCAAGATATTGAGCTGCTTGAGAATTGTTCATAGATGTGACAAGGTCTGTGATCACCTTCTTCCTTAACAAATTTGCATCGACGAAGATGCTCACTAGCTCTTTCATATTTTTTTGTGATGTGTCATCCCCCGCCACGGAAGTTATTGTATCTATCACCGTCTTTTGTTTTCTTTCGTCCTAATAGTAGTTGGATTGTATCCAGTTACCGGATATCCTATTAACTAAACCCATCTGTGTTTTACACACTCGATCATGTAGAGCAAGGACTAACGGCTGCATCTCCTGCTCGACCTTTTCCAATGTTTTAAGCAATTTATCATATGGATCTCTCCACAACCTAGTGATATTCCACGGATGATCAAATATATTTGTTAAACCCAACTCAGATAGATTGACATCGGTATCAAGATTTCCTTGATCGATAAGGGATCAGACGAGATTCGTGAAGATATAAGAATGGATATCACCAAGAAAAGAAACGGATTCTCGAACGAGTTGAGTTAGGAAGAGAAGAGCCAAAATTTGCTTTTTTAGATTTATAGTAAAACACAATTAAAAAAAACTAGTTTAGGATTTTTAACATTATTAAAAATAATTTTTAAACAAATCTCTCGATTAAACGAAAATATTAACAAAAAAAAATTAAAATATTTTTAAAGTTTTCCGGATCGACCCGAATCCAGTCGGATTAAACCTATAACACCCTTTTAGCATAAAATATCTAATTTGTTTTGAATATAAATTTTAAGTTTAAATCCGCAGTTTTTTCAGAGATGGGCCGTAGCAGCATGCGGACTTTCGCCCTGATTAACATGCCTAAATAAACCGAAGCACGATTGAGTGTATCTCGGAAATTTTCATTTTTTTTGCTTTGTTAAATATGGGCTTTTCCTGCCTAGTCCGTCTTAGCCCATTAATAAATCAATGTATTTTCGAGAGGGTTTTATCTTTTTGTATCTGTTTTGGAGGGAAGGCCTTATAATGGGATCGGTTTAATTCGTGGAAACCAAAACCATATCTTTCGTAAATTCAATTCGGTCCAGTGAAATAAAATATAGCCATACCAATTTAAACCCAATGTGCTTTTAATTTGTTTCCTTATTTTAGAAATGGAAATTAATTATTGAACACACAAATGGAAAATTAATCTTCCCCGCGTCCGTGAGAATACACACTCACACGATCACCGACTTTATTGTGTTCAAAATTGCACAACCACCGTTAGAGCATGATTATTGGTAGGCTCTTAAGACATATCTCTTACAGCAACAGCAATGGGAGTACCTTAAAGGGCTCTACCCATAGTTTCTTGTAATAAAAGGTCCAAATATAAATCCACACATAAATAAAAGCCAAGGTCCGTTTCTAATTTAAGGTTTTTTGTTGTTGTAAGAGGCGCTACGTGGCGTCATTTCATTGGGAAGAAAAATGAGAAAAAAAAAAAATCTTTCGCGTTTCAGTTTTCTCGACCCTCTCTCTTCTTTTTGTGATATGAGATTTGTTTTGCTAGAAATTAGGGTTTTTGATTTGTAAACGCAAATTTGGGTTTTTGAATTGATAATGAGTCTCTTAATCTGTTAATTTGGGTTATTGAATACATAATCTGAGATTAAAGTTTTGTATTTGATCTTGATTCGTATAAAAAAATCTGCTGATCCACCAAAGTTAGTGATTTGTCATTTGTGCCTTTTCTTTGATTTATGACCTTTGATTGTGTGGTTTCTGTTGCAGGAATTGAAGTTTGTGTTTCCTAACTCTCAGAGAATAAATCGTGGTGGTCAGGTATGTGTGTTGTTCTGGCTTCTGTACTTTAATCCATTTCGAAGTATCTACTCCTCTTTTTCTGTAACCTGGTTTGGTCACTGGTTATGGTTTCTTATTGATGTTGTTAAATTAATTGCTAATGGTATTTATCTCCCCTTCAAAACATTTTGTTTCCTGGGTATAACAATTTCATGTGCATAGACTTGTATCAGATCATTGTATAATTTATGCGCAACACTGATCAATGAATTGCATATTAGATCAAGTTTTATAATTTAAAAAGTAGTTGAGTCTGTCCAATTATGCAGAATCTAGATTTCAAACTTGACTAATATAAACCATCATTTGAGCTGAAGTTGTATTGACACTTATATACAACACAATGTCTATGTTAGTGGAACATGTAAACCAACAAGTTACTTGAACACTTTCTTTTGTTCTCTGTGGTGCCCAATGTTTACTTGTTTTAATCGTTTAGATATCACATGTAACCTGATTATACTCAATTATAATAGCATAAGTTAAAGTCTGAGTTCAGTTTAATAGGTAAAGAGTTCAGTTTTTAAATGAATGCATTGTGATAAATGATTATGACTTGTTTCTTGTAATGGTTAAAGTATGAGTTCAGTTTAATAGGTAAAGAGTTCAGTTTAATGATTTGGTTGAGCATATTTGGCGACAATTTGGCATAAACTAAGCTAACGACTACTCGTTATTCCGTTTTTTTTTTTGTATTTTTTTTTTTGCTTTTATGCCTTCTATGTTTAAAATTCTTAGAAAATTGTAATATTTATTAAGTTTTATCATATAAAAATGTTTATAATTTTCCATTTTAAAAAATATATTTTTTTTAAGAAACCTAGTTAAGGATTCACCATTGGACAAGGAAAATTTTAAGGATTCATCAAAAACTCTTAACTTTAAAATTGTTGTAAAGTAAGATTAAAATATGTTTAAGGATCCTTTTAAGGACTCATTCATTGGGGTTGCTCTTACAACTAACAAAAGTCTCTTAGTTAAGAAAGTTTTGTTAGTTGTAAGACATATCTCTTAAGTTAAGAGGTGTCTTAAGAGCCTACCAATAATCATGCTCTTAGATTCTCCTCTCTAGATATCAAACTTTACTTTATGCTTTTATCCAAAAATAGATCCAACGTTCACTTATCACCGCAAATTCACCGATTTTGAGTCTTTAATGAGGCTCATTTCCTATTAATAAATAATAAGGGTAACATTAAAATATACTTATAAAATTAAGGATCTGTTTGCAATTACCAAATCTTTTTCTTACCATTAATAAACAGAGAGCAACTACCACTCTCACTCCGACAACCTCCATAACAATGGCTTTCAAATCCACCGTCACAACATTGACCATCTTCTTCTTCATCTTCGTCTTCTTCAACGAACCTAGTTATAAGAAAGAAGATGTTGGAGCTTTAATGGGGTTGATGATATAAGAAAGAAGATGTTGAATCTAGATTTTGATGATCATTAACAACACTTAAAACAGGTATTACTCATGTTGCTGTTTAGATATACTTAATTCTTTTTTTGTTTGTACGTGTTTTGATTGTTGAGATCAATGATTTATTTTTGTATGTTGGATCCGAAATCTCACTAAGAAAATATTGTTGGTTAGTAATATATACTCTAGTTGTTACATTAGTACTGAATGTTAAGGTTTTAGAGATTTCTGTAATCATATATGGTTATTTGGATCATTGTAAGTCCTAGTAATGATTAATGATTAGTGTAAGAAGATCTTCTAGCTTGTGTTTGATCACTAGAGAACTTTGTATACAACCACAAGTGGACTCTTTTTAGTGAGTAGAATATCAGAAAATCCGTAGGTTACTCATGAGTATGGTTTCTGTGTATCCACATTACGATCTTTAATGTTTAGAACACATCAAAGTATTTTTCGCAGTTTTCTTGGTCTTACTTGAATCTATTTTGCGATGAAGTTGTAATTTCATCATTGGCAGATAAGTAAAACAAGAATTGTTACAAAAAGAAAAGAAAAAAAAATGTGTAAAAGAAACCAACACGTCATCATTATTCATTAGCGGAAACAACAGATTGAAGAAGCAAGTTGAAATCATCATGTATGCAAAAAACTCGGTAAGAACCATCGAGCAGAGAGTTCGAGTAACAAACAATCGAAATCAAATTTGTGCAGTGGCTCCATCTTCCGTGTCTCGTAATTGAAGACATAGAGATCTTTTGTGGTCGTGTCATGGCTATCACTGAAATATATAGAATTTCTATTGAGTCCCTCAACTTCATTGGCGAGCACAGTGATGCCTAGATCCAAAAGCATTGCCTCGTCGCCCAAAGAATCAGCAAGTTCATATTTATCAAAAAAATTCCCTGACGAATAAAACTTGTAGACGTTGAATGACTGGATTCTAGACCTAGGTCTTAACATTCTTTCAACCAAGAGGACATCCCCGGTTACTGTGACTACAAGTTTTGTCTCAGCAAGGCACCATGAATTACTTAGTTGACGACTACGAGGACTTAACCACTCAAATCTATACACATGCATAAAACGTTGAAAGGTCTGTCGAGGAATCTCTCCAGAAAAATCTAAGATTGTGAAAAGATCTCTGTAGCTAAATGAGTAAAGCTTGTGATCCTTGTAAACCATGTCAAGAGAATCTAAAATAATTTCTGGAATTTGATTCCACAACTTATCTCCTTTCTTGGCATAAACCACACACCAATATCCAAGCCCCCACAGAGCTATGTAATCTTTGGTTTTCTCGTCAATCCAAAACACAGGGGTACGTACGGTATTATTACCTTTGAATAACTTAACGTGGTTGTGATCGCCGAAAGTGATAAAATCATCATCTATGGTTCGTTCAACCTTTACCATGGCAGGTTGTTGTGATTCCACAGAGGGAAGATCGATACTCTCTTTGGTGAATGGATTCAAAATGTATAAATTATACTTTGAATCTTGCATAAGAAGCCAACTTCCGTAGGTTGCTATACAAACACTCTTGGCAAATTCCACACCAAGATCTTGCGTTTTGTATAAAAAATCTTTGTCCTCGGGATTGAAAAACGTGCATGAATTGCTGTTTTTGTCTTTGGGGAAGAGCATCAGCCAAGGGATCTGATTTTTGGGCACGCATTGTTTCGAAGCAGAGTACCAAGACGAACACACCGATTTGGCTTGTCGAAAATTAGCAAAACTGAGGCGTTTGAAAACTAAGTTCAAGAGATCTAAAGGAAGCTCCGACCAGGTATTAGGGTTTTGGTTCTTCTCCATGACGGCAGCAAATAAATATTTGAGAGTGAGGAGAAATCTCTAACAAAAAAGCTTTATATAATAAACCGAACCACGATTGAGAGTGTATCTCCGAATTTTCCATTTTTTTGCTTTGTTAAATATGGGCTTCTCCTGCCCAGTCCAGTCTTCATAGATAAATCAGTGTATTTTCTAAAGGGTTTTATCTTTTCCTCTCTGTTTCGGAAGGAAAAGGCCTTAAAATGGAATCGGTTTAATTAGTGGAAACCATAGCCATATCCTTCGTAAATTCAATTCGGTTCAGTGAAATAAAAGAGCCATACCAATTTAAACCCAGTGTGCTTTTAATTTGTTTCCTTATTGTTAGAAATGGAAAATTAATTATTGAACACACAAATGGAAACTTAATCTTCCCCGCGTCCGTGAGATACACTCACACGATCACCGACTTTTTTGTGTTCAAAATTGCACACCACCGTTAGATTCTCCAAACTTCACTTTATGCTTTTATCCAAATATAGATCCAACGTTCAGTTATCACCACAAATTCACCAATTTTGAGTCTTTAACGAGGTTTATTTCCTATTAATAAATAATAAGGGTAACATTAAAATATACTTATAAAGTTAAGGACCTGTTTGCAATTACCAAATCTTTTTCCTACCATTAATAAACAGAGAGAAACTACCACTCTCACTCCGACAACCTCCATAACAATGGCTTTCAAATCCACCGTCACAACATTGACCATCTTCTTCTTCTTCTTCGTCGAGCCTAGGGTTGTTTCACAGCAAATCTCAGCGGTCGATTCAGAATGCACAAACCGTTGGATCCACATCCGTACACTCCCATCAAGATTCAATCTCGATCTTCTCTCAACTTGTAATCGTTACCCAATCACCGACGATCTTTGCCCTTACTTAGCCAATCACGGACTCGGCCCAAAAACCCATACCCGTACCCGAAGCTGGTATCGAACCGACCCGTTACTTCTCGAACTCATTTTCCACCGTCGGATTCTCGAATATCCATGTCTCACACCCGACCCGGATCTAGCCTCCGCCGTTTATCTCCCTTACTACGCCGGTATCGATTCTCTCCGTTATCTCTACGGACCCGATTTAAACTCAAGCGCTGATCACGGGTCGGATCTTCTCGAGTTTTTGACCCGTGATCAACCCGAGATCTGGTCTCGTCGCTCCGGTCATGATCATTTCCTCGTTATGGCTCGACCCGCTTGGGATTTCTCTCAGCCGTTGACCGTTGACCCTCCGATTTGGGGTACGTCGTTTCTAGAACGCCGTGAGTTTTTCAATCTAACGGCGTTAACTCTCGAATCTCGTTTCTGGCCGTGGCAAGAACAAGCCGTTCCTTATCCGACGTCGTTTCATCCACACAGCTTGCCGTTTTTGGAATCGTGGATCCGTCGTGTCCGTCGCTCACGGCGAACTTCTCTTATGCTATTCGCCGGCGGTGGAGGTACCTCCTCTTCTCCGAACATCCGCCGTAGCATCCGATTAGAGTGTACAAACACAAACGCCACCGAATCGGAGTCGAAATCGGATAAAATCTGCGATTTTGTTGATTGCTCTAATGGAATCTGTGAGCATGATCCGATTAGATTCATGAGACCAATGTTACAATCATCGTTTTGCTTACAACCACCAGGAGATACACCAACACGTAAAGCTACATTCGACGGAATCATCGCCGGATGTATACCGGTGTTTTTCGAAGACCAAACGGCGAAAATGCAGTACAAATGGCATTTACCGGAGTCCGAATTCGCGGAGTTTTCGGTGACGATTCCGAAAGAAGATGTTGTATTTAGAGGAGTTAGAATCCAAGATGTGTTGATGAGTATACCTAAAGAAGAAGTAGCGAGAATGAGAGAAAAAGTTATAGAGATGATGCCTAGAGTTATGTATAGAAGACATGGAGCTTCAATGGGATTGATGAATAAAAAAGATGCTGTTGATATTGCCATTGATGGAGTTTTGGAGAAGATTAAATCTAGAGTTTGATTATTATTAACAACAGTTTTTAAACAGGTATGTATAATGTTGTTGTTTGTTTAGTTATTATACTTATAATTCTTTTTGATTGTTCATGTTGAGATCAATGATATATACTTGTGGTTACATTAATAATGAATGTTAAGGTTTAGGTGAGATTTGTTTTTTTTGGATCATTGTAAGTCCTGGTAATGATTAGTGATTAGTTGTGTAATGTTTTTGCTAGTAAAGAACTAGTGGACTTTGAATGCAACGAGAAATGGACTCTTTTTGGTAAGTTGATACGGTATTTTTGTATCTGCATTACGATGTTTTATATGTAAGAATGCATCAAAAATAAGTATTACACGTTTGAAAAATTCCTATGTTTGGAACAAAAATCGATTAGTCAATAATTAACTTGTAAAATTAAGATATTAATCTTCATGATTGGTTGTTTAATCCGGATGAAAAAGGTTTACAACAACGGCATCTATCATGGGACAATTACAATCATCATTTTTTGCGTTTGCATGCATCTATTACATGTAAAGACAGTTTCACAAAGAGACATCATGAAACGTCGTAGACGTTTGTGTTTGGCATTTGCGTTTACAGTTGGCAACAAAAAAGAAGGAATGGTTCTAGACTTCTAGAACATGAGAGTTGAGATTACAGATTCATTTATATAAAAAAAAACAGAAATACACGCAAATAAACATTGAGGCCCAAATCATCATCTCTATGTTTAAACCCATGCTTGTTAATCATATGAAAAAGTCTTGAGGTCGCCAAGCAGGCCAAAGACTATTAACGTGACGCTAAAGCCACTATTCCAACACTGAACCCATTCACCTATTTGGGCCTGTTATGTTTGCGTTGCCTGTCTTTCAGTCTTTTTCTTTGTTTTTTTTTTCTTTTTTTCTTTTCTTATAATTGTCTTTTTACTCTTTAGTTATTAAACATATGCAAGTATTTAGTATGTAAAAAAGGCACTTTATACATATTCTGTTTAAAAAAAAAATTATGTCATACAATTTTGTGACATGTTATGTTTTATTTTGTGTTTAAGTACTTTAGTCTGAAAAATACATGTTCTCAAAATTCTTCTATTTAAATGTTTTTAAATAACATATCATCTAGTATGAACATATTTTCATTTTCTATATTTTTATTTAGTAAAAAACTTTATAGCAGTGGCATGAACTTGTGTTTATGGGGATTCCGTAGAAGAAAAAACACGTATATGTCCAATATATTAACTAGTATTAAATTTTTACAGAGAAATTGATTTGTTCATTAAATTAAATAAATCATATGGCAGAAATTGACAGAACAGAGGAATACAACAGGAAAAATATTAAGGAAAATGACTTTTTTGGTAAGGAAAAAGACTTTAAAGATGTGAAAAGGAGAGGAGAAAAAAAAAAGTGTTAGTGGGAAGACAAATGGTTAATGGAGCACAACTAAACACTCGTCCACAAAATATTATGAGATAAGTCCAATTGATTCGACCGATTATAGTACACTCCACAATCTATTACTATCAGTTTTACTACTTTCTTTTTGTCCCTTTTATAGTTAATGGATACCTTGTTTTCTTTAACCTCATTTCCAATATTTTTAGTGGGCTATTTTTTTCGAAAATTAGCATTTTAAAAAAGTTTGTTTGTCAATAATATTTAACCGTATATTCTAGAAATAACAAGAAAAAAATAAGTTTGTGGACTTATTATATTCGTATACAAATTTATATTCATTTATCGTGAACATTAATATACAAAACTGTTGTATATCTACTATTAAAAGGTATAGTTGATCTTTTTGTCCATAAAAGTGTTAGAATTTCTTAGGGTTTTTTTTTTCATTTAAGTTAGGCCAAAATTGTTTTTAGTGATATTTTACTGATTTTTTTTTTAATAATCAATGAGTGGTTACAGCTTTTACCACCCGATTAGTCTAATATACTCACCAAATTTTCTAATATGCTTAAAGCATGACACCACTTCGACTGGAGTGATTTAATCACCTCTTCGACTGGAGTGATTTAATCACCTCTTCGACTAGAGTGATTTAATAAATTATTTGCTTGAGAGGAATTAATATCTAGGTTAGACTTACAAGGCCATTCTTACTCAAGTGGAAATCACTAGACCACTGCCGGTTGGTTTATTTTACGTTTTTTACTAAAGTATTTTAATTTTAGGCCAAGTTAAAGCAATAAAATCATTTTTTGTGAATTCTATTTTCTACTGCCAAAATATCAAATTGAGAACACAGTTGATATATATGTGTTCAAAATTTCTGTCTTTCTTTTGTTATATTTGTAAGAGATTAATAATAGAAATAACAAATATACCATTTTAGTACAAAAGTAAAAGTAGAGTCACAATATGCTTACCAAAAGTGGTCATATGAAATCTAGACATCATCCAAAACACGGAATAAAAGAGATTCGCCTACTTTTGCAGCTACAACTTTGTTGATGCTACTTGTAATGTAGTAGTATAAAACTTTTTTTTTTTGATAGAACTGTTGACTGTATCGATATACTAAATAATTTGTATATTGTATAATGGGATTCTAGGTTATGAAGATGCCATTAAATGTAAGACGAATCACGCTAAGTATTGGACACCTTTGTCCCAAGTTAGATTTTGAGCATGTTTCTCCAGATTTAGTGCAATAATTGAGGAAATAGACAGAATAAGAAACGAAAAGACTGGTGGAGGGGTAAATTGGTAAGATACGAATTCGAATTGAAGAGTGGCCTATCAAAATTCAAAAGGTGGTGAGCTTTTTATTTTATTCTAGGCCATGGACAGGTCTAATTAAAAGCTCCATAAAAATATAAAAATAGACAAAATAAAATCTAAAATAGTAAAGAAAGAAACATCGCTTTCATTTTTTATGAGTTTTCGATATGTATATTTTGAATATTTTAATTTATTTAGAAGAAAAGATGCCTTAAAAACAATATCTATGATTAGAGATTTGCCACACTCAAAAAACCCACTTGGACTTTGTGCAGTAAAGTGTGTTTAGATATGAGAGTTAGGCGAAATCTATAGAGTCTTGCTCGAACTAGTTGATGTCTTGATGATATACTATATGATGATATCAAGTAAGTATTTGTTTAGATATTATATTTGACGATAATATCTCTCATTGTCTAAAAGACAATCATTTAAGCTATATATATCATTATACAAATGAATGACGGGAACCTAATTTGAGTTTGGTGTTGAAGTATCGGACTAAATTATCTTGACGATCATATCCATATACTTGGATTAGTGAATAACTAGTTAGTTCATGGACCATGGTGTATGAAGCCAAAAGGCCTTTTGACTCTTTTTGTTCTACCATTATCAAAAATTTCATGAGTATATTGTTACACGAATTTGTTAACAAAAAATATTGTTAATTTGTTAACCATTTCATTAAAAGAAAGTGAATGTAATATGTAATAACTATGTTTAAACTTAGATCTTAGAGGTATATTCATTTATTTCAAAAATAGTTCTACATAGCTGAACGTGATTTAAAAGAAATATCATCATACATATCCATCAAAATCACTAGTGAATATGTAGTCGACACACTATATATAATATAATTTTTCTAACAATATGCATTGTGAAAATTTGAACTCGGTTAATAACACAACGACGATACTAGCATAACCACTAAATTACATATATTCGTCGTAATAATACTGTTTACTTCAGTCCATTTCAACACTTTAATGTTCTTTTGTTCTATGATTTGTTAGCTACGTTTTCAGAAAAAATAATAATAATATACACGAAGTAGCAGAGTGTTTTATTGTATGAACGACATACAAGAAATTTAATCAAATAGTATAAGCTGAAATTTACTAGGTAAATGTTATCGAAAGTATTAAAGCTCAAAACGCACTTATTCATTCTCCAACTTGGGTTTGTTGACTATTTCTTTCCAAATAATCGGAGAAACTCTAACCACATGTTTACTTTTAATAATTATAAGGACGAACTAAAACAACAAATAAAGAAAAAGGAGTTCAAGTTTATTCTAAATTTCTAATCTACAAGATAAGATAATGAAACAGACCACTTGTCTCTCGGCAATGCTATAGCTCTCATAATTTAACGAGGACACTTCGTCTTTTAAGCTTTTTGTATTTATTTTAATTACATGAGAATTATTTGGGGATACAAAAAATCAAGATAATCCAATGTTTGAACGACACGTTTAACAGCTTTGATCATGTCTTTTAATGAGACATAGATTAGATATGTCTTGTACTAGTCATCAAAAAAACTTTTTAACTAAAATTTTATTATTTTGTTTTTTTTGGTGAAGTTCTTAATAATAATTATCTAAATTTGTTAATATTGATATTATTCTATTTTTAACTAGTATTATTATGAGTTACTGGATTTGAATTTACGTTTATGAGATTTCTGAAATAAATGTTATTCGTTTAAATATTTAAACTACTCCATTACAATCTTATACGTTGAAATTTAAAA
This sequence comes from Arabidopsis thaliana x Arabidopsis arenosa, assembly GCA_019202795.1. Lineage (NCBI taxonomy): Eukaryota > Viridiplantae > Streptophyta > Magnoliopsida > Brassicales > Brassicaceae > Arabidopsis > Arabidopsis thaliana x Arabidopsis arenosa. The sequence continues at coordinate 7,709,981 of CM032924.1, forward strand.
TGAATCTAATAGATTTTCCATGCATAAATTATAAAAAGCAAATCATCCAAAGATTATGAAACCCACCCAAAAATCATGATGATTATAGTATTAAACATTTATACAAAGTTCTTACAGATCATCTAAAATGTTTTAATTTTAAAAATTATAAAACCTATAATTTAGTTTATTGGCCACCTTATAAACACTACAAGAAAAATGAGTATCCTTAGCGGCCAAATAACGCTATTTAACGAGATGATAGCGGAGTAGAAAGCGCTATATCTGCGCCCATGATAATAGGTCGACGGCTTCCGATAGCGTTTTTTTGTGGTGCTATATTTTGTTAATATACTATAGCGTGTTTTCGTGTGCAATATTATATGATTTAATAGCCAGTATATTTTGTTATTAATTATCTAATTACAGCGTTTAATTACTCTTACTTATAATATTTTAATAGCAGGTTTAGCACGCAATATATTCAAATGAAATAGCATTTGTGTTATGCAATTAATTGAATTAAAATAGCATTTTTAATTTTTTATTCCTATGATCAATTCATAATAAATAGAAAACCAAATCATTTTATTCATATAAATATTAACATAAAAATTCAATGAAACAAGAACAAACCATCTCAAAAGGAAAAACCAAATACAAAGCAAGCAAGATCGGATTCTTAATATGAGCCTACTTAATATTCTTCTTACGCTTCTACTACAAATAAGATAACAAAAAAAACAGGGTTGTTATGGCCACACTTCCTTCTTCTTTGCAGTTCAAAAACCACACTTCGATGAAGACGAATGAGCTCCAACAAGGGCAATGTTCCTTTGAGGCTTCGTCCACACAAAGATTATGTCGTTTCATCACACAACCATACTGAATCAAATACTGCAACAAGATAAAGATGAGTCTACCTCCTTTTTACATGTATGTAAACTTCCTGCACCACCTCTTAACAAGCACTCTCAGCATATATTCACCATCCTTGTTCCTTATAGCCGGCAACACCTAATCACATAGAAAAACATTAGACTGTTTGCTCAAGTTGTAAAAACAAATGTTCAAGAATCAAGCCCAAACGAAAACATGGTACTCACTGTTTGCTTATTATAATCATCAATTACTCCACGATACATATCATAAAGTTGTTGTGAGTAATCATTAGGAGGTTCTTGGACACACATATTGTAGATAGTCCTGTGAATTGCATAAGAATTCATAGTGGTTAGTATCCGTACTGTACTGTAGTAAAAACAAGAAACATCATTATTAGAAAACATACCTGTATAGATTCATATATTGAACCGACTCAAATGGTGGCTCAGGCTTTTCTTCCAGAATCCTTTGTAGCTTTGCAACACCAATCTCCATGACAGACCATCCTTGCTCCAAGACAATTTCCTTCTTCGCCATTATGAGATGACTCTTTTCAATCGACCTTGAACAAGATTCTGCAATAAAGTATAATACATGAGAAATCAAAATAACTACAACGGAATTCAGTTCTTAAGCACAAAATAAAACTAATCAGACTACCAAAAGAACAACGATAAAAAGAAATTACGCATCCACGGCGATAAATCACAAAGAGAGAAAGAACACAACGAATGTGAACAAACAATTCGAGCGCAACACAACAATCTATGAAAGCAAATCAAGAATTTCGCAGAATCAACATAGCAAAGGGAAGCCGACGTAACCTTAAATCGTTCAAAATCGAGTACAGGAACGCGACGTAGCCCTAACTCGTTCAAAATCGAGTAGATAAACGCGAAACAGTGACATAAACATAAGAAATCAAGCTAAAGACTAAAGAAGAGTATGAAACCGAGACATGTGATGAAAAATTTTGCGATCTAAAACCCTAATTTTGTCGCGTACCAGAAGATTCAGAAGTGTATCGAATCCGATTTCACAGGGATTCGGGAGAGCTCTCAGAATCTAGAAGTTGGCGACTAAAGCCTAGATCAGGAACAGAAGATATATATAAAGTTTGGGAAGGTGGAAAAACTAGACCTCGTGGATGGACTGATGCGCAGAAAAAGAAGAAGGCTTCGAAGAAGAACCATCATCTTTGTCGCCGGAATCAGCGACGGGAATCAAGAGCTCTCGATCTCTTTCACGATTGGCCATCACAATCGCCGGCTTCTCGTCTCCCATCGCCGAGAAATTTAAGTCGGGGAAGAAGAAGAAGAAAGAAGAGAGAAAAAAAGAGAGAACAGATGGCCAAAGTTAATTAAACCTAATGATCTATTTCTCTTCTAATTATTTTTTGTTTCTCTTTTATTTATTTACTTTGTTATTAACTTAGAAATTTTTAGGAGGCAATATAATTTTCATTTTCCCGGTTACTCCTATGATAACGTTTTTATTTTCGTCTATGCTATCGAAAAACTAAACATTAGGCGTCACTACAAAATGTTTTCGCGGTCATCCTATTATAGCGTTTGCATTTTTGGAAACGCTATGAATATTTTTTTGAAACTCAACTATAGCAGAACCATCAAAAACGCTATTCTGTACTGCTATTAATATCCTCATTTCTTGTAGTGAAACTATGCTAAATATATACCTTTTAGATTTTGGAAGATTTTGTTGGATGACATATTTTTAGAAATTTATTTAACACTAATTATCTTCTTGGACTTTACAGTTGTACAGAGAGATTTTAACACATTTTAAGCACACTACATTTTAATTTTTAAACACAGAGAATCTAACCAATTTTTTTTTAAAATTTTTTTTTTCAAGATATAAATAGTGGTAAGAGTATTATGACTGCTTCACTTTCTCTTTCTCTCACCCAAACTACTTGAACAAGAGGGAGAGAGAAGAGAAGATACCCTTAAAGAAAAACAGAGGATTTACATTCTCTGTGTTTTGTTTGATTTATTATTATCTTTTGCTCTTCGTTGACAATGTCGGGAAACAAAGAAGAAGAGGATCCTCGTATCCATGGAATCAAAACTAAGATCCGTGTCGTTCCAGATTTTCCCAAGAAAGGTAACTTTTTCTTCTTCCTTCCTTCTTTTGGAGTTGTTATGCTCTGTTTCATCGCATGGAAAATGTTGTTTGGCTGAAAAACGAGAAAATGCAGGTTTCTTAGTCTTAATTTTCTAATTATATATTGTTGCCGACAGTAAAATTTGATTTAGAAGTTTTTTTTTAACAGTTTTCTTGGTCTTGAATATGTTTTGTTTTGGTTTGCTATGAAGTTGTAATTTGACCATTCACATATTTTCCTGAGAAAAAACAAGAATTGTTAGTGTTACATAGAGAACAAAAAAATATGTGTGAAAATGAGTAAAGAGGGTACTAAAATAAGGAAAATTTTGCAGGAATAATGTTTCAGGACATAACAACAGTGTTGTTAGATCCGAAAGCCTTCAAAGACACAATTGATCTATTTGTGGAGAGGTACAGAGACAAGAACATCTCAGTGGTTGCAGGTAAATATTATCTCTCTTTGCAATTCATGATTTTATTAATTTTCTAAACATTGGATATAGTGTAATTTCGATGGAATTACTATTCAAAAGATTCGACAAATTTGAGTGAACTCGATTATTTTATTGTTTTGATGATATTCCGGGGAAAAAAGTGGGTAGGTCATGTTTATAGTGACGTATATATTTTAGTTTATGTAGGAAAAAACACTATTACTGAAATTCATTTTTTTCTTCCTATAAAGGCTAATTTAATGTATATCTGACCCGTAAATAGTTAATTTGCTGGTGCGTGGTAATTAGTGGAGTCTTTAAAAAAAAAGTCTAATGGTAGTTAGTGGAATCTTTAAAAAATCGTTTTCTGTGTAATTTTGGTATTATGAAACCTTTTTTACATTGTATTTTGATGGAAAATACTTGAAAATTCGGCTAAACTTTGTTATCATTGGTTGTTTTGATAATAAAAAAAAAACTATTGTCCTTGTTTTTGTGCGGTTAGGTTTGAATTTATGAATGAATAAAGTTATGTGTACAAAAACAGTTAATATGATGTATCAAAATTAGAGGGTCAATGCAAATATGTATATCGTTTGTGTTTGACGTTTACATATACACAAATTGTAGATAAAGATTCGAATCGAGTTTGGTTGAGACAAGACTCTCTCTTATCTCTGAAATCTAATCTTTCTGTGTGATTGAGTGATTGAATGAGATTGATTGCCTGGATCATTCTTCCTCCCAAACCATAAAAGAAAAAAGTTTTTTTTTTTCTATATTCTTTTACTTTCTAAAAGCTTATAATTGTTGATCTTATTACTTATGTGAAAAGTGTGTTTGTGTGTGTGTGTGTGTGTATGTGGTGGGTATTGTTTGGATCGATGAGTAGTTGAGTGATGGATGTAACCTTTTAAAAAGAGTTGGCCCCAAAAAAAAAACTTGATTTGGGTTTTCTTTCTTTTTCTATCATCATTGTTTTGGCCAATTCTTTTCTTCTCACTTTTTCTGTATGTCTCTCTTCTTCTATGTAATGAAGTACAAAGACTTTGTAACTTTGTTACTGTTGTAAGATTAAAGTATGCTGAAGTACATCATTTCTTTTTTACTTTTTAAAATCTGTATACTTTTTCAGTCGCCTTTTCAAATCAATAGAATCTTGCTTAGACAGATTTAAAAGAAAGAAATCATCAAAACCATACAAACTCATTTGATATTATACCAAACTTTATAGTAGTTATCTGCGGAAAACAGGGAAAACTCGATGAAATTCTAAAAAACATTTTTAATATTGTCATAAAGCCCGTGTTAAAGGAAGTGTTTATATGTGCATAACACATGATTCAATCTTTTCTTGGTTAAAATAAGTAAGACTTATATTAAAAACATTTAAATCACTCCATATTATTAAGCCCATACGTTACCTATCTACTACTTGTAGCACTGACCCGTATCTTTTGTGTTAGTGCTCTAGAATCTGTCTATTGGGTTTGTTGTTGGGACAGAGACTCATTCCTGATGCGGACATCCAAATCAAACCAAACCGGGAGTATACCAAACCAACCGGTACATGTATCAAACCGGTTGATATGGAGCATTTTGGAGGATTCTTGCCCAAATGGAGTCATAATCAAGCACAAGGCCTAGGGTTAATTATTCACCAGCAAATTAACTCTAAGAAGACTAATGATGGTTCAAGAGGAATCAAAGACCAGCGAGCCGAGTCACCATGTTGTGAGAATTTGACCGTTGCACTCTTTTTCCCTTATCTAGGGTTTGTCCCAATGGGTTTACCTAGAAAGGTTTTTAACGAGGCAACATCAAGTCATCAAAGAGTCATTCACCAAGCAATTGATTCAAAGATGTTACAAGTACATATAGCTAATGTACTTGCTGACAGACCGGCTGAACTACTCGCTGAACTACTTGCTGAACTACTTTCTGAAGTACTGCGCCAATTGAAGTCAAACAAGGAAAGCTTCCTTACTCTACATTTGGACGTGCCTCAAAGCTTTATTTGGCGACCTGGAGAGTATCTAGATCACTTAGAGGCTTCACTACACGCTCTAAGGTACACCTTACCACACAAGAACCCGCGGAGTTATTACTTGCCATATATGGAGCCGAAGGAGATCAACTTGCAACAACTCTTTCCTTCTTTGTTTGTGCGCTTGTGTGAGAATCTTGAGACCCTCCAGAAGCTTCCAAGACGTCACAACTTCCTCCCCAAGTTGACAAGATACAAGGCACACCTCACTTGCCTTACTGGGACCGATTTTACATTTAATGTCCAATATTTTCATTAATGTTTTGTGTCTTTATTTGAAGCCTTAGAACGTTGTACTCAGCCCTATATAAGCTGATCATTAGTCTCATTGTAAATCACCCTTGATCATACTAAAGTAATAGAAACGTTTTCTTCTTGTCAAAGTTTGAGTCTTTGTCATTGTTCTGTAGTTCTTTGTGAGTGAGTCACTAAGTACTTCAGGATTCTGCGGATTAAGTTTGTTGAGTGATTCAACATCCTTCATTCGTTCATTGATCGAGTGAGTCGATTACCCCACTGATTGAGCGAGTCAATCACCCTTCTATCCATCAATTCCCCTTGAATCGATCCCACACGAGAGAAGCGACCGCCATCGTGTCAGATCACCACCTTCATCATCCCACCTTCCGCGTGAAAAGCTTGGAATCTCTTGATCATCAAGTGATCTAAAGTTGGAGTGATTCCAATCTTGTATCATCTGGTATCAGAGCTTCAAAAGCTCCTATCCCCAAGGTTGTATCTCTTCAACCTATATCTTTTTCGATTTTCAAGTTTTATTATTTAATTTTTATAAATTTGAAAACCAAATAAAAATTTTGTTTCTTGCTTTATTCTTGTTTATTTGCTTCAGTACTTTGATAAAAAAAAAAAAAAAAATTATTTGCTTCAGTTTATTATTTATTTCTGAATTTTTAAGAAAAAAAAAAAAAACAATAAAAATTGGCTTTTTGTTATTTTAAAATTAATTTTTTTAAATTTATTGTTATAAAACCAAAAAAAAAAACAAAAAAAAAAACCTCGTTTTCCCTTTTTATATTTCAGATTTTTGAATTTTATTTGAATTTTTGCATTGATTTTACAAAATAAAAAGAAAATAAAAAGTTTCCATATTTTGTCCTCTTTACCATAATTTATTGATTTACTTTTGATACATCTTTCTCTTGTTTGTGCAAGGAATTCCACGAAAACAAAGGCGCAACGATGACGTCATACTATGTGGAAGAGGAAGAAACCAACCAGGAGATGTGTCTCAATGATGATTATGAAGAATGGTGGCATGAAGAGTACTCTGAATCAGAGTTTGAGGATGAATTAGGCCGTGAAGTACCAGAACCAGAACCGCCTGACTCATACAACACCCATAAAGGCTATTCTAAACCATGGATTAAATTTAATGATGATTTTTGCAGCCATGGTTCAAAATCTCCATTGACTCGAGCTATGTCTTTTTCAGAAAAAAAGAATTACCTTAAATGGGAAGATGACATGGAGTGTAAAGGGGCAAAGGCGAAGGAATACAATTGCCAACGTCTTCCAAGGCATGAAGAGAAGCTTGACCATCACACCTTGTTATACCGAGGGCCTACAGCCTCACGTCAAGCAAAACCGAGACACAAGTTCTTTCACACAAATACACGAGTAGTACAGGAAGTGACTCAGAGATCATCAATGTGGCGTAAACCATATCTCCGTGGTAGGCGTGACTACCTAGCTGAGAGAGACTCAGGGATCACTAATCTAAGAGGAGGCGAGCTGAAACGTGGCACTCGTCGAGACCCACTACTATCCAACCCCACCCGAACCTACCAAACAAAACTCAGGTTATCTCTAGACAATGGTTATGAGTATTTTGGACCTGAATCTTTTGAGTTTGCAGGACGTGAGAGAGATTATCTGCAATGGGAACTCAACATGGATAAGTACTTTAGATACTATTCCATTCCCAAAGAAGAGAGGCTCAACTATTGTCTTGAACAACTCATGGGAAGCGCGAAACGTTGGTGGGACCGAGAAGAAAAAGATAGACGATGGTTCAAGGAGCCAGCACTTAAAACGTGGGGACAACTAAAGTTGCTTATGAGGGAGAGATATGCACCTCACATGCTTTCCCAGCCTGTTCAAAACACTTACCTTCCAAAGGAACCAAGCCCCATACCAGTGCTTGAACCACATGCTGAACCACACGCTGAACTACAACAAGGTAAGTCCTCTAATTATTTAAAATCAAATGAACCAACATGCTATAGATGTCATAAGAGGGGACATTTTGCTGCAACTTGCTCTAAGAGACAAGTAGAGGATGTCATATCACTAGAGCTGAAAGTGGATGCATCTAACTTCAATAATTGTCTAGTGAATTCAAGTTTAGAAATTCCCAATTCTAGATTAATGCGCTTGTCTTTGCCAAAGGTTATTGATGCAGGTATATGCCATAGCATGGATGACACATCTAAAGAAGTAGACCACAACGTAGCAACTCTAAAGGAAGTTGAGAATATCATAAGTTTTGAGGAACAACTTTCGGAAACAACAACATCAACACAAGTTTGCCGAAATAAGACGTATGATCAAGCAGCCCTCAAAGGACGTGTGATAATACAGCCCTGTTCAACACCAGCTGATCTTGCTTCTAAGATCATCCACATCAAGGTTGCATTAATACCGAACACCTTACATGGTACACAAGTAAGTGGAACCTATGATCTTATTCGATATTGGAATAATTTCATACTTCATATTTGCATTAAGTACTCTGTTTTTAACGATTCAACTTCAAGTATAATGCACTTGTTCTTTGCCAAAAGTGTCAACAACATTGCAGGTCCAAGGGAGAATCATAAAGGCGATTTACCGGAGATAAAGAAACTCATGAATCAAAGTCAAGACCAGAGTGAACCAGCACCATTGATGTTAACGCCACCTATCATAAAGACAAGAAGAGTCTCAAACTCTTGCTTAATCAAAGAGGAACCGCCGGATTTTAAAGCTCAAGCCCAAACCCGAGGAGGAGTTAATCAAGCAACACGACAACTACAAGCACCGGATCAAAACAGAGGAGTGATCCTATCTTTCTTGCTCAAAGGAGAGCCACCCGATGCACCATGCATCATCAAACCGCCACCCTACCAAGGTAAGACCCTAGCCTCCCAAAATCGAATGAAAGCTAACTTGCTTTCTCTTGGTGCAGATTGTACAGTTTCGAGGTCGAAACTTTTTCAAGGGAGAGGGTATGATGCGGACATCCAAATCAAACCAAACCGGGAGTATACCAAACCAACCGGTACATGTATCAAACCGGTTGATATGGAGCATTTTGGAGGATTCTTGCCCAAATGGAGTCATAATCAAGCACAAGGCCTAGGGTTAATTATTCACCAGCAAATTAACTCTAAGAAGACTAATGATGGTTCAAGAGGAATCAAAGACCAGCGAGCCGAGTCACCATGTTGTGAGAATTTGACCGTTGCACTCTTTTTCCCTTATCTAGGGTTTGTCCCAATGGGTTTACCTAGAAAGGTTTTTAACGAGGCAACATCAAGTCATCAAAGAGTCATTCACCAAGCAATTGATTCAAAGATGTTACAAGTACATATAGCTAATGTACTTGCTGACAGACCGGCTGAACTACTCGCTGAACTACTTGCTGAACTACTTTCTGAAGTACTGCGCCAATTGAAGTCAAACAAGGAAAGCTTCCTTACTCTACATTTGGACGTGCCTCAAAGCTTTATTTGGCGACCTGGAGAGTATCTAGATCACTTAGAGGCTTCACTACACGCTCTAAGGTACACCTTACCACACAAGAACCCGCGGAGTTATTACTTGCCATATATGGAGCCGAAGGAGATCAACTTGCAACAACTCTTTCCTTCTTTGTTTGTGCGCTTGTGTGAGAATCTTGAGACCCTCCAGAAGCTTCCAAGACGTCACAACTTCCTCCCCAAGTTGACAAGATACAAGGCACACCTCACTTGCCTTACTGGGACCGATTTTACATTTAATGTCCAATATTTTCATTAATGTTTTGTGTCTTTATTTGAAGCCTTAGAACGTTGTACTCAGCCCTATATAAGCTGATCATTAGTCTCATTGTAAATCACCCTTGATCATACTAAAGTAATAGAAACGTTTTCTTCTTGTCAAAGTTTGAGTCTTTGTCATTGTTCTGTAGTTCTTTGTGAGTGAGTCACTAAGTACTTCAGGATTCTGCGGATTAAGTTTGTTGAGTGATTCAACATCCTTCATTCGTTCATTGATCGAGTGAGTCGATTACCCCACTGATTGAGCGAGTCAATCACCCTTCTATCCATCAATTCCCCTTGAATCGATCCCACACGAGAGAAGCGACCGCCATCGTGTCAGATCACCACCTTCATCATCCCACCTTCCGCGTGAAAAGCTTGGAATCTCTTGATCATCAAGTGATCTAAAGTTGGAGTGATTCCAATCTTGTATCAATTCCTTAGCTTTTCTTCTCTACCAATGTTCTTATTTGGACTCTTGTAATAATAACCACATACATAATTGCGTTTATATTTAAAGATAGATAAAAGTTATGGTGATTTACGATACTTAACTAGATCTTATTTGCTAATTGGCATAAACGTATAATACCTAGTTTGCTATCATTTCAGGAATTGAGGCTCGCGGTTTCCTATTCGGTCCACCGATCGCGCTAGCCATTGGAGCAAAATTCGTCCCTCTTCGGAAACCCAAGAAACTGCCTGGTTCTTAAACTTGCATACCTTTCATATGATTTAATTTTGAAGTACGTAGTACTACCATTAAATGCCTAACTTAATCTTTTATTGTTACATAACATGAAATGTAACTAGGTGAAACAATATTTGAAGAATACGAGTTAGAGTACGGAAATGACCGTCTAGAGATGCACATAGGAGCTGTTGAGGCTGGAGATCGAGCTTTGGTCGTTGATGATCTAATTGCGACCGGTGGTACTCTCTGCGCTGCCATTAACTTGCTCGGTAAATTCCCTAAGCTATATGAAAATCAATTGAGTTTTGAATTTCAAACCTAACCGTTATAAGAAATTTATTACTCTTTGTGAATGTTTTTTGGACCATGTTAGAGAGGGTTGGAGCAGAAGTTGTGGAATGTGCATGTGTGATCGAGTTACCCGAATTAAAGGTTCGCTGTCGTGGAATTTAATTCATTATATTCGAATACAATAAATTGAGATCTTTTATATTGGTGTGACATTTAATATTTTTGAGGTGGGAAATTTAATTTTTTGCAGGGAAGGCAGAGACTTAAGGGGAAGCCACTATGTATGCTTGTGGAGTACCGATGATGATTTTAGCTTTACTTATTTGGATAAAATTATTCGGTTAATTAATTTGGTTATGCACCGAAAATTCGGATTATGCAGACTTGTTATTGGATTCTAAAATATTTTGATTTTTAAGTTCTGGCGGATTAGCTGGAACAAATAATCCAAAGTTCTTTGCTGTTAAAGAGTAGTTAATTAAACAAGTATCATTTGTGGAGTAACTTCATACATTTTAGGTAAGATCAATGTGAATCATTACAAGTAATGGTATATATATACGGATATACCCATCATTACACTATCATGGTTTATGGGTTTGAGAATTTATAGGTTGGTGGAAATACATTTGAGAAAAAGTCTTGTTGTTGTATTTGAACTAGCAAACAGCCAAAACACCTTCAAAAATTTTGACAGGCACTTTTAGTTTTATTACCTAACTTTCTTTGAACATTAACATTCCCATATATCGTGTCTGCCGAGTTCTACATACATGCATCATATGGTTAAGAAACATAATTATAAGTGACAAATAAAATATTTTCTTAGGTCAAGTCGACAAGAACTATGATTAGGATCTCCATTGATATCGTAATTATATATCATCATATTTAGTCTTCCACCAGATTGTGTTTGCCATGATTATGTTTTCCCGATCACATTTTCTGAAGTCAACCTAAAACCCATATATCAATCTTCAATCCCACAAAAACAAAAAGAGTAAAAAATTAGCCCGACGCATATAAAGACCTAAATGTTGCACTATATTAACAAATTGAAAACCTAAGACATGAGTAAAAAACCTATTTATTTTAAAGTTATTGTGAAAACATGATTTTTCAAGCATATATAACTTAAATTTTTATATATTGACTTTTATTATTTTAGTTCCTTTATTAAAAGTAACGAAAAAATATCTATTCCACTTAAAAAGATAGAAAATGTATGTTTCTACAATTATTTTTAAGATAAAGTGTTTCTTTCCATAAATTCACCATAAATTCATATATATATATATATAAGATTTATGGGTCGAACATCTAATTTTATTTTTCAACAGGTTTGGTGGGATAACTAAAGATGATTTGTTGGTCGCTAATCAAATCGCAACACATCATGACCATATTGTGAAGAGACCGATCAATGGTCTAACTTCTCAAACACTCAAAGCCTTGAAACATGGTACCCGCGAGAAGAGTTACGGAGGCCACAATATCAGTGACATATATCATGATATCATCTATATATCTATCCAAGTCCCATGAGTCTAGCTCATGAACCCTTCAATTCTCAACAGTGTCCATAACATATTTTGCTTATTTTTTCATGCAATTATTGACACGTACGCTTCACCACTACGATAACATAAGTAATTGGAATGGATTGACGAATAACTGTGAAATTCCAGGTTTGTTGACCCAAAAAAACAACAAAAATTCAAGGTCTATAAACAAAAACTATATATAAATTTTATTATCTCACAATCTGAAAATGATTAGGAAACAAGGCAACACCGCACGTGTATCAAAGACAAACAACTCGCCGTCACGACCAGCTACCGAGTCCGACCCGAACCCGATTCTATCATCAACCCGACCCGCTATCACTCGACAAATCATCATCGCCTTCCTCCCTCCGCCACTTCCACCACTCACGTACGCTTCACCACTACCCGAAAACGTACACACCGCCTGACCTTTCCCGCCGGCGAAAACCCACGCGCCACCGTTAAACCCATCAAGAACCGGATAAAACCTCATCATCTCGTTACCATCAGCCAAACACCGTGCGTCCTCTTCTTCACACGTGCCCTCGTTTAAACCTGCACGTGACTTCACAACCTCTCTGTACTCCTCGAACCGGGTCACAGTCCTCGACCCGTTTTCAACTTTGAAAATCATTTCGATCCGACCCGGAAACTCATCGGAGCTCCAGCTTGACTGAAATATCATCTCCACTACGTTTCTTGACGGGTGACCATCGGGCAGCTCGGTCAATGCGTCAGACGTTCGGGCAGATTTGCTTCGTCGGGTCCGGGTTGTCGGGTTAAGAAGCTCTGTTTCGGTTCGACAAGACTTCAAACGCCTTAAATTCGGGTCGGGTTTGGGGTTTTTCTTGCTTAATCGGGTATGGATCACGTCTTGGACGCAATGTGAGCTCTTTCGACTACAATTGTAACTTGACGACGACAATAGTGATTTACTGTTGAAATTGTAGACATCATCGAACGCTTTTGATTTGCATTGCAATGATTTGATCCACCCGTTTGGCATGTTCGGGTTACCGGATCCGGATCTTTATTGTCTTGTCTCTCTTTCTCTCTTCAGTTTTCAACAAGTTATGTATCTTACGAACACTACCCGCGAGCGTTTTTATTATGATCGCTAAAATTACGATTTTAGCCTTGTCTTTTTCTCCTGGGCCTGGCCCATTGCAATGATTTTTTTGTTCTATTTGTTTATTTTTATAATAGAACAATAATATGATAATATTTGGCTCAACTTGGTGAGTGGTGCTCAAATCATATAACGGATAGATTATATAACTAAAGAAATATTATGTGAATGCGAGATTTGTATTAGTTTTGGTTTTCTTGTTTTTGGTTGTTGTATTTGTTTACGTGCGAGGACTGATATTGATGATAAGATATATTTTTTAATTTTCTTGAAACTTATTGAAGAATGAATTTATGATTAAAAGAGGCAGAGTGATAAGAGAGAAGTTAGGTGAAGAAGCAAGAATTTTCTTTACATTAAATGAGGAAAGCAAATTGACGTAGTGTTTCCTTTTAACATATCAAGAATTGAATGATTTAAGTGTTGTGTCGGGTGTTATTTATGGAGATATTGACTATATTAAATAGGAATCCGAGTAAATTTACTGTAGTGTAACAATAAGGTAGGGGAATCAGGAGGGACCGATTCTTAAGTTTTTTCTGAACAAACAAACTAAAAAAGCAGCCCCATTATTGTCAAAAGAAAAGGTTGAGAAAAAGGAAAAAACTTGAATTAAGATGTCATATTGTACACTTTTACAAGTATGAAAAATATTGGAATGAAGCATGAGAAAAAGGCTATAGTAACATATTAGGCATATTGATTGCAACAACGATAGTAACCAACGATTAAATTATGTTCGTTTTGCAGTTACTAGCGACAATGATCAATAATTATGTTGTGTTCGTTTTGTGGTCGTTGGCGATAGTAATATTGTATCGTTGATAAAAAAAATTTAAAACGTTAAATGTACGGTGATTGAAATTTATATTTGTCGCCAAAATGTATCGCCAAAATCAAAAATAACAAGAGTTAGTCGTTTTTATAACTACGAGACTAGCCCTGGGCGTTCGGTTGTTCGGTTCGGTTCGGTTCGGTTATTCGGTTATTCGGTTCTAGGCATTTGGGATCCATAAGAGAACCGAACTGTTTTCGGTTCGGTTCGGTTCGGTTAGCTTTCGGTTCGGTTCGGTTTGGATACTTGAGAAGAGAACCATAAGATAACCGAAATACTTTCGGGTATGGTTCGGTTCGGATATTTACCCACCAAATAACCGAACTATCCAAAAAACCGAACCATTACCCGAATAAAAATAGATTGTCGTATGCAAATATGAACCAAAAACTTCAAAATGCAATAATTCAAGTTGCAAATCTAAAAAAGGATTCTACAAAGTTCAGTCCAGAGAGATCCATAACAAACTAACAATATTCTAGAGTTCCAAAATCTGAATCCGCAATAAAATAACAAAGTTCAAACTTCAAAAAGGGTATAATGCAAAAAGGATTTGGGTTTAATGGGTTTAGGGGATAAGGGAAATGGGTTTGGGTTTAATGGGTTTAGGTGTAGGCCTCTTTAGTTAAATGTGTTTGATTTAAAATGGATATCCATGGATATCGGTTCGGTTCGGTTAATAACCGATATTCATGGATAGTTGAGATGAGAACCATTCGGTTATTTAGCAATATCCAAAACCGAAAATTTCGGATACTTTCGGTTCGGTTCGGTTCGGTTTTTCGGGTTCGGTTTTTATGCTCAGGGCTATACGAGACAAATAAAAAACATGTCTTCTATCGCTAATTACTACGATACGAAGTGGACCTTAATATTTTGGTGGTCATGTTAATTAGGAATAGTGGCTGATCCGTAAGTCATCTATTCTCTATATGGGCTTCATAAAAGGCCCAACATAAATGTCTAAGCGACGTCATTTCGTTAGACCCGACTTAATTAAAAATCTTTTTTTGATTAATCTCTCCCGTCCCTAAAACGTCGTCGTGTCTGTTTTTGTCACAGATCTGTTACAACAGTTATGTCTCCGTCGACGGCGGCGATTATCGTCGGTCCCATCTTAGCGGTGGACGCCGCCGTATCTCACGCAATTCACACGGCGGCGAAGCCATTCCTTCCACCATTTCTCCTCCTCCTCCTAGAAATCTCCGCCGATTTTCGATTCTCCTTCCCTGTATCTCTTTCCCTCCTCCTCTCCCCTCCCTTACGCTCTTTCCTCATCCCTTTCCTCCTCGGCCTCCTCCTCGATCTAATCTTAATCGCATTAGTGAAATTAATCTTCCGTCGTGCTCGTCCCGCTTACAATCACCCTTCAATGTCCGCCGCTGTATCAGCTGATCACTACTCGTTTCCCTCAGGTCACGCGTCTCGCGTCTTCTTCGTCGCCGCTTCCGTTCACTTCTTCTCTGCTGCTGCTGAAGCTACAATGGTAGATCCGAGCTACTCTTTCTTAGATGGTTGGATCAGAGATAATCACGATGGCGATGTCAAACCAGAAGTTGTGGTGGTTGTATGGATCTGGGCAACAGTGACTGCAATTTCAAGGATTCTCTTAGGAAGACATTATGTTCTCGATGTAGCTACTGGTGCTTGCTTTGGGATTGTAGAAGCTCTCTTTGCTCTTCGATTTCTGAGATTTGAAGAAAAGATCTTTGGGAGGTAACAAAAGTATCCAAAATGTTGTTGTTGTTGTTTTCAACAAATTGTTATTGCTGTAATTTGAAATTGTTTCATTACATTGAGAAGAAGAATTGTATTGTTCATGAATCAAAGATTGTTCCTTTTGTTTGACTACAATGCTCTTGTATGAAATCTTGTGTTATACAATCCTTAATGTGAATAATGAGATCTTATACACTTGCATCGTAATCTAGCTAGGCCTGAAAATTGAAAGGCTAAACCTTTCACATTGATGTTATTGTGTTTGAAACATTGAAGTTGTGGATGAGTGTAATCTTCTTAGCTTACTTTTGTAGTTTGTGGAGATTTTACCATGTTCTTTCTATGTAACTTCTCTCCGTTGTTTCGAGCTTCGGAAAGATAAATTGAGGAATAATAAACACTGGCATGTGGAATGTTGGGAATGAGACCATGACTGATTGATTAGATGTTTTTCGTTATTGTGAACATGCTATGCTTGCCAATATCTGTGGTTCCTCTGCGTTTGGGAATATTTCGTACCTGTAACTAGGTTTCCTTATCTTTGCTCTCATTCTTAGTGTAGCCAGCATGTTCTGTACTATGTTGCAGAGTCTTTCTTTATCGTCAGAAAAGAAAACCGTTGTTAAAATTGCCAGAATCAAATGATTGATTCATCCGATGCCTCCGCCTTGTTGGATATACTTTAGCAAGCTCGGTCACAGGTTTTCATTCGAATCTCTACCTCTTTGTGTTGCCTTTGGTTTGCTAATCTCATCTTTTGTCTAAGGTTTGTGAAAGTTATGCATCTTCTAGGCCTAGGTTTGTAATTATAGGTATTTGTTTCAACATGTAATCCAAGTACATCAAAGGTTCAGTAATAACTTCGAATGTTTAAGGTTGCAGGAGATGCCTGTAAAATTGGACCCACGCCGGCAATATGTAAGAGACTGTCTTCTACACTCGTGGAGCTACCTTGTTGAGAGATATTATTTTGTTAAAATAGCTATAATTGAAGCTTGAATGAGAAAGGTCCATGATTGTTCTTTCTTGTATACTTCTTTTTTGAAATTTAGAAGCTGGGTATTATTGTGATTGATTGATTGTGACATCATAAACTTGCTCAATTATCGCTGACAGAATTTGTTATGTGTCAGCTGTTTCTACAGCATTTCCTGCAGAAAACTCTGTTGATTAGACTGAGAAAACACAGTCAAGCTTAGATGGCCAAGGAGGTGTAAAGTCCCGATCTCAAAATTCAGTTGATATGACCTTCTCACGGTAAAAAATCTCACATTTAAAAGTTTCCATCCACCATATTGCTCCTTAAAATTAGTTCTTAGTGTTAACCAAATAAACCACATACCAGAACCAACCGGTTATGAGTTTGCTTGTGTGAGTGTGTTATGAATTATGGGACTGGTATGTGTTGTCATTCTTGGATTGGTTCATAGGCATCATTTATGAGAATTATGGGATTGGTATGTGTTGTTTTCTTTGGTGTAATGTATGCTGCAAAAGTAGAGGCACACAAAGTAGGATGGTACATGAAGAACAATGCCCACCATTGGAAAACTTTTTTATAATGAGAGTTCACATGGTTATCTCCTGTAGATCAAACAAGGACATACCTTGTTTCAACCTTAATGATCACTCTTAGTTTTCTGTGGCTATCAAACAAACCCTCTTTTAATATGTTAGTGTCTCCTCATCAGACCCTACCACCATTTAGAGCACGCGGGCGTCGTAGATTTTTGACGAAAAATTGGAACAGCCCCAGTTTTTATGATTAGCAAAAGAGAGTGATTAGAGAACACTAATAAAATCACAAAAATAAAGGACTGATATTTGAGTTGAGAGGTGGTGATGGAACATAATCTTCTTTAACATCTGAGAGTGGCAGAGAGTTGAAAGAGGTATGGTATGGTCATCTCTTTGTTACCATATTTGAGGTGAATTATTGTTGTACTAGAGTTTCTTATTTTTGCCCTAAAGTTTGCAAGTCAAGCACTCCTGTGACTGTGACCTAACTCAGGTAAAAAGTGGATCTAAAGCTATAGAGAGAGAGGGTCTGATGCTGTTTCTGAGTTCATCATTAACATGTCCTGCACTAACATCCCAAAAAAAGGAAGAATTTTTGTTTGAAAAGAAAATTTGATTACACACATGTGAGTACTTTTTTTTATTAGAAATTCTTAAAGTGTAGAAGAGGATAGTACCAACAACACACACCTATAAGAAAATAAATTTCTTCTGGTCTTTTTATCTTTTGGGTCTTTGTCTGATATTCTTTTGTGAAAGTTGATTATTTTGTATTTTGATTTTTTTTTACTTCTTAGATTTATAAAAGCTTTTACCAGCAGAAATTGGATTCAAAAATTGTATTTGGTAACATAAAATAACATAAAACTGAAATTTCTTTATAAAAATTGTTTTGGGGTAATTGTGGGTTGTCTTCCACTTTCTAGTTTCTATGGCACTAGTGTTCTCATAAACTGTGTATATTGTTAATAACAAGAAAATGTGGAGAAATTTTACCAAAGGACCACTGAGAGAGATTGGAGTTTACAATAGCAAAGAGAACCTGAAGCACACAAAAAGGTCAGAAATGATGACAGACATATATTAATATTTCTTTTTAACTTTAATTTGTTAATTATTTCATGTTCATATGATCATATCTATGCCAAATTATTAATTTTATAAAAGGAAAAAATGGATGGATAAAAACAAGTACATCTCTCTTTTACTACCCTCCAATATTGTTTTCAACAATCTTTCATCTATAAGTTGTGAATGAATGAATCTTACTATAAGTGTGGTAGATTAACTGGGGAATTGGAAAATGTAGTGATTAATTTTGGGATTCAAAAGCATATTCTTCAATTTTCTACTATTCGAGTACATATTATATAGTTTCATATTTGAATATTGGTAAATGTAACGTATTTCTTAAGAAAAGTGCTCTGGAGAAGTTTAAAGGTTATCGTTTTTTGAAATGTTAATCATATTTTTAAGAAAAGGGTTACTAGAAAACAATTTCTTATTCACGGCTCAGTTTTATCTTCTTCTTCAAAGGCACGCAAGTGGCAATCCGTACATGAACATTAAATATGAGAATCTATTTTCCTCTCCTAATATATATATATACTAATAAAAAAAAAGAAAAAACTTTCTATTTTGTTAATTTTAAATCAATTCGAATTTGGATTAATGTTTGAAGGTTTGGACATATTGAAATTTGTCCTTGTTGTCTCAGCAAAATAAATTTAATCAAAACTGTTTCGAAATTCAAAAATTATAAAAGAAAAGGACACCTCCAAACACATTTATAGTAAAGCAAAGAGACAAATGGAGTTACATATCAAATATAAGAGCTGGTTGGGCAGATGAAAAAAAAGAAGTGTAGGAAGTTTAATATTTTTAAGGCGTTTAGAACCATATTATATCCACATGATTTAATATTTTTAACAGCCTCACAAATATTAATAACAAATAACAATCTTAAAATCCTCACAATTTAAATATATTTATTTAATTCTGGTCAATTTAAATGATTTAAAAAACATAACTTCGAGTGTCTAGATGATTTAATATAGGTCTTGAGGATCCCCAACTCACCTCTATGTTTGTCTCTAAACTTTATTTTAGAGTAAAATCTACGTCAACGTATCTCTATTTTTACATCTAAAATAGATATTGCTATTTTTTGCTATTCCTCTATAATAGAATTTTGTTTTGTTATTTACAAAGTAATTCTTTAATTTTTAATTTTTTTTATGATTAAAATAAATAAACTAATATTTTGGGTTGATTTTAGAGGTTTTGGTATGAACATCTATTACTTTGCCAAAAAAAAAAAAGGTATAAACATCTATTCTAAAATTTGAGACTACTAATTGCAAAAGAGAAATTACATACAGTTTTATAAATGTGTAAATTATATATTTTATTTTTCATTGATTCCATTATGAAAATTTCGTAAAAATTAAAGTAAATGGTTTAATTTCAACTTTTATAAATAAAAGATATTAATACTAAATAAAAATAAAATGTATTTAGACTATTCTTTTAGAGAAAATAGAAGAATATATATACATTGGAGTATAGATCAGAGTTTTTCTATTTTAAAAGCAAAAATAGAGAAATACATTGGAGTAACCCATATGTAAATTGATTTATTATTATCACAATAAATTTTGGTATGAAAACAGATGTTTGATTGAAAGTACTACTGTTATACAAAAAACAAAAGATTATGGAATTGTCACACTTCGTTTTTTTTCTTGCCAATTCCCAAAAGAAATAGTATTATTGTGACTGAATTAAAAATTTAAAACGAAGATAAATTAAAGAACTCATGAATGGAAAATGAAGCAAAGGCTTCACGTGAAGCCTTCGTGAGTTGTAAGAAAATAAAAAATATTAATGGTCTCTGCTGCTTTGTAACTTATTTAACTATTTTACTAGTTTATAAGATTATAGTTCTCTTGTCTATCATAATTTATTATATTATACATCTTGGAAGTTGTAACACAGACGAAAATACGATGGTAGAACATTACATCGGAGAAAAGAACTCATATTTAGTGATTTTTAAAAAAGAATAATTCATTATTTAAAAAAAATCTATATATTATTGCAAAAATAAGCTGTTCACAACTTGGGAGGTTATTGAATTTTTAATAGATAATTGAGTGGGGGTGGATGAGTGTATAATGTTGAGTACTAATGAAACATGGATTTGATATGCAAGCTTTCTTTGTATATTTCATTTTCTTCCTTGACCCACGTTTTTGCTTATTATTTATCTCAATAATCTCTTCCTCCCATTGTAATTTTTTTGTAAGATTTAATTAATTCAAAAGTACACTTCATTGGATTCCTTTATTTTGTTTCAAATTCAAAATCTGTGACACTTTTAGTCATTCCATGTCTTGCTTTGGACTTCAATTACATCATACAAAATATTTTTCATACAATTATATTATAGCTAGGTTTTACACATACACAAAAAAAAAGAGCAACTAAATACGAAAAACGGATTTGAACCTGCATGTCTATGACCATTTTTTTTTTTTGTTAAAGGCATGTCTATGACCATGGTATCAAGTTATACATTTGTTATTAGACTTCTAAAGTACATAACAATTTACTATATTAAAAGATGATCAGTAAAAATTAGCAATTTTTTGCTTTATGCATGCATAACTAACATTAGTTGTTTCACTCTCCTGATTTTTTTTCTTATTTTGTTGCCTTCGAAAATTTTCAATAAATGGTCATTTGAAAACTTTTGTTGTTATCAAAACTAACATATTTTCACATTTAGTTGAAACAAGAGTATTTTTGTTTACCATAAATTATGAGATTTGTTATACTTTATGTTTTGTGTGTGTTGTTAGTTGTAAATCTTTTCTAAAAGCTTTAAGTCTTTAGTATTTACACATTATATTTTAGTCGTCAAGATGGGGTCCTAATTCTTCTTATAGATCACCGTTTTTTCTGATGTAAGGTTAGATTTTCCAACATTGTTTGGCAATTAGATGAGTATGGTTGGACGTTTAGTCAAAGGTCTTTCTGGATACAATTATTGAAAGCAATAATATCTATTAGACATTTATCTTCTAATATAAAGTCGGATAGTACTTAATTAAAAATATCTTAACCTTCACATCAAAAAAGTTAAGAGGATAATGTTATTTCCTCGGTTTGGAAATTTTTAATATTCTTCGAACTTTATTTTTAGTAGTTTTGTTAGTTCGAAGAATATTAAATTTTATCTTTCTAAACATTGTTTGGACCATTTAACATATGCTCATATTATTACTAATATAATTGGATCTTATAACAACATCTTGCATTGTGATGACAAAAATTAAATATTGTATTTACATGTAGAATAAAAGACACTTCAACTTACCTCAAAATTAAAATAAATAAATAAATGTTATTATATTCATATATAAATATCGATATGCATCACAAAGCAAAGTCTAATGCAATCAAATTATAGCCTTTTGTCTAATGTTAGGATTATGCACATGGCAACATATATATGTGGATCCCCACATTAAATCGAGTCCATCACTTTCCATGGAAAAAGCACCTCTCCCAAAAGAAAGCTTCATATCAATTATTCAATATTGACGTTACGTTGATTTCTACTTAATTTTTTTCTATTTATATTCGTATATACAGAAAGAACTGAAACATTAAATTATCTAATCAATTTTGGAAATCTGATTTATTTTTCATATATATAAGTAACTAATATAACATTTTAAAGATTAGTCTTAGTTCCATCATATGTAATCATCCATTTACTAAATTGTAAAACTCTACATTCTTTTGTAATTCCACATATCAAATATATGAAAGTTAGGAGTGCCTAATAACAATTTATTTGTATCTTAATTAGTTGATGGCGGAAGAGTCGTGCAGAGATGATAAATGTTTAAGTTCCCTTACGTACTTTTAGGAGTTTATTCAAACATAATATCCTCATTTAGAAGTTAGGAATTTTTATGTACATTTTCTTACGTCAAAGTTCTACTAGTTGCGAAGAAAAGAAAGTTCGGCTATTAAGGATATTTCGAGTAAAACGTTAAACCGACGAAGTCCAATATTTCTAAGATGTTTGATAAAAATAGAGATTAAAATGACATAAAATGGTTTAAAGTGTACTAAACATTATGTTACGTACGTATCTATTAAAATAACCAACCGTCCATTTTAAGAAACGCTCTAAAATTAGATATGATCATACTTTATTATATGTTAATAGTATACCAATGACAAATGGTTATTACTAATTAGGTGGTGACTGGTGAGATATAGATACGATTAATTATTCCCAAATGATACAGAGTCTACATATATACGACCCAGACACAAAATATCTATTAGAATGTCCCACATTGCTTGGGATTAAGATCTTTGGGTAATATATAAAGGATGTGACAATCCTTAACTCTTGAGCTAGCTTTTGGGTTAAGTTAGGCCACATTCCTAATATGGTATCAGAGCCCAAGGTTGGCCCAACAAGCAAATTCCCACAAAAATGGTTTTCCACCTATGTGGCCCATATAAGTGGCATGTCTTGTTGTATCTCCGAGATGTTGGGCTTGGGCTGTTTCCCGTTGGACCGTTTCCCACCCACATCTCGAGGAGGCCTATTAGAATGTCCCACATTGCTTGGGATTAAGATTTTTGGGTAATATATAAAGGATGTGGCAATCCTTAACTCTTGAGCTAGCTTTTGGGTTAAGTTAGGCCACATTCCTAATAATATCATCATTATTGATACACTAAAACTCCATAGATTGCTTAAAACTTCTACGAATTTATGAAACGATTAAAAAATTACACAATTTCATTATTGATGAACACGTGTAGTACAATGTACAAGACTGATCATATAAATTTTATACTTTTAGATTAAATGTATATTAATCTATATTTTTTTTTTTTTTTTCATCGTATATTAATCTATATAGTTTTAGCATTATAACAACGGATCTATATAGTTTTTACTCTCAGTCGAGGGCGTCTAATACTAATAATTTAATTAGATTAGACATGTGATTGAGACTAAGTACCTTAATAATTTATAAAGAGTGGACAGACTATTTGGGAACAAGACCACATATAATGGACACATTTTGTGATGTAATCTAAAGATCACTTTGGTCACAGACACAAAGACACGAAGTGTTTACCATTATTATTTATAATTTTTTGGGAGTTAGTGGTTTTGCAAAATTACGCACGAATATATATCATAATGAATTTGTGTACCTTTTTGATCTTTTAACTTTCTTTGTATATATTCGTGCGTAATTTTGGATATCGTCACATATTTTCTGTAGATCAAAAAGGATTGTCTACAAACAAATCATACAATGACAATAATCTCAAATAACTATAAAAGAAAATTTTATCTCGGATATTAATAAGTTCAAGCATTGTTGTGAATATTGATATTCTTTTTATGGTAAGATGATTGTTGTGATTGTGACAATGAAAATCATTTTATAGTAGTATGTTTTATATATTAAAAAATGCAAATTTAATGGGCAGTTACCTAGAAAAGAGTAAAATTATTTTCTCAACTTGTAGCTACGACATTGATTTTAATAATGCGTTATTCAGGTCTTTGTTAAGAAAAACAAATTATCGTGGCGACTGATAGACACAGGCTTAAAGCTAGTGACAAAAACAAGAAAGCGTGGGGAGTGGAAAGCCGAGCCTCACAGAATTACATAGACCCAAGTGTACGTCTAAATATAGACTTCTTTCAACAATTACATTCAGAGTTTCACACCTTCTTTTTTTTTTTTGGTCTACACTTTCACAAACCTCTAAATATAATCGTCTAAATTCTAGTGTATTTTATGAGTTCAGATTTTTGTTTTCCAGAAATATCGTGTATATTGGAATGAGCTTTTGAGGTAACATACACTATCTGAAATACATATCTGTATTTATGGAAAATGACAATACTGTATCTTATACAAGTTCCTGGTATTGAACAAATATTTTTAAAGTAGACTGGTTTGTTTACTTTAATGTTATTTTTGTTTGATAAAAAACTTTACTTTAATGTTATGATAATCTTTTTTTTTTTTGAGCAAATTGGTGATTTCTTATCACAACTATGAAAGGTGCATCATCAATTAAATTATTAGAAAACATAATATCAATGATCTTTTGTAATTTCAGATTGAATTAATTATTGGCTATAGTTTTAGTCATTTATATAATTATTTTTGATAAATAGTATTACTTTTAATAATTATTGTTCAAATGAAAAGCTGTAATACAAAACCTAATTAATACTTTTAATATTACCCAAAACAAAACGAATTTATAATATTTTTCTGCCATGTTGTATAAGATTACACAGTATTACAATGGTATCTAAGTTACGTTGGCTGCAAGAGAATAGAGAAAGTAAAATTTGAACTCTGGCCCGTGTGAGACAGTGGGACAACAAGCCAGTACCGGGTCCTCCACGCCACGCCACGCCGGTCCACTGCCTCAAACATCCCACGGTCCATGCTATTTTTGTAATAAATGAGAATAATAAACATTATGCTTTTGTACATCTGACATCAAATTTATAATTTTACTGTCTTATTATATTTTCTTGACTCCACAGCTTTTATTACTCTTTTCAAATCTATGGCTACTCTTTTCTTGTAGATATATAATACGAAAATATACTCACATTGACTAGAAAAATTACATTTAAACGATATAGGTTGATATTTGATCTGATATAAACGTAGCAAAGAAATGTTTTTTGAAGGTTTAATATGGAGAATTGCAAATCCATAAGGGGTAATTCCTAATGCATTTTTTGAGAGAGCGGATAAAACAAACATCGACGGCATAAAGTAACAATTTGATACCAAATATAAAGAATTTTTCGAAATCCATTTGCACGATCTACAACTATTTCGTATACGTTGTAGGAGACACATTTTGGTAAGATTGATTTTGTTTCTCTCGCTATTGGACATGACCTCATCATACCAATAAAGTTCGGGAAAACGGCCAAAATCCACCCAGACTATTTGCTGGCGGCTTTTTTCAACCCGAACTTTGATCCCCTGCATAAATCAACCCAGATCACATATAAATTCAAATTCCAAACCCAGACTATATAATTTTTTGCCGATTTCAACATCTGCTTTGACGGCGTGATGAGACCGTTAAACTGTGCCGAGTCAGCGACTACGTGGCATCACTCGTGGCCTCTGGGCTTGATAAAGCGACGTCGTTTAACATTTGGTTTGGTGTTGAGTGTAGACTTACAAAACGACGTCGTTTTGATTTGGGGAGAAAATCAAAATTAGGGTTCTTTATGTCGTGAAACAGAGAGTGTGAGTGAGTTTGAAGAGAAAACGATGGGTGATAGAAGAAGAGGGATCCCGACGACATGCAGATGCGGTGAAGCTGTAAGGATGGGTACATCGAGGACTGCCAAAAACCCTGGAAGATTATTTCACTCTTGTCCTAATGGATCAGATGAGGTTTTTTTTGTCAATTTCCCGATTCTCATCTACTTTTATGTTTGAAAACTTGAATTTGAGTTTCGATTTGTTACAGGATCGATGGTATCACACGTTTAAATGGACTGATGAGAGTATGGTTGAAGAGATTGAGGATTTGAAGTTAAAAGTGAAGAATGTGGAAGAAGATTCAATCTCATTACAAAAGAGTTTCAATGCTTGTGAATCAGAAGTTGAAACTCTACAAATGGAAACTCGGGTTTGTGAAGCTGTAGTAGAAAAGGAGTTGCAAGAGTGCAAAATGGAGCTTCGGAGCTTGAAGAATATGATCGGATGTGTTGTGGTGATGATGTTGGTTTACTTTTTTCTGTTTTGATTGTGTTTGTAATAGAATTGTGGTGAGAGAGAAGCTAATGTTGTTTGTAGTAATTGTGTTTGAACCTTAATGTATGAGTGTCAATGCTTAATGTATGAGTTTGCTATTGGTGTTTCAATGGTTCTAGTTTTTCTTGTTTTTCTAAGCTAATTAAAGAGAGATCATATAATGGATGCTTCTTGTATTTTTTTCAAACTGTAATCAAACATGTCCTTAAAACGAATTCCAACGAACAACATCTTTTACATCTAAGCAAAACAAAAAAGAAGAAGTAGTCTTCCATATAGCCGCATCTTCTACTGCCAAAAACCTACCAAATTATCATCTAGAATACCGCTTTCTCCAAAAACATACCAAAATATCACATTGCCGCATCCTTTTTTGTTCCCATAGAATTATCACTCCTCCTTCATGAAAACAGAAGCAAAAGTCAGAAATATTATAGATAAAACAAAATGAGCTTGAAAAGAAGTGTTTTACCTGATCTTGTGTTGTTTGAGTTTGAGTAAGCGAGTCTAATCCATCAGCTATTGGAGTTTTCTTCTTTGACTTATTCTTCTCTGAAACCGGATTCTTGCACTTGGTAACATTATGGCCAGCTTCTCCACATCGTCCACAATGCATAATCCTCTTCTTTCTTGAAGCTTTTTTTGTTGGAGATTCATGTCTTGCCTTCTTCCTCTTAGGCTTCGGCTTTCTTCCTTTTGTGTTCTGAATCTCTTCAACCAAAGCAGGAGGAGGCTTGATCACAGAGCCAGAGTTCTTCCAAAATCGTAAACCATTGACTGGTTCTATTGAGGAAGAATAAATATGATTCTGCTTTGCATTGGAGTACCATTCAGATGTGTAGTCTTCATAGTTAAGCTTCTTCTTATTAATGATCCTCAATGCATGACGACAAGGTAGTCCACTCATCTCCCACTTCCTACATGCACAAGTCCTCATTCCCATGTGCAAGCTGACAGATTTTCCACAGTCAAGAACCTCACACCTTCCATCTGATGAGCCGGACACATACTTGGTGAACTTTAGCTTTGTTTGTTCTTCAGCTATGAATGCAGTGGCTCTTTTAGTGAATCTTCCTTTGTGATCTTCAGCCTTCTTCTTCCTTGCTTCTATACGCTGCATAGCTCTTCTCCGGATTATCTCTAGCATCTCAACCATTGGATAATATCTTGAAGGATCAATGGCATTGTTAAATGACTCCGAAATGTTGTTGTGCACATCTATACAAGAAGCCGTGGGTGTGCAGAAAGCAAGACTGCAATTGGCTGGATTCCTCTGCATTATTGCTTCAAAGAGGCGGATATCATAAGCTTTAACTCTGTCCAGATTAGCTTCATACTCTGACAAAATGCAACTTTCAGCAACACTCCAAAATAGCCCTTTCATTTCACTTGAATTTGGGAAAAGCTTCTTCAAATTCCCATATATGTGTCTAGCACACATCCTGTGTTCAATCTTGGGCAGTTCTCTGTCTACAGCATTAATCAAACCCTGAAAAGGTTAAACACAAACTTCATATAACAACTATCATATCCAATGAAAAGCTGCACAACAAACATAGTAAATAGAAGAAACTTACCTTTTGTCTATCAGATATAACTGTATACCCCTGACCATCTTGAAGATTTTTACAATCCTTCTTGATGTTCTGTATAAACCATGTCCAATTATCTTCGTTTTCAACATCAACAATAGCCCAAGCAAAGGGATACATTCCATTGTTTGCATCTCTACCAACTGCTGCTAGTAACTGTCCTTTAAGAGT
Source organism: Arabidopsis thaliana x Arabidopsis arenosa (assembly GCA_019202795.1). Taxonomy (NCBI): domain Eukaryota; kingdom Viridiplantae; phylum Streptophyta; class Magnoliopsida; order Brassicales; family Brassicaceae; genus Arabidopsis; species Arabidopsis thaliana x Arabidopsis arenosa. Next base: position 7,737,835 of record CM032924.1, read on the forward strand.
GCTTTTGAGGAAACAGCCATCAAGTCCAAAGATGGGACGACACCATGTACACCATTGTTTTCTGAGATTTGCAAAACACACATAAAATCTATGAAAGATTTCAGATCCATCATCGTCTAAAACTGTGTTTAACTCCACGGTGGATTCAGGGTTAGAACTAGCAAAGAAAATAAAAACAGTTTAGTCAAAATAAACTAACATTGAATGATTAAACTAGAAGACAAGAGATACTTACCGTAGCAGCTCAGCTTTGTAGTCTCTAAGCCTATAAAACTGCTCTTCATGCTCTTTTTGAATGATTTCCAATGCTATCTTCTTCCCTTTTCTACACTTGTCTATTGTGGCAACGAGATTCCAGTTTTTCAGAATATTCTCTTCAATTGTCCTCGGTTTAAAGTCAGGATCAGACCTTATGTCATCTAGAAACAACTTTGCAATCACTCTCGACTTCAATATCTTGCAATATCCATCCTTTGTGCAAGAGTGTTCATGTTCAAATGTCTTCACCATGAACTTCCCAACTGGCTCCTCAAATGCGCAATATATCCTCCACTTACAAGGAGTTTCACTGTCTTCTACTCCACAAATAGCTTCACACTTGTCTTTCCCCCATCTGTTTTGCTTGATATTCCATCCTCCCTTTAATGCATAATCAACTAAAGCTTCTTTGAACTCATCTAAGCTGTCAAACACTTGGTTCATCTTAAATACACCACTTCCTCTTTTACATCTCACATACTTTACTTCATCTTCCTCTCTACCTTCATCGTCAGAATTTGGAGGAGTATTATGATAATCAAACTGTTCATCATCATCCTCATCAATAAAGTTAGCCACATTTCTTTCTACTCTCAGCTCTTCCTCACAAGGTTCAGCACCAATCTCCTCATCTCCTTCAGAATCAATTAGATAAACATTAACAAACTTCACCCATCGAGCCCCATCACACATCTTCTTGAAACTAGAATCCCTCTCACACAATAGCTTTCGCTCCTTGCTGTCTTCATAAGGGTAATTATAGGACACTTTCTTCCCATAAAATGCTTCACCTAGCTCAGACCCTAATTTTGTATAAAATTCCTCTGGTTTACACACTAGCATCTTCACCTCTCCACCGATATAAGCATCCTCCTCATCTTCACTAGTCACCCAATTCCCACCGTAGTACACACTGAATGTTGCCACATCCATAGTACTGCAAACGACATCAAAAAATTAACATTCAACCCAATTACAACTCTCTCAGACATTTCATCGAACACTTGGAGGGTTAATTAAAATCGAACTCTACCATGAAGAAATTGAAGTTGCTGAGACTTGCTTTATATGTAAATTGAAAGAAGGAATGATTCTAATACGAAAATATCATATAATTTAGACTTAACAAATTAAATTGACATAAACAAAGAAAGAAGAAACTACTCATTACCTCATCCTCTCTTCTCAAAGACCCAAAATTGTAGCTTGGAAGTCGTTTTCGTCAAACAAGGGATCGCTTCTTCGATTATTAGACACAGTTTCGTTTTGAATTGAGATGTTTCTCTTCAAACTCACTCACACTCTCTCCGTTTCACTAATGTTTCTAAGAACCCTAATTTTATTTTTTTCCCCCAATTTGAAAACGGCGTCGTTTTGTTATTGAAACACCAAACCAAATGTTAAACGACGTCGCTTTATCAAGCCCAGAGGCCACGAGTGATGCCACGTAGTCGCTGACTCGGCACAGTTTAACGGTCTCATCACGCCGTCAAAGCAGATGTTGAAATCGGCAAAAAATTATATAGTTTGGGTTTGGAATTTGAATTTATATGTGGTCTGGGTTGATTTATGCAGGGGATCAAAGTTCGGGTTGAAAAAAGCCGCCAACAAATAGTCTGGGTGGATTTTGGCCGTTTTCCCCAATAAAGTTCACGAGAAAACTTCAGAAACCAAAAACATTAATCTAATGAGTTGTTAATTGCTTGTTTTGCCATCAAAAAATTCAGTTGAGAGAGCTATTAAAAATTTGAATGAGTTACTAATTTAACATATTTATTTGTTTTCGTCTATCACTAGAAAATAGTGGCATGTTATTCCAAAAACAAAAGTGGGCTTTTTCGTGATGTACGGTTTGTATTAACTATTTAACCTAGTGATTTATTTTTCCTCAATGATAAGTCATTTTCGCCAAACAAAATACGAGAAAAATGATTATAGTGTTCCTTTTAAAACTTGGAAAATCTGTCTCCCCGTTTAACCTACGGACCTACCAATTTTCTTCTGGAGCTTATTTCATATAAATATATTTGTTAATTTTTTGGTTAACTAGAAAATTTGATATTATATTTATAGTAGATTATTTAGCAAATTTTATAATATTATAATACCACCAGTTTAGATTTCTAAACCAGTTAGTTTAATTATATATATTGACAAAAATGTTATACTATAATCTTCAATGTTTAGAGTTTCGATTTGATGATGGAGTTTATGAGGTTTGGGTTTACATTTGATGATTTGGATTTAAAATTTCAGATTTAGGATCTCAATCTCATGATTTAAGATTTAAATATAAAAATAATCAAAATGAGCTATAAACGATGTTGTTGACAAAAATTAATAAATTAATTGCCTCTAAATTTATAAATTTCCGAATCACATCATAGTATCATAGTACTGATTGAATATTTATTTCTTTAAGATTTTTTAAACAATGAAAATTGTCTACACTTCAAAAGTTCAAAATAATTAGATAAGACTTTATATGCTGTAATCAATTTCAAAATTTTCACAAAGTGACAACCTAACATCTCAATCTAACATGAACACGTCTTTACAACGAATCGACGTCAATTTGTAACAACCGGAAATTTTTATTTCGTGTACAAACACTGTTATTAATGTATATATATATAAACTATTAAAAAAAAGAGAATACAGCAAAACTTTTTCTAACAAAGTGATCATAACCTGACTTGCATTACTTAACAAGAGTTTAAACAATGGCTAGAAATAATCAGAATTCATCAATGATTGTAATTTTTAAAAATATTATAGTTCTATAATACACATAACTTTTCGTTGTTAAAATTATTAAAAACGCAGTTGATTGATTGGTCAATCGTGTTTTTTTTTTCTCATCATCTCAAAAACATGTTAGTGAACACTGAACACATCACAAAAATTGCTAACTATCAATTGGAATGTAATATTTGAACGAGTCTTTTCGTCGGGACGCTCTGGTGGTTGAAATCTTGCGAAAAAAACTTTGTTCTATGCAAGGAGAATGCTTGTCCAAGAGATGACTTAAACAAACGCACTTGAAGGAGATTAAGTGAGGCTGAAGGGGTGATCAAACAATTCAAGCTTTGGAGTCTAGACAAATGAGGCAAGCGCGACATTCTCGGGTGATCTAATGGTTTGCTAAGAGCCTTAGATGTATGCTTGGTGGATGCAAAAAAGAGATTTTATTGTGGTTGGCGTTTTGGCCGGCTCTCTTATTTTTCTTTCCTTATTTTATTTTTTAAAAAGTATATTCCTCTTTTCCTTTGAATTTCTGTTGAATTGTGGATAAAACAAGAAAATAAATTATTTCATTTCATTAAATTTTTTAACAATAAGAGCTATTATTTTACCATATCTTCTATAACTCTCAAATGAGCTTGAAAATCAAGCTACATAGTTAATTAATGTTGTGGACCTTTCTCTACTATAAATTACCAAAAAAAATCCTCTTTGTAAGAGTATCTAATTAAGGACAAAATCAAAGATAAAAAATAAAATTCCCACACATAATTCCATTTATAACCTCTTAAACATAACAAAATTACAACAAAAAGCCATCGTCTTAAATTTCCCAACTTCGTTCCCAACCTCTTTATGATTAAACCATCACACACATATACATACATAAATCCACACAACTATATAATATAACACACATACAATGTGTATATATAAGTTCTTCACATAAAGCCTTTTATAAAATTGTGTTTCAAGCTTACGCAGTCTCACATTTAAGCAACCTCTCTCTCTCTCTTTCTCTGAGAAAAATCTCAGTTTCTCAGACCTCTCAGGTTCTTTTATTCTTCGATTTTATCTCCAAATCTGCATGCTCTCGATCTATAACTACGAATGTTGCTTCGTAGTTTTATGATCTGAGATCAAAATTTATCAAATCCGTCACCGGAGAAACAAAATGCGGGTAAAGGAGTTGCATCCACTTTGTTGTATTACTTTAGAGAGTCCACACGGGATTAATAACCAGTCACCGGAAGAACCGGTGACGACGGCTTTAACTAGGTCAAGGAGTTTACCGGCGAAGTCGTTGATCGGTGGATCGGAATCGGAGACTGTAGCTGGGATCTTATATAAATGGACTAATTTTGGTAAAGGATGGAGATCTAGATGGTTCTTACTTCGTAACGGAATCTTATCTTATTCTAAGATCCGTCGACCGGAGAATTTGAATCTACTTTCTCCTTCAGATGATGTGAGGTTAATCGGAGATATTTCCGGTGAACGTCTTTCGAGAATGGATAGTTGTAGTGGTCGCCGGAAACAACAAAAAACCGTCGGCATTGTTCATCTTAAGGTATTTTACAATGACAGAAAAAAAAAAATTTGATTTTTGAATTTTTTTTTTGTTAGGGTGAAAAAAAAAAAATTCACCTGAGATTATCAGTTTTTATGATTTATTGATTTCTGGTCTTCTTGATTCATTATTAAATTTTTACTATCAAGGATTGTGATTTTTTTCTGGGGAAATGAAACGCCTTTTATCACTCATAGTTAGAGGAAATAACCAGTGGTTTATAGAATTGTTTGTTGTGTTCTTGATGAAAAAGATAAACCCTAAATGGCTAAATGTGAAATTTACTCTCTTGTTTTCTATCATCATTCAGATTCATCACTACTTTTCTTCTTGACTACTTTATTCATTTTTTGTGGATTTGATTTTGGTCTTTGTGTATTATTAATATTAATCTTTGCTGGTATTTTCCAGCTTTTAACTTACTGTGAATCTCTAGTGGGTCACATCAACAGGTGCTTGTTTGTTTTTCAAAATTTAAAATCTTTTGTGTGTTGGTTGCAACAATCTGGTTTTTTTTTTAGTAGGTTTAGGGTTTTGTTCAGTGGTCACATTGTTGTTTTTTTTTCAAGTTGGTTCCTTAGTGTAAGGTCCTTTTTTAAATATATTTTTCTTTTGGTTTCAAGATTTAACACATTTGCCAATTGTCAAAAAAATTTGGATTCTCTTAGTTTTTTTTTTTTTTTTTGGGGAGAAAAAGCCAAAGAAGCTTATAGATATGTCAATTTTTGGTTACTAGAAGTAAGAACTTTTTCAGTTGCATAACTAAAACAAGTCTTTTGAATTTTGGACACTTTTGACAATTTGTTCTTTGGTGATTCTTGCCTTTGCATGTGCTTGCTTTGATTTGTCTTGTTGGCAACGTAAGTAAATGGGATATATACGCTTTTAACTTTTCTTTTTCATCTTTTACTTTTGAATTCTCCTTAGCTAAGAAGGCTAGCTAAGTATATACTATACCTATAAATGTTTTCACACAAATGGGCTTATGTGTATAGTGTTATTCTATGGATTCAATTATATACATAGTTTTGTTTTGGATTTTGGACATGTTTGGTGAGTAGAATTAGTTTTGTTGGAAATAATGGAGGTGTGGGGTCTTACCAATTATAAAAATGACTTGTGTTGACATGCTTGACAATGAGAAAACGATGTTTTTACAGGCATAATTCTTTGTTGAACTTTCAAAATTACATTTGCCTAATCCAAAAATACACCAAAGCTGATCCAGACATAAGCTTAAGATTTTTTTGTTTTGCTTACAGATAATAAACTTTTGTCTTTCTCAACCTATAGATCTAACGTGCCTTATCCAGTCTTAAAGTTAAATCCTTCATGGGCCCAGCTTGATTTGTTCCTAGTTCCAATCTGCATCTCCAAACTTTTTTTCCAAGTTCAGGTTATTCTTTTGAGTTTTTAGGGTCCATTTTTGCTTTTTATAGGATGGAACTTTAGATCTTTGATCCAGAAACTGATTTCTGGTGAGTTTTCTTTTTCTAGTTTGATGATATTTGTGGTCACAACTTTATTTTTGCTTTTGTGGTTGAAATGAAAACTTGCTGGTTTTTTTTTTTCTTTCTTATTGGTTTGATTAAGTACCTGAGCTTGTAACTATGTTTTTTGTTCCAGCAGGTTTCGTCTTTCAGAGAAAGCAAGTCGGATGATAGAAAGTTCTATATATTCACAGCAGCCAAGACCCTTCATTTGAGGACTGATTCTATAAGTGATAGAGCTGCTTGGTTACAAGCATTAGCATCTACAAAATGTATCTTTCCTCTCCGGTCGCTTAATGGGGATTTCTCCTTCATACCACCAAAGGATTTGTCCATATCAACTGAGAGGCTAAAGACACGGTTGCACAAAGAGGGAATGAATGAGAATCTTGTAAAAGAGTGCGAACAGATCATGCTCTCAGAATTTTCTGAAATGCACGGACAAGTTAAACTTTTACACGAAGAACGGACGAATTTGCTTGACGCATTGAGGCAGCTGGAGGTAAACTTTAGTTTATTTCCTTCATTCTTTTTCTTTTTTGTTTGTTTGATCTTTTGATGCTTCTCTTTCTTTCTTGTTAAACCTCTGTGCTTGGTTTTGGTTGAGGTTTGGTCTCCGTTGTGGTTGAGCTATGGAACTGGTCTTGACTTTGCTGTTGACTGGAAGAGTGTTCTTCCTATTTATATGTTTAGTCTATAGGATTCTTTTGTTGCTTTTGAAATCTATATTCAAAGTTTCACAGCTGCATAGTACAATGAACTACTAAAACCAAAAGTAAATATAAATTTCATCTCTTTTTCTGAACTCATGAGATAGGTGGGCGGGTAAATTGGTATTATTATTGTTCAACAATTTAATAGGAGTCCCTATTGTCCCCGAGTGTTCAGTCGTTGAAAACTCAAAACAGGTCATAGTCACATCATCTTGTATAACTATAGGTACACAGAGAAGGGATTGCAAAAGTTGTGGACAAATCTGAGTGTCTGTTTCACATTTCTTATGTCCATCTTTCACGTGGATGTGTGGACCATGGTGTTGACAAAATCATGAACTTGATACATCTTAAAAGCCTAAAACGTGTTCATGTGTCATCTATCCATGTCTTGAATGTGAAAGTGTGGACCATGGTGTGATTTGCAATTGGAGTGACATCTCTCATGTCACTTGTCAGCATTTTATCCATGTTAGCTACTGAATGATTAGAGTTTTCTTTTGTTCAGGCAGCTAATCTCGAAGTTGGTGCATCAGGGAAACATGAGTTTTCAAGCCTAGGACGTGGAAAGTACAGTGGTAAATACTCTTAACGCTTAATCTCTCTTCCTTCTCTGCTCCAGTTTTGCTTTTTGAGTTCTAATTATGCAAGTATAGTGGCTTCCTTTGTGTGTTTGCTTGACTTGACATTATTTGGTTTCTAGAATGCAGCACAACTGCTTCATCTGATGATAAACAAGAGTTTGAGGATGTGTCTGAGGAAGATGAACCTTCCTTCCATGACACAAAGGAGTTCTTTAATGAACCTAATGTTGGTTCTGAATCAAATCTAGCTATTTCTGGACACGCGGATATAAAGAGAAGAACGAAACTTCCTGATCCAGCTGAAAAAGAGAAAGGTGTCAGTCTTTGGTCTATGATCAAAGACAACGTTGGAAAGGATCTCACCAGAGTTTGCCTCCCTGTGTATTTCAATGAACCAATATCTTCCCTCCAAAAGTGCTTTGAAGACTTGGAGTACTCGTATCTTCTGGACCGAGCATATGAATATGGAAAATCTGTAAGTGACAGCAAAGTATCTTACTTATCTTTTAGTATCCTGCAAGTCGATGATATTCTTTGTTGCTGCTATACTACATTCTCTTAATCTTATATTGACTTAAAGCCTGTTGGATTATTAGGGGAATGGTCTCTTAAGAGCCTTAAATGTTGCTGCTTTTGCGGTCTCTGGATATGCTTCCACTGAAGGCAGGCATTGTAAGCCCTTCAATCCTTTGCTTGGAGAAACCTATGAAGCCGACTTTCCTGAAAAGGGGATTCGTTTCTTCTCTGAGAAGGTATTTCTTTAACATAAATTTTAACTCAAAGTTAGAAAGTGATAAACATAAATGGCTGAATCTTTTCCAAGACTATAGAATATCATTCTTTTTGTACTGCGCTTCTATAATAGGTCAGTCACCATCCAACTGTTATCGCCTGCCACTGTGAAGGTAAAGGGTGGAAGTTTTGGGGTGACACTAACCTCAGGTCAAAGTTTTGGGGGAGGTCGATTCAAGTCGAACCTGTCGGAGTTTTGACTCTAGAGTTTGATGATGGCGAAGTATTTCAGTGGAGCAAGGTATATATAAAGTTATTAACTACTGCTTTGAAGTCACTTCTGCAGATTTTTCTTTTGGCTCTGAAGTAACTTTATACTTCATCTTTGTTCTTAGGTAACATCAACTATATACAATATCATACTAGGTAAACTCTATTGTGATCATCATGGTGTGATGCAAATCCGTGGGAACCGCCAATATTCTTGTACGCTCAAGTTTAAGGAGCAATCCATTCTTGAGAGAAATCCCCACCAGGTGAGTCACATAGAAATGCTCTGTATATGTAAACAATGAATTTTATACTTTTGAATGTATGTGGTAGCTGAATACTTGAAATAAAACATGATCAAATTCAAATATACATATAGGTAAACGGTTTTGTAGAAGACGTAGCTGGGCAAAAAGCGGCAACAATATTTGGTAAATGGGATGATAGTCTTTACTATGTTGCCGGTGATGGAATCAGCAAGTCGAAAGTCAGTGATCCCGCATCAAATGCCTCGCTACTGTGGAAAAGGACCAAGCCACCGCCTAATGTCACTAGATACAACTTAACCTCGTTCGCCATTACCCTAAACGAGCTAACACCTGGTTTGCAGGTACGGTCAGATGGATTTATTATGTATATGGTTTCTGTTTCTTTTAGACACATGTCTGATTTTGTGTTTATTTTGTTCATGGATTTAGGAGATACTTCCTCCTACAGATTCTAGGCTCAGACCAGATCAACGGCATCTTGAGAATGGTGAATATGAGAAGGCGAACTTAGAGAAACAACGGTTAGAAAGAAGGCAAAGAATGGTACGTCACCTAAACATTTCACTGGTCCATGAACTTGCAATTGTCATTTGTAAGCCCTGAATGAATTAACTTTCAGAGAACATGAGGACTAATACGTAGAATGAGCTTCTGTCTTGAGTTTTGCATAATTTGATCTGAGGGTTCTATAGTCTTTAGGCTGATCTCCTATTTTGAACTACTGTTGTTAAGTCAGTTACATTTTTGAAAATTTTGATCGTTATGCTCAAAGAACTACAATTGCTCGGTTTCTGTGCAGTCGCGGCAACTTCAGGAAAGCGGATGGAGACCGAGATGGTTTGAGAGACAAGGTGAAAGCGAAACCTTCAAGTACACGGGTGGTTACTGGGAAGCACGAGGGCACAGAAACTGGGATGATTGCCCCGACATCTTCGGGGAGTTCACAGAAGAGCTAGCGGATTCCGCTTAGAAAGCTTCTTAATATCATTCCAGGTAATATAACTCATCCTACCAGCCAGCAAAACCCTAATCTGTCCCTTGAATGTTACAATAGAAAACCCGAACCACCAAAACTATAGTGATTTTGAAACAAAAACATCGATTTTGATATTAAGTATTTCCTTCTTGCATCCAATCCTTAAAAGAAGATCTCCATCCGGACCACAATGGAGTTGTTTACACGGAAGCACAAGTCTTTCGACCATGGATCAAAAGCTATAAAAGGTGTCCTCCTTGTGTCTTAGAGAGTCACTGTAAAGTCTTATCTCCTTCTCTCTCCCTCTTCTCTTCAATTCTCTATCTCCCTCGTTAAATAGTTGAGATTAATGTAGGTTGGTCTTACATTTGGACAAGTTCATTGTAATCCATTTGTATTTAATAAAAAAAAAAATGTGAGCAATAATAAATAAATCCAGGCAAAGACTCTTTCACATTACTCCTCTTGAAATAAAATTACTCATACATACATATACTAAACCAAAAATAGATTTTAAACCGAAACACAATCCAAAACCAATTACCTAACCAACAAACCCGTCAAAGTCAACGAGGAAATAGCAAAATCGGATTTCGCAACATCAATTATTAAAGATCACCAAACTTCGAAACAAAACTGATCAGAAATTTGAATCGAAGAAGCAAATCACAAATATCAAAAAATGTCAGGAGTTTACGATAATCAAGCTGATATCTACTTAGACGCACGTCCTACTTATCCCGCCGATTGGTACTCCAAGCTCGCCGCTCTCTCTCACCGTCACAATCTCGCTTGGGACGCCGGAACCGGAAACGGCCAAGCCGCTATCGGCGTATGTATCTCCTCCCTCCCTCTCTTTCTTCCTTTTTACATTTCCCGTTCTACTTTTTCACAATGCGAATCTCTGATTTTAAATGATTCGTGCCTAGATCGCGGAACACTACGAAAGAGTCGTCGCAACGGACGTTAGCGAGACGATGTTGAATCTCGGAAAACCGCATCCGAAAGTAACGTACCACCACACGCCGCCGTCGATGACGGAAGACGAGATGGTGAATCTGATCGGAGGAGGAGAGAACTCTGTTGATCTGATAACTGTAGCCACTGCCGTACACTGGTTCGATCTCCCGAGATTTTACGCGATTGCGAATCGTCTCCTTCGTAGACCAGGAGGAATCATCGCCGTGTGGAGCTACAACACTGACATGGTGGTGAGTCCCGAGTTCGACTCAGTGATGACTCGGTTCAACGCTGAAACGATGCCGTATTGTAAATTCCCAGAGAGTCAGTATTTTTTGGACGGATATAAAACGTTGCCGTTTCCGTTTGAGAGTGTGGGTTTGGGCTATGAGGGAAAGCCCATTGAGTTGGAGATGAAGAAAACGGTGTCGTTTGAAGGATTCTTGCGGATGCTGAGGTCGTGGTCTGCCGTTGGTGCTGCTAAGGAGAAAGGAGTCGACTTGTTGTCCGATGATGTAGTGAAAGAGCTTGAGACGGCTTGGGGTGGTTATGAGCTGGTTCGAACCATTGTTTACAAGACGTTTATGCTCGCGGGAACCGTTCGTTAGAAAGACCAACTAGTTGAAACTTGATATCTTAATGGTATTTGAAACCTCATGAAATAACAAAAATAGATTAAACATAAAAATGATAAAGTTTATTTTACCTTATCATCTGAACCAAAGAGATACAACATATGGAAATCGAACTTGAAGAACATCAAAACGAAACATGTGAAAACACTACGAATGTTTTCACTTTATTTCAACAACATAGATGGTATAGAGACGTATATGATTATTAGACAAACATATACTTTGCACCATATTATTATCCGATATTAATTGGTCGTCTGCTTATTTAGTTGTATGAGAGGATTAAGCGCATCTGAAACCAGCAGGGGGAAGTATACGGCAGAGTCTAAGAACCTGGTTAACTCGCAGATTGATTGTCAAGAAATTGAAGATTGTGACTCTAACGGCATTGCAGATGCAGGCAGATGCCGCAGCGGCGTCAAGCCCAGCCACTAGAGTGCAGCATGGCAACACTGTTTGTTCGTTGATGAGGATTAAGCTGAGGCGAAACACGTTGCTACAAGATATGAAATTGATCGAGTCTCTGGGACACACCGGAGCTTGAGGTGGAGGAGGACCTTGGGCCTTTGTGAAGCCAAGGAAGACGAGGTTGATGGTGAGGAAGAGAGCTATAGCGTTTTTCATCATGCTCTTTGAAGCCATGTTTTGAAAATGTAATTATGCTCTCTTTTTTAAGTTCGGAGAGGAGTGTTGAGTAATTAGTTTGAGAGGTGAGGGTTTGTATTTATAGTCTTTTAGAAGATTTGCTTAGATGTGATTTAAGAATGATCTAATGTCTACTTTTAAAAAGTCAACCAAAATGTGCTGATAATAGGGTTTATCACTAACCAAGTCACTTGGTTAGGTTTTAGGTATGGTTTATACCATTTAGTTCAATTGTTTCCATTAGAATTGGATTTCTTCTAAAGGGCCTAGATATCGGACTTTAGTGAGCCGTAATGATCAAGTCAAGGAGTCTTTGGATGAGTTCCAATTTTATGCAGTTAAGGACACAACGCCACAACTAATGAGATCGCACGTTCGAAAAGTGTCATTAACGATGGACGGTTTCACTCTTATCTCACACTTACAGAGCCGGCGTGACTTCATAATCAAGTGTTGTAGGAAACTCTTTGATGATTTATTTAATTTCTTCCTTGTTTATCTTTGTTTCAGAATAAATTTAAATTTCGCATTTTAACCATAAGAAAGGAAAAAATATATCAACTCTCAAGATATCTAAACCTCATCTACTCATCTAGAGAAGAGGTTTGGCAAGGAACATTTTGTCAATGCCCAAAACATTACAAAACTCTATCAAAGTTGGTATTCTTGCTGAACGCACACTATTAATTTTAAAAATGTCTTACAATAGAGATTTGGCGGCCAAGGTAATTTGAAAATTTGCCAAGTCTACGAATAAAATTATAAAAGGTTTGGCGATGAAATTAATGTAAAATGTTTACCCAAATAAAGTCAAACTCCACAATCCATAACGTACTTAATCGGTCATAACATTTGCCATAGAATCGACTGTCATAGATCCTATTGTCAATTCTTATTAGTGATTTACTCATATGAGTCATATCCAACGTTCTATTGAACTATAACCATTTAGTCGATGATTTAGTAGATTTCTATTATATATATATATATATAGAGATGAACATTTCAGTATTATTATTTTTAATTCTGATTAGTTAATAGTTATTATAGATGCTAATTGACAAGTGTTATTATGATTGAACCATTGAACCATTTACAACAAACATTGGCCAACCTCAATGTTTTTTTTTTTCTTTACACCGTACCATCTCTTAGAAAATTATAATCAACTGGCTGTATTTTGGATGGACTTTTTTTATTCATTCCTAATTTACCGTATCATATATGATAAATTGATGAGAGAAAAGACACAAAAGTGTTTAGGAAGAATTATATTAGACTCTCATCAGATTAAAGGTATAAATTACATTCTCTTATATAGAGATGAAATTTCCTAATTCAAGATAAATATAAATATAAATAATATATTTAGAGATAATGTTAAACTTCCTAAACTTAAAATATGATAACTTCTAGATCCTTCTCGATCTTCATGATTTCCATAATCTTGGACAATCATCTCGACCGTCGATCTCGGTCGATCTCTGGTTCTCCCAATAATATATGAAGCTCCACGATCTCATCAGTTTTCTCACATCATATGTATATACTTATTTTCATACCTTTTTTCATACAAGTACTCATTCACTATATTCATATTTCCCCGCTCAAAAATTGAAATATCTTTTTTGATGAGCATAAGAGGAAGGTAATATTGGGCCGGATTCAGTTCAGACAAAAACTTTTTACGTTTGTATTTGGACCAACCCTAAACCGGTTAACACCAAGTAATTACGATCAACTCAATCCTAAACAAATCCAAATTAACTTAACCCCCTCTAAACTTTGAACAGGGATGATTTAGGCTCAAATTGTTTTGGTAAAAAATACAGTCGGTCCATTCTGTTTCAAGCTAACCTAGCTTATCTAGTTAAAACTTGATATCCCAATGGTATAATTGAAGATTCATGAAATAACATAAATTCGAAAACAACTTTCAAAAGGTAAAGTGTATATTACTTTCACCTGAACCAAGAGATTATACAACACTACAACATAAGGAAATCAAACTTGAAGAACATAACTACGAACATGTGTAAACAACAGTACAACTGTTTTCACTTTATTTCAACAACATAGATCTTACTAAGACACGTATAATTATTAGAGAAACATACTTTGCACCATTATTATCCGATAATACGAAACTGGTCTGGTTATTTAGTCTTATGAGAGGATTAAGCGCATGTGAAACCTGCTGGGGGAGTGATACGACAGATTCCAAGAACCTGATTAAGTCTCAGAGTGATCGTCAATATATTGAGGAGTGAGATTCTAACGGCATTGCATAGGCATACAGAGGCCACAGAGGCGTTAAGCCCAGCCACGAGAGTGCAGCATCGGCTCACTGTTTGAGCATTGAGGATCACGCTGGTCCGAAGCACGTTGACACAAGCTTGGATGTCTCTGGGACACACTGGAGCTTGAGGTGGAGGAGGAGGTTGTGCCACGGTGAAGCCAAAGAAGACGAGGTTGATGGCGAGGATGAGAGCTATCGTGTTTTTGATCATGTTTTTTGAAGCCATGTTTTGAAAATGCTAAGTTTTCTAAGTTCGGAGAGGAGTGTTGAGTAATTAGTTTGGGAGGTGAGTGTTTGTATTTATAGTTTTTATTTTGAAGATTTGGCTGATTTAAGAATTCTCTAATTACGTCTAATTAAATGCCAACTGAATTGATTACACATTTAGTCCTAGAGAAGAGGTTTGGCAAGGAACATTTGGTCAAGCCCCAAAATAATACAACACATTAATAGATTAGTATGGGTTCGATCGACATAAGAAGTTTTAATGAAAACAAAATTGTTGGTATTTATAATGGAAATTTACCGTATAAGTTTTATACTTGACCACTGGTTAGGATAAATATATTTTAAACAGTATAATATACCAAAATTAATTTGGGTTTTGGTTTAAAATGTATTATTTATGTTCAGACGAGATTAAATATAAAATCCATTAACATTAAAAACAATATTTTTTGGATAAAGCGTTCAATAAAACCAATATTCTTCTGTCAATAAAGATTTGGCAACCCTAATCTAAAACTGTTCCCAGTCTACGAATAAAAAAGGTTTGGCGATAATTTAATGAAAAACGTCAGCCCAACTTACGTCAACCCTCTTAACTTACTTAATCGGTCATAAATTTGCAATATAATTGACTGTAGTATATCTAACGTTCTCTACTTTTAGGATTTTTAGGAAAAGAATGGATGTAATGTCTGTTCAAATGGAACTGGATTAAAACTATTGAACTTAACCATTTAGTTGATAATTTTGTAGATTTCTATAATACATTAGATGAACATTTCAGTTTTATTTAATTTAGTTCTAATTAGTTGTTCATTCTTTTTGGTTCAGGGTAATTGTTGTAGAAATAATAAATCCGGTTCGATTAATTTTGGTATAAACTTTTTGTTTTGTTTTGGTTCGTTCGGTCTGAAATGAAAATAGTAAATTATTTGTAACCAATACTATATTAATATAATATTTACTGAGATATTTAAAAAAAATTATATTCTCTTTTTAAGAAATTGATTGAAACCAAAATTTAGTTCTAGGTTTGGTTTGATCAAATTCAGTTTTACTTTCAACAACTCTACTCATGTTCTAATGCATCTTCGAATTCATGTTTCTAAGAAATCTCCATGATTTCATTCCTTTAAACTGAGTTTGACAACTCAATTACATGCAAATTAAAAGTACTAATACACACAGAAACAAATACAGAGCATCATAGGTGAGGAATGAGTTTTGTTGAATTAAAAATGCACTATCCACCATTAAAACTTAAACTAAGTAATAAATTATGTAACATGCCCCGGAAAAAAGGTTTATTCTCTACAATACGTCCCCTAAAGGATACAACGTCGTCCACTCTTTGTTGCACTCATAGCTGTAACTCTCATTACAAAAATCTTAGTATGGAGATTATTCAGTTTCTAACTTACATTTAGTCTGGAAAGAAATCTCTAGGAAGAGTTCAAGTGTATGTTTGATTGATATCTCCAATCAAAAATGCTCCAGAGAAAACCTAGCTAGTGGAAACATGTCTTATTTGCCTTTTCCTCTTCTCTCATCAGCAATGTAATTCTCGGTGACTAGCTTTTTGAGCTCATTAATTATGATATAGCTATTTTTATCTGAAATTCCATCACTTGGTAGATGCTACTATGGTAGCTTGTAGACCAATTTCAAAAAAAAAAAAAAAAAGCTAGCATGTAGAGCAATTTTGTACGTTCGGCTGTTACAGTGATGTTTGTTTGTGGTGGGCATTTAGTTCAAGTAAACATGATGAAGATAGTAATGGAACAGCCGAACATGTGAAACACCATCCAGCTTTCATTTTATTTCAAACATAAGATAAAGACATTAATTCTTACTTAAAAAAAAAACACATAGTTGCACCATGAACCGATATTACGGAACTAATTGTATGCTTATTTTATTGATCTTAATACATATAAGATCATCCATGTTGTTTACTTATGCAAGGCAGGTGAAACCAGGTTGTATCGGCAAACGGCAGAGACCAAGAAGCCCATTAAGCCTCAAATTGAGGTTGACGGTGATGCCGAGAAGGTTAAGTACATTGAGTCTTACGGCCTCGCAAGCACATACAGACACAAGAGGAGCATTAAGACCAGATAAAATAGAACAACATTGGGCCACGTTGCTGGTGGTGAGGTTGATGAGACCAAGTACGTTGACGCAAATCCCCAAGTCAGACTGGTTAAGAGGACACACAGTTTGGGCTGAGGTGAAGCCCAAGAAGACGAGATTGAAGGTGAGGAAGAGAGCCATGATTGTTGTCATGTTCTTTGAAGCCATATTGTGAAAATGCTAAATAAGATTTTGATGATTGTAGTAGTAAATTAAGGAGTGTGAGTTATATTAATCTTGGAGGTGAAGGTATGTATTTATAGTGTTTAGAAGCATTAATT
Source organism: Arabidopsis thaliana x Arabidopsis arenosa (assembly GCA_019202795.1). NCBI lineage: Eukaryota > Viridiplantae > Streptophyta > Magnoliopsida > Brassicales > Brassicaceae > Arabidopsis > Arabidopsis thaliana x Arabidopsis arenosa. Next base: position 7,754,623 of record CM032924.1, read on the forward strand.
AGTTTGGTATACGTAGAATATTGTGACTATAATAAGAGTTCTCTAACGTAAAGTCTTTTTTTTTTTTTTTTTGATAAAGTTTAACAAAAAGTTAATTGACATAATTGCAAGTACTGTTCAAACGTAGAATATCGAAATCGTGAAAAATGAAATAATTTTGCAGAATGTAATAAGTGAGAAAAAAAAAATTGGTTTAATTGAATATATATCTGCAAAAATTTGGTTGCAGAATTAAGAACTTGGTTAATGAAAAATATGATTCAACTAAAATTGTGATCAGAAAAAGACTAATTCATTAGCAATTCAGTAAATTCATTCAGATCTAAACATATAATTAATCAAATACGTAGCCACAGTTGTAGCTTTTGGTCCCTCTAAGTTTGCAGCTTCAGTTATTCTAGAGGAGAATGTTTGGCAAGTAAATTTAGAGATGCGAACAAAACTCTATAATAAAGTTGACATTTTAAATTAAAACTATATGATAGTAGTACAATATACATAATCTACTGATTTGTGTTAATGATGTCGATGTCGTTGTATCACCAATTTACCGTACACGTATAAAGATTGCATAATGCATGTTACGTATAGAGATTGCATAAGGCATGTTGGTGTTTGAAAGAAAAAAATCACATTAATGCACCACTAGTTGAATATATGGACTTTTTTAGCCTATAAAATGAACACACTAATATAATATTTTTAATTATTTCTACTAACTTAACATTTCTAAGAAAAACTTAACATTTCTAATAACTTAATATTGCCAAACTTCTTTATTGTTTTCTATTTTTTCCATTTACCAAAAGTTTCCCACAATTTTATTAGCGAAAGTTTGGTGTAAATTTGAAATAAAATATCCAGAAATAAATTACTTTTAATTAATACCATATTGATGAAAAAATATAAGGAATTATTTTTATTCTTTAAAAAATAGACAAAGAATTGGGTGAATTGGAGTATTTTTGTTGAACCAACCAATTGGGTCAATCAGCTTGATATTTGGTCTACTTCAGTTTAAATGCTCACTCCAATTGTAAATTTATCAGCAAATGAATGTACAAATTAAACGACACCAAAGGTTTTCTTCACCATACAAGACCAATCTATATTTTGCATTGCTAACAAAGGAATTGTTGCATTGCTATATTCTCGCATGCCTACGGTTTTATGCAAACACAAGTTTTAAGACTTTGGTCTCCATTATCTTTTATTCTACTAGATCTGAAACTTGAGATCGTCTAACAAGAGTGTAAACAATACAACAAACAGTAATATATATAGTCATGTAAATGGAATCAAAAGAAGTAGAAAGAATTTGGAGGCCCATAATCAAAAGACTTGACGATCAAGGTTACGTAGAGTAAAGCCCACCTTTAAGCCTAAAATGAAGAAGTTTGGCAATGGAACATGTGGCACAAAACCATCGTAGTGAACATCTTAAAGTCCTATAAATTACCCACAAACCTCGCTTCATTTCAGTTCACCAATATCCGTACAATAGTCCTTCTTTAAGGACATATATATAACCTTGGAAAAATGAATCCAAAATGTTCAAAAACAACCCTAGCCCTCTTCTTTGCATTCACCATCCTCCTCATTGGCCATGCCGAAGCTAATAGCCCTCCCCGCCCTAGAACACCACCTCCACCACGAACCCCAAGAACTCCGCCACCTCCTCCACCACGAACCCCAAGAACTCCACCACCTCCTCCACCACCACCTCCTCCATCACCTCCTCCACCCCGAACCCCAAGAACTCCACCAACGCCTCCTCCACGTATGCCACCAGTTCCTCCTCCAAGAACTCCACCTATTTCTCCTCCTCGTGCACCACCACTACCCCCGCCAAGAACTCCACCAACTTTTCCTCCAAGAACTCCACCGTCATCTCCTCCGCGTGCACCACCGGTTCCTCCTCCAAGAACTCCACCGACTTCTCCTCCTCGTGCACCACCACTATCCCCGCCAAGAACTCCACCAACTTCTCCTCCAAGAACTCCACCAACTTCCCCTCCACGTGCACCACCAGTTCCTCCTCCAAGAACTCCACCTATTTCTCCTCCTCGTGCACCACCACTATCCCCGCCAAGAACTCCACCGTCTTCTCCTCCGCGTGCACCACAGGTTCCTCCTCCAAAAACTCCACCTACTTCTCCTCCTCGTGCCCCACCACTATCCCCGCCAAGAACTCCACCAACTTCTCCTCCGCGTGCACCACCGGTTCCTCCTCCAAGAACTCCACCAACTTCTCCTCCTCGTGCACCACCACTATCCCCGCCAAGAACTCCACCAACTTCTCCTCCTCGTGCACCACCACTATCCCCGCCAAAAACTCCACCAACTTCTCCCCCACGTGCACCACCTCTATCTCCCCCTATAACTCCACCAACTTCTCCTCCGCGTGCACCACCACTATCCCCGCCAAGGACTCCACCAATTTCTCCTCCCCGTGCACCACCACTATCTCCCCCAAAAACTCCACCGACTTCTCCTCCGCGTGCACCACCACAATCTCCGCCAATAACTCCACCAACTTCTCCTCCACGTGCACCACCGCTATCTCCCCCTATAACTCCACCAACTTCTCCTCCGCGTGCACCACCACTATCCCCGCCAAGAACTCCACCAACTTCTCCTCCACGTGCACCACCAACGCCTCCGCCACGGACACCTTTAGTACCACCGCCGCCAAGGACTCCACCACCGCCTCCCCCGCGTGGAAGATGCCCCATTAATGGTCTCCCACTACAAATATGTAGCACTATCCTAAGTATTTTCGATGGTTTCCCAGGACTTGGAAGGGCGCAGGCATGTTGTTCTCTCATTCGTAATTTATCTGATGCTGACGCACTTGCTTGCCTTTGTGCATCAGTGAGAGCACCAAGTGGCAGTCTACCTCCTAATATCATCAATCTTTATAGGACTTGTGGTCGTAGCATTCCCCCAGGCTTTACTTGCCCATGACCATCTCCTATCCCCAAAATTAACTAAAAACCTACTTACTATATATACACTTAAACCATAATTTTCTTTTGTTTCTATATACTTTATTTTAATAATATAATAAATAATAAATAAAGTTAATTTGTATGGGGTTTTCGAATGTCTTTCTTTTAGTTTTCGAAGCACGTTGGAGTTTATAAGTATTGCTAGGGCAAAACAAAAGTAACTGAAGAACTTGATACAGTACATACGTAAATTCAAATCTCAAACAAAATGATTGCATTTATTGAGCCCCGGTTCAATAAACCTCAAGTATATTCATTTCTTAGAAAATGAAAGGATCCTCAGTAATCAAAGGTTTCCTTCTAAATTAGATCATGCTTGGCGTCGGTTCCTATGAGTAAAACATAGAGTTACATTTGAAACCTCAAGTTATTGATCTATATATATACAAAGACGGGGATGGAGATTTCAGAAGTTTCATTTCGTTACATTACCAGCTGAGCATAGAATTACATTGGAGAATGAATGTGGTAGATCAATTTTAATTATTTAGAAGACATGAAATCCGGGAAAGAAAACTTATATTGAAGAAGCACTGTGGATTTTTTTAAAATAAAATTTTATTGTGTTCTTTTTAAAATCTATATAAATTGAAAAGCCAAACTAGATATTTGGTGGCGCAAAGGTGAATAATAGAGAGAACCAAATACTTGCCTAAATCGCTAAAGCCTCATTAATTAAAAAAGAGTACTGTTAGGCAAAAAATTAAATGATAAACAAGTGTTTTTAATTCCAAGGCATCTCTTGGCTCTATAAATACATACCACACAACCTCATCGAAAGCATCCACACACTTTCATATTCACAAAATAAAAAAAAAAATGGCCTCAAAGAGCTCAACCACCATCTCCCTCATCATCATCCTCCTCATCAGCCTCGCAGAAGCAGACCTCTTAAGCTCGCCTTCACCGACCAACAACTTTGGCACGTGTCCCAGAAACCCATTGCAACTAGGCGTATGTGCCAACGTCCTTGGCCTAGCCAATGTTACAGCTGGAGACCCCAGAGCTCGACAGTGTTGCACTGCCATCAATGGCCTCACTAATGTTCAAGTAGCCGATTGTCTCTGCTTTATCTTCAGGCCACTTCCTTTGGTTTTCGCTATCGATGAAGCTGTTAGAGAAATCTTTTTTGCTTGCAATAGGATTTTTCCAATCGGTTTCCAGTGTCCACCACCAACAGTACCTACCCCTTAATTCCCCTAATTAAGAGCCCTATCCGGTGTTTACTTGCACTATAAGTTTGCTGGCACCACAAGTATGGGTTATCTATTAATGTTTTACAGTGTTGGTGTGTGTTTCGTTGTTGATTAGGACGTAATTATAAGGACTATCGATGTTTTATTAAAACGGACTGTATGTTGTTATGCATATCTATTAATGTCTATGAAGAATAATAATAAATAAAAGTATAACACCTTGTGTCTCTTATTATCTCCCATATGCTTTGTTAAAAGGAAAAAGAAAATTGCGAGTATGATTTAATCGTGTATAGATTTTCCACAATACATTCTTTTATACTTTAGTGGTTTATTCAACATAAACATAATCAAAACTAACAAACACTATTAATTAATTATAAATCAATACCTTTTTTTTAATTAATTAATTATAAATCAATACCTTTTTACAAATAATACCCCAATAAAATATTGGCAATTGACAAAAATAGCACCATTTTTTTTTCTTTTTCTTTTCGAAGTCAATGTTATCCAAAATCTGTATATGTTAAATTAATTATACATAATTTTGCTTTTTTTTGGTAAGAAAATATAATCACTGATTAGAAAGGGCATGGACATATTTTATATGAGGTTACGTACTCGTCATTGTCCTGTAATAAGTGATGGTCAGAACAGAAGTATGTGATTCCATACTCTGAGTTCATTTATAGAAAACCAGCAGCTACTCAGGCATCATGATGTTTAGCTCTATTTTCCAAAAATAATAGAAGAAGCATTAATTCACATTACAGTTCATAAAGTAAATGCATGTGGTCCAAGATAAAAAAAAAGATGACGATCTCTATTTTCTATGTAGTGCATATGGTCCAATTTACAGTGCATATTCAATCTTGTGATTATTTACCCTACATACTTAACTAGTAGTACGCTTTTGTTTAACCAGGCCTAACTTAGGCTCTAAAAAATATAGCCATTTTTAGGTGTAGCTCTTATAAGTATAACCCATGGCCAAATGACCACGTTTGTTGTTCGTGGCTAGATATCATGGTGTTTTTTTATGTAGCAAATCGGTTGCTAAATAACCACGGTCCACGGATTAGCTAAAGAAAAGGTAATATAGCTAAATGTCACCAAATTTAAACTGTTTTAATGTGGCCACAAAATTTATATGGCCATTTTGAAGGGTTCTCTGTAACGTCTAACTAGAGATAGTTGAATAATACATACATAATTAATCAATGTAATTAATGAAACTTTTAGGATCCTAGCCCGAGTCGCGAGAAGAAGTTTGGCAAAAAAATTTATGGTACGTAAGAACAATTGGTCAAAGACCTAAAATCTATACTAAAGTTGACATCTCAAAAATAGAAAGATAAAACATGCGTGCAATATTCAAACAACATACTTGTGTATAGAAAAGGAGAAGATAATAGTTCATATATTTAAGAAATATATTGTTAATATGTTCAATATATAGCCTTACCATAGAGACGTGGTTGCCAAGGTACCTTAGATTGTCTCAATTGGCCATCCCTAAACATCTATATGACTAATCCATGGAACATTGCCCACCCTTTTAGCCAAGCTACAAAACCCTTGACTTCAGGCGATTCTTTTACCGTTTTACGTGTACATGTATATATTCATCTAAATGACATCGGTAATTTTTTTACCAAACATGATAAAAGTCACTTACTCCAGGTTTCACATGCCCATGACCATTCCTTGCACTCATAATTACATCAATAAACTGAAACTTACTCACTTTACACTTACACTATAGCTTAAAGCCCTGCAATTTTTTTTTTTACTTTCTTTAATACTTATGTAATATAACATCATCAATGAAATCGGTAATGGCTTTATATATATTATTTATGTCTTTATCATTGTTCTGTTGATATATCACACTAAACAATTTGAGTTTAGAGATATATCTAGAGAAGAAAGTACAAAAAAAACAATATTTGCGTGATATTGAATGAAATGAAATGCTACCTAAAATCAAATCTCAAAATTAAACAAAATGATTGCATAATCTAATACAATTCTATATATATATTTCAAACAGGTTGAAAGTTCCAGTCCGATATTTAAATCTAAATTCTAAGACCAACAACTGCTATACACATTCATTGCTCGCAAGACGCTTCACTTTCAACCATTCGCAATGATAGAATAGAAAATTACAATTCTCTTAACAATTATATATTATAAAAGTTTTGAACCAAATAAGTATGGAGAAATAAAGCCAGAGTGGACCGGACTGAAAAAATTATGTGGGTTTTACGGATTTCAATTTACTTGCTTGCACCTAACAAGTAAAACAAATAAATGGTCAAGTTATGTTTAGCCTAACTAATAGACTTGAAGGCCAAGGTAACTTAGAATGCCCTCACGCCTAACCCTAAAACCAATTAATTGAAAGATTTGGAAGATGGAATTCATGAAGCATGCCCACTCATTTACTCAAGCAACAAACCCAACAAATTACGTAATCGATCACAAATTTTGGTTAAAATTGAACGTTCCAAACCCAACAAACCCAGTATTGTCCAATTTTTTTTATTTTTTTTAAAGATGTATATATAGTACTCACTTCCATCTTAAAAGTATCCTACTTTTGGAATGGATAAATAGAAAAAGTGTAAAGTTCAATCACATTCAATAGAAAAACGTCATAACTTCGGTAAATATAATATATTTTTAATCTCCTCTATCTTAGATATATCATTGGACCAAAACAAGCGATTGAATAGAACACAAAAGAGAAATAGGAATATATACCATTTAACAATAAAAGAAGAAGAAGAAAAAGACCAACTTTAAAAAACCACAAAAAAAAAATCCAAATCATGTAGTGAAATTGTTCTACTCGAAACCATCATCTTATATCACAGTCCGTAAACAACTCAGTTTATACAAGTAGTTTTCATTTAAAGACTAAAACCAATTAGAGTGCCTGACCAAAAATATGCGGCACGTAATAAATATCGACCAGCGTAGGGCTACCTATGAGCTAAGAACCAAAATAATGAGGTTTGGCAATAGAACAAGTGACAGAATGGCAATCTAGTGAAGCCCCAAAAGCAGCTATAAATACCCATGATCTCACTACACCTCAATTCATCAATTTCCGTACAATTTTCCTTTTGCGAGGACAAAGATTGCCTAAGGAAAAATGGCCCCACATGGTTCAACGAAAACCTTAGGCCTCGTCCTTGCACTAATCAGCATTCTCTTTCTCAACCAAATTGACGCTCAGAGCCTGCCCCGTCGCAGCCCACCTCCACCCCGTCGAGGCCTGCCTCCACCACGTCGGCGCCCGCCTCCACCACCGCCAAGGGAGTGTCCACCATGTATTTGTCCACTACCACCCCCTCCACTAAACACCCCACCACCCGAGATTATAAACCCAGAGACTCCGCCATCTGAAACTCCCCCACTCGAAACCCCACCACCCGAAACTCCACCACCAGACATCCCACCAACAGAGACTCCACCACCCGAGATCACACCGCCAGAGACTCCACCACCAGAAATTATAGACCCGACAACTCCGCCACCCGAGACACCACCATCAGAGACTCCACCACCCGAAACCCCACCACCAGACATCCCACCAACAGAGACTCCACCACCCGAGATCACACCGCCAGAGACTCCACCACCGGAAATTATAGACCCGACAACTCCGCCACCCGAGACTCCACCATCAGAGACTCCACCACCCGAAACCCCACCACCAAACATCCCACCAACAGAGACTCCACCACCCGAGATCACACCGCCAGAGACTCCACCACCGGAAGTTATAGACCCGATAACTCCGCCACCCGAGACTCCACCATCAGAGACTCCACCACCCGAAACCCCGCCACCAGACATCCCACCAACAGAGACTCCACCACCCGAAATTATAGACCCGAAAACTCCGCCACCTGAGACTCCACCATCAGAGACTCCACCACCCGAAACACCACCACCAGACATCCCACCAATAGAGACTCCACCACCCGAGATCACACCAGCAGAGACTCCACCACCAGAGATTATAGACCCGAGGACTCCACCACCAGTGATTATAGATCCAGAGATTCCACCACCAGAGACTCCACCACCTGTTATTATAGACCCTGAGATTCCGTCACCGGAGACTCCACCACCCTGGACTCCACCATCTGAGATCCCACCTACGGAGATTCCACCACCAGAGACTCCACCACCGGTTATTATAGAACCTGAGATTCCACCACCGGAGACTCCACCACCTGAGATCCCACCTACGGAGATCCCACCACCGGAGATTCCACCAATAAAAACTCCACCCCCGGTTATTATAGATCCTGAGATTCCACCACCGGAGACTCCACCACCCGAAATCCCACCTACAGGGATTCCCCCACCAGAGACCCCACCACCAAAGATTCCACCATCCACCCCACCCCCGAACACTCCACCACCAGAGACTCCACCATCCAATCCACCCTCGAACACTCCACCACCCGAGACTCCACCTCCTGATTTTCCACCACCAGAGACTCCACCACCTAACCCACCCACAGAAACCCCACCACCTCAGACTCCACCATCTACCCCACCCTTAAACACTCCACCACCTGATACTCCAAATCCTGATATTCCACCACCAGAGACTCCACCACCTACCCCACTCCCTGAAACTCCACCACCTCAGACTCCACCTCCGAAGATTCAAATCCCAGAAACTCCACCACCTGAAACTCTACCAGTGCTTCCTCCAACAATACCACCGCGTCCTCCACAGACCCCACCACTTTCCCCACCAAAAACTCCACCACCTCCTCCTACGCGTGGCACATGTCCTAGGAATGCCGCCCAAGTAAGACGATGTTCCAATGTCCTTAGAATTTCCGGCAACTTCCTAGACTTTAGAAGGGCTCAACCATGCTGCTCTCTTATCCGTGATCTATCTGATGTTGAAGCAGCCTCTTGTCTATGTGGTTTATTGAGAGCACGACGTTCCACTATTTCTTCCAATATCATTATCCTTTGTAGGGCTTGTGGCCGCAGGATTCCCCGAGGCTTCACCTGCCCTTGACCACTTCTTTGTCCTCTTCTATTTACCTATTCACTAAAGTTTACCACTAAAACCATAAGTAAAGCCTTGTGCTTTTTTTTTTATGTTCTACCTATAATAATGTATTAAAACATCAATAAAGTTTATGTTGACATTTACAATCTGCCTTATTACTGTTTCCCTAATTACGCTAAATATTGTAGTTTATAGATCTCTAAGGCATAAATTATCTCTAGAACTAAATGAACCGATACTTATATTTTGAAAGCGCCATGAAAACAAGATTCCTAAAGCTTTTGAAATTTTTTGATTCCAAAATGCGAAGCAGATTCGTGATAAAGCTTATGTGCTTCCTAGTCTCCTAGATGGTTACACAGTTTTATTTTCTTCTCTATAACTTTGCTTCAATATTTTTCAGTGATTGGAAATATCCGTACATATGATTAGATTCAGTACAAAACCTGTGGACGTCATATGCTTTCTTCGCTCATGGTTAAGCACTTTACTTTTTATTAACCTTCACAACTCTTATAAAATATGGGGCAACATTATTTTTGTTCTTGATTGTTAGTTCAAGGTTTTACTTGTAATAAATCACGACAGCGTTGCATTGTCATCAATGGATAATCATGATGTAAAATGTTGTTAAATCTAAAGAGTACGCGTGCCGGCTTTTATTGGTTAAGAGTTTTTATCGAAAGCTCTTCTTCATAAGGTAATATATCTTTCACATCTTCCCATCTTTTGAAGGTGCTACATTAATCGCATTTAGTTTGTCTTCATATAATATGACTCATACACATATTTTTATTCTCGAACTTTTGAACTATGTCCACATAGTTATATATTATTATATTGATATGTTTTGAATCTGATAATTTGTTGCTCGCGGTAATACAGAGTTTTATTGTCTAGTGAGGGCCAGAGGGTCGAGGAAGTGATGCACCCCTTGACCTAGAAGTAATTTTGTATGGATCGTTGTTTTCAGTCTAGAATATCATATTTGGGCCTAGGCTCGTGGACTCAAATAGTTTAGGGCTGAATTATGGTTACTTATATTTACTCTTCTTGTTCTCTTTTCTACCAATTTATATACTAGATCTTTTTACTTGAAATAATAAAATCAGTTTTCTTTCTTTGTTGATGTAGCCAGCATCTTTGGTGAACCATATGTGATATGTGCGTCTTTCTTTGCATTTATATTTAGTTTATTCGTGTCCGTTATAATATCCCACATAAGATGGAGTATTGTGGTTGAAACGCTTGTTCGATGATAAACGAAGTTGTGGTTCCTCAGAATTGAAGCATGTTTCCGCGAGACGACTAACCTGACCCAACAAGTTTGCATCCGAATAAAAATTAATAGCAAGGTACAGGTAGTAGATACCAAACTATAGCAAGATGCAAAAATAGGAAAGAGGTTTGGCCACGAATTAATAATATACGTACAAATTTTCGGTCGATCCCCAAACCCTATAATAAAGTTAATATCTCATAATAGCAAGAGACCACTAATTAATCGACCGCTTGATTTTTAATTTTTTTTTTTGTTTTAATTGCGCTTGGTAAAATATCTCATAATAGCAAGATACCAGACTTCTAACTTTTCCTTTTCCAATTTCAAAGAAAGTGTGAAATCTTTGACGACTTTATGCTTCCAAACTTAAACTATATTTTAAGTTAATTTATGTAATATAGCTGAGTTAGTTGTTTAACTTCGAACCAAAATATTTATATACCCAGTAACCAAAAAAAGAATAATTAGTTAATGGTTTAGCGATAATATACTAGTAGTTTACTTACTCGTGTAGAAAGAAAGTATCAAATCTTTGATACATTAAACTTCTACACATGTATATTCAGTGGCATTCAATAGAAAACAAAATTCACAGTAATCGAACTAATTCTGGAATGATCTTAACTTGTCTAAAGATTTTCCACAAATCAACTTTGTATATAGCATCGGACCAAAACAAGTGATTGAATATATAGACCAAAAAAGTTTTGTTAGCGAGGGGATTTTGCATATCATGTGATATCTTTTTTTTTTTTTTTTAATGAAGAACCAACAGATAAATTATATAGTCCAAAATAAGTCAGTTTTTTTTTTGGTAGGGTCCAAAATAAGTCAGTTGATTCATGGGAATGGATGCTCTACTCGAAATTGTCACTACAGATAACAACTCTTATCGACTATAAATTCATATCAACCAATGTAAGTTGCAAAACACGGGGCCGTATACATAGTTAACACAATTTCATAAAATGATAGTAGTTATACCATTATAGAATTAAGTTACTTATTCTCTGTGATTAGGTAAGAATCATAGCGCCTAAGGACAGACTAGGTTCAGCATAAGCCCCGAAGATTCTTGAGCTATGAGTTGAAGTGAAACCAACTTTGAGCCTTGACTGGGAAAACTAGGTTTGGCAATGTAAACAAACGGCAATTTACATATCTAGTGGATCTCCAAAAGGCCCTATAAATACCCATAACTCCACTACACTTCAATTCACAAGTTTCCGTACAGTTTCCTTTTTGTGAGGACAAAGATTGCCTAAGAACAAAATGGCCCCAAAGGGTTCAACAAAAACCTTAGCTCTCTTCCTTACACTGATCAGCATTCTTCTCCTCGGCCAAACCCAAGCCCAAAACCGTCCCTATCTCCGCCCACCTCCCCCACGCTTTCCTCCGCCACCATGTCCAGTATGTACTTGTCCAGCACCACCACCTCCACCAACCGTGACCCCACAGACTCCACCAACCACACCGCCGCAGACTCCACCCACGAGTCCACCAGCCACACCACCTACGGAAGTTTTACCAACGCGTCCACCCACCACACCACCCGAAACACCTCCAAACACACCACCAGATACTCCACCGGAAACACCCCCAAACACACCACCGGAGACACCTCCAACCACACCACCTGAAACACCTCCAACCACACCACCTGAAACACCTCCAAACACACCACCAGATACTCCACCAATGCTTCCACCAAACACACCACCGGAGACACCTCCAACCACACCACCGGAAACTCCTCCAAACACACCACCGCAAACTCCACCAACACTACCTCCAAACACACCACCGGAGACACCTCCAACTACACCACCAGAAACTCCTCCAAACACCCCACCACAAACTCCACCAACGCTTCCACCAAACACACCACCTGAAACACCCCCAAACACACCACCGGAGACACCTCCAACCACACCACCTGAAACACCACCAGATACTCCACCAATGCTTCCACCAAACACACCACCGGAGACACCTCCAACCACACCACCGGAAACTCCTCAAAACACACCACCGCAAACTCCACCAACACTACCTCCAAACACACCACCGGAGACACCTCCAACTACACCACCAGAAACTCCTCCAAACACCCCACCACAAACTCCACCAACGCTTCCACCAAACACACCACCTGAAACACCCCCAAACACACCACCGGAGACACCTCCAACCACACCACCTGAAACACCTCCAAACACACCACCAGATACTCCACCAATGCTTCCACCAAACACACCACCGGAGACACCTCCAACCACACCACCGGAAACTCCTCCAAACACACCACCGCAAACTCCACCAACACTACCTCCAAACACACCACCGGAGACACCTCCAACTACACCACCAGAAACTCCTCCAAACACCCCACCACAAACTCCACCAACGCTTCCACCAAACACACCACCTGAAACACCCCCAAACACACCACCGGAGACACCTCCAACTACACCACCTGAAACACCTCCAACCACACCACCTGAAACACCTCCAAACACACCACCAGATACTCCACCAATGCTTCCACCAAGCACACCACCGGAAACACCTCCAACCACACCACCAGAAACTCCTCCAAACACACCACCGCAAACTCCACCAACGCTTCCACCAAACACACCACCGGAGACACCTCCAACCACACCACCGGAAACTCCTCCAAACACCCCACCACAAACTCCACCAACGCTTCCACCAAACACACCACCGCAGATACCTCCAACCACACCACCACAAATTCCACCAACGCTTCCACCAAACACACCACCGGTAAATCCACCAGTGCGTCCTCCAACTACACCACTGTCGCCTCCACCAACAACACCACCATCACCGTCTTTACCAACGTCTCCACCAAACAACTCACCACCACCTCCTCCTCCGAGATCCCAACCACCACCTCCTCCTCCAAGATTTCCACCACCACCTCCCCCACGTGGCACATGTCCCAGGAATGCCAACCAAATAAGGAGTTGTTCCAATGTCCTAAGATTTTTTGGCAATTTCTTAGATTTTCGATTGGCACAACCATGTTGTACCCTAATTCGCGATCTATCTGATACTGAAGCAGCTGCCTGCCTATGTGATTTAGTGAGAGCGCGACGTTCCACTCCTTCTCGCACTCCTTCTCCCAATATCATTATCCTTTGTAGGGCTTGTGGCCGCAGGATTCCCAGAGGCTTCACCTGCCCATAGTCATTTCCTTGTCTCCCTTCTAATTACCTAAATTTACCAAAACTTAGTTACCACTTAAACCTCAACTTAAGTCTTATATATGACTTGTTTACTTTCTACCAATAATAATGTAACAAAACATCAATAAATTTTAATTTGTGTTACTTTTATTTTGTGTCTTTATTATTTTTGTTTCTAATCACACTAGATAAACCATTGGAAATCTCTACGTCAGAAATTATCCCCAAAAATGTGGACAAATGTGTAATTGCTACAGAATGAAAATACCATATGTGATTTTACAAAAGAAAAAACGTAAACAAAATGTTATAAAGAAAGATATACTTTTTAGCTTGCTTCTATATAATTAATCATGTCAGGTTTTTGTTTAGCTTTTGGTGATTTTGATAGATAAAGAAATTACAATAGAAGACTATTTTTCAAAGTTCAGCCTTCAAACGTTAATCAAAAAACAAAACTCCTCGTTCATCTATTTGGAAGAATCAACGGACTACTGGTGTCTGGTTTCCTATCGCTTCCACTTCATCAACTGTTTCAATATCTCAGTTTGCATACTTTTTATTTACTTGCTAGTTAATCATTTTGGTTCTTTTAGATAGCCATCTTCATTGCTTTTCGCAATTCAATGTTCTTGTTCTTGTATGATTAATTTTACTTAGCTTTAATTTATGTTTTATGATTAAGAGTAGATACTTGAAAACCATAAAGACAATCTATCTAATTCCGTCTTATACAAGTTTAAATATAAAACCTTAAGATTGTAGCAATTAGTCCTTGTGCACCTTGAAGATTAGTAAGCCGGATTTTAAAACTCAAATAAATTAAGCAGATCACAGGAAGAGTCTGAGGACCAGATCAACTCTTGATGTTTGTATTTATAAAGTCAATAGTGTTTCGGTGAAGATTTTGCATGCATGCATGCTTAGTTAATTACCGAATAATATTATGCATGCATGCATGATTAAGGTTTCTCTAACGTCTAACTAATAAAATGAATAAAAATTATTATATAATGTGTAATTAATAATGATCGCCTAACTATTTGTTAAATTTTTGGTCCCTCTACATTCAGCTCCCCAAATATATAAACTCTTAACAATATCTAAACATCGATCTAGAGAAAAGAGGTTTAGCAAAGAAATTAATGATACGTACGAACATTTAGTTGACATATTATTATAGCAAGACACCGCGTATTAATTAAAGCTAAGGGTGCCAAAAACTTTCTTAAAAAAAAGATATTCTTTAAAAACAAAAACATTAAATATTTTATCAATAACATATGTCTTAATATATGGAATTTTGAAATTTTTATTTTTAGTAAGTATATTCAACATTTATATATGTGTTTGGTTATTGGTTTTAGAATAATAAAGATAATTGGATAGTATAATTAATACTGTTTGGCAATGAAGATGAGAAAAAATGTGAGCTTGCTACATCATCAAACGTTTTGTTAATGTATAGAGAATGTGATCCATTACAAGTCACGGTAATAAATTCAAATATATTACATATCACATACTAATATAATACGATTGAAATTAGTTATTTCTAACACCCGCCTCTCTTAATTGGTTTTCAAACTGTTTGACCCTAAATACTTTGAAAAGCAAATTATCTTCCTGAACTTCTCCTTGACAATATTCGAATTGGATAAGACCATTTTAATATCTTAAGTTTGAATGGTAATCACATACAACTTTATGGGATATATACTAATCACAAAAACGATATCAAAAGTTTTATTAAAAGTGTTATTTCTATTATTTTTTTTACAGTTTTCATGTACTGTTGTTTTGTACATTTTTGCACTATTTCGTAAAAGTTTATTGTTCTAGTTTACAGTTAAAAAAATTGTACAGTTTTGTGTTACCATCGGAACCACTATGATGAAATATTTTATCGTGCTTTTTTTTTATGTTGCACAAAGAAAAGTTGTTTGTATCTAAAATTTTAGTTTGAAATAATTGCTAAAAATGGTTGAACATAAGATTTTAAAAATGACCGTGTAATAGTTACATTAATTAGATACTATAATCCGTGGTGTTAGTAGTCAATTTATCTATCAAATTAAAATACATCTTACGTATTGAAACGACCATTAAATTTTGTGATTGTGGAAACAAATAATTAGAAATTGGACTAACAATCGGAAATATATGTAAATTTCTCAAAATATAGAAGACTTTTTTTGTGTGTTTTATGACTGCAAAAGTCAAATGAGTTAAAGAGTCAAAGAATTGATGAATGAGAAGGCAAAGATGAGATGCACATGGAACAAAAAGCCAAGAGATTAGAGTTGGAAAATATAGGAGGCTCTTTGTTCATTGGTTGAAATAACTGATCCTAATAACAAACTACACACAACATATTGAAACGAGCGAAAATTGCTTCTTTTAATTGCTTTGATTACACGGTAAAACTCGAAATGAGTTAAAATCCTTTTTTTCTTATTGGTCGGACGAAATGAGTTAAAATCTAAAAAAACTTTATTCATAGATTTCAGATTTGCCTACCTTTTTATTTTTGTCAACTTCAGATTTGCCTTCTTGTAATCACAAAATGTGAACGATCTTCGAATTATGAAACAACACGTGAAACCCGAATATAGATAATGATTCTCTCCCATGCCTGGACTGATTAGCCAAATATAAAAAAAAGATTGACATTTCATTTCATAAAATATCATAAGTCATAGTCATTAGTCAATACGGCGAAATCAAACCATATATAAACAAAACCTCCAAGCTTCAATCTAAACGCAAAGTTTATGCAAACACAATTTAGTCAACACGTTCTCGTACTATGAGGCAACCAACTTGATAACTCCAACTTCATCCTCAAACCCACAATCATCGTTCATAAATAGTCCAAATTTCGCAAATACAAAACCAAAGAAAAAAATATGCAACTAAGAATGGCATCAACTACTATAATCTTTTTCCTCTCATTCAGCATTATTCCATTACTCACCATCGTTAGAGCACATAACCATTCCGTCCATTGCCCTCCACCACCACCTTGTATTTGTATTTGTAATCCCACGCCACCTCCGCCGCCACTACCACAACCCGATCCACAACCGCCAACTCCACCAACATTTCAACCGGCACCGCCACCCAATGACCAACCACCGCCTCCGCCACAGACCACACCACCACCTCCACTAGCGACCACACCACCGCCACTTCCTCCAAAAACCTTACCGCCACCGTTGTCTCCACCAGCAATCACACCACCTCCTCCACCTCCGCCAGGTGGCATATGCTCCAAGAATGATACCGAACTAAAGATATGTGCCGAAATTCTAGCAATTAGTAGCGGTGTTCTAACCACTGGAAGAGCAGAGCCATGTTGTTCCATCGTCCGTGATGTCTCTGATGTTGATGCAGTTACTTGTTTTTGTAAGTCGGTAGGAGCACGACCTCTTTCTCTTTCTCCGAATTTCGGCAACATTTTCAAAGTTTGTGGTCGTAGGATTCCACAAGGGTTTAGCTGTCCTGGACCATCACCAACAATTTCACCACCGCCACCTCCTCCGCCACAAACAACACCACCTCCTCCACCAGCTACTAAACCACCACTATCACCTCCTTTGGTTGGCACATGCTCCAAGAATGATTCAGAACTAAAGATATGTGCCGAAATTCTAGCAATTAGTGGCAGTGTTGTAACCACTGGAAGAGCAGAGCCATGTTGTTCCATCGTCCGTGATGTCTCTGATGTTGATGCAGTTACTTGTTTTTGTAAGTCGGTAGGAGCACGACCTCTTTCTCTTTCTCCGAATTTCGGCAACTTTTTCAAAGTTTGTGGTCGTAGGATTCCACAAGGCTTTAGCTGTCCTGGACCATCACCAACAATCTCACCACCGCCACTTCCTCCAAAAACCTTACCACCACCGTTGTCTCCTCCACAAACTATAACACCTCCTCCACCAGCTACTACACCAACACTATCACCTCCTCTAGTTGGCATATGCTCCAAGAATGATACCGAACTAAAGATATGTGCCGAAATTCTAGCAATTAGTGGCGGTGTTCTAACCACTGGAAGAGCAGAGCCATGTTGTTCCATCGTCCGTGATGTCTCTGATGTTGATGCAGTTACTTGTTTTTGTAAGTCGGTAGGAGCACGACCTCTTTCTCTTTCTCCGAATTTCGGTAACTTTTTCAAAGTTTGTGGTCGTAGGATTCCACAAGGCTTTAGCTGTCCTGGACCATCACCAACAATCTCACCACCGCCACCTCCTCCACAAACTTTACCACCGCCTCTGCCACAAACAACACCACCTCCTCCACCAGCTACTACACCACCACTATCACCTCCTTTGGTTGGCACATGCTCCAAGAATGATTCAGAACTAAAGATATGTGCCGAAATTCTAGCAATCAGTGACGGTCTTCTAACTACTGGAAGGGCAGAGCCATGTTGTTCCATCATCCGTAATGTGTCTGATATTGATGCAGTTACTTGTTTTTGCAAGTCTGTAGGAGCACGACGTTTTTCCCTCTCTCCCAATTTTGGCATCTTCTTTAAGGTTTGTGGTCGCAGGATTCCACAAGGCTTTAGCTGCCCATGATGACCACTTTCTTGCAAGACAAACATTCTCTTCATTCTCTCTTCAAGTCTTAAATATACAACGATAGCCTTGTGATTTTGTTTAAAAAAATTTTTGGTTCCAATAATGTAATAAATTACCAATGAAATTATATTGTACCTTTATATCAGGTTTCCTTATCTTACTAGACCTTTGCATTGGAGTAATCTTTGCATGCTCTATACTAGACCAAAAACCACCGTAAATCAGAATCCGATAGGACAATGACTCATGATAAGCACATGAAATAAATATAAAACCGTATAATACCAGATAAATATTTGTATTAGCCAATAGGAATAAAGTAAAAATGGGGAATCAAAATTGTACAATTAACAGTGGATAGAATGCCCAATCATTGCCACGGTTACAAAAATTCGTACTTTATGTGTCATCAGACTATACGAACTAGAAAACAATCAATCATCAAACGGACCCATTTCTCAAAATGTTCGTTTTTATCACCTTCCAGCTTTAAGTAGAGCATTTGATCTGAAGAGCACGAAGAAAGCATACACTATCAAGTAATGTGCTTCATTCATCAAATTTATGCCTACAAAAGTTGAAATTGAAAGGAAAATGAATATGTAATAATCAAGAAAAAACAGAAAATACAAAGAAAATTTCGTCACTTTTAAAAATTGTCTCCTTTTTTTTTTTTTTTTTTTTTTTTTTTTCTTTTCTGAGACAGGATTGCAATGTACAACATTGTTACTAGCTAGCTCTACAGTATATTTGTTTATTTGTTTCTGTTTTACTCGAGAAGGGAGTGTTTTTTGGTCGAGTCATTCTTATTTTTTTTTGTCTTGTAAAATTTTAAGAAAATAAGTTTAAGAATTAATATTTTAATGGCCAACGATTGACAATATATTTATTCCTTAATAATCAGGCCTTCTTATAGGTTTATTTAATGGGTTTAATTATATAATTTATTATCATTCGTAAATTAAAACAGGGAAATTCTATGAAAATCCTTGATTGAAGTTTGTAGTCATAAATATATGAATAAAATGAATGAGTATATCTGTTTATAACGATGTGATTTTCGATCAAAATCCCCTATATATTAATAGAGAAACATTCTTAAAAAAAAACCTTACCATCATGTGTTATTAACAAGATTGCCACGCTGATGTGTCGCTCTAACAATGATTTGGCTTCTATTTAGATAATTACCCAAAATTTATTAGACTATTTAAAGAATTTGTCATTAGTCTCATATATCCAACTTTGTTTATTTATATTAATGATCTATTTTTAATAATTAAAAAACATACACTTCTGTTTATCTTATATTAATAAATCTTTATTTTTCTATTTTTCTTTATATACATTTATATAAATCTTCTCAAACCGATGGGTAAACAATCTTTGTATTTATATTTATATTTAAATGATAAAATATATAAATTTGGTTCAAGAATCTCGAATTCAAAACTACAAAATCTCTACATCTTTCATAAATTTTTATATCTATTGTACTTAAATAAATAAGATAATCTCTTTTCTATATATGTTACGAATATTTCAAATCCAATTTTTTGGAGGGATTCTAACTTTTCCAAGAAAAACTAACCACATTTATATATAAACCAAAATCTGGCCACATTATAACCATTTCGTAGTAATCTATTCACAATCTAAGAATCTTAATTTGGAACACTACAAAATCTTAACTTGGAAACTATCAAATCTCATCTTTGATAAATTTTTTGATTTCTTATACTTAAATCTCGACATCTTTTTTTTTTTCATCATTCTCGACATCTTTAAAACATACAGAAAAGCATATTGTCATAAATGGTAACATTTCGTCAATACTTCCTTTATCACGTTGAAGCTTTATTCCAGGTTCAAATATTTCACGGGTAAAACGTATTCTTACACGAAATAGTCCCAAATTTGAAAAAATATAGAATAAAATAATTACATGTTTCGTTTTACACAAACGGATCTTGGATCCCGGATAATAATTTTAATCATAATAATTTTACCTAAATCACTTCATCCCGCACATAGTGCGGGTTGTTATCTAGTAATGTATTAATACTAACAAATTAAAGAATATGTATAGAAAAACCATTTTAGTATAGCAACTTTATACTTGGTTCCAAACATATGCCTATCGCCAGCTAACTTCCCTAGGGCTAGAACGTGGTCGGTCCGAGTAAATATTATAAAAGCCACTATCATTAATCAAATCATTTAGCTTATATGTATATCATTTAATTCTCTACTCAAGCTATCCGCTTCCCCTATAAATACACACTTAACACTCTTTACTTTTCTCCACCACAACTCTCTACGTACTTCTCAACTTCAAATAGTTTCTTTAGGGCTTTGTTTGTGTTTCCTTCAAGAACCAATGGCTCTTAAAAACTCTCTTGCTCTCTTCCTTCTCTTCAACATCCTTTTCTTCACTCTAACTAATGCAACTCGCAGTACCAATTGTCCTCCTCCACCGGGCAAACACAACAAACATAAACCTAGCCCAACACCAACACCCACTACCGGGACTTGCCCTATAGATGCCCTAAAGCTCGGTGTTTGTGTTAACGCCCTTAACTTGTTGAACGATGTGACCCTCGGAACTCCTCCTGTGACTCCATGTTGCAGCCTTATCAAGGGTTTGGTCGATCTTGAAGCTGCGGTTTGTCTTTGCACTGCCCTCAAGGCTAGTGTTCTTGGCATCAACCTTAACCTTCCCATTAACCTTAGCTTGCTTCTCAATGTTTGCAGCAGAAAGGCACCACGTGGCTTCCAATGCCCTTAAAATCAAATCGTCGATATATAAGTTACGAACCATAAAAAATCTTGAATCTTTTATCGTTATGTTTTCCTTTGTGGTTGTTTGTTTGAATTGGTGAAGTTCATGAGGAACAGCAATGGGTTTGTGTTGTTTACTTTCAGTTGTATCGCGAGTGATTTGTTCATTTGTCCTATTGGATAAATTGTGCTATTGAATAAAATGTTGATGATTTGTTTCTTTCTCTCAACATGGTTTTTATTTTATTTTCAGACTCAGTTAAATTTATAATTTTCCTCGATTTAGTATATACAAGATAAGATAATTAATTCATCCTAACAACAACAACAAAAATTCATTATGTTTCGCCCGTAAGTATGTATATATATATTTTTTATATGAATTTGAATTCATTAAGTATGTATATTGTTGTTGCACACATGTATTATACTATCGGAATTTAATTGAACTGTATGAAGAATTAAAGGACAATCGTTCCGTAATTTTGGTAGTCCATATGTTTAAATTCAACTTTCAGAATGTTTTGTACGAACTTTCTGGAAAAGAAATTTGTGTTTAAATCCTATACTATTATTTGGGGAGTACACTTTATAAGATACCCTTAACTAACCTTCCCTTTTGTAAAAAATTACTTAAGAATGCCATTACAAAATTTTTTTTTTAGAACAAATTTCATTCAATTTATTAAGGATAAACAAGTAAAATACTAATTTATGTCATTTAATTAATTTAATTAAATTATAAAACGAAAATTTGTTATTTTTTTTTTAAATGACCAATAAAAATGAACATATAAGATTTGATATCTAACTTACCATATTAATTTGTTATTAATCATTAAACTTCACCTCTCATCTTTATATGATTATATTTATATGAAACAAATAAATCATCATATCATCTACATAATAAAAAATAATAATTTTTTTTCTGCATATGCCAAGATTTGCATTTTTAAAAACGCATATAATTTGTTCAATCTATAAAAGAAACAATTAAACGGGTCAAAAGTTCAGACTTGAGTAATATATTTCTTTCACACAAAAAATTTCGACTGAGCAACGGGTCAGAATTTGAATATTTATATTCGATTTCATACATTTATTTTTTTGAAATGTATAATTTTATATACTACAAGAAAAATTTAAATATTTTAATTTGCAACATTTAAAATAAGTTTTACTTGATATTTTTAGAGAATATCATCAATACTTAATAGTTTAAAAAGTTAAAAATTATAAATACTCTAATTTGATTATTTTAAAAAATATTTATAATAGGTAGCGGATTAAATATAATATATTATATGATGAAATGAGTTTTGATCCTTATAACTATTTGAATAGTTATATTTAATTTCATATAATTTGTTTTTTGAAATTCATAATTTTATAAACTACAAAAAAAAATTTAAAGATTTTAATTTGGAATATTTAAAAATAGTATAGAACATTTAAATATGGTTTGACACCTCTAAATATTTGAAAATTTGATTCCTCAAGCAATTTTAGAATTAACGAATAATAGATTGTGCACGCAATATTATAAAATGAAATATTAAGATTCTAAAATAAAAATATAGACTCCACGCACGGGTTGATTTTGGTACTATTATATACTAAATATATGTTTATAACATATTCGATTATGCGAATAATTGGTAAATTCCGTAATTATAAATCTCAAACAAATTCTGTAGTTAGATTAGCTCAAACAAATCTCTATTTCTACAACCAAAGAATTATAAATTGAAAAAGAATTTTCTAAATTAATTCAAAATAATAGCTAATTTTCTTAATTAATTCAAAATAATCTATGTTTTATATGCGATTCATTTATGATATTTTAATTTTTTGATCTAACTGAAATATATGCAATCCTATTTTCTGGTTGTTAACATAAATTAACTCATTGTTCAAAAAATATTACTTTTTAAAAATAAAATTATTTTCCGTTTTCATATCTTAAAAAAAAATTATCCACAATTGAGTATTATAGAAAAAAAAATCTATATTTATTCTAATATTGTATATAGAAACTGACAAAAAAATTAATATTTTTTCACTTACTACTATAATATATTAAAACTTAATTCTAATATATATATTATATAAATTTTGTAATAAATAAAATTTAACCCGTACTTTAGTACGGGTGATGATCTAGTTAGTATTTAAAGTAGCATACGTATGAAAATGGGCAAACGAATGGATATAACGAGATCAATATTATTATGAACGACTTGAACGATATACATGTTTCATAGGTGAAGTTTGGCTATACAAGTTTAGATTTTTTCATGAAATATTGAAATGTAAAATATGAAAGAGTGGTGTGGTATGATTATGAAAGAGGTTTCCCAAGATCAATAATGTTATGAAATATAGAACACTGGTGTGATATCGATCGTCCAAAAATTTTTGACAAGTTCAAACTACTACGGCCACAAGTACTAGAGTGAAAAATCTGAACATAGTAAATAATTTAAAAAACAAATGGTTGCCTGACTCATGATTTGCGATCGAGTAGTCGATATGATTTGTTTATGGTTTTGGTTTGTTCCAAGATCAAGAAAAACCTAACCAAACGAAGATAGGTGTGTGGTTCATATTTCAATGGCTTCTTAAAATAAACGTACACTCAATATTCTGATCTCGAAAACATTGTGTTTCTGCTTTCTGACTGATAGACCCATTACCCAACAGATATATCATAACCTCATTTTACATCTTGCAGTAATACAGTGAAATTTTACATCATTCTTGAGATGAACTGTCATTAGTTTGTCTTAATTCTTTCTTGTTAACAGATATTCCCTAGTTAATCAACTGTTTTGTAGCTAAAATTGTTCGTGCGTCTTAATCGTAGTCCTCGGCACATTGTTAGTTACGATTCCGACCATCATTGACGTGTCTGCCACGTGTCGGCAAAGGAAATGTTTTCAACCCACTAATTGAATTAAGAAGATAATTCACGTGGAAAAAATAATTCAACTTTCAGATCTCAACCACAGCCACTAGGTAGACACTCCCCGTGAACCCAATCTCTGTCATGTTTAATCTTTACTTTATTTATAACCCAAATTTCTAAAATTTAAATCAATTACAAGAAAAATGAAATTCAGATACTAAGAACTAAATTCGAAGATATCTAAATGTATATAATTAATTTACGTGATAAAGGAAACAAGTCAAATCTAAATTGATGTGAATGTGTTAGTTATAATCCTTGTTCAAAATATCGCTAGGCGTTAGTCGGGCGGTGAGTACGGGCCTAGCTATTAATCGGAAATCGGAATTAAATCGGGGATTAATTTTCAGTATTTTTATCGACATATATGTATATAAACTAAATATTGGAACATAACTTAAAGAATGACTAGGTCCAGTGGCTTGTTGCGTGTAGGAATCCTAACGAACCGGGGTCCGAACCCTGTATATGTTTGTTTTGGCTCTTTTTTTTTTCTGGTTTAGTGAAATGACAAAAATGCCCTCGTTTTCTTCATCATTCTCTGCGACTTCAAACCCTAATCTCAGCCGTTTTCATTTTTTTCTCACGATTATTATCGTTTTCTCTTGTATTTTTTAGTGATTTTTATCCAAATATGATAGATCTATACTTTAAAAACTGATTTATACCTTTATTTTCACTAAAAATAAAAGTTTCTAACATTTCCCGATTTGTTAGCCGAATTGACGAAATCGCGGCGGCTCCTGACCGCCGAGCGCCTAGTCGCCGATTATGCGGCCGCGGAGGCCGCGTTTTTGAACAAGGGTTATAATGTATCATTCACATCAAATCATCAATATAGATTTGATTTGTTCCTTTGTCACGTAAACTATATACATACATTTGCATGGTCTTTCCCGTGAACCCAATTTGTCATTTTCAGAGCTTAACTGATTTCAGAAGTAGAACTTAAATTAGTTAAACATTTAATATCTATACATCAGAAATTTCAGAATTTTAAATGACGGATCCTGATTTTGGAAAACATTCTCAAACCTAGCTCTCAGACAAATGCTAATTTCTCAAATTTTTCTTCTTTCTAAAAAGTTTGATAGTTAAAAAATTAAACTAAAATCAAATGAAAATATATCAATTAGCTCATATTATTTATCTCATATTACTTTTGATATAAGAATCATAACTTCTTCTTTTTATTTTTTTTTTGTCTCTAATCACAGTTCCGATATAGAAATCCAAACATTTTTATCATCAAAATTTCCAAATTATTAGAAGGCTATTATTATATACCATCTTTTTTTCTTTCATTTATAAGTTTTAATTTTCTAAGGACTATTGTAGTCTCTCATTAGTCATTAGTCATTACCATTAGGCCTGAGATTATTATCCGGTATCCGAGGATATCCGTATCCGTATCCGTTTTTTTATCCGAAAAAGCGGATATCCGGGAAAACGGATACGGATACGGATAATAAAATAACGGATATTCCGGATACGGATACGGATAATGTTAATTTTAAAAAGGATAACGGATATCCGTTTATTTTGTATTTTTATACGAAAACACGGTATTTTTATACGAAATATAGTATTTTATACGAAAATACGGTATTTTTATACGAAAATACAGTATTTTTATATGATTTTTTTTTTTTTTTGCATGTCTACGGATATTCGCGGATATCCGGATTTTTAACGGATATCCGGATACCGGATATCCGGAATTCCGGATCCGGATACGGATACCAAATTGGCGGATAATACGGATACGGATACGGATACGGATATCCTAAAAAAACCGGATATCCGCTCCGTTTACAGCCCTAATTACCATGGTTCTAAATATTTTATCTTTTTTTTTGGCTAAAGACTATAAATTGGGTTACCAATGTCTAGAAAAAGAAGTTACAAAATGGTTGTAATGTCCACATATTGGGCCTGACAAGGTCCATATGACAAAAGTATCTAAACCATTATAAACATCTCAACAAGCCCATCCCAAGATTGTCTTTAAAGATTGAATAGTGACAAAAATCATCGTGAAAAGAGTCAACATATTCTTGTGTAAGAACTAAGAAAAGTCGTTTTTTTTTTCTCATTATCCTCAAAAAAATATCATCTTGAAGATCAGTGTAGCCACTATAAAGCAAGCACTCAAATACACTTTTTTCTTTTCATTTCCTCGAGAAAAAAAAAAAAAAACCCTATCTCTGATCCAAACTGAGCAAAAAAAAAATGGCGAATATTCCGATGGATATCATAACCGATCTCTTCCTCCGACTACCAGCAACAACTCTAGTCCGATATCGAATCCTCTCAAAACCATGCTATTCTCTAATCGACAGTCCTAATTTCATCGAATCTCATCTCAATCAAACACTCCAATCCGGAGATCATCTCATGATCTTACTCCGAGGACCTCGTCTTCTCTGTACAGTAAACCTCGATTCACCGGATAAAGTCACCGACGTTGAACATCCTCTAAAAACCGGTGGTTTAACCGAAGTTTTCGGTTCTTGTAACGGTTTAATCGGTTTATCGAATTCACCTACTGATATAGCGATTTTCAATCCTTCCACTCGGCAAATCCACCGGTTACCGGCTGAATCGGTTGATTTCCCGGAAGGTTCAACGACTCGTGGTTATGTGTTTTATGGATTAGGTTATGATTCGGTTAACGATGATTATAAAGTTGTTAGAATGGTTCAGTGTAAAGGTGGTAAAGCTGATGAGTTGGTTTTTGGATTTCCTTATGAGATTAAAGTTTTTAGCTTGAAGAAGAATTCATGGAAGAGGATCACAAGAGTTATTCCTGCGATTCAGTTATTGTTTTACTTCTATTATCATCTCTTGTATCGTCGCGGTTACGGTGTTTTAGCTAGCAATAGTCTTCATTGGGTTCTACCTCGAAGACCTGGTCTTATCGCGTTTAACGCGATTATAAGATTTGATCTTAATTCCGAGGAGTTTGGGATTCTTGATTTCCCTGAGGATCTTGCTCATGAGAATATTGATATTGGTGTTTTAGATGGGTGTCTTTGTTTGATGTGTAACCATGAGTTTAGTTATGTTGATGTTTGGATTATGAAGGAGTATAAAGTTGAAGGGTCTTGGAGTAAGTTGTTTAGGGTACCGAAACCGAAGAGTGTTGAGTCGTTTGATTTTATGAGACCTCTGCTTTATTCCAAGGAGAGGGATAAGATTTTGTTGGAGATAAACAATGCGAAGCTTGTGTGGTTTGATTTAGCGAGTAAGAGGTTTAGAACGCTTAGGATAAAGGATTGTGATAGTTCGTATAGCGCGGAACTTCTTGTGAGTAGTCTTGTTTTGGGATGTAAAGGAGATCCTACTGAAGTTATGCGCCGCAAAGAACGTCTTGCTCGAGAAGATAAAATTATGCAGGAGAGAAACAAGAGGTTGTTTGCTTATTATCTCTAGTCAGTGTTTTTTTACTCTCATTTGATGTTTTGATAAGATTAGTAAGGCAAATATGTATTAAGATGCTCAAATTATGTTGTGTTACATCACAGGGATGATTTTCTATCCAAGGGATTCAAGCTAGTGTTATGAGAAAAGCAGAGGAACATAGAACCCAAACCCAAATCAGGGTAAGTGTTATGAAATCTATCTTCAAGTTGGTATTTTTTAATGAGATTTTTAATATTAACGTAGATGCATTATTGGAAGTCTTAGTAGGTGGAAATTGAGTCACCATCGTAGGTCAACGTTTACAATTTTTAGGAGCTTGTCTCAATTTTGACTATCTCAAATGTTTTGAAGTTTGAAATTTTCATGTAGATGCATAGCTTGATCTGGTTTTTATTTTCAGGTTCAGGCGAAGGCGGAAAGGAAGCGGCTTCATCGAATCACATAGGAGGTCTTAGTACTAACTCGCTTAACCTATGTATGTATGTGTCATTAGAAATGGCTAAAAGAAACTTCATCAAATCCCATAGGAGGTCTTAGTACTAATTCACTTAACCATTAATCTATTTACGTGTGTATATGTATGTCATAAGAGAAGATGTACTCTTTTATGTGTAATCAAAAGTCCACGAGCAAATTGGCGATTTTTCAGTACGTTATATAGTTAAGTGGTTTGAAGACAAACTTTTACTTTTTGGAATTTAAACAAGGATTCATCTCAGACAGCGTTAAACCAATTAGGCAATTAGAGTACGGAGCTTGAATTATTTTGCAAACTTTCTCTTATCACAAAGTTAGATGTTTATATCTCAATGAAAACTTGAAATCTATCCATTTTTACCAACAGTGGAATTTAGCCCACTGTTGTAATATTGGATTTACCCAAATAGTATTCCATTCATCAAAACCAATCTATTGGAAGAAGCCACATAATCGAAATTATCAATTATTTTTGATATTCTGAATAGAAGAACCTAACTACTTTGGAAGACCCCATATCTGGCATCACTTTTTTTTTGAAAAGACTGTAAATATCATATAGAATGAAAGTTTAGGTTTTACATGGAAGTTAATCCTACAAACATGGTACATACCAACAAGGTAAACAAAATATGGAAGCATACCATTTGTTATTCACCTACTCTCTCTTTTACAAAGATCGTAATTCTACCATTTCCACAAATTATGAAAAATGTATAAATTTCTTTTATGCCTCTTAATAATAAACTAAATTTATTTCTCTCTCAAATTAATAAGTTGTAATAGTAGGTTAACATTGATATTTTAATTAGTAAAATTTGTTTTGAAAATATAAAGCAAAACTCTTTATAAAACAAAAATATAATCTAAAAATGACACTCTTTATTAGAAGGAGAGATTATTAACTAATACAACATTATTCTATAAAATCTTGGTACATCCCTCATATATTAACTAATTTTTAATTTTTAATACATAGGATAACTAAAGTGTTCCAATAATATGTGGTGATAAATATCAATTTTTGAAAAATGGTTTATGCTTTATTATATAATATATATGTTTAGGCAATACTTTGAGTTAGGAATGTATAATATATATATATATATATATATATATATATTATACATTCCTAACTCAAAGTATTGCCTAAACATATATATTATATAATAAAGCATAAACCATTTTTCAAAAATATTTATTTATGTATGAAACTATTTCATTTAAGAAATTTTGCTATCATATTCATATAATATTTTTTGATGGAACGTTGACCATGTATCTATTTTAAAGTCAGATGCCAAAATGTTTCTTAAATAAATGAAAGTCAAGTGCAAACATAGTTCAAACTGATCGAGGATTAGATTCCACATCATGTTGATGGTTTTACATAAATTCTCATCATTTTTTTCAGTTAAAAGACTCTTTAGATATTGATCCAAAAGAATTTGATAACAATGATGAGTGTGGACTTGTCTTTGCTATTGAAGTAGCAGAGAAGACTTGAGCGATATGCTTTCCAAGGGGACCATTAGTTTTATGTTCTTTAGTAGCATTTAGCTAAAAGATCTCGCATCTATGTTTTTAGTACTATTTAGCTAAAAGAGTTTAGAGCATCTAATTTTTGAGGGCCTGCCAAGGAATCGAGTACTTGCTTGTACCGGCTGACTCTACCAATATACCGGCCCACCTATGATACCACAAAATTTATGGTTCTCTACGTTGTTGATAAAGATGTGAGCTCTAGTTTTGGTCGAAGTTAGAGGTACGAACATTAGGTGATATTAATCCTTACAAGTCCACATTAGCTGATAGAAACACTCCTCTCGTTTTCATCTACTTATAGTTCTTTAGTACATTAGACTAGGTTCAAAGGTCATTTTTCTTTTTAAAAACACCATAACATATATATATATATATATATATATATATATATATATATAACTAACCTTTGAATTTATAAAAAGCAAGCTGAATCTATAAAGAAAAATGAATTTATAAATACCATAATATATACTTTGATTATTGGTGTTTACGGATATATATGAATTTGGCATATACTTTGAATTTCATAATATACAAAATTCAAAAGTTATATATTATTTTGTGGTATATTTTGTTATATCACCAAAGGTATATACCAAAATTTTATTATATAATTCTTTTGTGGTATAATTGTTATATTATTTTTTAATAAAATTAAGTTATCATTTTTTTTTTGTAGAATACATTTTTCTTTCTTTTATATTTGTTTTTGGTCAAATTGGGTTAAAATATAGTTGAAATCGATTAACTTTTGGTTAAATTCTGGATAAGTCAAACCATATTAAATATTACCGGTTCAATTGTAAACGTAGTTTTAAGAGTTAATCCGAAAGTACATGTAATTTATTGAGATTCAAGTTTTTTTTGTGGTTTTTTAAGAGGCAAAAAGTTTGTGAAGCTGAGATTGCAACTAGTAAAGATGAAAAATTAGCCAACCCAAAAAATGTGATTGTATGAAAAAGAGAGAAGCAAATATGAAGTGGCAAAATATCACAACTTGTATATAATGAAGTATTTAATAGGTATATTTATCAATATACTAAAACTACAAAGGTTTATATTTTGATCCTCTTTTCTTCGAAATGTAATATATAGTCATATGTATGGGATCATGAGAACCGGACATAACCAAAGCTGAACCAAAAGTAAGTCCAAAACCTCTACAAATCATACAAATAACAAATTACAGAATAAACCAACTCATACGAAAATATTGTTACCGAAGAAGTAGTAGAGATCACTTATGAAGCTAATTGTAGTTAACCAAACACAGAAGATCTATGCTATCAGCAGAAAATAAAAGGATAAGAGCAAGAGCTTCGATTGAACAAGTGGTCTTTACCGCACAAGTTTTTTCAAAACGGATTCTGCCCGGTGCTCGAATCGAGGTAGAGCCCATTCATGTTGAATTATGTCGAGACCATCCTTCTCTGCACTCAGGCTCTGCGGACAATTTTGCAAATGCAATTATACAAAATCAGGCTTGGACCAAATTCAGACAGAATAAAAATTGTAGGACGATTCAAGGAAGTCAAAAAGTAAATAAAAGCCTAAAAAAGGTATGAATCGATAAGACAAACAAAAACAGAACGGTCATATGATGCAAGAACGAGAAGGTAATATTATATTTACCTTTGATGCATCGAATCCAAATCCACCCATTTGCATCATTCGTTGTGTGTCATCAATTGCTGCATAAGAAACAGAACACTTACAGTGACTAAAGCGGATTCACCAAGAAATTACGATAGCTCAAAGTCAGGGCTTTTGAGGAAGACGTTATGAATGAATTAGTAAGTATCTGAACACTAACCATTTTCATCTCCAAGAATGAGACTGAATAAGCCTCTTAATCCAAACAAGTTTAAGAAGTACCTGAGACATAGAAGAACAGCCCATGAAACAAGAGGTGTAAACAAAACCCATATAAAACTACCACGCCCTGTTCTCTACGTAACGAGATACATACCAAGAACGGCTGCTCACGTAGCTAACATCAACAGTGCTCAGGTCGATTCCATTCTGTAACATAGACCTGAACCTTTGAGTCAGCGGAAATGGTATTTTGGCTGTAAGATAAGAGTAGGAAGTTTCAGAAGCTATGGAATACAAACGCAGGACAATAGTATTTCAAAAGGAACCGGAAAGGCAAACAACGTGATCCATCATAAATGCGTCTGTGAAGCTAAAAAAGGATTAAGATGAGACAGTATTAAAAGGGAAAACAAACCTGCAACAAACCCAGAGAAGAAGAAGTTGACCCATGCAAACGTGAGCGTCTGGAAGATAGTAGAATTCATCAGTTTCCTAATTTAGTGATGATAACATGACAAGAGATGAATTGCAATTCATTTACCTGTGGTATAATCATTGACAGATTTTTCTTCATCATATCCATGGCCATGTTAGGATCAGAAAACATCTGGGCTTGAGGATTTTGAGTTTGATCCTTGGGAACATGTAGCAACCCATTTTCCTGCAGAAAACAACACTTATGTCTGAGTAACCTTATTTGAACAGACACACTATACGACTGAGAAACCGCTGGTAAATATCTTGTACATTGCAATCTTGTCTTAAGAAAAACAAAGAGACAACACAAGAACGAGAAGAAAAACAAAAAACAAGCTGTCATCATGCCAAAATGCATGCAACAACTCTTGGTAAACTAGTAAAGAACATAATTTCAGGATATGGAAGACATCTGATTCTACACAATTCTACAGAATCATTGCACAAACGATAAGAATTTCCTTAAACTTCTACCCAATCCTAGAAGCCAGAACCTTTAGTGCATTGGAATGTTTTCAAATTGTCAATAATAAAAAAAAGCCTTCGATTTAACAAGTAAAAAAGCTCGATTATCTCAAGGATGAAGGAACTAAACAAGATTTCATTAAGAACAAATCAGATAAACTATTAGCTCATGAAGCTCTAATCACCCAATCACACATGATTACGTAGCAGGAAATCTCGAAAGTTACAGACTTCCCTAATAAGAAACTGAGAAACACAAACAAAATCACAGAAACCATACCTCAGTGCTGAAGTAAAATCTCCGAGCTCGGAATGATTTTGGCGGGATAAAATTAGCACCGGCCTTAAGATTCGTAGCCCTAATAACAACTTGTCTGGAAAAATCAAACACATCAAAATCCAATTAAGCTAATTCTGAATTTACACAAATAAGGAGAAGAGAAGATGAATCACCCTTCTTTGACCATCTTCGAATCTGGAGTCGGAGAAGATCGCATGAGCTTAGAAACAAAGTAACGGAGAATTCCAATTAGAACCATGACGACGGAGAGAGGTATCAAAATCCAGTCTCTTATCGCCGTGTCAAGAACCAGATCTTCCGCCATTGATAATCAATCCTCTTCTACCTCCCTTTCTCGATCCAACAAAATGATCTCTTCGTCGTCTCTGAGCTCGATCCGGTGAAGAAATTACAGACTTCGACGATGAGCTGATTTAACCAAAATTGGACCAACATAACCGAACTAAACCCGAAATAACCGAATACGATAGAAAATAAGAACATTTTTAGCTTTAGCCGAACCGGCCTTAACCCGAAACCCGAAAACTTGACCCGAATCCATTATGATTTTACAGCTAAAGAGCTCTCATTTCTCAACACTCAAAAAAGCTCAGACTCGAAAATTCATTTCTCTCAAATCCTCTGAAACCCTAATTCCTTTCTCTCTCAATTTTCTTCGTGGAAACAAAAATGGCGGAATGTCCGACGGATCTCATCAACGAGTTGTTCCTCCGTCTCGCAGCAACTACGCTTGTACGTTGTCGCGCCGTCTCGAAGCCTTGCTTCTCTTTGATCGACAGTCCCGAGTTCATCTCCTTTCATCTCCGTCGCAGACTCGAAACAGGACAACATCTCATGATCTTACTCCGAGGACCTCGTCTTCTACGTACGGTGGAGCTCGACTCGCCGGAGAACGTCTCCGACATCCCTCATCCTTTACAAGCCGGAGGTTTTACCGAGGTTTTTGGTTCCTTTAACGGTGTCATCGGGTTATGCAACTCTCCCGTTGATATAGCGATTTTTAATCCTTCGACAAGGAAGATTCATCGGTTACCGATTGAGCCACTTGATTTCCCAGAACGTCACATCACTCGTGAGTATGTGTTTTACGGTTTGGGTTATGATTCTGTGAGCGATGACTTTAAAGTGGTGAGGATGGTTCAGTCTAAGCCTAAAGGAGGTAAAAAGAATTTTGGTTGCATTGAAATCAAAGTTTTTAGCTTGAAGAAGAATTCGTGGAAGAGAGTGTGTCTTATGTTCGAGGTTCAGATTCTTTTCATTCACTACTATTACCATTTCTTGCCTCGTCGTGGTTATGGCGTGCTAGCTAACAATCATCTTCACTGGATTTTGCCTCGAAGGCAAGGAATCATCGCCTTCAATGCGATAATCAGATTTGATCTTGCTTCTGATGACCTTGGAGTCCTCAGTTTCCCACGGGCTCTTTACACTGAAGATGATATGGATATTGGTGTGTTAGATGGCTGCGTTTGTTTGATGTGTTACGACGAGTTTAGCCATGTTGATGTTTGGGTTCTGAAGGAGTATGAAGATTGGAAATCTTGGACTAAGATGTTTAGGGTGCCGAAACCAGAGAGCGTTGAGTCGGTTGACTTCATGAGACCTATGGTGTATTCCAAGGACAGGAGCAAGATTTTGCTGGAGATTAACAATGCGGCGAATCTCATGTGGTTTGATTTGGAAAGTAAGAGTCTTACAACTGTTGGAATAGAGTGTGATAGTTCATTTACCGCAGACATCCTCGTGAGTAGCCTTGTTTTGGGATGTAAAGGAGATCCTACCGAAGCTCAGCGCAGGAAAGATCAAATGGTGCAGAAGAGTAACAAAAGGTGGTATGCTCATCTCTAGCCAGTGCTTTCTTACTCATTTTGTTTCCTTGATAAATTTGTAGAAATGAGTCTTAGGTATCTTCATTCTTTGAGAAGTTAGGGTTGCTAAATGTATCAACATGCTTAAACATCTTATGTTGCAATCTCAGAGATGGTTTTCTGGCCAAGGGATTCAAGCTGAAGCTATGAGCAAAGCAGGGGAAACTTCTGAGCCCAAACAGTAAATCAAGGTAAGTGTAATGAATCTATTGATATCGAGTATTTCCCTAGAGTTGGTATCTTCTTTTATTTTCGATGTGGGATTTCCAGTCCTATGATAGATACATTATTGAATGTCTTAAGAGGTGGAACTTGAGGCAACGGCATAGTTTAACATAAACAATATAGGAGCTTCAATGCTTCATTTAAAATCTGACTATTTCAAGTGTTTTTTTTTGAGTTTGAAACATAAAGATGTAAATCTTGATCTGTGTTTGATTTTCAGGTACAGTAGCAGTAGCAGTCGCAAGGGGAAAGGAAATGGCAAAATCCTAAACCCATATGAGGTCGTAGTACTAATAAGCTTAACCTAAGTGCGTAGTATGTCGTAAATAAAGATATTGTTTTTCTATATGTTATCGACTAGAATCTATATGTAAAACTCTTATCAGTTTGGTCTGTTGCAATTTGATTGCGACTTAAACTGTTAATCTCAAATTAAAAGTAAAATCTGGTTGCAAATATTGTTATGACGTAAATCGTCGATAACAATTGAACAACATCGTTTAAACAACAAGAGATGTGAGACGATTTAACCAAAAAAGACCAACATAAACAAACTAAACCGAAATAATTGATTAAGACAGTAATAACCGACAAGTAAAGGACATAATTTCAGGATATGGAAGACATCTAACTCTACAAAATTCTACAGAATCATTGCTCACACGATAGGACTTTCCTTAAGAGGTTATATCCAATACTAGAAGCCAGAACCTTTAGTGCATTGGAATGTTATCAAATTGTCATAATAAAAAAAGCCTTCGATTTAACAAGTAAAAAAGCTCGATTATCTCAAGGAACTAAACAAGATTTCATTAAGAACAAATCAGATAAACTATTAGACCATCAGCAGTGGCAAATGTGTTTGTGTGGGTGTAAGTATTTTTTTAGTATTATAATTTAAAGCAAAAGAGAAAAGAGAAAGAGAAAGAAAGAAAGAGATAGAGAAAAAAAGTGTTACACCCGAATGTAAACTTACACCTGGGTGTGAAGAGAGAGACAATTTTTTCGTTTTTTTAATGCTTACACCCCAAGACTCACACCCAACTGCTTGCCCCACTGCCCATGCTCTTAGCTCATGAAGCTCTAATTGTCATAATTGTCAAATTGTCATAATCACCCACTCACACAAGATCACGTGGTAGGAAATCTCGAAAGTTACAAACTTCCCTAATAAGAAACTGAGAAACACAAACAAAATCACAGAAACCATACCTCAGTGCTGAAGTAAAATCTCCGAGCTCGGAATGATTTTGGCGGGATAAAATTAGCACCGGCCTTAAGATTCGTAGCCCTAATAACAACTTGTCTGGAAAAATCAAACACATCAAAATCCAATTAAGCTAATTCTGAATTTACACAAATAAGGAGAAGAGAAGATGAATCACCCTTCTTTGACCATCTTCGAATCTGGAGTCGGAGAAGATCGCATGAGCTTAGAAACAAAGTAACGGAGAATTCCAATTAGAACCATGACGACGGAGAGAGGTATCAAAATCCAGTCTCTTATCGCCGTGTCAAGAACCAGATCTTCCACCATTGATAATCAATCCTCTTCTACCTCCCTTCCTCGATTCAACAAATTATCTCTTCGTCGTCTCTGAGCTCGATCCGGTGAAGAAATTACAGACTTCGACGATGAGCTGATTTAACCAAAATTGGACCAAAATAACCGAAATAAACCCGAAATAACCGAATATGATAGAAAATACGAACATTTTTAGCTTTTGCCGAACCGACCTTAACCCGAAACCCGAAAACTTGACCCGAATCCATTATGATTTTACAGCTAAAGAGTTCTCATTTCTCAACACTCAAAACCTCAGACTCGAAAATTCATTTCTCTCAAATCCTCTGAAACCCTAATTCCTCTCTCTCTCTCAATTTTCTTCGTGGAAACAAAAATGGCGGAATGTCCGATGGATCTCATCAACGAGTTGTTCCTCCGTCTCGCAGCAACTACGCTTGTACGTTGTCGCGCCGTCTCGAAGCCTTGCTTCTCTTTGATCGACAGTCCCGAGTTCATCTCATCTCATCTCCGTCGCAGACTCGAAACAGGACAACATCTCATGATCTTACTCAGAGGACCTCGCCTTCTACGTACGGTGGAGCTCGACTCGCCGGAGAACGTCTCCGACATCCCTCATCCTTTACAAGCCGGAGGTTTTACAGAGGTTTTTGGTTCCTTTTACGGTGTCATCGGGTTATGCAACTCTCCTGTTGACATAGCGATTTTTAATCCTTCGACAAGGAAGATTCATCGGTTACCAATTGAGCCACTTGATTTCCCAGAACGTTACATCACTCGTGAGTATGTGTTTTACGGTTTGGGTTATGATTCTGTGAGCGATGACTTTAAAGTTGTGAGGATGCTTCAGTCTAAGCTTAAAGGAGGTAAAGAGAATTTTGGTTACCCTGTTGAAATCAAAGTTTTCAGCTTGAAGAACAATTCGTGGAAGAGAGTGTATCTTATGTTCGAGGTTCAGATTCTTTTCATTTACTTCTATTATCATCTCTTGCCTCGTCGTGGCTATGGTGTGCTAGCTAACAATCATCTTCACTGGATTTTGCCTCGAAGGCAAGGAATCATCGCCTTTAACACGATAATCAGATTTGATCTTGCTTCTGATGACCTTGGAGTCCTCAGTTTCCCACAGGATCTTTACACTGAAGATGATATGGATGTAGGTGTGTTAGATGGTTGCGTTTGTTTGATGTGTTACAACGAGTTTAGCCATGTTGATGTTTGGGTTTTGAAGGAGTATGAAGATGTAAAATCTTGGACTAAGCTGTTTAGGGTGCCGAAACCAGAGAGTGTTGAATCGGTTGACTTCATGAGACCTCTGATCTATTCCAAGGACAGGAGCAAGATTTTACTGGAGATTAACAATGCGGCGAATCTCATGTGGTTTGATTTGGAGAGTAAGAAGCTTACAACTGTTGGAATAGAGTGTGATAGTTCATTTACCGCAGATATCCTCGTGAGTAGCCTTGTTTTGGGATGTAAAGGAGATCCTACTGAAGCTCAGCGCAGGAAAGAGCAAATGGTGCCGAAGAGTAACAAAAGGTGGTATGCTCATCTCTAGCCAGTGCTTTCATACTCGTTTTGTTTCCTTGATAAATTTGTAGAAATGAGTCTTAGGTATCTTCATTCTTTGAGAAGTTAGGGTTGCTGAATGTATCAACATGCTTAAACATCTTATGTTGCAATCTCAGGGATGGTTTTGTGGCCAAGGGATTCAAGCTGAAGCTATGAGCAAAGCAGGGGAAACTTCTGCACCCAAACAGTAAATCAAGGTAAGTGTAATGAATCTATTGATATCTTGTATTTCCCTCAAGTTGGTACCTTCTTTTACTTTCGATGTGAGATTTCCAGTCCTATGATAGATACATTATTCAATGTCTTAAGAGGTGGAACTTGAGTCAACGGCATAGTTTAACATAAACAATATAGGAGCTTCATTTAAAATCTGACTATTTCAAGTGTTTTTTGAGTTTGAAACATAGAGATGCAAATCTTGATCTGTGTTTGATTTTCATGTACAGTAGCAGTAGCAGTCGCAGGGGGAAAGGAAATGGCAAAATCCTAAACCCATATGAGGTCGTAGTACTAATAAGCTTAACCTAAGTGCGTAGTATGTCGTAAATAAAGATATTGTTCTTCTATATGTAATCGACTAGAATCTATTTGTAAAACTCTTATCAGTTTGGTCTGTTGCAATTTGATTGCGACTTAAACTGTTAATCTCAAATTAAAAGTAAAATCTGGTTGCAAATATTGTTACTGAAGAGGATTTACTAGACAATGTTGGTGTCGGGTCCCGTAAACTGATCCGGCCCATAATATAAATGGACCGAGGGAGAGTAAATGGGCTGCCAGGTTGTTAGGAGCCCAACCGATAGGCCCATTTAGTTTGAATTCCACCTAGCGTAACGGAAGAATCTCGCGTAATAAGGAGAAAGCGAGTAATGCGGAATTCGTCATTAAGGGCAGATTCGAAACGGAAACAATTATGAAGACGCGATTTATGGCTAGAATTACGGCTTCGGGCCTCGGCCATGTAACTATAAATAGGAGAGCAAAGGCATTGTAAAGGGGACCGAAAATTTTGAGCTTATAAAGAAATATACACACTTTCTGATTCGTTTCTTATTGTTCTTGTGATCGTTATTCGAATCGTCAAGGCTAGAGACCCGTAATCAATTCAAATATCTACATTGCGGATTCCGACATCCACAGACAACACAATGTTACGACGTAGATCGTCGATAACAATTGAACAATATCGTTTAAACAACAAGAGATGTGAGACGATTTAACCAAAAAAGACCAACATAAACAAACTAAACCGAAATAATTGAATAAGACAGTAATAACCGACAAGTAAAGAACATAATTTCAGGATATGGAAGACATCTAACTATACACAATTCTACAGAACCAAAATTGGACCAAAATAACCGAATACAATAGAAAATAAGACCGAATGAAACATTTTTAGTTTTAGCCGAACCGACCTTAACCGAAATAATTTCGGTTCGGACCCATTTTCACCAACCCGAAACCCGAAAACTTGACCCGAATCCATTATGATTTTACAGCAAAAGAGTTCTCATTTTCTCAACAACACTCAAAACCTGGACTCGAAAAATCGTTTCTCTCTCAAATCCTTTGAAACCCTAATTCCTTTCTCTGTCAATTTTCTTCCGGAGAACAAAAAATGGCGGAATGTCCGACGGATCTCATCAACGAATTGTTCCTCCGTCTCGCAGCAACTACGCTTGTAAAGTGTCGCGCCGTCTCAAAGCCTTGCTTCTCTTTGATCGACAGTCCCGAGTTCATCTCATCTCATCTCCGTCGCAGACTCGAAACGGGAGAACATCTCATGATCTTACTCCGAGGACCTCGTCTTCTACGTACGGTGGAGCTCGACTCGCCTGAGAACGTCTCCGAAATCCCTCATCCTTTGCAAGCAGGAGGTTTTACAGAGGTTTTTGGTTCCTTTAACGGTGTCATCGGGTTATGCAACTCTCCCGTTGATATAGCGATTTTTAATCCTTCGACAAGGAAGATTCATCGGTTACCAATTGAGCCACTTGATTTCCCAGAACGTCACATCACTCGTGAGTATGTGTTTTACGGTTTGGGTTATGATTCTGTGAGCGATGACTTCAAAGTGGTGAGGATTCTTCAGTCTAAGCTTGATGGAGGCAAAGAGAATTTTGGTTACCCTGTTGAAATCAAAGTTTTCAGCTTGAAGAAGAATTCGTGGAAGAGAGTCCAACTTCTCTTTGAGGTTCAGATTCATTTCATTTACTTATATTATCATCTCTTGCCTCGTCGTGGTTATGGTGCTCTTGCAAGCAATCATCTTCACTGGATTTTGCCTCGAGGGCCTGGAATCGCCTTTAACACGATAATCAGATTTGATCTTGTCTCTGATGACCTTAGAGTCCTCAGTTTCCCACAGGAGCTTTACGCTGAAGATAATGTGGATGTA
The DNA here is from genome assembly GCA_019202795.1 of Arabidopsis thaliana x Arabidopsis arenosa. Classification (NCBI taxonomy): domain Eukaryota; kingdom Viridiplantae; phylum Streptophyta; class Magnoliopsida; order Brassicales; family Brassicaceae; genus Arabidopsis; species Arabidopsis thaliana x Arabidopsis arenosa. The sequence goes on from CM032924.1 coordinate 7,794,821, forward strand.
GGTGTGTTAGATGGCTGCGTTTGTTTGATGTGTTACGACGAGTTTAGCCATGTTGATGTTTGGGTTCTGAAGGAGTATGAAGATGTTAAATCTTGGACTAAGCTGTTTAGGGTGCTGAAACCAGAGAGTGTTGAATCGGTTGACTTGATGAGACCTCTGATCTATTCCAAGGACAGGAGCAAGATTTTGCTGGAGATTAACAATGCGAAGAATCTCATGTGGTTTGATTTGGAGAGTAAGAAGCTTACAACTGTTGGAATAGAGTGTGATAGTTCATTTACCGCAGACATCCTCGTGAGTAGCCTTGTTTTGGGATGTAAAGGAGATCTTACTGAAGCTCAGCGCAGGAAAGAGCAAATGATGCCGAAGAGTAACAAAAGGTGGTATGCTCATCTCTAGCCAGTGCTTTCTTACTTGTTTTGATTCCTTGAGAAAATTGTAGAAATGGATAATAAGGCAACTCTTAGTCTTAGGTATCTTCATTCTTTGATATGTTACGGTTGCAAATGCTTAACTGTATCAACATGCTTAAACTTCTTATGTTACAATCTCAGGGATGGTTTTCTGTCCAAGGGATTCAAGCTGAAGCTATGAGCAAAGCAGGGGAAACTTCTGAGCGGAAACATTATTAGATCAAGGTAAGTGTAATGAATGTAAAATCTTACCTTTAAACATAGGTACATTATTGGATGTCTTAAGAGGTAGAACTTGAGTAAACGCCATAGTTTAACATAAACAATATAGGAGCTTCATCTAAAATCTCACTATTTCAAGTGTTATTGATTTTGAAAAATCTAGATGCAAATCTTGATCTGTGTTGGATTTTCAGGTACAGTAGCAGTAGCAGTAGCAGTCGCAGGGGGAAAGGAAATGGCAAAATCCTAAACCCATATATGAGGTCTTAGTACTAATAAGCTTAACCTATGTACGTAGTATGTCGTAAGGAAATATGGTGTTCTTCTATATGTAATCGTCTGGAATCTATATGTAAAACTCTTATCAGGTTGTCTGTTGCAATTTGATTTCGACTTTTGCAAATATTGTTTAATCTGGTTGCAAAAATTGTTACTGAAGAGGATTTACTAGAGAACACATTGTTATGACGTTAATCGTGGACAACAAAACACCAAAAGAACGATTTAACCAAATTGGACCAACATAACCAAACTAAACCGAAATAATTGAATAAGACACGAATAGCCGACAACAAAGGTCGGTTCGGACCCAAATTCACAAACCCGAACACCCGACCCGAATCATGTTTCTATATATACCTTTTGTTTTTTTGGGTAAAGGTCTCCGATTTCGTTCTAAACATTGTCAAATCCTTCAAAAACCCTAATTTGATTCTCTGAGCTTATTGAGAACGAAGAAGATGACGGGAGAGGCAGTGAACCCTAAGGCGTATCCGTTAGCAGATTCTCAGTTATCGATAACAATACTGGATCTTGTTCAACAAGCTACTAACTACAAGCAGCTTAAAAAGGGAGCTAATGAAGCTACCAAGACATTGAACCGTGGGATCTCTGAGTTCGTTGTTATGGCTGCTGATGCTGAACCACTTGAGATTCTTCTTCATCTTCCTTTGCTCGCCGAAGATAAGGTTACCATCTCTTCCTCTCTCTGTCTCTCTGGATTATTTTGTTGCAACTTAGCAAGACTTGTTTCTTTCTGGAAACAATCTTTTGCGTTAAAGAGCTTGTGTGTCGTTAGGCTAGTTTTTTTAGATTTTGGTGGCTCTTAGAAGCTTAAGACGCCATTTTTAGCTGCACATTTTCTTGCTTTCTGCAATTTTGTGTTGATTATACTTTTCTCTGTTGACTGCTTTCGTGGAAGTTTCTCTGTTTAATTCAGTTTGGTCCTCATTGCATCTATATAGTTGTTGGGGATATGCTTCAATTTCACTCTTGAGGAAGACATGATTTATTATAGCTAAAGTTTATCCTTTTTTAATGTTTTAAAAATGTAGCTTCGAGTTCACTCTTGAGGAAGACATGATTCATCATAGCTATAGTTTATCCTATTTGAACAAGCTTCATTACTATACATGTAATTATTATGTGGTCTGACTTTGAACTAACTCTTCCTTTCATTTCTCTCTATCTAAATGCAGAATGTGCCATATGTGTTTGTACCTTCAAAGCAAGCATTGGGAAGAGCATGCGGAGTAACAAGACCTGTTATTGCTTGTTCAGTGACATCGAACGAGGCAAGCCAGTTGAAATCGCAGATTCAGCATCTCAAGGATGCGATAGAGAAGCTCCTGATCTAATGATTTGTTGTCGGTATGAAGAGTCTCTGCAATTTGGAATGGCTCTGACTGAAGTTAGTTTGTGTGATTTACCTATTTGAAGATTGTATTGTGAGAGATTTTGTACCTACTTGTGCGAATGCATTTTACATGTGGAACATCATCACTCATTTGTGCAATTGAGTTTCTTAGATTTGGATTTTGGTGCTTGGTTCATTAACTGTCCATTCATTACACTAAGTCAGTAACAATCTACTTAAGGCCCATTATGAAAAATTGAAAATATTCTTATCTTCTCACACTTGCTACATTTTTTATCGCTTTGCTTTGTCCACAAACTAACACATTCTTTTATTCGTTTGTTCCACACTTTGCTCAATACAAATGAAATCTTTGTTCTCCACAAAGCTTTTTATAAAGTAATGTAATCTTCTTATGTAGTCAGCAAAATCAATACATTTTACAAGCAATGGCATCTTCATATATGTCTATCACACAAACGGTGGTTTCGTCTAAACTATGTTCTGGGACAAATGGCTTTAGCTCATTGTCAATTTACGCGAAGAATTCTTGCGTGTTATCAACAATTCGCAAGGGTTCTATCAAACCGAGTTTCCATATGAATCAATTACACTCAAATAGAAGTACTTTGAAGCATTACACAAGGGTAAGAAAATTGGAATCAGATTGGGAAGAGAGCAAAGATGAAGAGAAATCTGATCAGGAAGAGAGCGAAGATGAAGAGAAATCTGATTGGGAAGAGAACAAAGATGAAGAGAATTACAATAAGAAGGAAGACCGTCGAGCAGAGGATACAGTTCTAAAACTATACACTGATATCAAGGACCGAAACATCATGGAGAAAGACTATCAGGCAGAGGAGACAGTTCTAAAGCTATACTCCGATATCAAGGACCGAAACATCGATGGAATTTCAGAAGTTATTGGAGATGAATGCCAATTCTTTTCCAACTTTTTATCTAAGTATCGACTCTTGCAAGGCAAGAAGGTAAGCATGTTGTTTTGGTAACTTAAATAACTTTTCTTTTACAAATCTTTATTTTAGAAATCCGTGCGCTATATAAGGGTAATATGATTTTATAATGCAGCAAGTTATGGCTTTCTTCTACTGGTTGATCATGAAGCTGGGAAAAGATATCAAGATTATTGTTAAACCAACGTTCAAAGATGGCATGACCGTTGGAGTTCAATGGCAACTCGGTTAGTCTCCTAGTCCCATTAACTGAACCTTATATGCAAGACGATCTTATTTGGGCTGTTAAGGTAACTGGAAAGTCGAAAGTCGAAACCGTCAAACGCTCTCCAGGATACCAAACCGGAACAAGTTCCTTCACCAGACCACAGATTTTAAATAACCAGAAAAATGCAAGAGCAGTTCAATTGAAATGATTGTTCTCACGACGGTGTTTACCTGTAATGTGCAGAATGTGATAAGTCACACATCCAATTAGGGAAGGGATTCAGTTTCCACATTTGCCATATGTATCAGGGAAAGCTGTTGATAAAGTCAGTATTCTTTCCGCTCTTAAATTAGTTTTCATACCGATTATAGCCATCATAACCATATTCAAACTAAAACAATGCAGGAATGTGGAGATGTTCATGGAGCCAATTTTCCACATAGAGCATCTAAGACTAGTGAGCCTGATCAATTCGATTAATCATGTCATGTTCATAAGATTTATGTGAGTCACTTACCTATTGTGGTTTATCCTTTTTCTTCTGATGCAGAGAACTATGGCGTTTGCAGTGAGTATGGCTGAGAAGATATTCACTTTCTTGAGACCAGGGGAAAACACAAGGAGACAAGCAATGATACTCCTGCTACTTGCTCTTCTGCTGCTTGCTGCAGCCGCTTTCTACTTCACACGACTGAGTTTCTGATAAAAACACACGAATAACATGGAAGATAGCAGGAAATAAAACCATAGAAAATAAGATTTTTCTATCAGTAGGATGCAAATATTTCCAACAGGGAAAACATAGTTAAACACATGAGTTTTTTTTTTTTTCCTAAGACATTCATGGGTGAATGGCGTTAAATACAAAACATATGCGCCATTTCACCCTTAACACTAGAGTTTCAGTACAATACTAAATACAACATCAACCTAACCATGTCGATACACAACCAACTAAAACAAAGAACCCAACGGAAGATTAAAATAGCATTAACGGAAGTTAAAAGTGAAAAGGTTTTTTGTTCCCTATCAGAGTTCTACACCAAGGAGTCATAAGTAGGTTCCCTAGATACACCTGCAAGAGAGATGTGATACAGAAGTCAGTTGCCACTTTTGGACAATGCTAATATATAAATTTCATAATTTGTGAAATCAAACTTCACTTACACTAGTAGTTCCTAGTTAATTAAGTCAGACCAGAAGATATCACGACTGCTTGTACATATGGCGCCTCAGCATCTCATTTATCCCCACAGCTGAAATGCTTTCACATCCAAGAAGATCGCGGAGCTTTTCATCACACTGAATAGCCATTGGATTTACAGGGTCCTGCAAAAAAATTGAAGAGCAGAATAAAACAAATCTTAGTTTTCCTGTTTATGACCATTCAAAAAGCTCTATAACATACAGCAATGTGAAATCCTATACTGTAAAATATCTTATAGAGTAATCCAACAAAACAAGCTTTTGTTAGCAGCAAACATAAAACTTTTGGGAAGCAGTAAAGGAAAAACCAGAGGATTTCAAGACCCACAAGGACCTTAGATAAAATCCTCACCTCTAAATTGTTGAGTTTTATGTATTCCCAAACACGACGTATGATCTCTTCGTCTGTCATCTCCGCCTCACCAGTGCCAAAGAACTTAGCAAGTGGCTCAGATAATGCAACAGTTGAACTAACAGCAGCTGAACTAACAGCAGTTGAATTAACAGGCTCTGTGGTCTCAGTCTTAGTCTCCACCTCAGCTTTTGCCTTTTTTGCTTGACCAGAGTCCTCTGCCAAAAGTCAAACAGTCAGTAACATTGAACTAACCAAGAACAGTTGGGACTCAGCAAAAACAGCTTGTAAATGAACCATTACTTGAAGGATCAAGCGGGAGAATATGCTTAGCAAGCAACTTATTCATCTTGAACATGTCAGTGCAATCAGTCTCAAAAACCACACGCAACGCATCATCACAGATGATCTTCCGCTTGTTACTCGGGTCTTGAAGGTTGTTCTTCCTTATATAAGCCCACAATTGCCTCACAATCTGAAACCAAAAGCCAAACACAGCAACACATAAATAACAACCCAATTGCATATACACATTACATAACACATTGTCATAATCATAAATGAAAGACAGTGATAGACCTCAGTTCTGGGAAGAGCAGGTTCACCAACAACGACTTGAAGTTCTGGAGAAACCCTACAGACTTTGTTTAGTCCTCCAGGACCACCCTTTCTTTTAGTTCCAGTCGGAGCACTGGAATGAAGAACATTGAGGAAAAGTTGACAAACCCAAAGTAAGTCATAAAAGAAAATTCCAATTTTAGCTCCAGCATAAAGAAATAACAACTATAATAGAACGTTGTGTGTATCAATGAGCTAAAAATATCACAGGACGCTAATTCTAAACTTGGGCATGTAAACCTAAAAACAAGTAAATGAACAAAATTGACCTAAGATTTAGACATTCCTAAAAAGTAAAATCATGTTTCCCACGAAAGTAGCAAAAGCCCTAAATTACTGCAATCGGAACAACTTTCAGCCAAAGTACGAACATTTGAAGCTCAAATTACCGAAATCGAACCCTGAAAAATGTTGCAAACCCTACCTTTCTTTTGGGGCCTGATTAGCGCCTTGTGAAAGCATCACAGAGGATTGTTGCCGCGGAGACTGCTGCTGATGCTGGTGCTGATGCTGCTGCTGCGGCATGTAAACCGGATAAGGCTGCCGGAAATTTAGGTCATAAGAGTGATAAGGAGGCTGAAGAGCGAAATGTGGAGGATATTGTTGTGATTGAGAAACAGAGAATTGCGAAGGGTGGCTAAGTGTGAAATGCCCTTTCGCCACCGGAACATTGACGCCGGAATGCAAATTCTGCTGAGAAGACAGCGGAGGGTGAGATTGTTGTACGGAAGAAGCGGAGGCGACGGAAGCTGAAGGGTTTTGGTGAGCACGGAGGAGGATATTGATCTGATCTCTGATGAAAGTCGTCTTCTCCGTGAGGTCTAACCCTAACTTAGCTTCAAGCTGTTGAACAACACTGGTTAACGATGTGAGAGAGCTTGGGTCAGATTGCCGAAGCAAAGTCTCGACTCCTTTCGCTAGATCCTGGTCCGACACCATTGTCGAGAGAATTTCAAAGCTTTTTCATACACCAACAAAAAAAAAACCTTTTTAAGGAGAGAAAAAAAAAACAAATACCCCACAAAAAAAAAACAAATTCTCTATCTCTTTCTCTTTCTTATCTTCTTCTTGCTTCCTCTTTCTCTAATCTTGTCTCTTTCTCTCTCTTAATCTTCGTCTCTGTCTCTCTCTCTTTATAACTCTTGGAATGACGAATATGCCCTTCAGGGTTTGTTAGATTTATCAACTGATGACAAATGTCGGTATTACCCTTGTGAGTCATGGTATCTAAGGCTTATAGGTAGAGGTTGTTGTCGTCTTTTTGGTAATCTGTTTGCTTTTTACTTCTTCGCCAGCTGGCTTTAACTTAAGAACTCATCTCTTTACCTCGTGTAAATGTCGAATATGTCCCTGTAGATTTTGACGCGTTTACTGTTGTTTGTTTCGAGATGCTTGAGGGTATTAATGGTAATTCGATCAGTATTGGATCGAGATCAATAGCCGTACTGACAAAAATGGAACAGATTGCTATTAGGCTAGAACAGTACGGCCCAATAAGAAATATTCGGCCTTTTAAGCGAGTGTGTGAATCTACTGGGGGGACGAGAGTCGGCTCTTGAGCATTTTTTAGGTTGTGTGTCGAATTTCGAATTTTCTCGGGAAAATTGGCGAGAAAATTGGGAACGAGAGATAACTTCGAGTAGATTCGCGACTGTCGACTCTTGTGATCTGAAGTTTTTTGGCGTTTATTTGGAAGATCATTGCTTCTTTGGTTGAGGATCTTCGTGTATCGCTGGGATTTTGTGTTCTAGGGTTTTTGAAAGCAAGCTTTAGCGTAAGGAAAATTTTGAGAATGAAAGGTGAAAGAGAAGTTAAGAATGGTGTTTCTGAGGAAGAGAGAGAGGTGAAGAGGAAGAGAGTGATGGAACGGTCTGATTCGCCACCTCCACCTCTGGGTTTCAACAATCCTCTCTTGCCGTTGGCTAATGCTTACGATGATGATGATGAGGAAGAGGAGAACGAGCAGAAGAAATCGCAAACTCGTGGTAATGGAATTGCAAAAGGTGAGGGAAATGGTAACAAAGTGAAAGGAGAAGCTCAAGAAGAGGTCGATGACGACGAGGATGATGATGATGAAGCTTCGAAGGGGAAGGGAAAGCATTCACGCCATGTTGAAGTTCGTCGTGATTGTCCTTATCTTGATACCGTTAATCGTCAGGTAATCATCATTGACCAGTTTCTTGTGTTGGTTCTTGTAATGTATCTGATCTATGGTCGATCTTTAAGCTTCTGCTGAGTTCATTGTAATGTATCTTGTGTTGTATTTCAGGTGTTGGATTTTGATTTTGAGAGGTTTTGCTCTGTCTCCTTGTCAAATTTAAATGTGTATGCGTGTCTTGTTTGTGGAAAGTACTTCCAAGGAAGAAGCCAGAAGTCTCATGCTTATACACATAGCTTGGAAGCAGGACACCACGTTTACATCAATCTTCTCACAGAGAAGGTTTATTGTCTTCCTGATAGTTATGAGATCAATGACCCTTCTTTGGATGACATTCGACATGTTTTAAACCCAAGGTATGTTGGATCTTGTGACTACTACTTCTTGCTGTGTTGTGCAATCAGGTTTTTCTTGATAGTTCAAACTATTTTTACCCGCATTGATTTTTGAACGTGTGAGCCTTCGCACATAGTTAACAAACAATTTGATTATTATCTCTATCAGACTATCAGTTTCGTCTTACTAGTTCTCTGTATCATCTGACATCCATTTATATTAGATCTTGTGATTGCTACTTCGTTACTGCATTGTGTGCAATCATTCTCCATGTTCAAACTATTTCTACCTGCTTTGATTTGTAAACATTTGAGCCTTTGCACATAGTTAACAAATTTAAAGTTCTTCGTCTATCATCTCAACCATTTTCTTCTTGCTAGTTCTCTGTATCATCTACCATCTATATATATAGTTTTTTCATGATAGCTTGAACATATTACTCTTCTTTCATGCTTTGTCAATTTTTCTTTGATTTTTCAGTTCCTTTTTATGAAGGCTTCGGTGCTATCCATTTACAGGTTTAGTAGAGCACAAGTAGACGAGCTTGACAAGAATCGGCAGTGGTCTAGGGCTCTTGATGGCTCCGACTATCTTCCGGGAATGGTAATCCTCTCCCTTATTACAATTGATCTTTGAATTAGTTCGTTTCCTAAAGGTTTGCCTTGTAAATATGTAGGTGGGGTTAAACAACATACAAAAGACAGAATTTGTGAATGTTACAATCCAGTCGTTGATGAGAGTTACTCCTTTAAGGAATTTTTTCCTCATTCCTGAGAATTATCAGCATTGCAAGTCTCCTCTTGTTCACCGTTTTGGGGAACTCACTCGGAAGATCTGGCATGCTCGAAACTTTAAAGGACAGGTCTGACTCAATTTATGCCTCTCACTTTTTTAGGTTTTATTATACCCTCACTTATTAAGGACCTCACTAATTTAAGTTACCTTGCATTAATAGGTAAGTCCACATGAATTCTTGCAAGCTGTCATGAAAGCCAGCAAGAAACGGTTTAGGATAGGCCAACAGTCAGATCCAGTAGAGTTTATGTCGTGGCTCCTCAACACTTTGCACATGGATCTTAGAACTTCAAAGGACGCCAGCAGTATCATCCACAAGTGCTTCCAGGTATTTGTCCGTCCTTTGACATGTCGACCTAATGCAGTTTGATATAATTGCTTACGAATATCTGCATCTTCATGTAACCTTCTAACCATTACAGGGTGAGCTGGAGGTTGTGAGAGAGTATCAAGGAAATGAAAACAAAGAAATCTCCAGGATGCCTTTTCTGATGCTTGGGCTAGATTTGCCACCGCCTCCTCTTTTCAAAGATGTCATGGAGAAAAACATAATTCCGCAGGTATACACCTTTTGCTTTAGATTTTGCAGTTATATGGCTATTTCAAACCTTGAAAGTCTTGCTACTCTGTCCCATTTACAAAATGCATTTCAGAATGGGAACGTTTTTATCAATAAGATAATGTGAACTGCTAGAAAACTTTTAATTTCTCGATATACAGCTACATAATAGTGTCACATTTGGTTGAGATACAATAATAGGGATTCTTAAATAGTGGCTTTGCAAATTTACTATCCTTGAGTAAACTTTCTTTTTCGAATCCAGTTTATGACTTGGGAAAGGGTAGAATTCTCTGAGTCCTTGGTTGTTTGGACCTCCTGTAGCCTTTATGGCTTGCTACCTCGTATATGCGTCTTTGAGTTTTTAGTTTGCAAAGTGAGGTTAGCAGAAACTAATTTCTTTGATGTTTGGATCAGGTTGCTCTATTCGATTTGTTGAAGAAGTTTGATGGAGAAACTGTGACAGAGGTGGTGCGCCCTAAGCTGGCCAGAATGAGATATCGTATAACCAAATCTCCTCCTTACTTGATGTTCCATATGGTTCGGTTCAAGAAGAATAACTTCTTCAAAGAGAAGAACCCTACCTTGGGTGAGTCTTTTTGAAATTTTTGTGACGTTAATGTTGTATAAGGAATCCTTATGCCTGTTTAATTGACCCATTTTTGTCAATGCCACAGTTAACTTCCCAGTGAAGGACATGGAGCTGAGGGATTACATACCATCATTGCCTAGAGCACCAGAAGGCGAGAAGGTGTGTTCTAAGTATAATCTAATCGCAAACATTGTACATGATGGTAAGCCAGAGGACGGGTACTTCAGAGTCTTTGTGCAGCGCAAGTCACAAGAACTATGGTAAAGCTTTCTCATACATTAACTATTATGGTTTCTCATATCCTCTCACATGACCTTTTTAGCATAATTACACAATTAGAAATTAATATGGGGATAATGTTAATTTCAGGTACGAGATGCAGGATCTTCATGTTGCAGAGACACTTCCCCAGATGGTGGAACTATCGGAAGCATACATGCAGATATATGAGCAGCAGGATGAATAGAGAGCACTGGAAACAAACTGACTTGATCTGGTTTAAGAGTAAAAGTTACCAGTTTTTTTCTTGGAATGGAGGAGGAATGAGATTAGAGATTTGTTTCACAACTCTTTTTGGAAAAAAAAAGATTCTTGAACCTCTTTAAGGATAGAGAGCCTGTTGTTGCTATGGATATATCATATTGAAAGACCCTGTTAAAAAAATAACGCATATATGAGTTTTGGGAAGAGCTTTATGCATTGCGAAGAAAGTAAACTCTTTAAATTCTTAAACTTTTGAAATTTTGCAGTAAAAAAACACATGACTTTTTGAGTTTCCATTTCCACAAAATCCTTTTTTTTTTAAGTTTTGTCTAATTTATTTGTAACAATATAAGAAAAATGAATCTTATTCACTATCTCTCCTTTTGGCTGTTCTCATCCAAACAAAAAAAATTGATTCCTTTCTAGTTTTCCATTAACCAATTCTAGAAGATTATGAGCATTGAACATCACGAGTTCCTACTGAGCCAAAAAAAAAAAAAAAACACTTTTGTAGAACAAAGTTCATAATATTCTCGATTTTTTTAATTTTCAATTCACGTACAGAGAACAATTAAATAGTAGTATATATTTATTGTGGCTTCTAGAATCAAAAAATTAAAAGATTCGAGAAAGAAGAGAATCCTTCTCGTCTTCTACTTTTGTTTCTTTAACTCGATCCTCTCGTAGTCTCTTCTGCTTCTTCGTCTTCTGATTCTCTCATTCTCTCTCGCCCTCGCAGAGTAGTAATTCAGCTCACAAAAACAGGTTTCACGTCTCTGCCTTATTTACCTCATTCAAGTATCATATTTACATAAGTTTTGGATATATGTGTGTTTCAGATCTCCACGAGAAACTAGTATTGTTCCTCTTTGTTATCCTCCTTAGCTCGTGTGGTTTCTGACAACATTAGTGAGCAAGATTTCACTATGCCATAAGAATCTCGGTTGCTTGAATTTGGGTTTTATTCCCGGTTTTTGCATCGTTCTCTGTGATTTTGCTCGTATTTGTCCGATTGTTCTTTTAATTGTATTTCTCTGTGAATCATAGCTATTTCACTTCTATTCGGTGCTTTAGATTCGATGAATTTGAATGAAACCTACAGTGAGCGTATACTCGTGGAGAATTTCTGAAATTCAAGTTTGAATTGCTGAGTTTACTATTCTTTGGTTCTATATTTACTCAACTTTTTTGGCTTATCAATGATTTGTATTTGCCATTTTAGTATATGTTGGAAGATATCAGGAGAGTCTTTCTCAGTTTTTATACTTTCTCAATTTGTATTTTGATGTTAGACTATGGTGATGCTGGATGTAGTGAAGCTCAACTTTAATTTTTTCACAGGTAGTCTGTGTTTTTGTTTCAAACTCTGGGCAACATGCAGAAGGAAACTGCTGGTGATGCTCCATCAGCACCTACCACTCGTGTTCGGCATCGGAAGCGAAACAGTGATGTATGTTTTCTCTTATTCAGATTTTCCAAATAGACTGTCTATTTAGTAGAGACACAGGTCAAGACAAATATATATTCACATTGTTCTTGGCTTAGTTAAGTTGAATTTCTATTTATGTGATGTAAACTCTATTCAAAGAGTAAATAGCTTTTTAGTTATTGCTTCATTTTGTATTTTGATTGGAAATTGAACCAATTTTCTGGCTTTTAGGTTGGTGCAGGGGCAGGCAAACCAAATGGAAGCCATTTACTTGTCAATGACAGCAAAAAATACAAATCGTTTCTCATCCGAGCCTACTCCACTGTCTGGATGATTGGTGGTTTTGCTCTAATAGTTTACCTGGGTCATCTCTACATTACAGCCATGGTGGTTGTTATTCAGATATTCATGGCACGGGAACTTTTCAATTTGCTAAGAAAAACTCATGAAGACAAACAGCTCCCTGGGTTTAGATTACTGAATTGGTAATCTCACTTCTCCTCAACCTTTCGAGTTTATTTATCTTTTGCTTTTATGTGAATGATGCTGTATTGATGAATAAGGTATTTTTAGTACGTTTCTATCTCTTGAAACGATTTTGCATTTGACATACCGATTTTTTCTTATGCAGGCACTTCTTTTTCACAGCAATGCTCTTTGTATATGGTCGAATACTTAGTCAACGGCTAGTCAACACTGTGACTCCAGACAAATTTCTATATCGACTGGTCACCAGCCTCATCAAATACCACATGGCAATCTGTTACTCCTTGTATATATCTGGTTAGTTGTTTTATGACATTTTGGGTTTACTCATTACTGTGAGGAGCAATGATTTTTGTTCACTAGCTTTGCTTAACATAATCTCTCCTTTTTTTGCTGTGGAATTGTAGGCTTTGTTTGGTTTATTCTGACGCTGAAAAAGAAGATGTACAAATATCAGTTTAGCCAATATGCATGGACACATATGATCTTAATTGTGGTGTTTACTCAGTCCTCATTTACCGTTGCCAACATCTTTGAAGGAATCTTCTGGTAGTCACTTGTTCCTTTTAAGGCTTCTTGCTTGTTTCCTCTGTACTTTCTCCTTGTGTTATTTTCTCTATATCAAGGAATTTTGAGTTGCATTGCGCTGGCATTTGGTTATGACCTGACTGACTATATGTTTGTTTCTTTTAAGGATATGTGGTTTTTTTTAATATCTGTAAAAGTCTAGTTACTTAATATGCTTGTTTCTGGTGCAGGTTTCTTCTTCCTGCATCACTTATCGTCATCAATGACATATTTGCATATATCTGTGGTTTCTTCTTTGGAAGAACACCGTTGATCAAGTTATCACCAAAGAAAACATGGGAGGGTTTCATTGGAGCTTCTATTACCACAGTGATTTCTGCATTCCTGGTAAGCTTGTTTTATGGGCTAATGATTCTATGTTTGTTGATGAGTAGTAGCTGGTTAATAATAATCTTGCTTGTTTTTGCAGCTTGCAAATATAATGGGTCGTTTCCTGTGGCTGACATGTCCCAGAGAGGTACTTGGAAGTTTTAGTCATGTCCTGCCTTTTTTCATACAAGAACAGTAGTAACAATTCACTGACCGTTATGTTATTGAGCGGTTAAAAATACAGGATCTATCAACGGGCTGGCTCCACTGTGACCCTGGTCCATTGTTCAAGCAAGAGACACATGTTTTACCAGGATGGATTTCTAATTGGGTAAAGTCTAGAATTGAATTGTACAATACTAAACAATTACTCGAGCAGCTTTTATTGCTTCTAAACGAGAGGTGTTTACTTTGCAGTTCCCATGGAAAGAAATTACTATTCTACCAGTTCAGTGGCATGCTCTATGTCTTGGATTGTTCGCCTCTATAATAGCTCCTTTTGGTGGCTTCTTTGCCAGTGGCTTCAAAAGAGCATTCAAAATCAAGGTGGGTTTCAGATGATATTTGGTATAAAACCGCAATATCTATGCAACATTGATTCACTGTTAAATGTTCTCCAACATTCAGGACTTTGGTGATAGTATTCCCGGACATGGCGGAATCACAGATAGAATGGATTGTCAGGTATATATGCATTGACTTCAATACATTCTTATTTCCTCCTTAAATCCTTCAAACATCAGTATAGTTCAGAATTATATATTAGATCTGATATGATATTTCTTTTGGGTTTCTAGATGGTGATGGCTGTTTTTGCATATATATATCATCAATCGTTTGTTGTACCTGAATTCCTCTCTGTGGATAAGCTCTTAGACCAGGTAAAAGTTTATTGTAGAAGAAACAACCAACACAATACATTAAGTAAGATCTCTTATTTGACTTTTAATGATTTTTACTCATTACAGATAATCACAAGCCTGACATTGGAAGAACAACAAGCTCTATTCATGAAGCTTGGGCAAATGTTGCAGGAAAAGGTTATTGGATCTTAGATCATCACAACCCTTTATTGTATACCATATTATTCTTCTTCTGTGTTACCAAAAAGTTAGAAAATCATACAAAAGAATGAAAAAAAAAAGGAAAAGTAGATTTATAAGTTTGTTGTATAGTAAATGATACGCCTTTATGAAAGAAAAGAAGCTCACTACAATTCTCTTACAATGGAACTTATTCTTCTAAGATGTTCTCAAAATCAAGAGCTTGAATCAAAGTTTTAGACCTGATTAAGCTGAAAACAGGGCAAGAGAAGCAGAAAATGGTAGGTCTGGGCATAATACCCGAACCCGAAGAACCGAACCGAACCCGACCTGAAAAACTCGACCCGAACCCGAACCCGAAGTTTTAAAATACCCGAACGGGTTCTAAACTTCACAACCCGAAAACCCGAACCCGAACCCGACCCGAACTCGAACCCGAACAAGTACCCGAACATATCCGAAATATAAATACATAGCTATAATATATTAGTAATATTTATACTTGTAATAGTCTAAGTGTCTAAATTATTCGGATGTTAAGATATTTTCGGGTGTTTTAGCTACTTTTGGTTAGATTAGGGTATAAAATACTTAACATTTATAAATTTTCTGAGTATTTTCAATACTTTTCATAGAATCGGATACAAATTTTTAAATATTTGGATACTTCGGGTAAACCCGAATCCGAACCCGAAATACCCGATCCGAACCCGATCCGAACCCGAAGTTTTAAAATACCCGAACGGGTCTTAGTTTTCTAAACCCAAAAAATCCGAACCCGAAAAACCCGACCCGAACCCGACCCGAATATCCGAACGCCCATGCCTAGAAAATGGTACACGAGTTATATAGTTATAGAATGATGTCAACTTAAGAAGATGCACAAAAGTAGAAACAGGAGCTTTTTTAGCAAGTTAAAAATCAATCTCAATTCTTCTTAAGAGCAATCCCAATAACTAATACAGAGAAAAGAAAAAGAAGATCTAGACTGTATCTAGAGAGTTTCACTTCCAAAAAATAAAATAAAAAACCCATGTCGAGATTCTGACAAAACGTTGAACACAAACTATATTTATGATCTTCTTCTTCTTTCTTCTGGGCTTTTTATCCCCACTTTCTTCTCATTGTGTTTTTGGCTTCTCGATCTTGACATAAGGAAGAACTCCCAGAAAGTATTTTACCTTTGGGTTCCATCCACGTTGCTGAGCTCGGCAGAACATCAAGAATGTGTTTGCACAGTAAGAGTTGAAACTCATGAACACATGCCACAGAGCATGGCCCTGAGGATTCACAGGCCACTGAGATATCGTCTTGCAGAAGACACGGTCACAGAACCAGCATATGCTTCCCACTAAGATTGTAGCAACATACCATTTTGCAATCCTTTTGGCTGCTGTGTCCTCTGTGTGAATGTAGTACTTGTACATCCGAGGGATGCATAGAAGGCAAAGGATCACGTAGTGGACCTTGAAACCAATGCCAAACCTGAGGTAAGCATGGACTATGGCAAAGGCAGCACCATAGAGGAAGAGAAAAGTGGGCATTGTACTTCTGTAATGCCAATCTGGTGAGTAAAGGATGTACATGTAAAGTAGTATCTCCCACACCATTGGGGTCTCATCACTCTGTTGTTGCCTGCTTGAAATCAAGAAACCGAGAATTATAATCCAAAATAACAATCTGAAAAAGTTCTATGCACCAATCAAACAACTACATATAAGTCATGATGAATTCAACATGCCAGTAAGAGTCAAAATACCAAGAATATAAGCATAAACTGACAGTCTAGAAACATATGCATCAATCAAACAAGTACATGTAAGTCATGATGGAAGTGGAAACTGATGGGTACTTACACGTGCTGTAGAGTGGCATGGTAGAGCATGCTGCCGATAGCAAGAATCATATTCGATATGTGAAGAATGCTAAACCTCTTCTCAAACCGTTGCCTTAATGCATTGACAAGACCAATGAGAGCCAATAGGATTCCAGGGACATTGGAGATAGTGTTATAGAACTCTGCAATGTAGGATGAGTAGGCATAGTTTATCTCACAACACTCTATAGTAGAAGTCACAGGACCCCAAAAGCTCGATATCCCATCTGCCATTTCTATCTTCTCTCAGTATGAATCAACTCCTTAGTGAAAGCCTCTAGACACTAAAGAACAAACAAAAAAGAAGCAAAACTGTCAGAAACCATCTGAAAAGACCAAACAGAACAAGTAAAAAAACACTAACACGATTCATCCAAACACCATGAAAAGCTTCTGATACATTCATGAAATGAAATATGCAATGAAAGAACAAGAAACTCTGTACTAATTGACTTTATTAACTATTAGCCTCACCAGATTATCTCTCAAGGCTCCAAGTACAGTAGCCAATAACAGTTAACTTGCAGAAACAAGCAACATACCATAATAAGTATATAAAGTAATGATTAAACAAACCAACACGCTAATGGTAGCAGTTAAGATTCCCATAATATGTAATTACAGTATCAAAACACACACAAAGAGTGAATAATCAAGCCACTGGAAACTTAAAAACACCGTTACAACAATGTACAGGAACAATGAATATCTTCAAATCATCACGTCGATCCATCATCACCAAAACCCAGAGAAATCAAATAAATCGATTACTGAAACACCAAATTCCACATCTAAAACAACGAATCTAGGTCATAAGAACAACAGTACCGCACAAATGCTTGCTCAGGTCAGAACTAGAGGGATCCAATAGAAAAATTCAGATCCATAACATCAAAGATACGAAACTCGTTGATCCAGGAAACAAAAACCCGATCCACATGAACAGCAAGAGAAGAAACAAAAAAACAAACCGTTTTTTTTTCTCGCGACGGAAAAAGAGATCGATCCTCCTCCCTCCTTCACCGCGTGTGTGAATCTTCTTAGTGTTAGCGACTCAGAGCCATGGCAGATCGGAGGAATCAGATGAGAACAAATCTTCTGCGAGTGATAATGGATGAGACCTTTCTCTCTCTGACGATCGTTTCGTCTTCTTCTCTCTCTTGGGCCTTTTCTGAATTTCGACAATTGAGGGGTATTTCCGTCTTCTTACATGCCGGAATTTTGGATTAAGTTTAAGAAAATTAAAAATTAAAAACCTAAGAGCGGCGCACAATAAACCACACGTCCGTCGACATGGAATTTGGTAAAATTCGGTGAATTAGTTAATTTGTGTTTTGGGTCCTCCTTTTTTGTTCTTTTTTACTTAATGCGGATAAACAAAATGATTAGAAAATTCATATAAATCCACTCTATTTTTTTGGACTCTTTGCTACTTTAGAGACATCAAAGTTCGCACAGATTTAGGCAATGAACTTTATCAACCAATCAAATCATTTTACAATCATTAAGTAAAATTGTTCTCAACGAAAGAGAAGAAACCCATATTTAGACAATTGGCCGTAATGTTTTCCTCATGTGTTTAACCATTACAGTACATTGTGAGGATACTATTCTCTTTTTCTTATTAATTTGGTTACTATGAAGGATATTTTAGGTCTGATTACATAATCTGAGCTCTCTTCCAAGCATGTTACAACTTCATAAGTACAAAGTACAAACCCATTATAAGTAGAAATGGGTATAAAACCTTAAATTATTGTTCTTGAATCATGTGAACTATGATTGTGTAGGACATATCCTGAAATTATTGTTCTTTACTAATTAAAGTGAAGTTTCAGCTTTGGAAGACACAATTTCTGAATATTTTTAAGTTTGCCGTTCTAGTAATCAAGTGTTGCTTCTGCAGAAAAATGGATTACTTTCCAAAGGACCAAGTTCAAATTACATCGAGAACAATCACATGACAAATTTTATAGGTTGTTTACATCTCTTGTTCTATGGGTTTTTAACATCTCTTGTTTTATGGGTTGTCCTTCCATATATCAGGAGCAACTTCGTGAATTCACTTGGATAAAAGGGCTTATTGAATCTCATTTCTGGAGCTGAATTTAATCAGCTACAAGATACAACTAATTTAACCATTTTCATCAAAATTTCAGTCTCTCAAGTTCTCGTTGTCTTGATTAAACTCACTAGTCAATGTAAATACTCTGTTTCATATGCAGCAATTGATGAAGCAGATCTCCAGTCTTATTCAAATAGAACAATTTATTTAATGGCATCTAATTAAATCAGTTATTCAGGGCACAACTAAATCATTTTAATCTTTGTCGACTGTTATACTAATGGTTAAAATTTGATCGACGTATAACAAATGAACGAAAATAATTCTCAATAACCAAGATCGTGATATAATTTGCAATATAAATGTAGGCACCAATAAGACACATAACTGTTCATCAAGAAAGAACAGATCGCCTGGAAAGGAGCCCTAAATATAATCTACGAGAAAGAACTTTCGAAAATGGCATTTTTTTAATATGCTATTCTCTATTCTTAATAGAATTTCTCAGAAATCACAATAATCTACAAGTATAATTCGAAATCAAAACATCGGCGAAGAAAACAAATAAAAGATGTAAGAAACTCGGTAAGCAGATGAATCGACCGGAGAGATCTAAATCTCTCTCGCGACCACCGGCCAGATAGCTTCTTATTCGATCTAGCTACAGCCTTATTTTGGCAAATTCAAGAGTAAAGGTATCGAAATCGAACCCTTCTCTCGGTACAATGTAGCCCCAATACTACGAACTAATCAATACGCTAATCGAATTCACATAAACCACAAACAAACCTAAATACGCTAAAGAAATTAATGTGAGAACCCTAAACCTAGGCGTCGCAATGAAAGAGATGATATTAGCTAAGATGTTGAAGCGGTGTTTTATATAGGAGAGAAAATCAGGGGTATAAATGTCTTTTCCACAAAACTCTCTCTGAGGGCGCTTCTAGGTCAAACGATAATCCCGTGACCCTCTGGTACTGAGAGAGTCTTTCTCTTTGTTAAACAAAAGCGATTATTGTTAAGTCTAATTAGATTAGCCTATAAGTACCACACACGTGTCAATAGTCAAAACTCTCTAGCTCAGCGAGAGTCTTCTACTTGCAGCAAAACCAATAAAATTGGTCGCTTCGCAAAAACTGAGATCTGAGTTCTTTCGTCTTACGGTGGAAGAGACAAGATATAGTTTTTTTTTCTGTAAACAAAAATTAAATTTCTTAACCGGATTGGGATTTGAAAGTTTGGATTTTGATCAGTGAGTTTGTAATGGAAGGAGTTGGGGCACGGTTAGGTAGGTCCTCGACACGGTACGGACCAGCTACGGTATTCACCGGTCCGGTGAGGAAGTGGAAGAAGAAGTGGGTTCACGTCTCTCCCTCCACTAAGAAAGACAATAATAGCTCCTCTGGTTCCGCCGCTGCAGCAGCTTCCGTCGTTAACGGTGGTTCGAATTCTGACAACAGTAATGGATCGCATTTGTTGCTGTATAAATGGGCACCATTGTCTCAGAACGGTAACAGTAACGGGAATGATGATGGTAAGAGTGAGAGTAATTCTCCGAGTGAAGACACGGTGACGACGGCGGCAGAAGATCCTCCGCGGCGGAGATTCAAATACGTGCCGGTTAGTTTGTGGTTTGTTGATTTTTGGTTCAATGTCTTGTTGCATTGGATTGAGCTATACGGTTTCTACTAGAAGTCTGATTAGGTGACTGCTTCAGTGATTAGGGTTTTATTAACATTGACAAAAGGATTAGTTTTGAGCAATGTTGAAGGAATAATTGGACTTGGCTTATGTCTCTGTTTCGCCATTTTGAATTCTTTGGAGTAATTGGACTGGATTAGGGTTTCTTGTAGCAGCGATTTGAGAATGATTAGTGAGATGGAATCAGAAGGTTTTTCACTGGTTGAAGTTGACGATGATCTTTGCTTAAGAAGCCGTTTTGCAGTATCATTGAATCGTTTTGGATTATAATTTGGAATTTGAACTTTGTATATCTAATTTAGTTTTGATTACTAGTGATTCATTTAAAGTGAAGTGTGATTTAACTGTGCAGATTGCTGTGCTTGAGGAACAGAAGAAGGAGATTACAGAAATTGAGGAAGATGACAAGATTGAGGAGGATGACAAGATTGAAGAGGATAATAAGGTCGAGCAGGAAGAAAAGGTTGATGAGGAAAAAACTGTAGAGGAGTCGAGCGAGAAGAAAACGGAAGTGGAGGAAAAGCCTGACATCAATGATGTTCCGATGGAAGATATTCAGGTAAAGCATTCGACATGTAATATTATCTGCTTCATCAGTGTTTCTGTTGATAACCTCATGTTCATTCATGGATTCCTGACTTATTACTTGGAGCCTTGGTTTCTAGACTTTGTTCTTTTGCCAGCTATTATTGTAATCTTGACTAATTTCCCTTGTCATTGTGTTGAATCGTATTGCCTCCAACTTGAATAAAGAATGCTTCGTGATCTTTTGTTATTTAGACAAAGTAGATACTGAACTTCTCATCTGTTTCTTATTAGCAGGATGAAGAAAAAATAGTACATGATGATGAAGAGAAAGTAGTGCGACAAGATTTGAACGAAAGCACTGTGGATTTAGGACTGAACTTAAATGCAAACGATGTGGATGCTGAAAACGCCCCGAAAGAGGACAAGCCATTAGAAGAATGATAAACTGGGTGCATCGGGTTTGGTTCCTCGCCCTCAACTCACAATATCATTAGGAAGAAAGACATACAGAAAGAACAAAGCAGTCATTAGATATGGACGCAGCTCCTTGATTTGGTCTGTAACCCCATGGCTTATTCCTTTTGTTGTTAATGGAAACGGCTCATTGATTCAGACTGATCATTCAATTCATAGGAAATTTCTTGTCTTTTTGTCTGAAATTTTAGTTTTGATTCAACATTCAGAACATTTAATTTCTCTGTGGAGTACTTAATGATTTACTTTCAAAGCAGCACAGGAAGAGAAGGAGCTTTTAGACCTCCTTTATCATTTGAACAAATATCAAACAGGAATCCTTAAAAACCTTGAAAATGATATCGTAATCCGGTCAGAAAAACTTGGAATGCAAAGAAAATCAAATATCTTGAACTAGATTTTCAAACAGAAGCAAGATGATATCCAGTTTTCCTTTAAAATCTCAGCTTCGTCATCATAATCATTCGTTTGCAACAGCAGGCTCGGCTTCGGTTGCAAAATCGTGTCTGTAAATCAAAGCAAGTGTATCAGTTTGGCAAGGGAGAAGACATCAATTAATCAACCAAATGCTTACTTGACTAAGATGTGTCTTAAGCATTATTAACATAATTTAAAGAGCATTTCGTGCACATTTTTCATGTAATGTAAGAAGAATCAGATGTTCTCTTGATCTTACTTAATTTTACGAGCAAGCTGGTATATGCCTGTCCCTGCCATAGCAACATTAACGCTGAAGAGGTTCCAGTTTTTCTGTAAACAAAAGTCGGAATCAAAGAAGTCAGCTAAGCCTAACATCGCATCGCAAAAGCAAGGGGGCAGATCATGATAAGAGAGTATTACAGTACTAGCTCAAATGCGAGAAAAACAATTTGATCCCAAAACACTCAGTATAAAAAAAAAAAAACATATCTTCCCTGTGAAGCCATTAACAGAAGGAATGTAAAGAAACTTACCGGATTGATTACCATGCTGTAGCGAGACCAAATAACTCCAGTGCATGTAACCGCTGACGCAAGAAATATATTAGAATATTGTAAGTACATTGAGGCATTGCAACACAATGAAACTGATCAAGGAACAATAACAACTATGGAGAATAAAAGCCTAGAAAAGTCCACAATTCAAAACAGAGGTGTGATCTTCTGCACATTAAGAACATGATACAATGCATACCGATTTGTTGAGGATAGGAAAGTTTCTCTGGAGGTTTAGCAAAGTCTGCAATGTTGGCAATGCTAATACCCCACTTGAACGTCGGTGCCCAGAAATGAACTGAGGAAGACAAAATGAGAGTCTTAATCACCAAAAATGATCCAAACGTTTGAAAAAACTTTTATCAAGCTACTAAAGAGCACTTGTTTGGTTTCAAATCAACTTTTATCAATCTCGAAGATGATCAATTTATATTATCACTCATGAAACCGATTAGAAAGCAAAGAATGATTCTCCTGAACCATAAGCAACAAATCAATCCATTCTCCAATCGAAAATTAAACATCTTTGTAGAGAGACAAAAGCAATCATTTCAAGAACTAATCGAAAGTCAAAATCCATCAAAAAGTTTTTTTTTAAGTAGAAAACAAATCAGGATTCACCAGAAAAATCGAAAAGACAAAATAGTGGAAACAAATTCTCAGACATGTAGATTGCTCAATTATCCATAATTGAATCATCAATAATCGACACCGATGGGAAAAAAGCGAATCATGGTGGAATTGACTCACTGGTTTTAGGTCCGGCAGGGTGATTCCAAATAGCTTGAAGCTTCGAAGTCGCCATCAATAATTTTTATCCAATCCCCAAAAACTTCACCAACCAATCTTCGCTTTATGTCTCTCCCGAGATTCTCCCTTCTCTCTCTGTCTCTGGGTTAAATTAAAAACACTAACAAAAAGGGCTGCAGCTTCGTACGATGTCGTTTCAAACATAAAACGACAATTGAGGGTATTTTCGTAATTTTATCTCTTGTCCCAGTAGACTTTTGAAAGTCGTCGCGAAGACTTTGCGAGTGAGAGAGAAATCGCCATTGAAATGTCAAACGAATACACAGACGAAGCCTATCGTTTTTCACTCAAGATCATACTATTGAAAATCTGGACCTTTACTTATAAGATTTATCTCTTCCTCTTCTTTTCGGAACTCAGACACGATGGCTCGAACTTTCATCTTGTGGCTTCATGGGTTGGGCGATTCGGGACCTGCTAATGAACCCATCCAAACACAATTCAAATCCCCCGAGTTTAAGAACACTGTGTGGCTCTTCCCTTCTGCTCCATTCAATCCTGTTACCTGCAACAGTACGATCTTTCTAGTCCTTCCTTTTCTATTTTTGATTTGCATTCATGTTACTGTTTCTTTTTGTTGTGGATTTCGTTGTTCATGGTTTGTGGTTTTCTTTGGGCTTTAGAGTTTGGTCTTTGGTCTCCTCTTTATTCCATTTTGCTTTTAGCATTATTTGCCTCTGTTGGGTGATTGAAATCAAAACTAGTGATGAGATTTGCCACTTATGTTCATTTGAAGGAGATTGTTAATGCTACACACATGATTGAGTGAAATGTATAATCACACCATTCGATTTTATGTAGTATCTTCTGGTGACATGCTTCTTAATCCAATAATACCAAATCTTAAGTCCTTCTCCTCTTTTTTTGTGCAGACGGTGCGGTGATGCGTTCTTGGTTTGACGTCCCTGAACTTCCTTTTAAAGTGGTATTACTTCTCTCTTGATCTAACGTCTCTTATGATATGAATTGGAATCATTTCATAGACTGGTAGCTCCAAATTACCACCTTTTGGCTTGTTAAAACCTTATGATACAACACTTGCTCGGCAGACTGAAAGTTTATAAAGTGTAAAGAACAGACCGCTCTTGCATTTTCAGGAGTTGTGTTCAAGAGATTTTATGTCATCACATCAAGTATGCCATTTTTATGTGTTAGGGCTCTCCAATTGATGAAAGCAGCGTGCTTGAAGCAGCTAAGAACGTGCATGCCATTATAGACCAAGAGATTGCAGAGGGAACTAATCCAGAAAACGTGTTTATCTGTGGATTAAGCCAAGGAGGTTGTTTCTCTTTTCTTTGATTCATTTTCTTTTCAGTAGTCTTTGTAGAGAGACGTTTTTATATCGGTCTGAATCCACTTATGTCTTGTGAATCATGCATTTGGCTCCTAATAAGATATTTTTTTTGCAGGAGCATTAACCTTGGCTAGTGTTCTGCTTTACCCAAAAACTCTTGGAGGTGGAGCAGTCCTAAGCGGATGGGTTCCATTCAGTTCTTCAGTCATCAGTCAGTTTCCTGAAGAGGCTAAGAAGGTTCATCACGTATGTTTTCTTATTAAACATGAATCTCTTATCGCTGTTTTTCGCGTTTCTGAGTCTTGAGATTTTGCAATATGCAGACACCAATCTTGTGGTCTCATGGAACTGATGACAGAATGGTACTCATTGAAGCTGGTCAAGCTGCTCTTCCTTTTCTCAAAGAAGCCGGTGTTACCTGTGAATTCAAGGTATATTCAAATCAGAACCCTTTTTCAAGACAAAATGCATAGTAGAAAGCCAATGTACCATTATTCTTCTAAGGTGATTTGTTTATCTGCAGTCATATCCTGGTCTTGGGCACTCGATCAGCAACAAAGAGCTGAAGTATATAGAGTCATGGATCAAGCGACGGTTAAAGCGTTCGTCATCTACTTGTCTTCATCTTAATTATCTTAAAGAAATATTCCACTCATAGTAGTAATAATTATACCTACAATGTCGTCTATGAAGACAAGAAGAAGATTGATAATTCTAAGCTCATCATCTGGTTTGGTCTGCAGTGTCCTTCTAGTATCTCTGTCATTTTGTTTGGTTACTTTGTTGCTGAATACATAGAGTTTGTGATTGTATCGATTTGAATTATGTCTATGCAAGCATTGGAGGATTACATTTGCAATCTTGAGTACACACACACATAAAGAACATAAAACATAGCATTGAGGGTATTTTAGTCATTTAAACATCATCTCTGAAACATAAACTTTTTTGAGAGATCGATCTCCAGAGAAAAATGGTGAAGGCATGCGACCAAGTAGTAGACTGAAGAAGCCGATCGTTCTTCTCACTATCGCACTATTGAGCTCTGTCTTCGTCTTCGTAATCTTCTTCCAAAACAAATCTGACTTATCATCTACCTCTGGTATCTCTTCTTCTTCACGGAAACCAGACTCCATGGCTCGAACCTTCATCTTATGGCTTCACGGGCTTGGTGATTCTGGACCTGCCAACGAACCCATCAAAACACTTTTCAGGTCACCGGAGTTTAGGAACACTAAATGGCTCTTCCCTTCTGCTCCACCAAATCCAGTCTCTTGCAATTGTACGATTGACTTTTTCTATCTTATTTGAGGATCATTAGAGTTGGTGTTGTTCGTTTCCTTCTTCTCTAGGTTTTGATCATCGTTTATGAATTGATTGAGCTAAAGAATTTGCATTCTCCTAACCTAATTCGGACTTTTAGGTCTAGTCCTCATTCTTAGGAAAAGTTTCTTTCTTTTGGATTTACCATGATTGTTGCTTTGATGTGTGATTCATTTATCAAATTATAGCTTAGTCATCTAAATCCTCCCTCATTGGTAAATGCAGTGGACATAATTGAGTAAAGATCCATACTATTTCTTGAAAAAATCTTAGGTCTTTGCTAAAGATTGTGCCTTTGCCTCTTAATTTGTCTTGTGCAATGCCATCATTATAATTTTTACAAATTTCTGTGAAATGGTGTTTATGTAACCAGCCCCGGCTCAGATGGGTAGGGCGGAGGTGCGACGGCCCGGAGTTTTTTTTTTTATAAAAAAATTTACATATAAAAAAGGCCCAAATATTTTTAAAAAATATTATTAATATGAGAATTATATTTTAAGAGGCCTAATTATTTATAAGAAAATATATAAAAAGGCCCAAAATTTTTAAAATAACAATTTTTACTATAAAAACTCCGCAAAATTTTTAAAAATTAGGTAAATTTTCTCTTTGTATATAATAATAAGCCAAAAAAAAATTTTTTATCCTAAGGCTCTCAAATATATTAAGCCGGGGCTGTATGTAACTATACAAATTATTTATCGTAGAAAAGAAAACAAAAAATCATACCGTAATAAGTCACCATATAAAAACAACGATCTGAGATTCTGAATAACGAAGTTTTAGCATATATATACGTCGATATCTAAGTTTGAAACCATATAAATAGTAAAATATTATTAGACCCGACCAAAAAAGAACACAAAAAATCCAAATGAGTTTGCATGGTCTGATGATATTGCAGGGATATTTTCGTCTAAACACATAATTTCCCAATTGCGCCCATATTATCTCTTTGGATTCTCTCCCCCAGCACCCACCGACTATATGTGATTTTCAACAATTACCCTTTCACCATTTCAAATATTACAGAATCTTGATATAGTGACAGCTATAAAAAGAAGAATCTGAGTCCAAGAAGTATTCAAATTTGATGATCTAGCCGCTAAAATTTGATTCAATAATTCAGTTTACTAACTCTATTTGTACTGCACTGTATTTTTTTTTAGTGCTTTAATTACTGCAA
This sequence comes from Arabidopsis thaliana x Arabidopsis arenosa, assembly GCA_019202795.1. NCBI lineage: Eukaryota > Viridiplantae > Streptophyta > Magnoliopsida > Brassicales > Brassicaceae > Arabidopsis > Arabidopsis thaliana x Arabidopsis arenosa. The sequence continues at coordinate 7,821,459 of CM032924.1, forward strand.
TCATTAGGCTTTGATTATATAGACTTAGATCACGTGTAATGTAAATTAAAATATGCAATTTAGACAATATAGTAACAAGGAAAAGATAAATAACAATTATACGTGCATGAACTTGTTATGATTATTGAAATGCTGGCATTGGGCCGTTGAAGATGGTCCTACCAAAGAGAAGTCTATTATTTGTTAATATCAATCGAATCTATCAATTCTTGTGACTCCAAACAACAAAACTTTAATAATCTTCTTTTGAAACAAAACAAAAATGTCGATCTTTCAATTTTGAAGTTCAAGGTTGTATTGTAAAGGGTCAAAGGCTAACTTTATCGTGCCAATTATCGAGGCAAAGATATTGGACATTGATACTCTTTTTTGTAATCTATACTGCTATACAAAGACCATTGTCCAAAATAGTTCTTAAGACCTCACATGTGATGGGGTGTTTTCTTATTGCATTGGTCAAATTGAAATCATTATATATGGATTGCAGTCTGCATGAACAGTTTGTAGCATGTAATGGACACGGAGCGGATATCCGGAATTTTGGTGGTATTTGTGATTCGATTCGTTTTCTCCGAATACTGAGTTTTCTGATTTGTATTTGCTTCGTTAGTGACCGGATATCCGGCTGTTCGAATATCTGTTAAAATCCAAACTATTTGCCGGATATCCGATCCGTTAAGTATTTGTTTAAAAATAAATTATAACAAAATTAATCCAAAAATAGTAAAATTTTATTAAAAATAGTAATATTTTATCAGAAATATATATTTCTCCTTTAATTGTTCAAACTAGTAGTGACAGCAACTCAATTTCCGAAATTTCTCCTTTACTAAACGCTATTATGTTTTTTATTTTTTATTGCAAATTACATCAAATTTAACATGTACAGCAACTCAATTTTGACAACCAATATCTTTCAAGTTTTGCTGCATGGAAGACACTAAAAAAAAAAGTGGAAATATTTACAAATTGGGTTTATACAGCCATAAGACAGTCTTCTTTTCTTTAGAATACACTTATGCACAATACCCTCCTCTTCCTTTTTTCTATTACTAATGTACAAATCTACTTACTTATCTAACATCTCTTAGCTAAGGAGGAACAATACCGACATATTTTTGTTTTTCTAGTTTCTCCCACTTGTCATATTTTAGTCATAATCATTCATTCGCAACAGCAGGCTCAGCTTCAGTTGCATAATCGTGTCTGGAGATCAAAGCAAGTGTATCAGTTTGGCAAGGGAGAAAACTTCAACTAATCAACCAAATGCTTATTTGACTAAAATATGTCTTAAGATGCACATAACGTGTAAATGTAAGAAGAAATCAGATGTTCTGTCGATCTTACTTTATTTTACGAGCAAGCTGGTATATGCCTGTCCCTGCCATAGCAACATTAACGCTGAAGAGGTTCCAGTTTTTCTGTAAACAAAAGTCGGTATCAAAGAGGTCAGATAAACCAGGAATCCAATCACTAACATCTCATCGCAAAAGCAAGGGAGAAGATCTTGATAAGACAGTATACAGTATTATCAAGTACTAGCTCCATTGCGAGAAACTATTCGATCCCAAAAGACTCCGTATAAAAAGGAAAAGAAAACGTATCTTCCATGTGATGGCATTATCAAAACTAATGTAAAAAGACTTACCGGAATGATTACCATGCCGTAGCGAGACCAAATAACTCCAGTGCATGTAACGGCTGACGCAAGAAATATCAGAGAATACTGTAAGTACATTGAGGCATTGCAACACAATGAAACTGATCAAGGATAAATGACAACTATGGTATGAAATATGGAGAACACAAGCCTAGAAAAGTCCACAATTCAAAACAGAGGTGAGGTCAGGGAATAGCTACACATTAAGAACATGATACAATACATACCGATTTGTTGAGGATAGGAAAGTTTTTCTGGAGGTTTGGCAAAGTCTGCAATGTTGGCAATGGTAATACCCCACTTGAACGTTGATGCCCAGAAATGAACTGAGAACGACAAAATGAGAGAGTCTTATTCACCAAAATGATCCAACTGTTTGAAAAACTGATATCAAGCTACTAAAAAGAACTTGATAATTGTTTGATTTCAACATGAGTGACGTGAAGGTTGGTAACGGAAGACTAAAATCAAACTCTAGGTCTAGGATGATCAATTTATATCGTCACTCATGAAACCCATTATAAAGCAAAGAGTGATTCTCCTGGACCATAAGCAACAAATCAATCCATTCTCGAATCGAAAATTAAACATCTTTGTAGAGAGACAATAGCAATCATTTCAAGAACTAATCGAAAGTCAAAATCCATCAAAAAGTTTTTTTGAAAGTAGAAACAAATCAGGATTCACCAGAAAAATCGAAAAGACAAAAAATAGTGGAAACAGAACTAACAAAACAAACAAATTCTCAGACATGTAGATTGCTCAATTATCCATAATTGAATCATCAATAATCGAAATCGATAGGAAAAAAGCGAATCATGGTGGAATTGACTCACTGGTTTTAGGTCCGGCAGGGTGATTCCAAATAGCTTGAAGCTTCGAAGTCGCCATCAATAATTTTTGTCCAATCCCCAAAAACTTCACCAACCAATCTTCGCTTTATGTCTCTCCCGAGATTCTTCCTTCTCTCTCTCCGTGTCTGGGCTTAAAACACTAAACAAAAAGGGCTGCAGCTACGTACGATGTCGTTTCAAACATAAAGCGACAATTGAGGGTATTTTGGTAATTTTCATTGTCCCAGTGGACTTTGTACATAGTTTGAACTTTTAAAGACTTTGAGAGAGAAATCGCCATTGAAATGGGAAAGGTTCAGGCGATTTTAACATGCGAAGGAATACACAGACGAATTAAGCCTATTGTTTTTTCACTCGATATCACGCTATTGAAGATTTGGACCTTTACTTATACTTATAAGATTTATCTCTTCTTCTTCATCACGGAACTCAGACACGATGGCTCGAACATTCATCTTGTGGCTTCATGGGTTGGGCGATTCTGGACCTGCTAATGAATTCATCCAAACAGAATTCAAATCCCACAAGTTTAAGAACACTAGTTGGCTCTTCCCTTCTGCTCCATTCAATCCGGTTACCTGCAACAGTACGATCTTCCTACTTCTTCCTTTTCTAGTTTTGATTTGCATTCATGTTACTGTTTCTTTTTGTTGTGGATCCTTTGTTGGGAGATTGGTCACATTCTGTTCATTTGAATGACATTGAGTCAAATGTACACAATTGATTATCTTCGAATTCTCTGTGATATCTGTTGGTATCATCCTTCTTAATCTATTTGTCTCTGAAAAAATCTTAGGTCTTTCTCCTCTTTCTTTTGCAGATGGTGCGGTGATGCGTTCTTGGTTTGACGTTCCTGAACTTCCTTTTAAAGTGGTATTACTTTACTTCTCTCTTGATCTATCTAACCTCTCTTATAATATGAATTGGCAAATTATTTATGAACTTGTTCTGCAGATTGAAGGTTTATATTATAATGTGTAAAGAACAGACCACTATTGCATTTTCAAGAGATTTTATGCCATCACTTGAACTATGTAACTTTTATGTATGTTAGGGCTCTCCAATTGATGAAAGCAGCGTGCTTGAAGCAGCTAAGAACGTTCATGCTATTATAGACCAGGAGATTGCAGAAGGAACAAATCCAGAAAACGTGTTTATCTGTGGATTAAGCCAAGGAGGTTGTTTCTCTTTTCTTTGATTCATTTTCTTTTCAATAGTCTTTGTAGAGAGACCTTTTTATATTGGTCTGAATCCACTTATGTCTTGTGAATTATGCATTGTGGCTCTTAATAAGATTTTTTTTTTTTGCAGGAGCATTAACTTTGGCTAGTGTTCTTCTTTACCCAAAAACTCTTGGAGGTGGAGCAGTTCTAAGCGGATGGGTTCCATTCAGTTCTTCAGTCATCAGTCAGTTTCCTGAAGAGGCTAAGAAGGTTCATCACGTATGTTTTCTTATTAAACATGAATCTCTTATCGCTGTTTTTCGCGTTTCTGAGTCTTGAGATTTTGCAATATGCAGACACCAATCTTGTGGTCTCATGGTACTGATGACAGAATGGTTCTCTTTGAAGCTGGTCAAGCTGCTTTTCTTTTTCTTAAAGAAGCGGGTGTTACCAGTGAATTCAAGGTATATCCAAATCAAAACTCTTTTTCGAAACAAAATGCATAGTAGGAAGCCAATGCACCAATACTCGTCTAAGGAGCTTTGTTTCTGCAGTCATATCCTGGTCTCGGGCACTCGATCAGCAACAAAGAGCTGATGTATATAGAGTCATGGATCAAACGACGATTGAAACGTTCGTCGTCTACTTGTCTTCATCTTAATTGTCTTAAAGAAATGTTCCACTCAGGGTAGTAATAATTATACCTACATATCGTCTATGAAGACTAGAAGAAGATTGATAATTCTAAGCTCATCATCTGGTTTGGTCTGCAGTGTCCTTCTAGTATCGCTGTCATTGCGCTTTTGTTCGGTTACTTTGTTGCTGAATACATAGAGTTTGTGATTGTATCGATTTGAATTATGTATATGCAAGCATTGGATTACATTTGCAATCTTTACACATGAAAAACATAAAACATAGCATTGAGGGCATTTTAGTCATTTAGACATCATCTCTGAAACTAAAACTTTTTTGAGAGATCGATCTCCAAAGAAAAATGGTGAAGGCATGCGAACAAGTAGTAGACTGAAGAAGCCGATCATTCTTCTCACTATCGCACTATTGAGCTCTGTCTTCGTCTTCTTAATCTTCTTCCAAAACAAATCTGACTTATCATCTACCTCTGGTATCTCTTCTTCTTCACGGAACCCAGACTCCATGGCTCGAACCTTCATCTTATGGCTTCACGGGCTTGGTGATTCCGGACCTGCCAACGAACCAATCAAAACACTTTTCAGGTCACCGGAGTTTAGGAACACTAAGTGGCTCTTCCCTTCTGCTCCACCAAATCCAGTCTCTTGCAATTGTAAAGATTGACTTTTTCTATCTAATTTGAGGATCATTAGAGTTGTTGTTGTGTGTTTCCTTCTTCTCTAGGTTTTGATCATCGTTTATGAATTGATTGAGCTAAAGAATTTGCATTCTCCTAACCTAATTCGGACTCTCAGGTCTAGTCCTCATTCTTAGGAAAAGTTTCTTTCTTTTGGATATAGCATGATTGTTGCTTTGATGTGTGATTCATTTATCAAATCATAGCTTAGTCATCTAAATCATCCCTCATTGGTAAATGCAGTGGACAGAATTGAGTAAAGATCCATACTTTTTCTTGAAAAAATCGTAGGTCTTTGCTAAAGATTGTGCCTTTGCCTCTTAATTTGTCTTGTGCAGATGGTGCAGTGATGCCTTCTTGGTTTGACATCCCTGAGCTTCCTCTTACTGCGGTAACTCTTCATGACAATACTTTCTAAATTGGTAGCTCCAGATTTTCTAATTTAGTTGGGTAATCAGTACTTGTTCAGTAGATTTTAAGGTTTATAATGTATAAAGAACAGGCTGCTTTAACTTATTAAGGAGTTGGTTCTGTTCTAGAGATAGTTTATGCCATCAAGTAAGTAACTTTTTATGTGTTAGGGCTCTCCGAAAGATGAAAGCAGTTTGCTTAAAGCCGTTACGAATGTTCATGCCATTATAGATAAGGAGATTGCAGGAGGAATAAATCCGGAAAATGTGTATATCTGTGGATTTAGCCAAGGAGGTGATCTCTCTTTGCACCACATAGTTACACATTTCCATGGATTTACTACAATGTGTTGATTTTCTTGCATTGCGACTTCTGACTAAGGTTTTCTGCAGGTGCATTAACCTTGGCTAGTGTTCTTCTTTACCCTAAAGCTCTTGGAGGAGGTTCAGTCTTTAGCGGATGGATTCCATTCAATTCTTCAATCATCAATCAGTTTACCGAAGATGCTAAAAAGGTATTCATCCGTTTTCGGTTTCTTGTAAAGGGTAAATGTTGATTTTCCTGTCACTGTTTTTTGGGTCTCTGAGTCTCCATATTTTGGATATGCAGACACCAATCTTGTGGTCTCATGGCATTGATGACAAGACTGTGCTATTCGAAGCTGGTCAAGCAGCTCTTCCTTTTCTTCAACAAGCTGGTGTGACTTGTGAATTCAAGGTATGCAATAATAATCAAATCAAACACTAACAGAGCAGACAATTCAAATACCGATCACATGGATCGTAGATTCCAACTCTTGAGTATGGAAATCTGAAGAAATTTCGTTTATCTGCAGGCTTATCCTGATCTTGGACACTCAATCAGTAATAAGGAGCTGCAATATTTGGAGTTATGGATCAAACAACGGATGCAGAGCTCTTCGTCTTCTTCTTAAAATGGTATTAAAAGGCAACATTGTACTCAAGGTAACAACATCCTAGTGCCTATCAAGATTAGAATAACATCAGCTCATCTCTGGTCTAGTTTCTCTATCATGAAAACCGGTTTTTTGGTTTAATCGTCTTGTTTGGTTATGTAAACGGTTACTTTTGTTAACTACAAACATTTTTGAACTTTTCATTGATTTGAAAAATTATATATATGTCAACACTAGAATTCTTTTATTTTAGTCAACAAATCAAGACTATCGGGGATTAGACCTAGCCGCCGCTCACTCAAGTTTACAAGTTTGCCCAGATCGGTGACCGGAGTACGGTGGCTCCTCTAGCACCGGCTTCGGTCCTCCTTTTGTTCTTTCCTTTCTTGGTTTTAGTTTTGTGTTAAGTTTAAGAATCTTGTGGCCTTCGATTGGGGTTTCGATTTAGTTTGATCGGTTTGTGATTTTGGGTGTTTGTCGGAAGCGGTTTGAGTGTTTCAGATTTGTGGTTCAGGGCTCTTGCGAAGATGATGGAGCCGGATCTGTGATCGACGGTGACGGGTATGTAATAAAGCCATTGCTTTTCGCCCTCCCCAAATCCAGATCTGTTACTCGCTCTTGTGCTTCATGGTGTTTTGATGTCGCGTGCTTGGCTTGTGTGAGCTCTGTAGTTAGCTTTCATCTTGCCTTAGCCTCTCCGCTCACCCTTATTGCCTGGTTTAGCTAATAGTTGCTCGTTTGGTTCGTCTCCTTTCTAAGATGAGGCCTTTGTTGTGTGAAGTTTATGCTAGTGTCGTTTGGCTTCAGATCTTTCTTCTCTTAGGTGGAAGTTACTGGTGATGATTTCCGTTGTAGATGAGTGTCGTTTTTGTTCTTGATTTCGAAGCTCATCGAGGTGGTTATGTTTCGCTCCTTGTCTCTGCGTTTCTGAATCTGGAGGATGTCGGATTGCATCTTTTTGACTTCTATCAAGGCGTTCCTTGACGCACCCTCGTCGCAGCCGCATCTGGAAGTGTTTAAGGAGGATCTATTTGGACCTTTACTTGTCAGATTATGAAGTCATTGTTACTTGGTTTCGAGAGATCTTCTCTCATTGTGATAGGAGGAAGCAGTTGTGATTAATGGTTGGCCTTGGGCAGCATTGATATAGCTCATTCGCAGAAACTTCAGAAGAAGAAGATCGATTTGGTTATTTTGACTTAGTGTTTATCTTCTTGTTTATTTTTAGTTTGCCTCTTTTCTTAGTTTTTGGTTTCGTTCTCTTTCGATTTCGGCTTTAAAAGTTTATGTTGTTTTTAGCGTAGACTTAGATTTGGGGGAATTCTCTTTTTTCTCCGACTTTGTCTCCGGGGACTTTTCCTTTGTCCGCCGGCTTAGCTTCCCTCTTTTGGGCTTTAGACTCTGGGGATATCTTTGTTTTCCGCCGGCTTAAGTATTTCACCTTGTATCCTATCTTGAAGTTTTAATAAAAATCAGATGACAAAAAAAAAAAAAAATCAAGACTATCAAGTGACTACATAACTCGAATTGTGATGTGTTCAAAATGGAAAATCTTTTATCCAAAACAATAAATTTCTTGTCAAAAGTATGACATGTAAAGATTCTTCTGACCAAAACCAAACTTGCATACCAATGCCATCATTATAATTTTTACAAATTTCTGTGACTTTGTGTTTATGTAACTATACAAATTATTTTTCGTAGAAAAGAAGACAAAAAATCATATCATAATAAGTCACCATATAAAAACAACGATCTGAGATTCTGAATAATGAAGTTTTAGCGTATTATATGTCGATATCTAAGTTTGAAACCATATAAATAGTAAAATATTATTAGATCCGACCAAAAGAAATCCAAATGAGTTTGCATGGTCTGATGATATTGTAGGGATATTTTTGTCTAAACACATAATTTCCCAATTGCGCCCATATGATCTCTTTGGATTCTCTCCCCCAGCACCCACCGACTGTTAAGTGATTTTCAACAATTACCCTTTCACCATTTCAAATATTACAGAATCTTCACGCTATAGTGACAGCTATAAAAAGAAGAATCTGAGTCAACAAGTATTCAAATTTGATTCAATTATTTCATTTTACTAACTCTATTTGTATTGTACTGCACTGACTGTATATCTTTATAGTGAGTGCTTCAATTACTGCAATCATTAGGACTTGATTATATAAACTTAGATCACGTGTAATATAAATTAAAATATGCAATTTAGACAATATAGTAACAAGGCAAAAGAAAACTAACAATTATACGTGCATGAACTTGTTATGATTATTGAAATGCTGGCATTGGGCCGTTGAAGATGGTCCTACCGCCAAGAGAAGTCTATTATTTGTTAATATCAATCGAATCTATCAATTCTTGTGACTCCAACAACTAAACTCTAATAATCTTCTTTTGGAACAAAAAGAAAGAAGGACTAATAGTAACAAAAATGTGGATCTTTCAATTTGAAGTTCGAGGTTGTATTGACAAGGGTCAAAGGCTAACTTTATCGTGCCAATTATCGAGGCAAAGATATTGGACATTGATACTCTTTTTTGTAATCTATACAAAGACCATAGTCCAAAATAGTAGTTCTTAAGATCTCACATGTGATGGGGTTTTTTCTTATTGCATTGGTCAAACTGAAATCATTATATTTGGATTGCAGTCTCAGTCTGTGCATGAACAGTTTGAAAGTGTTGTATATAATACATTGTTTTAAATAAGTTTCTGAATAATTGACATTAAATTAATTTTTCAGTCATTTTGTAAATTACGTTGAAAATATAATAACTTACAAAAAATGGTTATATCTTAAAGTTACTAAACTCTATCAACCATTCGAAGGTCTTCTTCTTTCTAGACTACACTTATGTACACTATCTTCTTCTTCTTCTTTTTCTTTATTCGACATTGATATTAGATCAATGATATAAGCATATGTAAGAAATGAATGATTGCTAATGATTTCAATTACTAGTGAAGTATGTACAAGATTATAAATGGATAATAAATAATATATAGTCTAATAATCTCCTTTTCTTGGTCCGATATGCAGATGGATTTTTATTTTTTTTGGTCATCGTGAAGATGGATTTAAATTAAAGTCTTTTGATGTTTACGAGATTAGCCTAAAATTCAAATCAGAAACAATTCCGTAGAGAGAAATAAATAGGGCTGGGCTTTTAAACCGAACCGAATGTACCGAACCGAAATCGAAGCAAAAAAACCGAACCGAACCGAAAATTTGAAAATAACCGAATAGATACTAAATTTGATAACCGAAATAACCGTAACCGAATCGGTACCGTACCAAAATATTTCGGGTAACCGAAATACCCGAAATACAATTATATTTTCGAAATAATTAGTTATTTATTGACCAAATAATCAAAAACACTTGAAAAATCTATAAAAATAGTAAAAATACTCAAAAATAACCGAAAAATATCCAAAAATACTCAAAAATAACCGAAATATCCAAAAATATCCTAAGCAAAATAACCGAATGGATACTAAATTTTAAAACCGAAAGAACCGGAACCAAACCGAAACCGAACCGAAATTTCAAAATATCCGAATGGATACTAAATTTTAAAACCGAAAGAACCGAAAACCGAATGGACCCAACCGATAACCGAACGGATAACCGAAAGCCCAGGCCTAGAAATAAACAACAAAAATATAAGGGTAATTTAGCAAATTCTTGGAACAAACAGGAAAAAACTGTAAAATAAAAAAGCGCCAACTGTTGTAGGCGATTACTGTTACAAATGAGCCAATCAGAAACAAAACCTCTAACTAACTTGGCTACTTCAAAGATTACGCAATCGCCTGTTTTTAGGACTCAGTGGCAACTTCGTAATAACAAAGTCCTCCTAAACCCCATTTCGTCATTTCACGTCCTTCGTTCTTCTTCTTCTCTCCACCTTCACTGCCACTCACACCTACACGCGCGACTACTCTCTCTCTCTCTCTCTCTCTCTTCTGAAGCACTCAAAGAGTAAAGTTTCTCTGCATTTTAGCTTCTCTCTCTCTCTAGAAATGGCGGGTCGGATCCAATCCCACCAGCTACCAAATGGACTCTACGTATCGGGTAAGCTCGAGCAACCAAAAGAGCGACCACCGACAATGGCGGCTCGAGCTGTGCCTTACACCGGAGGCGATATCAAGAAATCCGGCGAGCTCGGAAGGATGTTCGACATCTCCGTCGTCGATTCGGCTTCTTTTCAAGGACCACCGCCGTTAATCGTCGGTGGTAACAGCAGCGGAGGAGCATCAAGGCTTCAGGCACCGCCACGTGTCTCCGGTTCTTCTTCAAACCCTAACAGTGGATCCGTTCGATCTGGTCCTAACTCTGGTTCGGTTAAGAAATTCTCAGGTCCACTCTCTCAGCTTCAGCCAACCGGTTTAATTATCTCCGGTTCTGTCGGTTCTTCGGGTCCAATTTTATCCGGGTCTCGAAGGTCGGGTCAATTGGATCACCAGTTGAGTAATTTAGCGTCGAGCAAGCCTAAATACGGGTCGTCGGTGACGAGTCTTAACGTAGACCCGGTTCGGGTCGGGTTTAAAGTACCAAAAGTGATGGTTTGGGCGGTTTTGATTGTGGCGGCGATGGGATTGCTTGTTGGAGCGTTTCTTACCGTGGCGGTGAAGAAACCGGTGGTGATTGCAGCGGTTTTAGCCGCGGTTTGTCCCGCAATCGTGGTTTTGATTTGGAATTGCGTTTGGAGAAGAAACGGATTGTTGAGTTTCATCAAAAAGTATCCAGATGCTGAGCTTAGAGGTGCCATTGATGGTCAATTCGTCAAAGTTACAGGGGTAAGTTAAAACCTAATTTTCAGATGTTAAAGATCTCTCAGTGTTAATATTTCCAGTTTTAGTAAGTGCCTTTAATTGTTCTGATTAAAGTAAATTGCTTCCTAATTTAGCTTTTGATAGTTAGAATATGTCATTATCATCATTGGCTTTTCTTATGGATGTTATACTCTTGGATCTCTGTTTTAGTGTTAATTAACTTCATTTTTAGTTTATGTTTTGCTCCATTATGTGTCTGGGTGCTTTATGATGATTTTTGCTTTTGTCTGTGTTTGAAATTTTATATTATTACCACCAATTCTCACCAAACTAAAGTTTGCTGGTTGTGTTTAGCATTGATTGATTAATTAGACCATTTATAATTCGACAAATTGGAGTCACGGGTCTTTTTGTATTGTGGATTGGATTACAGTCGTCAACAGCTAGTTTAATGCGTTGTACAGACCATTTATGTTGTCTGAATTAACAATGTTGCTGTAGATATGGTTAAATATGGTAGTGTGGTCACTGGTGTATCTTTTTATTTGCTGGAAATGTTAAAACTTTTGTTATGTTTTGTAGGTTGTGACATGTGGAAGCATTCCTTTGGAGTCTTCATACCAAAGAACACCAAGATGTGTTTATGTATCCACGGAGTTGTATGAGTACAAAGGTTTTGGTGGAAAATCCGCAAACCCAAAACATCGATGCTTTTCTTGGGGATCTAGACATGCAGAGGTTAGTTTCTTTTTCTATCTTGCATAATGATATTTGTCTAAGTGATTTGGTCAAGTTTGTAGATCATATATGACAAGAAAAGATGGTGAAGTTTGATGATTCTTATTGTGGTTATATTCTTTGGCAGAAATATGTGTCGGATTTTTACATCTCGGATTTCCAATCTGGATTGCGAGCGCTAGTAAAAGCTGGATATGGATCAAAAGTTTCTCCTTTTGTCAAACCGGCGACAGTGGCTAATGTAACAACGCAGAACAAAGATTTATCTCCCAGCTTCTTAAAGTGGCTGTCGGATCGCAACCTCTCAGCCGATGACCGTGTCATGCGTCTCAAAGAAGGGTATGCTATATTCAACATGCATCTTAAATTTTTCTTCAGGTTGCACCTTAGCCAAAATCTGAAAAGAACCTTTTATTAGAGTTACTATCTAAACCTTGGATCCTGATTTGACCTGGAAGTACCCAAATTACAACCTTTTAAACCCTGATTTCTTCAGTAGAATGGGAAGTATTAGACTGTTAATGTAGGCGTTTACTTTGACTGGTACCATTGGATTTTCTTCCACATTAAAAGTCACAGTAATGGACAAAGATGTGATGAGACATGTATTGTGGGAAGAAATCCAGCAACTATTGTCAAAGTTAATGGCTTAAACATCTCAATCAGTGCTTGATAAGCTGGAGTTAAAGGGCTTAGAAGTTTGAATTAGGTCTAAAGCTAGTGAGCCCCAAAAGTCACCCTTTGTAGTTCAAAGGATCTTTGTACACAAGATAGCTCATTGATTTAAAATCATATTTGTTTGTGTGTGATGATCAGATACATAAAAGAAGGAAGCACAGTGAGCGTGATGGGGATGGTAAGAAGGCACGACAACGTTCTCATGATAGTTCCTCCGGCAGAAGCAGTCTCCAGTGGGTGCCGGTGGTGGCAGTGCCTCTTCCCAACCTATGCAGATGGTTTAATCATCACCTGCGACGATAATCAAAACGCTGATGTCATTCCTGTCTGAACCAATGTGTATGTAATGCTCCTTTTGCCCGATATTCAAATATATAAATGCTTAAAAGAGTTAGGCTCACGAGACTGAAGGAAGAGAAGAGAGGGATGAGAGGACAGCCAAATTGGTTCAAAAAAGAAAACCAAATGGGCTTTGCCTTTTGCCTATTAGCTTTTGTTTGTCTTTCTTAATTCTGTTTTTTTTTTGCCCCTTCTATGGGGTTTATGTTTGTGTACATAAAGCCCCAAAGTGTAAATGCTATTTTCTGTTTAAATAATTATTAAGTGCTATCTACTATTCTTATTCACTACGGAAACCTTAGGCATCTCTGCAATAGGTGATGATGACCTTACATTGCCAAATGGTAGCAATGTTGTGCTAGTAACAAGTAAAGCATGAAAGCTGCAGAGAAAATAGCCCATACAGAAGCCTTTGATTGGTTTACATAGTGGCTGAGCATGTAAATCTCTAGTCGTGGACCTCAGTCAAACCCAAAACTTAAAGCCCAAGACTATAACACAAAAAAAGGTGATTTGACTTTTCAAAGACTCATGCATGATTAGTGATGACGATTCTTTTGTTTTTTTTTTTTTTTTTTTTTTTTTTTTTTTTTTTTTCTCATACGATTCTTTTGTTTAGAAAATAGTAGAGTAGAAAGTATAGAGAACCTGAGAAAGGAAGAGTACTAGTACATACGTATTTAAAAAAATGTGACATTTCTAAGCGCAAAGTGATTTGAGATCGTGATCAACAACATTTCTAAGCATTGTAATTGACATTGTTAAAAAGGTAAATATAATATTGTAAACCATATTGTATGATTTAAAAACTCAAACTATATTGTATGATATTACTTTTCTTAAGTTTTCAGATAAATTTTAGCGTAAATTATGGATTTGAAAACTATTTAAGGAAATAACAATCATAATTTAGTTTTTTTTTCCTTACATGGTAAAAAGAAAGAAATAAATGAGAATGAAGTGGAAAAAAAAAATAACCTTGAAAATGAGAGAGAATAATATAATCAGCTTACAAAACAAATAAACACACAATCTCAGTAAATGAATTTGAAATACGATTAGAAAACGAAAAGTACATATGTTCGTAAAAATAACAATTGGTAAAAAAACGAAGTTGAGTGTATATAGAGATCATGACTTCAACTGTGGAAATTAGTTACTAATAGAACTTTCCATTAGAGGAAGAGAGAAAAAATTATCTATTTTGCCAATTATTTATAAAAGATGTTTATTCTTCAAATTAATATTTTTAAAGGTGTCTACTTTGTCAATTATCTCTTGAGAGAAAAGTATACCATTTTTTGATTAGGAAAAAAATTGGTTTTGGAGAGCGAAACCGGTGAAATCAAGTGCCACGGCCGACGCCAAGTGGCACCAATGGAGTCGGCCCCCGTGGACTACATGTTGTTTCCCAACTTTGACGACTGGACCATTCACGCAAGGCCTGCGAATGCTATGTACGTATGGAACAATCATTTTAGTTAGTTGTTTGTGTTTGATATTGATTTGTGACATTAATTCTTCTTTGTTGTTTGTGTGTAGCTAGGACTTCACGAAAACAAGCGTTGTTCCGGTTGGTGATCAGAAAACTCTCAAAGAAGTTGAACTGTTGTTGAAAAAGCATAAACAAATGGTTGAAGGATATGCTAGAAGGATGAAGCTAAAGGGTATCGTCAGAGATACAAATTCCTTGAGTAGCAGTGATGAAAATGGTCCAAAGGGTATTGCATCTGCTCTCTGAATGTTTGCCCCCTTAGCTTGAGGACTAATTGTGTGTTTCAATCTTCTATAAATCTTTTTCTTTTCTTATAGGAGACAATGGATTGGATTTCGATGAAAAGTTCTGCGATGATGATGTCGACATGGGTGAAGCTACTAATGCTCCTCCACTTTCATCATCTTCGGTTAGTTTCCAGATGATTGCAGCAGTTGAGTTTTTTGTCCACTTTTATTTTTAGTTGATCCATGAGCTAAGCTATTTGTTAGAGAGCATATATGTCTCATTTCATAAGTGATCCTTTTACTTATGATCACTGAGAAACATAGCTCCTTGTATTCTGAGAACCTTGACTTGTGTTCTCAAAAGCTATTTTTGATTATTATTATATTCATGCTAGTATCCAATTCTTCGAGAAAAAGTTGTTGATAAATGGCATGTAACTCCAGTTACTTAACGTCATATCTTGTATCATGCCCTTTGCACTTCTTCAACATGTACAGTAGTTACTAGGACTGCTGGTCAGTGTTTTTTTGTTTTTTCAATAATAATAATGTATATTAATTTTTCCCAAAAATGGGTTTAAGGATGGTGGGCTTACACGGACCAACGGCCCACAAAATGGCAGAAAAAAACATACATTCGACACCGGAATTGGAGATCTGAAGAAGGGTAGAAATCGGAAGCACCGGACTCCACCTCCTGCTTAGTTTTCTGCTCACCGTATTAATTTGGTTGGTGTTTGCAATTGCATCGAACCATCGAGTATTTTCTGCTGCGATTGCTTCCATTTATCGACTCTGAGGGTATTGAATTGAATTGAATTGAATTACGGGTCTTGGCGAGAGATTTCGTTGTTTGCTTGTAAAGCAGAATACTTTATTTTAGATTCTGCATCTGCTTCCTTTGATTTCAGCTGGTGGGTTTCTCCAAATTTCACTCTTTTTTGTTATTTTACTGTAATGAATTGAGAATTATGGTTCTGAGCGAGAATCCGTAGTTTGCTTGTAAAGGAGTATACTTTATCTTAGATTCTGCATTGATTTAGCTGGTGGGTTTGTCCAAGTTTCATTCTTCTTCTGTATTGATTTAGGATTTTTGAGTTTGGCACAAGGATGGATAGGATCAATGGTCTATCAGATGATATCATTTGCCACATTCTATCTTTCCTTCCGCTCAAAGAGGCTACCTCTACATCTGTCCTCTCAATGCGATGGGGTTATTTGTTTGCCTTCAGACCATATCTTTGTTTAGATGATCAAGAAGTGGGTGGAGGACAAAGTTTCATCGATTTTGTGGATAGAGTATTGGCTGTGTCAGGCAATTTCCCCATAAGGAATTTCTCTATAAAATGTCGTATGAGTATCGACACGGGTCATGTCACCCGCTGGATGATTGACGTCCTGAAACACGGTGTCTCAAATCTTGATATTGACATAATCGCTCAAGATGTCGTTTTAGTTCCTCTCGAGATCTTCACTTGCAAGACATTGGTTGAGCTTAAACTAGCAGAAGGATTTGATGCTATGATTCCTGATCATGTTTCTCTTCCATCACTTAAGACTCTCTTTCTTGATTCGATTTGGTTCTATAATAGTCATTATTGTGTTTTGGGAAACCTTCTTTCTGCTTGCCCTGTGCTTGAGGAATTGACCATTTGTGGTGATAGTTGGCAAAATCCAAAATGCTGTCGCAACGTGTCCTCTTTGACCCTTAAGAAACTTACTATTATGTGTACTGAACGTACGGATTTTTGGGACATGACTTTTGATACTCCGAGTCTTGCCTACTTAGAATACTCTGATTTAGTTCCAAGACACTATCCGTTTGTGAATCTTGAGTCCCTTGTCGAAGCTAAGCTCGATCTTTATGTACACGATGTCAGCAATCCAACAAATCTGATTAAGGGGTTAAGAAATGTTGAGGTCTTGGAGTTATCATCTCATTATACCAGTGAGGTAAAGACTGATCTCCCCTCTTTTTCTTTCTCTGTAAGATATATATTATTGCATGCAAGTTAAGATCATCGAAGACGAATTTTAGGAACCATGTCTCGAGGTTTTTGGATCCAAATATTGCAATTGTTTGATGACTAGTGACTTGTTTATTTTTGTTCTGTTCCAGACATTCTATGCTTTCCGTGAAGCAATCCCAGTCTTGAGCAAGCTGTTTCGTTTATCTATTACAACTGATTCACGCCACTACCATTGGAAACTTCTGCCAATACTTCTAGAAAAATCTCCAAATCTAGACACTCTCGTCATCAAGGTATAACCAAAACCCCGAAAATGTATTGGACAAACTCAAATCTCTAATCTTCCCTCTTGTTTCAGGGTCCACTGTACGATGATAGATATGTAAGAGAATATGGATTGTCATGTCCTGTTAAAGTATTGAAGATAACTGAGTATGGAGGAACATTTGAAGAGCTAGAGCAAATGAAACATTTCTTAGAGAAATTGCCATGTCTTGAGCTTGTCAAAGTTCGTGCTTCTGCAATAAACGACAAGGAAAAGTCTCGAATCACCAAATATCTGCTATTGGTTCCTAGATCGTCCAATTGCGATATCCAGATCAAGTTTCTGTGAGTAAACTACTAAGTAATGCATGAAAAAACAAATTTAGTTTGATTGTATACATTCTACACTAATAAACATACATATTTGATTTCGTACATGTTTGTATATCTATAGATGAACCAAAAATAGTTGTCATATCTCCAGATTTGTAACTAAACAACTAAGGAGGAGAGAGACATATCATCGCCACCGTGAAAAATCTTCTCTACTGTTCTTCATCATATCTTGGAGAGAAACACCATGCCAAAACGATTCATATATTATTACATATAACCAAACTTTTTGTTCATGGTATATTCACTGTCACAAAACCAAAAGACAAACAATTCAAAGGTTAAAAAATAGCCAAAAGAAGATCCTTCTGGAAACAAGAGAAACCGGTTTAAGCCAATATACCGATTGTTTTATTGAGCAACCATAGTAGAAGAGCGAGTTCAATCCCGAAAATCGTATGCAGCCATGACCTATCTACAAGGAATCCATACACAGTGATCCCAGCTTTGTTGTTCTCTAAATACGTCACTGCAAAAAAGATCAACAACTCGATAAATATCGACTTTTGTGGTCTATATCAAATTATCCATGGAGATATTCTTACCTAGAGCTTGACGTTTTTGGTAGGAAATTGTATTGGCGTAGATAGGATGTATCTTGGTATTATCAAGATCATCATCTCCTTCTCCTTCTTCATCATCAGACGTATCCATCGCATTGCCACATGGGGAAACTTGAGATTCAATCATCGAACCAGTAGGAGTTTCGCCATCAAGATGATCGAACGAGTCAACTGTAGCGCAAACGTTCCATTTAGCAGCAAGGCTGGTTACAGATTGAGCTTTGTGAGTTATCTTCGTTGCACTTCTCAAACATATGAATACTCCTGTAACCAAACTCAACGAACATAACTGTATAGACCAAAACAAAAGACATTTCTTAGTGATAAGTTCAATCCGAACAAGAAACAGAACCAGGTAAGAACTCTTACCGCGAGCTCGCCAACTTCATAGATATTAACAGCAACACTAGCTCTCGTAGTAGTAAGCAAAGCCATGAACTGAGTAGCAGTAACAAGAATCAAAGACAAAAGAATAAATCTCCTGAATCGATGACTAACAATCCTCAAATTACGACGAATCTTTTGATGCTCGCCGAGAGCTGACCTAACGTCAGTGATCTCAGAAGCGAAGCAGCGAGCGAAATCATCGAGACGAAGAGTCTGAAGATGACATGTGATTTTGTAGAGAATGCAGACGATGATGAATAAAGAGGTACGGTAAAGCCAAGAAGAGAGCTGGAGAGTGCAAGCGACGACATGGCTAAGAACAGGATTGATGATGTAAGGAATCTCGTGAGAGCCAGAGATGTACCACCAGATTCTGTAGATTGCTTCGAGTGTTAGTGATGGGAGGACGAAGATCATTAGCCGTTTTAGTGATCTCTGTATCAATCAAGAAACAGAGCAAAAGGTTTATTAATTATTAGGTAACTTATAGCAGAAGAAAACAATATCCGACCTTAGCTCAGTTGGTAGAGCGGAAGACTGTAGTCTGTGACAGATAATCTTTAGGTCGCTGGTTCGATTCCGGCAGGTCGGATTTGTTTTTTTTTTTAATTTACAAAACAAAGAAACGTCACACTTTAACCAAAAAGACAAAAAATTGTCGGCCAGAAATAAAAAATTGTTAACTTTTGAGTGACGTATTTTGCTGTTCACTGAACTTTTTCTCAGATACTTATTGATTATTTCAAAGAAACTTGAAAAACAAAACATTGCTGATGACGATATTGAAGATAAAATTAGTAATAGTTGTAAAGCTTTAAAACTTTAAAAAATAAGACTACGAAATTAAATAACTAATATTAGTCAGTTTCTGGCTACCATCACATCGTAAATATAGTTTGGTAAAGGTAACTGGGTTTTGTAATAAATTTAGGTTGACGATATCTTTAATTTCGAATTTAAGGTACGATTTTGATTAGTTTAAAGATAAACAAACATAAAATTAGCAAAAGACCCTAACCTGAATTTCAGCTTCGTATTCGATTCTAACTTTGTCGCTAGCATCCCAAAGCTTATCAAGAAACAAGAACCGTCGCATCCCAAACTTCCTCGACCAAATCGAGAGGCTAACGAAAGAGATTCCGCCGAAAATTGATAACGAAAGCTGTACCACGGCGTCGTACGGACGTCGGTGATGGAAATCGCAGTCGGAGCAGACGAGCAAGAAGTGAGAGATTATCGGAACGATGACGACGAGAAGGAAGAACAAGGACCACGAAAGCAGAGCTGTTCCGTGATTTGACTGATCGAACCAGAGCACGAGGGACATGAACGTGAACCGTGACACCGGAAACTCCGCCGGCGATTTGTTGATCGCGCATGGTCTGGTCGTCTCCGGGAGTAGATGCTCCGATGATGCGTTCGTCGCCATGAGAGAGGGGTAATTTAGGGATTTGGAAATATTGATAGATTCAAAGAGGGAAAAAGGCAAAAATAAAGTCGCGTTGATTGGTTTTGTAAGCTAAACCTGTAATCTGTTTAAATACTAAACTTTGCCAAATTTATGTTAAATTTTAAAACATACACGTATTAACATGTGACTTTATATAATTTTATTTTATTTTATTAGTTTTCAATTTCTGTTTAATATCTAAACTAATGATTAAAAACTAAAAAGGATGTAGTAGAGCAGAGTGTCAATGTGTCATGGTCAAAAACTCAAAATGGTTTAACAAAATACAATGAGGTAATGACTGATTTATTAGGTGTTTACTGTTTTAGGAATTTGTCTCTGATATGACTTTAGAGTTTTTCCAGCTGAATTTGTAATGAAAAAAATCAGATCAACAGAAAAGACAGATGATGATACATTACTTCCAAAATTTTATTAGTAGTATTGTGATTTATTTTTAAAATATGTCAATTTGAATAAATAAACAAATTGAGCTGAATTAGCTAAGTAATTCTCAAAAAAAAATTACATTAGCAAAACATATTTTCCTGAAACTAGACACGTCATTGAATTCACGGGATACAGTAGTTAGAAATTTCACGGGCTAGAAAATCAGTTCGTAGTTTTGATTTTGATACTATTTCATAAAAGATGGCGTGATGTGTCCCATATTCAGGGCCCTTTAGCACATAAGCTATTCTAAGCCCAATAATATGACCCGGGTCGGATCATTTGCCTTAATCGGATCCTAATGTTGGTAAGAAATTTCTCCGGCCGTGATTTGTTGGACGCGTCGACGTCGATGGGCATGAGAAGTAGCGGAGAATCCTCTCACATTGGGATTCGTCGTCATTCTTCGTCTAAAACCCACAAAATCCCCAAAATTTCTCCATTTCAACGACAAATCTCCAACCTTTACTTTTCTTTCCTGTGAAATTTCTGCTCAAAATCTTGGGTTCCTGACGGCGATGGCGGCGATTTCAGGCATCTCCTCTGCTACGTTGACGATTTCACGACCTTTGGTTACTCTTCGACGCTCTAGAGCCGCCGTTTCGTACAGCTCCTCTCACCGATTGTTTCATCATCGTCCTCTCTCTTCTCGTCGTCTGCTCTTTAGGTGTGCCTAGTTACTAGAACTAATATTTAATCGGTTTCGTCACGCGTGTTTATTGAAAGGGTTTAAATTTATGTCTCTAATGGGTAGCTTTGTTTCGTCTCTTTCTAGTTTCTTACTTAGTGATGTAATTGGAACTTTTATGAAAAAAATCAGGAACATTGATCGAGTACAAGCAACGATTTTGCAAGACGATGAAGAGAAAGTTGTGGTGGAGGAATCATTTAAAGCCGAGACTTTTACTGGTAAAGAACCACTTGAGGAGCCAAATATGAATTCTTCTTCAAGTAGTGCTTTTGAGTCATGGATCATCAAGCTTGAGCAAGGAGTGAATGTCTTCCTCACAGTAAGGTTTTTATGACCCTTTTTTAATCTTTAAACGTTATGTCTTCTTAGAAATCTATAATGTTTGATTGTCTACACATTTTACCGGAAGTTTTTCCTTGTGTTCTGATTATTGTCTTGTTTTCGTTTCCTCAATCAGGACTCGGTGATAAAGATACTTGACACTTTGTACCGTGACAGAACCTATGCAAGGTTCTTTGTTCTTGAGACAATTGCTAGAGTGCCTTATTTTGGTAATTGGATCTATCTGTAGTTTCAGTTCCTTATAATGTGTGCAAGTATCGTTTAGCAGAACTACTAAGAGCTAGTCTTCAGGTGTTGTAAGATTGTGTCACTTGAGATATGTGCAGAAGAACATTGGCAGAATAGTGTTCATCCATAATCCCCGTTGTGGAAAATAGGATTCTGGGAAAATCAAATCTTGTTTTTTCGTGTTTATCAATAGTTATGGATCTGGACGCCAAATGGAAATTGTTTATAGGCTAGAATCTAATGTTTGTTTCTGCATTCTCCTTGCAGCCTTTATGTCTGTGCTACACATGTATGAGACCTTTGGTTGGTGGAGGAGAGCAGATTATTTGAAAGTACACTTTGCTGAGAGCTGGAATGAGATGCATCACTTGCTCATAATGGAAGTAAGAACCAATTTCCCCTTCTGTACGAGTTGCATACTCTTAACTCGCATAGTTAGTAAAAGCAAACGCATGATTCTGATCACAGGAATTGGGTGGAAACTCTTGGTGGTTTGATCGTTTTCTGGCCCAGCACATAGCAACATTCTATTACTTCATGACAGTGGTCTTGTATATCTTAAGCCCTAGAATGGCATGTAAGTTTCCTTTCCGCATAATTTCTAGAAAGTATCAGAATAAATTGCTTCTGGTCTACATGAATTCGTTAACCGTATGTCACCTATGCAGATCACTTTTCGGAATGTGTGGAGAGTCATGCATATGAGACTTATGATAAATTTCTCAAGACCAGTGGAGGTTGGTTTCTTCTTATTTCTCCAGCATTCTTTCCCAGTACCATTTACATTAGTTGTGAATGGATTAAATGCGTTGAAATATCACACAAAATGCTTCAATGGTCTTTACATTCTGAATTGTTTTGGTTCTTTTATTTTCTAAACAGAGGAGTTGAAGAATATGCCTGCACCCGATATCGCAGTAAAATATTATACCGGGAGTGACTTGTACTTATTTGGTGAGTTTATCCATCCGGATTTTGTCACTATTCTCCAGAGTTTTAGAGTTTTTATTCCTTTGATTAGTAGTCTCTCAAACTGGCTCATGTGTTGTCTGCAGATGAGTTCCAAACATCCAGAGCTCCCAATACTCGAAGACCAGTAATAGGTAGCAAATTTACTTCGTTCTTTAAATCTCTTATTCCATCGAACCACAAATTGCTAAACAGGTTTATGATTTATCCATGGTTGTGAGTCTACATTCTAGAAAAGAACTTAGCTATGGTCTTATATATGTATGGATGGAGCATTATTCTCAGTTTGTGACTTACTTTGGTGTTAAATTAAGAATCTATAACGTTGTTGTTGTTGTTGTTGTTGATGTTGTTTTGTGGTAATGGTTGGGCAGAGAATCTATACGATGTGTTTGTGAACATAAGAGACGATGAAGCAGAACACTGCAAGACAATGAGAGCTTGTCAGACTCTGGGCAGTCTTCGTTCTCCACACTCCATTTTAGAAGATGGTGATGGTGAAGGAGAATCAGGCTGTGTTGTTCCTGAGGCGGCTCATTGCGAAGGTATTGTAGACTGCATCAAGAAATCCATTACAAGTTAAAATTAATAAATTAGAAAGTAAACTAAAAAGATTAATTGTATCAGCTCATGAAGAATAGATATGAATCCCATATACTTTGGAACAAAGGAATAATGTGAAATTCCCATCGTTATGTATGTGGGAGAGAAGAATCAAATACCCTTATGAGTTATGATGTAAATACTAAATTTACTTTGATGAGCTTAATATTATTATCATCTAAGTCGTTGGAGACCTTTTTTATGCACACTAGCCATTGTTACATTTGTTTTCAGGTAAACAATGGGCATAAGAGCTATAGTTTCCTTGAATGAATAATTTGACAAGAGATTATTATGAGAAATAGGAAGAGCTTATTGTAAATGCTAAGTACAAAATCATTGAATGTTCATTTTCTCAAAAAGCTTATTGGTATCAGCGTTTAGAATCTCTATATCCCACTTTTATTTTTATTGGTTTTGTTGGGGAGAGTGTGGCGCAAAGACGACGTCGTCTAACATGTCACGTGGGAAAAGCCTTGATTTATGCACCCTCTTTAATTTCCTTTTCTTTTTTTTTTCCTTTTCCTTTCAGTTTTCAAATTATTTTTCGGCGGGTTTATTAACAAAAATATTCTCCCGCCGGAAATATTATACCGTGATTTTTAAAACCATGTTCCGGTATAACTTACTCCCTCCGTTTCATAATATAAGTCGTTTTGGAGAAAAAATTTTGTTTCATAATATAAGTCGTTTTCAAGTTTCTATGCACTTTATATATTATTTTAATATTTTATAATTATTTATATTATGCAGTCTCTTTTATGATTGGCTGAACTTTTTAAAAGTAGATCTTCTTAATCTGCGTGTTTAAAGCTAAAACGACTTATATTATGAAACGGAGGGAGTATGAGATTTCATCGGTCTGGTAAAATTCGCATTAATTAAATTTTATTTTGATTCATCGCTTTTGTTTCAGAGTTAGCGTCATATTAGTAGCATATCTTTATTCGATGGATGATTATTTAATCTTTAATTGGCGTTGAACTCCTAGGGATGACCATTTTTCGTTGGTAATATAAAATGTGGTTATTCTTTCGAATTCTGTTTCTATTCGAGACCTTCAAAAACTTTTTATTTTATTTGAAAATTAATAAGTAGTACAGTTACATAAACGTCATTAACTTTTTCCTCTCGAGTAATTTTTTTGCCCCTGTTTCTATCAGAAATTCAGAAGAACTAACATTATAGTTGCACACCATGCACCCATTGCGTACACAGTACGGCTTTGCCTAGTAAATTACACATAATTATAAATTGATTAACTTTTTAACAATTCGTTTTAAAAGAATGAAAGTTATATACTCAAGTTTATGATCATTGAAAAAATATCTTACAAATATTGTTATTGTAAATTTGTAAGTAAGACTGGACCAACCGAATAGAATCGTTTTAACTGTTGAAATTACTAAAAGTGTTTAAAATAATATTAACTCGCGGGAAATTAATATTCGGAAACAACTTTTACAAAAATAAAATAAAGAAATGTGAAAGAAAATTAAAAAAAAAAACTCTGAAAACTTCCTTTATAATGTCATCATCACTGCGAGACCCAAAGATCTAAACAGTTTCTCTCTCTCACATGGCGGAGCTAATCTCTCTATTTCACCGGTGATTCTGTTTCACTATCGGAGAATTTCTTTAAGAGTTTCCGTCACCGAGTCGATGATGAGTGAACTCGAGCTCGGAACGAGTCAGAGGATGGCGGAGACACACCGCACAACGACAACGTTTCTTGATTTGCTCCGACGACAGATGAGCGGTCACGATCTCACCAGAAGGAAACGGACTTTAAAAGAACGGTTGAGATTCAAATGCATCGGATGCTGTGGTCCAACCTGGAGTCTCCGTCTAACTAACAACACCACCACTCTTCACAGTCCAAGCTCAAGAGGCGACGAAATCGAAGAATTACAAATTGAAACCGGACTCGTTCCCGAATCGGATCATGGATCGGGTACGGGTATGAATCTCGCGACGGCGTTAGAGGCGGAGAGGTATAACAGAGGAGAACCGACGGAGGCGGAGGTAGATATGACGCCGAGGAGAGTTTCGTTGATGAGATTGTTGGAAGAGACGGCGGAGAGAATCGTTGATGAAGACGGAAAAGAAACGGAGATTTTGACGGCGTCAATTGGGACGTTAACGGATAATGATTCGGTGTGTTGCGTGTGTATGGGAAGAAAGAAAGGCGCAGCGTTTATTCCATGTGGTCATACTTTTTGCAGAGTGTGCTCTAGAGAATTGTGGCTGAACCGTGGATCGTGTCCTCTTTGTAACCGTCCGATCATTGAGATACTAGATATCTTTTGAAAACGATCGGACGGCTGAAAGTCCTCGATCGACGTGAGTACGTGAGGTGATCCCTAGATACGTTCCCAATTTTAACCACGGTTTGTGTACTTTGTACGTTTCTTTTGGTTATGGAAGATGATGTAAATGCAGAAAAAATACAAGAGGTTTTGTCCACAAGGCCCATTTAATCTTTTTAAGCCCACTAAATGCATATTTTGTAATTTGTATGCTCCTCCCAATAGCCCATTGATAAAGGAGGATGATCAGAAACAGCCAGGAAGTAATAATAGTACACTGCGGAAGCTTCTAGCCTTTTTACATTGATCATGACTTTTGCATGGCGCTTATTTTGCAGAGATAATAAAGAAGCAAATTTCCTACACAATTTTTTTATGATGAGATAGCAAATGATAATAAAGTCCAATAATTCACACACAAGCATAGATTTATCGTCTATCTATAACTGTTTATTTCTTCTGTTGACACAACACAACCAAATGTTTTCATTTTCTATAAATGTTTAAATAATCCTTTATACTAATTAAAAATTAGTAAGAAAAATTTGAATTAAATTTTGGATTATCTTCTAGCCAAAAGACAATACCCAAAACAATGCTCGCCTCACACCATCTGATGACGCGTCGCTTAGAATGTCGATTCTCAGCCGTTGAGCTTAGCCGTCACGTGGCAGAGTCGTAGGCGAACGTATATGATATTCAAAAAGTCGATATTGTCCCTCTTGGTTTGGTCTGTGTAGTTGATGAAAGCGAACCATTTACGTAATTTACCAAGTCAGTTACAATGTCTAATAAATTAGTTAGTACAAGTCCTTTCTTGTTCACTAGCTTCGAAATTTTGAGTCGAAAAAAAAAAATGGCGACGGTACAATTGTTCACCCAATTTCCCTGCCAAACCAGAGTTTTAATCACACCAAACTCTAAATCTATCTCCAAGCCTCCGATTCTGGTACCGATGAGCTCAATTATTCACCGTCCGAAGTTCTCCACCGGAGGAATCGGTGTTTCCCGTGCGGATTTCAGAGTCCGAGCCACAGATGCGGCGGGGCAGAGAGGATCAGCTCTATTGGCGGCGGAGGAAGCAATTGAAGCTGTGGAGGAGACAGAGCGGCTGAAGAAATCGCTTGCAGATTCGTTGTACGGAACAGATCGAGGATTGAGCGCATCGAGCGAGACCAGAGCTGAAATCGGAGATCTAATCACACAGCTCGAGTCGAAGAACCCTACTCCAGCTCCGACGGAAGCTCTCTTCCTTCTCAACGGCAAATGGATCCTCGCGTAAGTTTTTTTCCGGTGAAAACTTTCTCCTGAATGATTTGTTAGTTTTAGGAGTAATTTTGGATTCTGGATTCAAATCCTTCTATGAATCGATGAACTTCTTTCACTTGCAATCAAGTGCTTCGCTTGATTTAGTGAAACCTCTTTTGCAGCTACACATCGTTCGTGAATTTGTTCCCATTGCTTTCACGAGGGATCGTGCCATTAGTAAAAGTAGATGAGATCTCACAGACCATTGATTCAGATAACTTCACAGTCCAGAACTCTGTTCGTTTCGCTGGTCCTTTAGGTACAAACTCGATTAGCACCAACGCTAAGTTCGAAATCAGAAGCCCTAAACGCGTCCAGGTAATTGAATGAACCATCATCCATCAAACCAAGATCTGATATCAACATGTTGAAACGATTGAGTAATGTTTTGGATTTCATTTTTCTTGCAGATTAAGTTTGAGCAAGGCGTAATCGGGACTCCTCAGTTAACGGATTCTATTGAGATACCGGAATATGTAGAGGTTCTTGGTCAAAAGATTGATCTTAACCCGATCAGAGGGTTACTTACCTCGGTGCAAGACACAGCCTCGTCTGTGGCTAGAACCATATCGAGCCAACCACCATTGAAATTCTCTTTGCCAGGGGACAATGCGCAGTCGTGGCTACTCACAACTTATTTAGACAAAGACATTCGGATCTCTAGAGGAGACGGTGGAAGCGTCTTTGTGCTTATCAAAGAAGGAAGCCCTCTCTTGAATCCTTGAACTTCGTCAAAATATGTCTCTCTGTTGTCGTGTTAAGTGAGACAAAATCAGTGTTCAATATATAGTGTTGTTGTAGGTTTACTTCTTAGTGATGATAAGGAACTTAATGTTTTAACGCAATGCAAACAGAAACAAAACAGGCTTGGTACAACAAAGTAGAAGGTAAACACTCATAAACATAAAAATCGCAAAACACACACACTCAAAGTGACATCGTTTTCTATCATTTTGCAATCACATGCTATCCTTTTCAGCACCACTCTTTGCATCATAATCACGGCAACACCAACATATCCCTTGACCACCACCAACGTTTAAACATTCGCCTCCATGATACTTGCTGTCCAATACCTTGCATGGTTCATCGCAAGTGGAGCTCGTGGCCGAAGTATTACATAAACCCTTTCGGTAGTCACACTTTCCCCACCCATCCACTTCTGTCAGATTCATACGATGATACGAAGAGACAACATTTCATTAACATGTATTTATTTTAGATCTTGGGATCAAAGATTTTGTACCTGTAAGAGATATGAGGAGGATGGAGAGACAAACGACTACTGCAGTAGATCCAACTGTGCTCAACCTTAGGCTCCCCATTAACTGCTGATCTCTTAGTTCGTCGCTTATTTCTTTCTTATTTGTTTTTTTCTCTCTTTCTGCCTTTCTGGTTGACTTATTTAGCCGAAAGGCGAGGTTTTAATATAAATAGCAATAGTTAGTTGGGAGAGAGCTCAATCAAACATGTAACATTATTTTATTTTATATGTACACTTGCCTGTCGCTAGCAACTTCAACCCGCAACCAACGATTAGTGTCGATAAAATCTCACTATATTTTTTTTATTTTTTTTACTAAAAATGTTAATATTTATAAAAATAAAAAATTTTAGGTTCACAATCATGGATTTTAAACCTATTGACTTGGTTCCATGGCAAAAAAAAATAGAAACATAGAAGCAAAAACAATCAGTCTATCGACTCAACGTATGCCGTGAAGCAAACGGTGGTATGCCGTGAAGCAAACGGTGTTAGATAAAGTGATATAAGTGAGCTACAAAAGACGAGACGAAAAATGGATATGAAAATTGTAAAGACTGCAAAACAAAGATCCAAATACGCGGAAGCCTTTCACTGGAGGCCCATGGACTGAGCTGTCAACGGCGTAAGTCCCAATGCCCTCGATCACAGACCCCTCTACGTCATGTGGGACAAATAATCCATGAACGATCTCAGATTAGAACCAAACGAGCCAATGAACGCTATTGGCACTAGTTCACTCTACCAAGTACAATCTTACTATATGTTGTTCGTTCTACTATCACTGCGACTGGTGGCTGTTACAACTTCACTAACATATATTTGCTTAATCAAATTTTCTAAATAGAAGTTAATCAAGTGAAATTATAAGAACATACATCAATTTGAAATTATAAGAACATACATCAATTTGACATTTGAAGGCTATCAAAAATATCATTGAAAAAAGAAAAAGTCAACTTATCAAATTCTCAGGTTCCTAGGTTAGCGTCTCAACTCAAGTTAGCTAATAAAAGAAAAATATAGTATAAAATAAAAAGAAATATCTCAGAACGATCTAAACCGTCCACGTGTCCCCAAGTTTATCTCTCTGTCTGAACCAAACCGCCTTCTTCTCACAACCCTTAAAGAAAAAGTCCGATCTCATTCATTTCTCATTCCAAAATCCGCGAAGCAAAAGTATTTCTTCGAAACCCTAAAAACACGATGATGCTCAAGCAAGCTGCGAAGAAGGCTCTAGGGCTTACGTCACGTCAATCAACGCCGTGGTCTGTTGGTATCTTCCGATCCTACCATGAGAACGTCATCGACCACTACGATAACCCCCGCAACGTCGGGTCTTTCGATAAGAATGATCCCAACGTTGGTACGGGACTCGTAGGAGCTCCTGCTTGTGGCGATGTGATGAAGCTTCAAATCAAGGTCGATGAGAAGACTGGTCAAATCGTTGATGCTCGCTTTAAGACTTTTGGTTGTGGTTCCGCTATCGCTTCTTCATCTGTCGGTATGTTTATACTCTAATTCGTTTTGTGTTGACTCGTTTCATGATTTTGTTCGATTGAGGATTGAATTAGAGAAATTAGGGGGTTTTGATTAGTTTTTACTCAAATTGAGGAATTAGGTTTCAAATTGATGTGTTCATGTCCAGATTTTGGGGTTGGTACCGTAAATACCAAATTAGGGTATGAATTGGTCAGATTCTGTGAAATGAAACGTTTTTATAGTGAATTTGTAAAAGTCATTGTGAACGATTTTTCCCTTTTGTCATATTGTCCTGGTCCAGTTTCTGGCTTATCTTCTATGTGGGTGCAACTTGAGCTATCTTCTCTCTGTCATATCTAATGTTGATTGATTTATGTTTTTTCAGCCACTGAATGGGTGAAAGGCAAAGCTATGGATGATGTCCTGACCATCAAGAACACGTAAGTACCGTTTGTTTGTCTCTTTCATAATCTGGCATTCATACTTCCTCCCTGGATAAGGATGTCTTGTGTTCATGTTTTCCAAATATTAACATAATCTGCTGTGAGTTGTTGCGTTGCGCAAACTAGTGTTGACTGTTTGGTTCACTACTTTGATTGTTTGCATAGCAGTTGCTCTATTTCATACTTGTTATTTTGTTTTGAGGAACTCAGTCACTGGGCTTTGTCTATTGGTATATATTGGTTACTGGTTCGTGCTTTGCAGATATAAGCATAAGTGAGTCGTTGAATGTAGTACATTCACTCGTTGTTTGTTGACATACCAGTTACTGTATTTCATGGCTGTGAGTTTGTTTGAGGAATTCAGTCTCTGGACTTGGTTTCTATTGGTATGATATTGGTCACTGGTTAGTATTGGTACATAAGGTTTACCAGACTTCTTTATCTGAGACTAAGTAAACTTTGTGATTTCTGTCATGGAGTTTCTCAATATCTGAAGAACTAATTTGAATGTGCGCTTTTCTTTCTGTGATTTATTTTGCCAGTGAAATCGCAAAGCATCTTTCTCTCCCACCAGTCAAGCTCCATTGCAGTATGTTGGCGGAGGACGCTATCAAGGCAGCTGTGAAAGACTACAAGGAGAAGCGTGTGAAGACAAATGGTGCTGCAGCAGCAGGAGAAACCACACAGGCTTGATTCCTTTTACTAGTGTGTATACCATAATGTGTATATGATGGTGAAAACAGGGGAGAAGTAGAAGAGGATACATACAACCTATGGTATGTTGTAAGGTTCCAAGACTAAGAAGTATTTTGAATAAACTCTGTTGACAAAAACATGTAAGAATGATTTTGCTTTTGCCCTCTAGTTTTTGCTGTTTTATGCACCCACCCATGTGTTGTAATGGTTTCTCTCTTCCTTGGGAGGTTTATAACTTTGAAAGACAAGTTTTCAGTTTTCAGTTTTGGTGTTCACATTATAATTTTCTTTGCAGTGGAACATTTTTCGATGTCGTGTATGTTGTAGCAGCTTGAGTTATCAACCCTCTGTTGTTCACGAATTGTCACAAAAAAAAAACCAACCTTTATTCGAAACTTATTCAACGCGAAACAAAAGCAAAGTACAAGAGAGTGATGTCGCTTCTATCTTTTGGAATCGCATGCTTTCTTATTGAGCACCGATACTATCATAATAGCAGCAGAAGCAAGCCGTCCACACACTTGGTCTATCCCTCGGACGGCACTTGCCATCAAAAAAAGTCTGTCCAGCCCTCGTTTTGAACTTGATGCAACTCTCCTTGCAATCACGGAAAGGGGTACACGCACCAAATGGGAAGTCACAGCTTCCCTCCACTTCTGTCCATACAAGTACAACACACATATTTACAAAACATGCGAATATCTATGTAGTTAGAATCTTGATTTTACGTACCAGTGGGAGATAGGAAGAGGATAGAGAGACAAACGACTATTGCAGCAACAAAAACTGTTCTCAACTTCAAGCTCCTCATTGCTGATCTCTCTTTGTGATTTTGTTAGCAAAAGGGGGTTTCTTAATTTATAGCACTTGAGATAGAGAGGGGAGAGGCTCAATCAATCAAACACATTTACTCTTCACTACTTGAAACGTATTAATTTCTAGTTATGAGTCTCCACGATGTGATCCACCTCGCCTATAATTGACACAAATATTCAAGCATTATCACTATATGTCCATAACAAATAAAATATAACATGTGTCACGCGTACCGGCATGCTCAATATTTTAAAGATAAAATGTGTTGAATTATATAGGATTCAACATCTCTCTTATTATCTCACTGTTCTGAAAATTCGATTCTTTGGGATAATCCAGATTATAAAACATTATCTCCATCAAAATCGGATTTTTATAATATTCAAAACTGGTTTTTTTTTGCTCCAAGATTCCCTTAATAAAAGGTCTTTTAAGATCTTCAATAAGAATCGGGGGCAAATTAAAGATAGTTAGAAATAAAAGGATCGGATAGCAAACTTTTCCTGGTTCGGTCTGTTTCTCTGTTCCTTGATTCCTTTTCCATCTTCTTTGCGCTTTTGAAAAACAGAAACCCGCCATTGAACGTCAGTCTTCCACGTGTCCCATTCCGTAGCTCTGTTTCCGATCGTCGGAGACGTCAATCTGACTACATTTAGGGATTCTTCAAGTTTATTTTCAGGTTAGGGTTTATGTTTTCGAATAGACTTCCAAATTTTAGGGTTCTGTTTCTGTAGTACTGGGGGCAATTCCGAAGTAAATTTGCTTACCAATGGCTGTTGCTCTTATTACTTTACAATTGTTCAGACAAATTTGGTTTGACCACCATTAAGCTTTGGTTCTGTCCTCAATTTGTATAAGATTTCAGTAAAGTATCTTGGAAGAAGCACTTAGGCAACAACATGGTGAAGGAGCAAAGTAGGCAGTGTGATTCTTTGTGGGATTTTAAAGACATTTCTCCTATAACAGAGGACAAACAGGTCGGTCAGTTACAATGTCATTCCTCTTTGCCCTGTCTTTTTTCTTAAAGCTAACCATTTGATTGCTTCAAAAGCTAAATCAAGAATATATGATCAATCTAGATGAATACTATACCGAAGATGACTACACGTATAAGGAAATATTTCTCCTTTCTTTTCGCCTATAAAATGGTCCCGGTTTAGAATCTAATTCCTTTATCTCTCATTTTCTTCTGCTTCACATTCCCGCTAGTCAAATGTTAATAAGTGTACACAACATTCTCTTAGTATGTGGAAACAAAGCATTAGCATGTTCTCTTAAACTCCTTCTCAATAGAGTTTAAAGTTGTTAATGGAGAGTTACATTGGGACCCTCAAGGCTTCTAATTGCCACGTTTGGCACATAATTTTCTTACTCAACCTTACCTCTCTCTATCTTTTGGGGCCACATCTTTCACATTTCATACCTTATCACCAAAACATAAATCAATCAATTTTATTTTTCCTTATTGATTGTGTTGGATCCCTCCAAAATTAAAACCTGTGTTCCCCACAAAAGCTTACCCAATTTCACTTCAATCTTAACAAATAGGACCACCACCACCACCACCAGGTTTGCATCATACAAACCACAAACTCCTTCTTCATTGCAATAATTATATCATCTACTAAAACCTCTCTCTCTCTCTTTCTTGTTCTTAGTGCTAACTTTTCTTTGTTCAGGAGAAATATAATGGAGCTCAAGTATGCAGCATCTCACTGCAACTTATCCTCAGACATGAAGCTTCGGCGTCTTCATCAGCATCGAGGAAAAGGGAGAGAAGAAGAGTATGATGCTTCTTCTCTCAGCTTGAACAATCTGTCAAAACTTATTCTTCCTCCACTTGGTGTTGCTAGCTACAACCAGAATCACATCAGGTCTAGTGGATGGATCATCTCACCCATGGACTCAAGATACAGGTACCATCCATATTGATTTTCTCTATGAAACAGAGCACCATAGGGTACCTGAAAATGCGGTGACATAAAAGGATGCTTGAATTAGTGATAATGCATTAACTAGAATATATCTTTGTCTTGTTTATCTTTAAAGATAACGTAAACAAGTTAACTGGTGACTATGTGTGGTTGGTTCAGGTGCTGGGAATTTTATATGGTGCTTTTAGTAGCATACTCTGCGTGGGTTTATCCCTTTGAAGTTGCATTTCTGAATTCATCACCAAAGAGGAATCTTTGTATCGCGGACAACATCGTAGACTTGTTCTTCGCGGTTGACATTGTCTTGACGTTTTTCGTTGCTTACATAGACCCAAGAACACAGCTTCTTGTCCGTGAACCTAAACAGATTGCAGTGAGGTCAGTATATTTGTTGTTCATGATCTCAGTTTCACCTTTTTGAATTGATCTGATATCTTTTTCTAAGTGGAAGAAGACAAGGTTTAGGTGAATCTTGAGCCCACACCATGTGATTCTTTTATTTTCTTAATCAGTTAGATAAATTTCTGTTTATGGAAAGCACAGAAAGATTCCACTTATAATATTAGGTGAAAAGAAAGCTTTTTAATAAAATGTGTTAGTTTTCTCTAAATGCTATTTTAATATCTCATTAAAGGTACCTTTCAACATGGTTCTTGATGGATGTTGCATCAACTATACCATTTGACGCAATTGGATACTTAATCACTGGCACATCCAAGTTGAATCTCACTTGTAATCTCTTGGGATTGCTTAGATTTTGGCGACTTCGACGTGTCAAACACCTCTTCACTAGGTACACTAATTCCCTATGACTCCATGGCATATCTCTGATCAAACGTTTTTGAGAAAGTAACAAGAAGATCCTATGTTTCGTGTTGTTTCAGACTTGAGAAGGACATAAGATACAGCTATTTCTGGATTCGCTGCCTTCGACTTCTATCCGTGAGTCAAGAAAACCTTAAATGAAAGAACAATATCATATCTTTTGATGTTGTAGTTGCAGAACATGATGAGGTTTGAGTATTTTTACAGGTGACATTGTTTCTAGTGCATTGTGCTGGATGCAGCTATTACCTAATAGCAGACAGATATCCACACGAAGGAAAAACATGGACTGACGCTATCCCGAATTTCACTGAGACTAGTCTTTCCATCAGATACATTGCAGCTATATATTGGTCTATCACAACAATGACCACTGTGGGATATGGAGATCTCCATGCAAGCAACACTATTGAGATGGTATTCATAACAGTCTACATGTTATTCAATCTTGGCCTCACTGCTTACCTTATTGGTAACATGACTAATTTGGTTGTGGAAGGGACTCGTCGTACCATGGAATTTGTGAGTCTCAAAGCTCTATACAAAAATTTGTTCTGTTCTCTTTGTATTGTTGCTCAAGAAAGATATTGTTGTTGTGGTGGTGCAGAGGAATAGCATTGAAGCAGCGTCAAACTTTGTTAACAGAAACAGATTGCCTCCTAGATTAAAAGACCAGATATTGGCTTACATGTGTTTAAGGTTTAAAGCAGAGAGCTTAAACCAGCAACATCTTATTGACCAGCTCCCAAAATCTATCTACAAAAGCATTTGTCAACATCTTTTTCTTCCATCTGTTGAAAAAGTTTACCTCTTCAAAGGCGTCTCAAGAGAAATACTTCTTCTTATGGTGAGTGGTGACATGATTGGTTGAGTTTTGGCTTGTTGGATAAGTTTTCTAAACAGAGGTTTTGGTGATTAGGTTTCAAAAATGAAGGCTGAGTATATACCACCAAGAGAGGATGTCATTATGCAGAACGAAGCGCCCGATGATGTTTACATAATTGTATCAGGAGAAGTTGAGATCATAGACTCAGAGATGGAGAGAGAGTCAGTTTTAGGCACTCTACGTTGTGGAGACATATTTGGAGAAGTTGGAGCACTTTGTTGCAGACCTCAGAGTTACACTTTTCAAACTAAGTCACTCTCACAGCTTCTCCGGCTCAAAACATCTTTCCTTATTGAGACAATGCAGATTAAACAACAAGACAATGCCACAATGCTCAAGAACTTCTTGCAGCATCACAAAAAGCTGAGTGATTTAGATATTGGTGATCTAAGGACACAACAAAATGGCGAAAACAACGGTTTTGTTCCCCCGAACATTGCCTCAAATCTCATCGCTGTTGTGTCCACAGGCAATGCTGCTCTTCTTGATGAGCTTCTTAAGGCTAAGTTAAGCCCTGACATTACAGATTCCAAAGGAAAAACTCCATTGGTAAGTCTTTGCTTTCACCAAAAACCATTTCAAACCCTTACTCATGATCATCATTATAGTCATTAACTCGTCGTCTTATTTCATGTTTCAGCATATAGCAGCCTCAAGAGGGTATGAAGATTGTGTTTTAGTACTATTAAAGCACGGATGCAACATCCACATAAGAGGTAACCACATCAAACTCAAGAACCGTTATGTTTTATGTTCTTACAGAGATGTTTTAAGCACAAGATTTTATCAAAATCTTGCAGATGTGAATGGTAACACTGCTCTATGGGAAGCCATCTCATCAAAGCATTACGCGATATTCAGAATCCTTTATCATTTCGCAGCCATATCTGACCCTCACATAGCTGGAGATCTTCTATGTGAAGCAGTGAAACAGAACAATGTAGAAGTAATGAAGGCTCTTTTAAAACAGGGGCTTAACGTCGACACAGAGGACCACCATGGCGTCACAGCTTTACAGGTCGCTATGGCAGAGGATCAAATGGACATGGTGAATCTGCTGGCGATGAACGGTGCAGAAGTAGTTGGTGTGCATACACATGATGAGTTCACACCATTGGAGAAGTTAAGAGTTGTGGAAGAAGAAGAAGAACGAGGAAGAGTGAGTATATACAGAGGTCATCCATTGGAGAGGAGAGAAAGAAGTTGCAATGAAGCTGGGAAGCTTATTCTTCTTCCTCCTTCACTTGATGACCTCAAGAAAATTGCAGGTAAGTGACTAGAGTTCAAACACCAACATACGGTTTAGGTTCTGGTCTTGAACCGGTTCTGATTGGTTTTGGTTTATTGAGCTAACCGGGTTCGGTTTGTGTGCATGTGCTTAAAACAGGAGAGAAGTTTGGGTTTGATGGAAGTGAGACGATGGTGACGAATGAAGATGGAGCTGAGATTGACAGTATTGAAGTGATTAGAGATAATGACAAACTCTACTTTGTCGAAAACAAAATTATTTAGAACTTGAAACTTTGTAATAACGAAACAAAGTTTGAGATAAGAACGAGCGTGACAAAAAAAAAATTGTAATATGTAACTGATTTTTATATATGCGTCCATTAGAGTGAGATGTAACACATATTTGAATAAGAAACGTTCTATATACATATTGACAAAAAAAAA
Organism: Arabidopsis thaliana x Arabidopsis arenosa; assembly: GCA_019202795.1. NCBI lineage: Eukaryota > Viridiplantae > Streptophyta > Magnoliopsida > Brassicales > Brassicaceae > Arabidopsis > Arabidopsis thaliana x Arabidopsis arenosa. The sequence continues at coordinate 7,858,017 of CM032924.1, forward strand.
AGAGTCTTAAAATCTGATATAATAAATTTAATTTTACCAAAATATATCAAAAATGAGTTCAAATTTATTAGAGACCTAATTTACTGTACCAACTTTTCAACTAGGTATATAGTTCCTCATATATGAAAATGTGACGTGACTGTCGTAGTATCAGTATCACATGCTATGCTACGGTTCGAATTTAGCTGAATTATTGAGTTTTAGTTATTTATTTTGGAACATATTTTTGAGGTTGTACACGTTATTTTGTTTGCAAGGGAAAAACTTTATTATTTGGTATTATGGAATAGTCGTTGAGTCGAAGAGAATGATCCACGTGATCTTCACGTGAATAATAATTCTATGCTATTTCTTGTCAATGAATCCATAGAAACGATGCGACTTTTTGTATACCACTTGAAGTTTAGAATCCAAACCCTACCTTACATTTCTAGTAATTCAACATTAATTTCTCCAGTGTAAATTGTAATACAATTATATAAAGTGGAGGGCAAATTTTATAATTTAGCATAAATAGATCAAACTTTTTGTTTATATAGATAAGAGTGAGATTATATTTTGTGTTGCTAATTTAAAAGTAATAAGCAAATAAAAATGCCTATACAAGTTATATAATGAATGTAACTAATAATAAAGTATTGTGGAGATGATCATATAAAAAATGGACAATAACATAGTACCAAAATAACATTCAAACCATATCCTTAGATTTGTGATTAGTTTGAACAATATAATTCGTTGACAAGAAAAATAAACAAAAATCCATATGCATGCTGTCTAAGGACCTACAAAGAAACTCCGTTTACAATTATTGACTGTCGTCGTCGATTACCAAATTTTAGTTCGTTTAGCATTTATCAACTATCCAAATAAGAACAACTTATGAGTATCATTCATAAATTATCAGAAAATGCGTTGGCTAAAAGGAACTCGAGCCTAAAACTTCGTAAACCAACATATATAAAACTATTATGTCCTTTTTTTCAAATCAGTTTCTAATGTTTTGAATTATTAAAAAAATGTGTCACTGAAAGCTAATTAAAAATGCTCGTAAGTCGTAACATGGGGGCAGTGTACGGATGGGGAAATGTGAAAACCTAAAATACCAAATCTATGTAACGTCGAAGTTGCGTGCAGAGAAAAAGGGTTGGGGGTACTTACGACATTTCACAATCACGACCCTACGACATTAAATGAGTGTGAGATAATGCTATCCGTCACATGGCCTTACATTATCTATGTCTGTTTCCAAACACAAACCAACCAACAAATCTCTTTGCTATTTTTGTATTATTTTTTTCCCTTGATGATCATTTATAAAAAAAAAAGATTTGGTTTTATGAGATATTTTTTATATTTCTGCTTTCTTACATATTTTTCTTAGTATTTCTTTTAAAAATGAAGATAATTTCTTTAACTAGTAAATTCACAGCCAGCCACTGGTGGTGAACCCGTAATGCCACAGCAGAAAAAGCTAAGCAATACGTTCAAAAAGCGTTTAATACGTGTAGGTCCTATAAAAATCACGTCTCATTCTTTTAACTATTTGTTTCCTTCTGTTAATGGGCCTCATTCTTGGCCCGTTTACCCCTTCTGGCTGTCTTTTATCGCTAATAATAATGTACTTTGGGACTACATTTTTTTTGTTTTTGTTTTTGAACAGCCTACAGTTGTTTATTATATTGGTGTCGTAAACATAACATAACTTGGCAAGTTTGACACCAAATAATAATGAAAAAGGAATTTTGGCAAGACAAAAAAACATAACAGAACAAAAGAATAAAACTATTTGTGAATGTAGAGAAAAATTTCAACATTAATGATAAGATTCATTCGTTAGAAACTCATTTTTAAAATGGTGGAGATATAAAATCGAATTGAAAACTAAAGTGTACTGTATTTATAGATTTTCTCATGTTTGATCACTCATTTTCTAGGTTCCGCCAACCTATTGTGATTAATTTACTATTTTTCCTACTAAACCACTTTTATGAAACAATTTGACTATTTCGTAAATTAATCATCAAAAAGTCAAAACATTGATTTTGTCGTTTTATATTTGGAAAAAACGTAAAACTTGGTAACAAAACATAGGCCTTGTACATAAGTAAAAGATTAGGAATATCAAATATGTCTAGCCTGCGTGTACGTCGGTGACTTGGTGGTTGTATCTACAATTAAACAAAACTCTTAAGTACTCTTTTTCATTATTTGTTAAGTAAAATCCCTAAGTATGTGCTATTTTATTTTCCATGAAATGCGGTCGAGGAATGTGGTTTGTTCGTCTAGTTGTTTATAGTCAAATTAAAGTAATGATTGAAAATCACATGATGGATAAATAATTAAACTTTTGAAGTTTTGAAAGTTGATTGCCAACATCACAATGACATCAAATTTGAATAAAAAGTAAAATATTTTGTGTTTTAAAATAAGACAAAAATGTAAAATGGAAATGACTTTTGGGTTCAGGGTAATGATAATTGCAGAAGATTTTAAACGTGAAAAAGGGTCAACTCCGATTTAGAGGTTTTATTCTTGTAATCCATAAAGTTTTACTTACTTTTGCTATTTTCTCGGGAAACATTCACCAAGAAATCGAAAAATTATCAAGTTCCGAGGGGTCCAGGAATAAATTTGAGTGGAATTTAGATTCCTCCATCTCATTTTTATGCCTCCCACCTATATGTAATTGTATAAACAAATTGTGTTAGAGAAGCGAAAAACAATACGAATGATAACTTCACAAAGAAAAAAAACAATACGAACCGAGTATTTTGTAAGAATGTAACAAATGAATCTTACCTATAAATTTTCAAATAACCTATTTTTAGCACAATTTTGCTAGAAGAGTCTTAATCATGGAGTTGGTTTTTATTTAAGAATTTGGCAATTTACATATCTTAATACCTATAATTTGGTTAGCTTGTCCCTTGAAATGTAGAAATGATTCATATATTTATTTGCTTAAAATCAAGTTTGGTGAGGAGAGTTAATGAGTTGGGTGGTATATAGATAGTGAGGAGACATAAAGCTTCTAGGGTGTTGAGAATATATATCATTAATGGTAAATTTAACATCAAATAAAATCTACAGTATGTCTTCTTCTCTTTTTTTGCTAAAGTGTAAAATAAAATGTATGTGTTGCAACAAAAAAAAAAACCAATAGGAAAAAATGACAAATGTGTAATGATTTTACAGTATGAAAAATATGATAATGAGTCCCAACTTGACTAATCACATTGTGTATAAAAAAGAAACATTAGAACATATTTACTTATTTAGTGAAAAAATGGTCTAAGATATTTTGATTATCCCAATCATAATACAACATCCCATAATTTTCCAATTTTAAATAATAAAACAAGCAATCAAAAAAAAAAAAATTATTATGGAAAAAAAATTTGGTACATAATTTTGCGTCATTTATGCAAGTACCACAAACTCTGCATATATGGTCACACTGCACCTGCTCATCATCTTTCTCTCTCTAACGAATTCATTAATTTATTATCTTCTTCTTCTTCTTCAACCTTCCAAAATTCTCTCTCTCTCTACTCTGCAACAATGGATAGTCCGACGAGCATACGTAGTAAACCACCACCGGAGACTCTTTCTCCATGCGGTAGCCAACGACGGAGAAGCAGCTGCGACTCTAACCCACCTGAGTTCGAGTTCTGGCGTCTAACCAACTCTTCATTTCCTCAAGCTGACTCAGATCTCCTCTCCGCCGACGAGCTTTTTCACGACGGTGTTCTTCTTCCTCTTCACCTCCTCTCCGTGAAGTCAGAGCTTCCATCCGACCCGAATATCGTAGAATGCGACCCGGATCCATCTCCTTCACCGGTTAGTTTGATTACAGAGCAAAAGAATGATCTTGAACCCGGTTTGGGATCTGAGTTGACCCGAGAAACAACGGTTTCGAAGCGGTGGAGAGATATTTTCAGAAAGAGCGAAACCAAACCGCCGGGGAAGAAAGAGAAGGTGAAGGAGAATAAGAAGGAGAAGAAGAAAACCGGGTCGGGTCCGGGTTCGGGCTCGGGTTCAGGAGCGGAGCTGAACATCAACATTTGGCCGTTTTCAAGAAGTAGATCCGCAGGGAACAACGTGACCCGACCCAGAATGTCGTTTGGAGCTCCGACGACCCGGAAAGTTAGCAGTGCGCCGTGTTCACGTAGCAACTCCACCGGAGAATCCAAATCGAGGAAGTGGCCAAGTAGTCCCGGTCGTAACGGTGTCCATCTTGGTCGGAGCAGTCCGGTTTGGCAAGTCCGGCGTGGAGGTGGAGCTCCGGCTGGGAAAACGATACCCGAACCGATGGGTCGGGTTGTGGGTAAAAGGGAGATTCCCGAGACGCGTAAGGGTAAAACGGTAATTGAGAGCAATAAAGCAAAAGTCTTGAACTTGAACGTGCCTATGTGCATCGGTTATCGGAGCCGGTTAAGCTGCAGAACCGAAGAGAGTGGTGGTGGTAATAGTAACATTGGGAATGACAATAATAATAATAACGCCAACGCTAATAATCCTAATCCTAATGGTTTATTTGGCTTTCGTAATCTCTTCATTAAGAAAGTTTATTGACTTTATTTGTTTTGTTTTATAGTAATCTTGTAAAAGTGTTCATTTTATCAAAAGACCCTCTTAATATATAGTCTCGAGGGTCCATTTTTATTGTTCTTAATTTCGGTTTTTTTTTAATTGCTGCTTTTGCTGTTAGTATGATGTGTGGATTTAGGTAGATTATCGTAATTGCTTATATATATATATATATATATATATATATCATGTAATTAAGAACTCGATGCTTATTAATATGTAACTACTTTTTCTCCATTTTCTATGGCTTGGTTTCATGTTGACGTAAACTAAGGTTTGTAATATTTTATACTTTTTACAAGACTACGAATTTAGTCCAGGTGAAATGGTATTTGTTAAAACAAACAGAGGAAACAGATTATTAATTTACTTTTGAAAATTGGAATGTATTGAGTTTGTGCAAAAGGAGATAACTTGTGGTATACTTCTTAAGCTACTTTGCTAGTTTCAAAGGTGGTATACTTCTGAAATTATTGGGAGTTAGGTCCTCTTTCATTTATAACCAAGTAATTCATAGCGCGTTCCTGCGACAACACTTGTAGTGAGTCTAGTGATCTGGCTTTACCTTCTAGGTCTACAAGGTTTATTCATGGGTTCTTTAAGAAATATGAAACAAATTGATTCTTATTTTGGGAGACAAGACAGTGTTTTTGGTAGTCATGAGAATAACACAGGTGATATCTTTATTTTCAGTTAGACTCCACAACCACTCACAACAGAATTGTTGTTGTTGTTGTTTTTGTCTTTGGGGAACAGAATCAGCCAAGGGATCTGATTTTTGAGCACACATTGTCTTGAAGCAGAGTACCAAGACGAACACACATATTTGGCTCGTTGGAAATTAGCAAAGCTGTGGCGTTGGAACAGCAAATTCAAGAGATCTAGAGTAAGTTCCGACCAGGAATGGGATATGTATCTCGTCTGAGACGCTTTTGAGAATTAGGGTAATGCTTCTCCTCCATGGCAACTTAAAATTGAGATTTTATAAATAGAGACGATTGAATGTTTTGTCTTAGCACAGAAGTTACGTATTTATATTACCTAAACCTAGGAATGCATTTGTAATGTGACGCGTTGTGTTTTATTTGATAAGAAATCAGATCGTTTTCTATGGGCTTCGTCGGCCCAATTAACCAGTGTTTTTTTTCACAAGTGTTTTTTTCATCAATCTTTACAATTATATCATTTTGTAAATTTTTAACTAAAAAAAACAAACATGAGTTAAAAAAAAATTAGAACTAAAAAACCAAACACATCATCATTATTCATTAGAGAAAATCAGAAAAAATAACATATGAACAATCAAGTTTGTGTGAAACTTGGTATGAACCATCGAGCACTAGAGAGTTGTGCTGACGAACAATCAAATTTGTGCACTGATTCCATCTTCTGTGTCTCGAGACTGAAGATAAATGTATCGTTAATGACCTTTGACTTTGTATGAGTACCACTGAAATAGATGGAATTTTTTTCGAGTCCCACAATGTCATTGGCTAGCATAGTGATACCTAGATCCAAAAGAATTGCCTCGTTGCCCAAAGATTCAACTTTTTCATATTTCTTATAGGACCCCGATGAATAAACCTTGTAGACGTCGAAAAGTCTGCAGATTCTGCTGTTACGTTCCACTATTCTGTCGACCTTGAGGACATCTCCAGTTACTGTGACAACAAGTTTTGTATCAATAGTACTAAAGGGATAACCTGGTTGACCACGATGACGATTTAATGTAAGTCCTTGCATAATGACACAACCTTGAAAGGTTTGTTGCGGAATCTCTCTAGAGAAATCAAAGATTCTGAATTCATATTTGTAGTTAGACTTGGAGAGGTAAAGCTTGTGATCCTTGTAAACCATGTGATGACAATGTGAAGTTTCTGGAATTTGATTCCAACATTTATCTCCTTTCTTGGAATAAACCACACACAAACTTCCAAGTCCCCATATAACTACGTAATCTTTGGTTTTCTCGTCGATCCAAAACACAGGGGATTGTATTCTAATACGTTTGTGGTACTCCCTACCGTTGTAATGGGGTGAAATGCGAAACTGATCATCTATGGTTCGCTCGATCTTTGTCATCCCAAGTTGTGACTCAAAAGGAGGTAGATTGATCCTCTCGCGGGTGAATAGATTCAGAATATTGAGATTATACGGTGGATCTCGCATAAGGAGCCAGCTTCCGTAGGTTGCAGTACAAACACTCTTTGCAAATTCAACACCAAGATCTTTCGTTTTGTAAACTTTGCCTTTTTCCTCGGGATTGAACAACGTGCATGAATTGTTGTTGTTGTTGTTGTTGTTGTTGTCTTCTTCCGGGAAGAGAATTAGCCAAGGGATCTGTATGGGAACGGATTGTCGCGATGCGGAGTGCCAAGACGAACAGACGGATTTAGCTCGATGGAAATTAGCAAAGCTGAGGCGTTCGAACACTGAAGTCAAGAGATCTAGAGGAAGCTCCGACCAGGAATTGGGTGTATCTCGTCTGAGACGCTTAGGAGAAATAGGTTCATGCCCTTTCCCCATGGCAAATTAAAAGAGAGATCGAGACGATTGAATGTTTTGTGTTGCCCAAGAAGTTATGTCTTATTTTAAGTTTTAACCTAAACCTAGGATTTCATTGCCACATAAGTTAGATTTATTTGCTTATTTATTATAGTATGGGCTTCAGCGGCCCAGTCTTTTGTCTTATAGACATGTTACTTTAAAAATTCCAAATAATATTTCTAATTGGTTTTTGCATAAAAATAGTAAAAAAGAGGAAAAATATGTTTTCCCGAGTTTTTAAAGGAACTAAAGAATCTAAAACTTTGAAAGAGTAAGTAGAAATATGTGTTGAAAACTAAACAAACGTAATAGACGCATTCAAGGTACAGAGGATTTGGAATATTGGTATCGTCTTTACCAAAAGAAGGTAATGCATTCTACTTTCTTAGAGACCCTTCCGAGGTACAAATAATATAAGATATAGTCTAAATCATTATATGTTATGTTATATATGTAGATTTGTAATGTGTGAGTTTGATTGGTCATCCTATTCATTTTATCAAAACATTCCTGATCAGGTCGTAAGAGAGGTTCACTTTTAATGAGCCTCTCTACTAAAAAGTTTTCTACTACGCTAAGTCAAGAATCGGTTCCACTAAAAGCGTTTATAGAAAACAATGGCAAATTTTGGATACTAGTTAAGTTTACAAAGTAAATAATTTTGCTCTAAAATTAACCAAGTAAAGCCTCAATTTTTGTATCGGCTCCGTAATAATGTTTGGACAGAAAATTTTTAAAAGAAGAAACAAGTACGTTACACAATCACCATGCACGATCTTATACAGTTCAATCTATTACTGACTTAATGTATAGATTATACTTTGAATCTTGCATAAGGAGCCAACTTTCATAAGTTGCAATACAATCACTCTTTGCAAATTCTTCACCAAGATCTTGCGTTTTGTAAAGTTTGTCTATTTCTTCCAGATTGAATAACGTGCATGAATTGCTGTTGTTGTCATTGGGGAATAGAATCAACCAAGGGATTTGATTTTTGGGACGCTTAGGGTTATGCCTCTTCTCCATGGAAATTGAAAGATTGAATGTATTGTCTTGCCACATAAGTTACGTCTTATGCCAACCTAAACCTAGGAATTCATTGGTAACGCGTACGGAAAGAGGTCGTTTTTCAATATGGACTTCAGCGGCCCAGTCATGGATCGGTCCACAAAAGCGCTTTTAATAAAACAGTGGCAACTTTTGGATAGTACAGTAGTTAAGTTACCAGTGTTTACAAGGTATTAATTTTGCTCTACCCAAGTCAAGTCTTATCTTGTAATCGACATTTTATTTTACTAATGAATGTTTGGATATCAAATGAAAAAAGGAACACGTACATTACAATTCACACACTATCTTAGGATAGACATTAATTTCTTTCAAAAGAGTAGCAATTTTTTTCGATCAATTAGACTCCACAACAGAAACCCATTAAGCATATATATCATTTTTTTTAATAAATGTAAAATTTACTCAACAAAAAAATATCCTGTTTACAATGAATGCATCTTTTAGTAGAGTTTTTATAAGAAATCATATAAAATAGTTAAATTCAAACCAAACTTTTGGTTTGGTTGGAACTTGGAAGTCTCTAAACTCTTGCCAAATCTCTCGAACCAAACCAAATTTGCAACCAATCCTTAACCTTAGAGTCAGCTTGCGTTAAGGAGCATAGTCGATTACGGACCAACATATTACACAATTGCTACTTTGATTTGTATTTTAACCTTTGTGTAGAAATAACTTTTAACTAAAAAACCAACACATATCATTATCCATTAGCCAAAAATAACATATTTGAAGAAGAAAGTAGAACTCATCATGTATGCGTTAAAATTGGTAAGAACCATCGAGCTCTAGAGAGTTGAACTGCCGAACAAATCAAATCTTTGCAGTGACTCCATCTTTTTTGTATTTAAACCTTTGTGCATTGCATATATAAAACTTATAAAAAAATAAACAGAACGTCATCATCATTAGTTAGAGAAAAAACACATATTAAAGAGGAAAACCTAATAGTTGAGAGCAATCATGTCTGCGTGAAACTTGGTAAGAACTAAGAACCATCAAGCTCTAGAGAGTTGAATGGATGAACAATCAAATTTGTGCAGTTTCTCCAACTTTTAACAAAAAAAAAACCAAACACGTACGTCATTATCATTGAGTAGAGAAAAACAATATATTGAAGAAGTTGAAATCAATCAAGTTTGTGTGAAACTTGGTAAGAACCATCGAGCACTAGAGAGTTGAGCAGATGAACAATCAAGTTTGTGCACTCGCTCCATTTTCTGTGTCTCGATATTGAAGATAAATTTATCATGAATGATATTTTCAAGACTACCACTGAAATAGATGCAATTTCTTTTGAGCCCCTCAATGTCATTGGCGAGCACAGTGATACCTAGATCCAAAAGCATTGCCTCGTCGCCCAAAGATTCAACTTTTTCATAGTTCTTTAAGGACTCTGATGAATAAACCTTGTATACGTCAAAAAACCTGCAAATTCTGGTTTTACGCTCCCATATTCTGTCAACCTTGAGGACATCTCCATTTACTGTGACTACAAGTTTTGTACTAACAGTGCAGTGGGAATAGCCTGGTTGACCATGAGGACGATGATTTAATATAAGTCCTTGCATAATGACAATACCTTGAAAGGTTTGTTGCGGAGTCTCTCTAGAGAAATCAAAGATTCTGAAATCACATTGGTAGCCAGAGCCAGAGAAGTAAAGCTTGTGATCTTTGTAAACCATGTCACAACAATCTGAAATTTCCGGAATCTGATTCCACGAGGTATCTCCTTTCTTGGAATAAACCACAGACCATCTTCCAAGTCCCCATATAACTATGTAATCTTTGGTTTTCTCGTCGATCCAAAACACACAGGGTCCTATATAAAGACCTATGTACTCCCTACTGATCATGTTGTGATCGTGTGAAATAATGCGAAAGCAATCATCTATGGTTCGCTCCATCTTTGTCATTCCAAGTTGTGACTCCAAAGGAGGTAGAGTGATCCTCTCTTGGGTGAATATATTCAAAATGTATAAATTAAACCGAGGATCTCGCATAAGGAGCCAACTTCCATAGGTTGCCTTACAAAGGCTCTTTGCAAATTCTTCACCAAGATCTTTCGTTTTGTAAAGTTTGTGTTTCTCCTCGGGATTGAACAACGTGCATGAGTTATTGTTGTCATTGTCTCTGGGGAAGAGAATCAGCCAACTGGTCTGTTTGGGGATGATTTGTCTCGAAGCGGAGTGCCAAAATGAACAGACGAATTTAGCTCGATGGAAATTAGCAAAGCTGAGGCGTTCGAACACTGAAGTCAAGAGATCTAGAGGAAGCTCCGACCAGGAATTGGGTGTATCTCGTCTGAGACTCTTAGGAGAACTAGGTTCATGCCCTTTCCCCATGGCAAATTAAAAGAGAGATCGAGACGATTGAATGTTTTCTGTTGCCTAACAAGTTTGTGCTCATTTTAACCTAAACCTAGGATTTCACTGATACAGAAGTTGGATTTATATGCTTTTATTATATGGGCTTCAGCGGCCCAGTCTTTTGTCTTAGGCATGATGTTATCTTTAGTTTCAAAAATCCAAATAATATTATCTTTGGTTTTTGCATAAAATTGGTAAAAAAAAAAAAAATGTTTTCCCGAGGTTAGGAGAATAAGAATCTAAAGCTTTGAAAGAGTAAGTAGAAATGTGTTGAAAACTAAACAAACCTAATAGTTGTCATCCTATTCATTTTATCAAAACATTCCTGAGTTTATGCCACATAAGTTACGTCTTATTCCAACCAGAGCCGTGCCTATTTGAAAGAAATAGAAACATTCGCCTATGTCATTCAAATTTCGAAAGATTTTACATAGGCAGATTTATGATTTTATGAATATTTAATGACATGTTGTTATATGTAAAGAAGCTGGTTACGTTGCTTTTTTCTTGACTTTTAAAGACAACCCATCATTAACTCAAAATGAATCTTCTTAAATTTTGAATATTTTGTGTTTGTATTTTCTCATGTGCTTGCTTTTTCTTTCCACTACATTAATTATTCTCTTATGTTATTTGACCAACTTCTTTTTTAATCAAAATATGTCAAATTTATTTTTGTTTATACATCTTTAAAATCTGAAAAATATATATTTTATATTGAATATCCCATTTTATATATCAAGTTTTAATATATTTTTACCAATCACAAATAATTTATATTTGTTTGATTTGTACTCTTAACAATTTATGTAGTTGCTTATAATTCGTTTTTATTTATTATAAAATATTTTAAACACTAAAAGATATATTTATATGATATATCTACTATAACATATTTAAAAATATAAACTTTTATTTCGCCTATGTTCTTAGAAACCCTTGGCACGGCTCTGATTCCAACCTAAACCTAGGAATTCATTGGTAACGTGTACGGAAAGAGGTAGGTTAAAAAAAAAAAAAAAAAAAAAAAAAAAAAAAAAAAAAAAAAAGAGGTAGGTTTTTTTTTTATATGGACTTCAGTGGCCCAAATCATCGATCGGTCCACTAAAGCAGTTTTTTAATAAAATAGGGGCAAATTTTTGGATAGTTCAGCAGTTAAGTTACCAATGTTTACAAGCCTAAAAGGTATTAATTTTGCTCTAACCAAGTGAAGAAGTCTCGATCTTGTAATCAACACATTTGTTAGTTTGATTTGTATATTAACTAAAAAACCAACACATCATCATTATTCATTAGCCAAAAACAACATATTTGAAGAAGAAAGTAGAACTCATCATGTATGCGTTAAACTTGGTAAGAACCATCGAGCTCTAGAGAGTTGAACTGATGAACAATCAAATTTTTGCAACAACTCCATCTTTTTTATCTCGAAATTAAAGATAAAGATACCATTTTTCTTCTTTCCATGACTACCACTGAAATAGATGGAATTTCTATGGAGTCCCTCAACTTCATTGACTAGCACAGTGACACCTAAATCCAAAAGCAGTGTCTCGTCGCCCAAAGAATCAACTTCTTCATATTCGGGAAAAACCTTGCAGACGCGGAATGACTGGATTCCAGACCTAGGTCTTAACATTCTTTGAACCCTAAGGACGTTTCCTGTTACTGTGACTACAAGTTTTGTCTCATCAACAAACCATGAATTACTTAGCCGATGACAACGACGACCTAGACTCATTCTAATTATTAACAGATCCATACCACATTGAAAAATTTGTTGAGGAACCTCTCCAGAAAAATCTAAGATTGTGAAAATATTTTCGCTGCTAGAGAAGTAAAGCTTGTGATCTTTGTAAACCATGTGAAGACAGTGAGAAATTTCCGGAAGCTGATTCCACGCGGTATCTCCTTTCTTGGAATAAAGGACACACAAACCTCCAAGTCCCCAAAGAACTAGATAGTCTTTGGTTTTCTCGTCAATCCAAATCACAGGGGATCGGATGCAAAGATCTTTGATCTGCCTTTGGAAGTGATCCTTAGAAACGTGAAACCAATCATCTAAACCTCGCTCGATCTTTGTTATTCCAAGTTGTGACTCGACAGATGGCAGATCAATCCTTTCTTGGGTAAAAAGATTCAAAATGTAGAGATTATACCTTGGATCTCGCATAAGTAGCCAGCTTCCATAGGTTGCTAGACACACACTCTTTGCAAATTCAACACCAAGATGATCTTTCGTTTTGTAAAGTTTTTGTTTTTCATCGGGATTGAACAACGTGCATGAATTGTTGTTGTTGTTGTTGTCTTCGGGGAAGAGAATCAGCCAAGGGATCTGCTTTTTGGGCACGCATTGTCTCGAAGCAGAGTACCAAGACGAACACACCGATTTGGCTCGTTGGAAACTAGCAAAGCTAAGGCGTTCAAACACCAAATTCAATAGATCTAGAGGAAGGTCCGACCAGGAATTAGGGTTATGGTTCTCCATGGCAAGAGATCTAGAGGAAGCTCCGACTATGTATAAACCAAAAAGAATTTATTTGCATCGTTGATTATGGGCTTTTATGGCCCAGTCGTTTTTCTTCTTTCTCAAGCTTTTGCATCAGAAACTGAAATATAAAAGGATATCATGATATGCTAGTTTGGTGGTATGTATTTTTATATCCTTTGTGCCAAAACAAATACTAGCACACGAGTAAAATAACATATTGATTAATACCAAAAAAAAAACACAGTGAAGATAAGGACATTGTTGAGAATCTTGAGATCAACATCGTGTATGCGTGAAACTTGGTAAGAACCATTGAGCTGCTCTAGAGAATTGAGCTAAAGAACGATCAAATCTGTGGAGCGGCTCCGTCTTCTGTGTCTTGAGATTGAAGATGAAGATATTATTTGTATTCTTTTCATGATCATTACCACTGAAATAGATGCAATTTCTAATGAATCCGTCAGTGTCATTGACAAGCACGGTGATGCCTTGATCTAAAAGCATTGACTCGTCGCCCAAAGACTTAATCAGTTCTGGTTCATTCAATAATCCTGATGCATAAATCTTGAAAACCTGGAAGGACAATGTTCTAGACCTCTTTCTCCACAATTTTTTAACTTTGAGGACTATTCCTGTTACTGTGACTACAAGTTTTGTGTCAATAACGCACCATGAACTACTTAGTTGACCAAGTTCTTTAACTGACTGAAATATTTCAGGTTTAAAACCACATTGAAAGGTTTGCTGTGCGATCTCTCCGGAGAGGTTGAAGATTTTGAAACTACCGAACAAGCTTAGGAAGTAAAGCTTGTGATCCTTGTAAACCATGTCCAAACAGGCTAAAGTTTCGGGAAGTTGATACCACGAGGTATCTCCTTTCTTGGCAGAAACCACACACCGAAATCCAAGTCCCCAAATGACTATATAATCTTTGGTATTCTTGTCAATCCAAAACATAGGGGATTGAATATGCATAACTTTGGACTTGGACTCAGTTTTTATGTTTGAAATGCGAAACAAATACATGGTATTCCATATTATTTCAACATTTACCATGCCAATTTGTGACTCCACCGGAGGAAGATTGATCCTCTCGCGGGTGAATAGATTCACAATGTATAGACTATTGTCAGTATACTTTGAATCTTGCATAAGAAGCCAACTTCCATAGGTTGCTATACAAAGACTCCTTCCAAATTCTAAACCAAGATCTTGCGTCTTGTAAAGTTTGTCTTTTTCCTCGGGATTGAACAACTTGCAAGATTTTTCTTTGTTGATGTTTTCGGGGAAGAGTATCAGCCAATGGATCTGACTTTTGGGCACCGATTGTCTCGAAGCAGAGTGCCAAGAGGAGCATACTGATTTAGCTCTCTGGAAATTAGCAAAGCTGAGGCGTTGGAACACCAAATTCAAGAGATCTAGAGGAAGCTCCGACCAGTAATTGGATGTTTCTAGTTGTCTGAGACGCTTATGAGAATTAGGGTTTTGCTTCTCCTCCATGGCAAGATTGAGAGAGAAGGAACGATTGAATTAAGATTTTAAATGATTTTATTTGGACATGAACGACGTCGTTTTTGTTTTTAATTATGGGCTTTTCCGGCCCAGTAGGTTTTCTACCAAAAAAAGACGTCACTTTGTAAAGGCTTCTTTAACGTTTTGGCAAAGCTTCTTGATTCGAGGTTCATTGGGTCTTCTTAGTTTTTTTCTAATTTAAAATCCAATGTTGCTTGTATCTTTTGTGATAGAAATCTACCACAATAGTTTTTGAGGTCTCTTATGTTCAATAAGCTTGTTTGCTGCACAATCTTTTTGGATTTTTGTTTCATCCTTGTGGTATGATGTTGTGATGGTTTTCACTTTCTTGGCTTGTAGATAGACCTACAAGAGAAAAGATCATCTCGACTTGCATATTTTTAACCATAACAAAATGCTCCTCAAGTTTCCGATGAAAAATTGCAAGAGCTATAGGGTAATATCAGTAAGCATGTTAAGGAATTTCATAGTAGCTAATGGCGCCATAGTATTGGTAGTGATGATGCAGCTCATCCCTCAAAATGTGCAAATGTCTGCAAAAAAAAAATATATATATGGTTGTATTGTATATAAGTATATATGCATCACAGCTCCAAAATCCCGTGCATGTTTTCACAAGCAAGCCTTTCTAAGTTGCTGCAAAATAGGAGATATGTTTTCAACATAAAAAAAATTTAGAGTCTCAAAATTTAAATGCTTATATTAGAAATTTACTGTGCTTCGTCAAAGATAACAATCGCATCTCTCAAATCAGTTTTGATACTTTCACGCGTGGTTGGACTAACAATGTACGCGTATAGGCAGAAAATGACGTTTGACTCCTTAGATAGTTCCCACACATAAAAGTATGGACAACCTACAGTAAAAAAAAGAATCAAATTTGTGTCTCGTCAAAGATAACAATCGCATCTCTCAAATCAGTTTTGATAATTTCACGCGTGGTTGGACTAACAATGTACGCGTATGGGCAGAAAATGACGTTTGCCTCCTTAGATAGTTCCCACACATAAAAGTATGGACAACCTACAGTAAAGAAAAAGAATCAAAGTGATTTGATACACGCTGTGGGATCAACACGGCTTACCATAACATGATTGTATCACTAAACTCCAACCGTGGTTCCCAATTCTACAAGGTCATCTATTTGATAAAGTCCTCCGAAAAGATTATACTGTTTCCCTTGGGTGATCAATAAGGGAACACCACTGTAAAAAACACAACTCGGTCTGTTCTTATCATGTATAAGAGCCCGGCTGAAAATATAAGCAAGAATCTTAAAAGAAAATTGTATCGAGTATTTAAAAACTAGTATGATGTAATAGAAAAAAACTTATACAAATTAATAGTATCGGAACAGTGAAGTTCTATTAATTTATAGAAATATTAAATTTATTGATAAATAAATAATTATTAAATTATACACAGTTTTGGCTAGTTTTGTAATTCTTAAATATATATATAAGTATATATGCATCACAGCTCCAAAATCCCGTGCATGAGGATCTGCCTCGCCATTATTGTTCTTTTCTTCTTATAAATCATGGGTTTGCAAATTGTTGACAACATCCAGTATATATACATGATTTTTTTTTTTTTGGTTCTCTAGTGGTCACGTGTGTTGATTTGATAAGGAGTAATTTAATAAGTACATATAGCCTGACATCTGTATGACTCAATCACGCCAAGGTTTGAGGTCTCTGATTTTCAAACACCTTTTGTGCTGCAAATTTACACACATTTGCTAGTTTGGTAAGTAATTTTATCCTTTGTGTATAGAACTAAAAAAACACTAGCAGGTGATGCTCATTAACTAGAGTAAAGTAACATGTTGATTGAAAACAAAAAAACAAAAACATATTGAAGAGAGAAACATAGTTGAGATCAACATCATGTAAGCTTGAAACTAGGTACGAACCATTGAGCTCTAGAGAACTGAAATGAAGAACTATCAAATGTGTGTAGCGGCTCCGTCTTACGTGTCTCAAGATTGAAGATAAACATGTCGGTTGCGTGCTTTTGATAAACATTATTGAAATAGATGGAATTTCTAATGAATCCATTAGTGTCATTGGCGGACACAGTGATGCCTTGATCCAAAAGAATCGACTCATCTCCCAGAGAATTAATCCGTCTTCCTGAAGAAATATCGAAAACCTGGAAGCAGCAGTCCCTCTTCACTCTTTCAACCTTGAGGGATTTTCCTGTGAGTGTGACTACAAGTGTTGTGGCAAAAACGCCCCGTCCACGTAAGGAACTATGGTCTACGAAAACACTCCATTCAAAGATTTGTTGTGGAATCTCTCCAGAAAGATCGAAGATTTTGAAACTATGGAAGTAGCCTATGAAGTAAAGCTTGTGATCCTTGTAAACCATATCGAAACAATCTGGAGTTTGGGGGATTTGATTCCAAGAGGTATCTCCTTTCTTGGAATAAAATACACACCAATCTCTAAGTCCCCAAAGAACTACATAATCTTTGGTTTTCTCGTCAATCCAAAACACAGGAGATCGTACATACCCACCTCTGGACTTCATTCGTCCTTTGCGACTTGAAACGCCTAACTCATAACCTTCCCACAATAACTCCACGGGAAGTAGATTGATCCTCTCGCGGGTAAAGAGATTCACAATGTAGAGATTAAACAGAGGATCTTGCATTAGAAGCCAACTTCCATAGGTTGCCCTACATTCACTTTTTGCAAATTCTTCACCAAGATCTTGCGTTTTGTAAAGTCTATCTTTTTCATCAGGATTGAACAACGTGCATGAAGTGTTGTCGTTGTTTTCTTCGGGGAAGAGAATTAGCCAATGGATCTGATTTTTGGGCACGGATTGTCTCGAAACAGAGTACCAAGACGAACACACGGATTTAGCTCGTTGGAAATCAGCAAAGCTTAGGCGTTCCAACACCAAATTCAAGAGATCGTGAGGAAGATCAGACCAAGAATGGGACGTATGAGAATTAGGGTTATGTTTCTTCTCCATGGCAAATTGGAGAAACAGGGGAAATCTCTGAAAATATTTGATAAAATCTTTTTAAGTTTAGATTTTATATTTGGTAAACGAATGAGGTCGTTTTGGCTGTTAAATATCGGCTTCTTTGGCACAGTCTACAAATTATCCTACGTATTTGTAGGAATATGATAAGATACACTTGGATTTTGTTAGTTATGAGTATTGTTATTTTTGCAAACTAAATATTTTTTTGTCTTTGCAGAAATAAAATGGCATTTGGGCCTTAGTTAGACTATTGCGTGAGGCCTTGGATCTTGAGAGAGAAATCCAAATTGTGAGGCTACTACATCATGTAATGCAACTAGTTTCAATTAGGGTGACCTCTTCAGAAGCTCCAGTAAGTCAAGCCACGATCACGCAAAGGTTGTGAGGTTTGCTGCACAATGTTGTCGGCTTGTAGTGATCCTTTACATGCTATGTTGATCTTTGTGTTGCTATGTATAGGAGAAAGTTAACTTTCAAAAGAGCTTATTTTCAACCCCTAATAACGAAACAGTTAACTTCCAAAAGAGCTTATTTTCACTCCCAACAAATACTAGATAGATTCCACAAGAAAAGCTCACTTAGACATATCATTTTGAGTACCCATTTGATAGTTTGATTTGTATTTTTTTATCCTTTGTGCATACTCACTTGTAGCTTAAAAACTAGCACGTCATGATTATTAATAGTGTAAAAAAGCATATTGAGTACTAAAACCAAAGAAAAACAAACAACATAATGAAGAGGAAAACATAGCTAAGATCAATCACGTGTGAGTGAAACTTGGTAAGAACCATCGAGCTCTAGAGAGTTGAAGGGACGAACAATCAAATTTGTGCAGTAGCTCCATCTTCTCGGTCTCGAGATTGAAGAGAAATATATCACTTGTGTTCTTTTCATGACTACCACTGAAGTAGATGGAATTTCTAGAGAATCCCTGATCATTCTCATTGGCGGGCACAGTGATGCCTAGATCCAAAAGCATTGCCTCGTCACCCAAAGAATCAACATTTTTATATTTCTTTAACAACCCTGATGAAGAAATCTTGGAAAGCCGAAAGGACCAGGTTCTAGACTCCGGTTTCCACATTCTTTTAACCTCTAGGACTTTTCCTGTTACTGTGACTACAAGTTTTGTCTTAGCAGCCCACAATGGCTTTCTTAGTTGAAGACGACGAAAAGGACGAAAAGGTGTAGCATATCTATCAAAACAAAAGTGTAACTGCTTGAAAGTTTTGTTGTCCCTCTCTCCAGAAAAATATAAGATTTGGAAAGTACCAGCGTTGCTTAAGAAGTAAAGCGTGTGATCTTTGTAAACAATGTCACAACAATCTGAAGTTTTGGGAATTTGATTCCACAAGGTATCTCCTTTCTTGGCATAAACAACACAACGATCTCCAAGTCCCCACAGAACTAGATAATCTTTGAATTCCTCGTCAATCCAAAACACAGGGGATCTTATACTCATATCTTGGGACTTTCTTTCGTCTTGAATAATGTGAAACCCATCATCAATGGTTCTTTCAACCTTTACCAAGCCAAGTTGTGACTCCACAGACGGCAGCTCGATCCTCTCGCGGGTGAATAGATTCAAAATGTATAGATTATACTTTGAATCTTGCATAAGAAGCCAACTTCCATAGGTTGCCCTACAAACACTCTTTGCAAATCCCACACCAAGGTCTTGCGTTTTGTAAAGTCTATCTTTTTCCTCGGGATTGAACAACGTGCATGACCTGTCGTTGTTGTTTTCGGGGAAGAGAATCACCAAAGGAATCTGATTTTTTGTCACGGTCGTCGAAATAGAGAACCAAGAGGAGCACACGGATTTAGCTCGTTGGAAATCAGCAAAGTTGAGGCGTTCGAAAACTAAGTTCAAGAGATCTGTAGGAATCTCTGACCAGGAATTTGTTGTATCTTCTTGTCTGAGACGCTCATGAGAATTAGGGTTTTGCGTCTCCTCCATGGCTATATTGAGAGACAGAGAGGGATTGAATGCTGCGTCTTGGCTTTTATACCATTTTACGTCGTTTTGGTTTTGTTAAATATGGGCTTGTCCGGCCCTATGTGTTGTTGTTTTTTTTTTTTTTGTAATTACAAACTCGTTAAATGGTTTATGTGATTCGTTGTTTTGAGCATTTTAACTGGAAAATGACGAGTAAGCTTTCTTTTTTTTATAAAATAATTTTTAATTGCCTCAAATGACAAAACCTCGAGTGAACAAACATGCTTGCAAGAAATATAGTACTGATAATTAGCCTCAAGTAGACAAACATGCTTGAACATAACTCAAAGGTAAAACCTAATGTTTTAGCTTTGTGAAAAAAAATCCACCACAAAAGTATTTGAGGTCTCTAATGTTCAAATAAGCTTGTTTAATACACACATGTTTTTGGATTTTTGTTTCATCTTGGCTTATAGAGAGCGGTCTTTGTTTCATCTCAACAAACATCTCAACATCCTTTTGAGTATACATCACTTTTAACCCCAAAAAAAACCAGCACCTGATCATCATTAACTAGGGTAAATAACATATTGATTGAAACAAGAAAAACAAAAACATATTGACCAAAAAAACAGTTGAGCACTACAAGAAATATGAGCTTCCGTAGCAGTCCTTTGTAGCGCTAATTTACGAACTGCTACTAAAAGTTCCAAAATCGGATGACAAGTATTTCGCAGCACTATATTAACGCTATGATATAGTTTTCATTAAACGGGAACTTAACTTAGTATTATAGCGGGGAAAGGTATAATTTTGGAGGCAAAACAATTGGGTTCCCCCCTCCAAACCAAAAAAGTCTCGATTTCTCAAGTGTAAAAGTCTTATCTTTTACGCTATAAATTTTTTTCAATAAGCGGGAATCCAAAAATCACTAACATAGCATGAAAATCATTTTGGAGGTAAAGCTAAATTTTAGTTTGGCACCAAATTTTTTGGTTTTTTTTTTCTAAGTCATTCCACCCTCTCAACAAAAATACTTATTCAGCCAAGGAAAACAAAAACAAAAATTTCGATTGATGTCTCCGATCTCAAACCATCTCCGGCATAACTCCGGCGAGTTTCTCCACCCCTTCCATCTCAATCCGCATTCCATTTTCCCAAATTCCAAACCCTCTCTCTTCTCTATGCTTCTATGAGAAGACCTTGTACTCCTCAATGGCGGAAGTAGAAAATACTAACGCCGGTTCTGTTTTCCTACAAGAGCCACGAGACCAGAGCTGCAGTGATTCCGTATTTGGATTCCTTCGCCATCTCCGACCCACCGGTAAGTCTATGCAGTCAAATTAGTCCCCCTTTGAGTCCTTGACGAAGATGAAAGTGTTTAGCTAGGTTTTGTCTCTTTGGAAACTATTTCGATGTTTTCTCCTCAGTAATTTGAGCTAGATTCGTTATTTCTTCTCTTTGATGAGCCTGATTCGTCGATTTAGATGGTTGACGAGTCCACTATGTTCATTGTCGATTAAGGATTTGCAGGTAACACCTTTCCTCCTGAATTTTATCATAAATTTCCTAATAGTCTTTCGTTTGTCTGTGTTCTCTGCAATTCCTATTTGCTCTGTTTACGACGAAGATTCATGTTTTTTGTTACAATTTTTATTAGGTAAACGTAGAGGCTGAAGATATCGAAGCTCCTACAAAAACGGTTCGTGTAAGGTTCCCAGTTGCGGAAAGAGTGTGTCTTTGGGGAGCACTTTTTCATTCTTGCTGATGATCTTGTGTTTGGTGGCCTTGGTGATGATCAGATGGGAATGTTTGGACCGTAGATTTGGTATGTATCAATTGGAGGGGATTTGGATTCTTTTTGACATGATCACATAGATTCTCAAATGTGTTAGCTTTAACTCTTATGTGGTTTCTTTCTGCTTAGGATTTGCCTGTTGGAAGATTGGCTGAATTCAAATTCATACTAAAGGCAGCGACAGGGTAGATTTTGTGGCAACCAAATCCGAACCGGGCTCTTTTAACCTGGGAAACTAACAAAACAATCAAAATTTGTGAAAACTAGGATAATGCTGATCTTCAAATGATGATTGAGGAAGATTTTGTGCCACTCAATCAAGAAGAAATGCAAAAACAAAGCATGAGGCCTAACACCACTGTTTCACTAAAAGGTGGAGAAAGAGAGGATCAAGTGCTTGATGCTGTACAACAAAACTCTTCAGTAGTAGTTGTAGAGGATGCAGGATACGTAAGTGATGAATCTGCGGAAAATTCGAGTTCTGATATCCAAAGTGATCGAGAAAACTACGGAACCTTCTAATGGAGCTTTGACAGCTCGGGTTGTGTCCAACGAAGCTATGTCATGTCGCTTCTATTTTTGTATTGAATTGGAAAACTTGATTTCAGATTGTTCTATCTTGAAAACCAATAAAATAGAGCTTTTGTTTAATTTAATATCTTATCATTCTCCAAAATTAGTATAAAAAACATAATCAATTCACAATGTAGAAAAAAAAAAAAAAAAAATTCACAATGTAGAATTAAAATTTACAAAATAAAAATGAAATATCATGATGTATTTGGTTTAGAGTTCAAGAAATATGATTTAGGGTATAGAGATTCATATTTTTGTAATTATAAATTAAGAAAAATACAACAAATTAATATTTCAACGAGAATAAAAAAACAATTACAAAATGCAAAAAGAATAAAATGTTAATGAATTTTTGAATTAGAATATAGGGTTTGAGGTTTAAGGTGTAAGAGTAAATGATTTGAAATATATACTCCCTCCGTATTTTAATAATTGTCGTTTTAGAATTTTTATTTTTTTGAATTAGATGTCGTTTTCAAATTTTAATGCAAAATTTCTTACTTTTTAATGTTTTATGATGTCATAAAACATTAAAAAGTAATAAATTTTGCATAGAAATTTAAAAACGACATCCAATTCAAAAAAATAAAATTTCTAAAACGACAATTATTAAAATACGGAGGGAGTAGTTTTTAGTAATTAAACAATAGAAATATAGTAAACTTTTGGATTTAGAGATATAATTTTTTAAAAATTTATGTATAGTCATTTTTTTCAAACCTAAACTCTATACTCCAAACACAAACCTTAACCTAAACTCTTAACCCTAAACTTCTAACCCTAAATCCTAAACTTTTAAAACCAACACTTACTTAAATTTTGAAATAAATTTCAATAAAGAAAGATAAAGAAATCATTGTTTCATGCTAAAAATATAATTAGAATTTAAAACTATTAGAAAATACAAAAAAAAAAAACAGAAAGCTATTAAGCCTTTGGATTTGAATTTAGGATATAGGATTTGGGCGTGAGGTAAGAATTTGAGGTTTAGGGTATAAAAATATAAGTGTATAAGATTATAATGTATATATATCAAGAACCTAAAATCTAACACTAAAACATTTTCAAAAAACTAAATTTAATAAATTTATAAATTTCAAATCCCAAATTTTTAAAAATAAATTAGGTTTTTTCAAAAGAACAAGACAACAAATTTGATAAATTTTAAAATACAAAAAGAAAAGTCTGGCTTTTTATTGGCTGGTCCATAGAAGTGAGGATCACAGTCTTTCTGATATCTACCGTTCATACTTTAGATCCAACGGACACAAATATTTTAGATTTTTTATGTCTCTCTTTTCTTTCCTTGTCGTCTCATCTTCCTCTCTTTTTCTCTTAATGATCTACCAAATTTCTCTTCGCCGCCATCGACGCTGTAGGCCTATGTAAGTTTTCTCTTCTTCTCTTATTCTCTTCTTCATCTTCTTCTCCATTGCTCACTTAATTAATTGTAATTTATTTCAGTTTTTGTTATAATAGATCTAGAAGCCTTACTCGATTTGAGGAGTTTTCTGAATTTTGTTGTTACTCATCACTACGCGACCACTCACAACCTCTTCGGTCTGCTCCGTCACTACGCGACCACTCACAACCTCCGCCTTGAGATGAGCGCCACCGCAACGGCCTCCGTCAGTCTTCGGCATCTCCGCAGCTTCCCTCGTATCAGGTCGATTGGGAGCGAGTACTCTGCTTCTCACATTAAATCTCGATCGAATAGCTTGGCAGGTTCGAATTTAATCGTAATTGTGTGTGTTCATACTTGTTAGAAGTATGTAAGAAATATATGAGAGTGACATATTGTTACGTGAAGCCTTGTAATCCAGCAGTAGGTGGACCAGCAAAATAACAATTAGTACATGAAGTTGATGCACTTGGAGGTGATATTGGGAAAGTTGCTCACAGGTAATTGTATTCAATTTCTAATCTCAGTTTAACCTTAGATCACAAAATGGCGTATCTTGGCGTATCTTGTCTTGGAGCGGTAATGAAAGAATTGATTTGCTTGTGTCTCTCTTAGTTAAATATGTATGTCTGCTTATGTTATTTTGGTTTCTTGATTTCAGGTTGTTCAACAAAAACCAACTTCTTGCTTGTGTTTGACAACTATCAAGAACGAAGACAATCTTGAGTTCAGCAAGATCCTTGAGGCATGGTAATTGTTATTGGTCTCTGCATATGCGTTGTGACTCTATGAAAAAATAGAGAGTTCACAAAGCCAAAGGCTCTAAGGTGATCTGCTGATGGAATGGCGTTGGCTGTTAAATGGTATGAGTTGGAGATCTACTAGAGCTGCCTCGGTTTCTTTATGACTTGGTTTGGTGAAGAAATGTACTTGCGTTTTTTTTTCTTTATGACTTGGTTGGTGATTCAAGCCTTTGTATCTTTTGGGTATTTGATAGAATGATTCTTTGTAAAATGTATGTTTTATATAATATTAATTTTATTTATGAATCAATTTGCAATCTATGTTTTGTGCAATATAGGTTTCAAATAATTGAAATATAGCACATAATAATATACATTACAGCAGCATTAACAAGCATTAACAAAATGTCACGAAACAATATCCACCGGCACATATAATGTGTTATCATTACAAGTTAGACATCACAAAATGTTTGCTATAAAAACAAACATAATAGCACGAGTGAAGCGCTAGTTAATAATATCCACCAGCACATATAGTGTGTTATCATTACAAGTTACACAGCACGAAATATTTGTTATTAAAAATAACATAATAGCAAAAATATAGCGCTACTTAAGAATATTAAATAGCTGAGTAATAGCGCTATAATAGGTCAATTTACAATAGCGCGTAAAAACTGCTACGGTAGGGGGGGGGTCTACCGTAGCTCCTCATTATACAGCGTTTGTAGTTTCGCTACGAAATCCCTTTAGTAGCAGTTTTCGTGTGTTACCGATGCTCATTTTTCTTGTAGTGGAGATCAACATTTTAATGCATGTAACTTGGTACAAACCATTTAGCTTTAGAGGATTGAACTGAATTATAAGAAGAACTATCAAATGTGTGCAGCAGCTCCGTCTTCTGTGTCTCGAGATTGAAGATAAAGATATAATGATCTATGTTATTTCCATCTCTATCACTGAAATAAATGGAATTTCTAATGAATCCATCAGTGTCATTGGTGGGCACAGTGATGCCTTGATCCAAAAGCATTGACTCATCTCCGAGAGAATTAATCCGCCTTTCTGGTTTCTTCCCCAATCTTGAAGAATAAACCTCGAAAACCCGGAAGGACCAGGTTCTAGGACTCTCTCTCCACATTTTTTCAACCTTGAGTACTTTTCCGGTTACTGTGACTACAAGTTTTGTGGCACGAATACTCCATGAATTACAAGGTGGCGGAGGTCCTAACTCATCTATTTCCATTATAACACTCCACTCAAAGGTTTGTTGTGGAATATCTCCAGAAATATCAAATATTTTGAAACTACCAGTTTTGCTTAGGAAGTAAAGCTTGTGATCCTTGTAAACCATATCGAGACAATCCGAAGTTTTGGGGATTTGATTCCAAGAGGTATCTCCTTTCTTGGAATAAAATACAAACCAATCCATAAGTCCCCAAATAACTACATAATCTTTGTTTTTTCGTCAATCCAAAACACAGGGTATCGTATATTCCTACCAACGCACGGTTTATAACTACAACCGTACATACTTGTTTCATGACTTACATTGCGTAACGCATAATCTTTCCACAATAAATCCGTACGTTTGAGAAGAAATCTCGTTTGTTAATTAAAAAAAAAAAACCAAAGATTAAAGAACACTCTTCCATCCTACAAATACAAGCGTGTGTCGGCAAACAAATCTAAAAACAAATCAAGAGATTGACATAAAGTACAGAGCCATTATGTTGAAGATTTTCACTTTCTTTTTGGAATTTGAACAATGTTTTTGGAATTTTCGCTTTCTAGGCATGTAGAGAGACCTTTACACGCTATGTGGATGATTGTGTTGCTAGAGATAGGTTAAAATATCACCTCACCAGGCAAATTATTACGCACAAAGGAAAGCTCTTTAAATGTCCAATGAAGAATTGCAACAGTGGATTCTCAGTACATGGCAATAAACACCAGTTATATTCTACAGCAAAAGCTTACTTAGTTGTATAAAGCATAGACATTTTTAACAAAAAAAAACAAGCACGTCATCATTATTATTAGTGTAAAACAACGTATTGATTAGAACCAAAAAAAAGAAAACAAAAACATATGGAAGAGGAAAACATAGCCAAGATCAATCATGTGTGAGTGAAACTTGGTAAGAACCATCGAGCTCTAGCGAGTTGAAGGGAATAATAATTAAATTTGTGCAGTAGCTCCATCTTCTGTGTCTCGAGATTGAAGAGAAATATATCACTTGTGTTCTTTTCATGAAAACCCTTAGGACTACCACAAAAATAGATGGAATTTCTATTGAATCCCTCAATGTCATTGGCCGGCACAGTAATGCCTAGATCCAAAAGCATTGCCTCGTTACCCAAACAATCAACTTTTTTATATTTCTTGAAGTTCCCTGATGAACAAATCTTTTGAACACTGAAGGACCAGGTTCTAGACCCCGTCCATATTTTTCTAACCTCGAGGACTTTTCCTGTTACTGTGACTACAAGCTTTGTTTTAGGACGACAGAGTGAACTACTTAGTAGAGGACGAAGATGACGAAAATGTGGAATAAACTTAACCATACAGAAGTGTACCACCTTGAAAGTTTTGTTGTCCATCTCTCCAGAAAAATTGAAGATTTTGAAAGTACCATCGGTACTTAAGAAGTAAAGCTTGTGATCCTTGTAAACCATGTCACAACAGTCTGAAGTTTCGGGCATTTGATTCCACGAGGTATCTCCTTTCTTGGCATAAACGACACAATGATCTCCAAGTCCCCACAAAACTATATAATCTTTGGATTCCTCGTCAATCCAAAACACAGGGGATTCCATATCCATATTTTCGGACACGCTTTCGTCTTGAATAATGCGAAACCTATCATCTATGGTTCGTTCAACCTTTACCATGCCAAATTGTGACTCCACAGACGGCAGATCGATCCTCTCACGAGTGAATACATTCAAAATGTATAGATTATACTTTGAATCTTGCATAAGAAGCCAACTTCCATAGGTTGCTACACAAACACTCTTTGCAAATTCCACACCAAGATCTTGCGTTTTGTAAAGCCTGTCTTTTTCCTCGGGATTGAACAACGTGCATGAACTGTTGTTGTCGTCTTCGGGAAAGAGAATCAGCAAAGGGATCTGATTTTTTGTCACGGTCGTCGAAGCAGAGAACCAAGAGGAGCACACGGATTTAGCTCGTTGGAAATCAGCAAACCTGAGGCGTTCGAAAACTAAGTTCAAGAGATCTAGAGGAAGCTCCGACCAGAAATTAGGGTTTTGGTTCTTCTCCATGGCAATACTGAGAGAGGCGGAAGAAATCTCTAAAAACATTTTAATAAACCAAATCAATTATATACGATTTATTGGTACGGAAACACAGTCGTTTAATATGGGGTTTTTCTGGCCTTGTCTTTATAGCCCACTAGGACTCAAGACCCCCGCGATGTCGCGGGGGAATATATTTCAAAAATCGTTTAAAAAATATCAAACGAAAAATCATAATGAATTGTAATAATTTTGATTTTTTTTAAACATCAAATCAATATATATTTTACAAAAATTATGATAAAGAAAACCCTCACAAGCATTTATTAAGTATATGAATATTAGAAAAACATTAATTTGTAACTAAAAAACTATTTCCAAATGCAAAAAACATCAAATAATAAACCAAAGGTTACAACGGTTTGATAAATAAACCAAAATATTCAACGTCAAATAAACCAAATGCTACTATGTTAAATTAAACGGTGACAATAATTTATTTAAATATATTTTAGTAATTAAATATTTTTTACAAAATATGATAAACTTTAACCGAGAGACGTGACCGTAGATATCAAATATACCAAAAGCTGCAACGGTTCGTCATTTATACCAAATATTGCAATGGTTCATCAACTATACTAAATATTACAATGGTTTGTAAAACAAAACCAAAAGTTGCAATGATTCGTCAAATAATCCAAATATTGCAACAGCTCAATTAAATAGTTACAATCTCACTTAAATACATTTTAATAATTAAAAATTAAGAACTAAAAATAATAATTTATGAAAGGTTACACCGACGGTAGATGATTAAATGTTATGAAGATTTATAAAATAAACTTAAAGTTGCAATTGTTCATGAAATAAACTAAATGTTGCAATGGTTCTACTAAATAAGGATAGGGTTTGCTTATTATCATCGTAGAACAAATAATCGTTGTAGCAGGACAAAAAATTAGAGTTTCGAAAAGAAAGACAATATATAGAGTTGAAAAGGCACGATTTTACAACTATTCGATAAGTCCATTACGTAGACGAACGTGTCCGTTACAGCTTTAATGTGTGGGGCTCATTTCACTCACGTATGTCCAAATTATTTAAACCTCTATATTATTGTTTTCCCATGATATCATGTAAATGTTAAATGAATGATATAATTAAGGAGGTTATACTACTAAATATATCCATATGTAAACTATGAAATAAAACTAATTTTATATGTAGTTTATTGGTTTACTTAAAAAGAAATTCAATAAAACAACGTGACCGTATAAAAATAACTGTAAGAAAAACAACCATAAATATTTAAACGAAAGGTTGCAATAAAAAGACGCAAACGTTCAGATGTGCAAATAGTGTTTATTGGAAACGACATAACTGTAAAAAATAACCGATTAAAACGAAAATTGCGATAAAAAGACGCAACCAAAATAACCGTAAAAAAATAACCGATTTAAACGAAAGGTTGCGATAAAAAGACGCAACCGTTCCGATGTGCAAATGGTATTTATTAGATTGCTATTATATATAGATTAATTAATCAACTAGTGTAACAATTCTTTTTGTCATTCATTGACATTATGACCCAGTTTCTTCTTCTTTCTCAAACATTTAAATCAGACACTGGAATTTAATGGGGATATAGTAGGAGAACCATAGCACTGAGTTAGTGTATCTTGGAAAATTCATTAGAAAATATTCATTGGAATTAGAAGAAAGGACTGAACAACACATCTTATATTTGGATTTGAATTCACAAATGACAACAATGATTGTATTCGTAAAATTATTCATTAGAGGTTGAACAAAAGAGTACAGAACTAACTCTTCCTCATGCACATATATAAGATAAGAGTGTATACAAGACGCTCACAAACACTAAACAAAAGACAGTTTCTGTAATTTATTCTCTAGTTAACCTTTTTGACTTTGACATTCAGGTCAAAGAGTTTCAAAAAATCAGGTTAAGTAGGAGTAATCCCAACTCAAGAAAATAGCACGGCCCTAATAAAGATCGGTCTTAAAAGGTTCAAACCATATTAAGCATATAATTGTATATAGTTATTTAGTATATACAGCTGTAATTATGTACAGTATAAATACTCTTTGTACAGCACATTATCAGATTAATGAGAAATAATCCTTTCTCTTTATCTCTTTCTGTGTGTCAACGTAAATACGCTCTTGACTTGTTGGATAGTGTTGGTCTTCTTGGCAGTAAACCAGTTGCTACACCAATGGATTCAACAATTCAGTTAACTACAGAGAGTGGGGATCTATTACCTGATGCTACTGTTTATCGAGCTCTCATTGGTAAACTTCTATATCTTACTATCACCAGGGCTGATATTAGCTTTGCAGTTCACAAATTGAGCCAGTTTTTGGCTCAACCAAGGACTGATCATCTTGCTGCAGCTCACCGTATAGTCAGATATTTAAAAGGTGATCCAGGCAGAGGTCTTTTCTACTCTGCTCAGTCTGAGATCAGGCTGCAGGCTTTCTCAGATTCTGATTGGGGCACATGTCAAGACACCAGAAGATCTACTACAGGTTACTGTGTTTTTCTTGGCAATTCTTTGATCTCCTGGAAAGCCAAGAAACAACAAACTGCTTCTAGAAGTAGTGCTGAAGCTGAATACAGGGCCTTAGCAGACACAACTTGTGAACTTCTTTGGTTAAGTCAACTTCTCAGAGATCTTCATATCAAGGTTACTGGTCCTGCAAACCTTTACTGTGACAGCACTGCAGCGATACATATTGCTTCAAACTCAGTCTTTCATGAACGCACCAAGCACATAGAAATAGATTGTCACATTGTTCGTGATCGGTTGAGAGCTGGTTTTCTGAACTTGCTACATGTGACTACAGATAATCAGCTTGCAGATTTGTTTACAAAAGCTTTGCCTCCAAAGACATTCAAGATGCTCATGTCTCGTTATGCTTTCTCAAGTCTCTTTCTTCCGGCTTGAAGACTTCGACTTGAGGGGGGGGTATTAAGCATATAATTGTATATAGTTATTTAGTATATACAGCTGTAATTATGTACAGTATAAATACTCTTTGTACAGCACATTATCAGATTAATGAGAAATAATCCTTTCCTTTATCTCTTTATCTAATAAACCAAAAGAAACTCAAGATAAATTAAAATCAGTTTATCTTGAGTTTCTTTTGATTTGATCTCTTAAGACCAATCTTTATTGTGACCAGCTATTTTCTTGATAAGATGAGATGACCATCATCATCGACAAAAAATAACATAGAAGTTGTTCGAACTCTCATAGTTAACTCTTACGTATGAAGATCAAGACATGAAACTTTGACAGAAAAAGAAAAGGTCATGACTTGAGAACTATATGAAGATGTATTTTAACATGTCATGTTTACTAAATGACTTAATCAATGTGTCATGTTTACTAAATGACTTAACCAATCCATACCAAAATTTAACTAATGTGTCATGTATAGTAAATGACTTTGCCAATGTGTCATGTTTACTAAATGCTAATTGTACTACCAATGTTGCTTAAGAAGTAAATCTTGCGTGATCCTTGTATACCATGTGATGACAATATGAAGTTTATGGAATCTGATTCCACGAGATATCTCCTTTCTTGGAATAAACCATACACCAACTTCGAAGTCCCCCTAGAACTACATAATCTTTGGTTTTCTCGTCAATCTAAAATTCATAGGAAATAGAAGAAAGGACTGAACAATACAGCTTATATTGGATTTTGAAATTTTGATTCACATATCACAACACAACACAGCTTATATTGGATTTTTGTATTTGGAAAATTATTCATTAGAGGTTGGACATAAGAGTATATAAGACGCACACAAACACAAACATAAGGCAGTTTCTGTAAGTTATTCACTAGTTGACCTTTGTGTATACATCACTTTTAACCAAAAAAACTAGCACTTGATCATATCATATAGGGTAAAATAACATATTGATTGAAACAGAAAAATAAAAACATAGTTGAGATCAACATTTTAATGCATGAAACTTGGTATGAACCATTGAGCTTCAGAGAATTGAACTGAAGATTCATAACTATCAAATGTGTGCAGCAGCTCCGTCTTACGTGTCTCGAGATTGAAGATAAAGATATCATCTATGTTATTTTGATATCTATCACTGAAATAAATGGAATTTCTATTGAATCCATCACTGTCATTGGCAATCACAGTGATGCCTTGATCCAAAAGCATTGACTCATCTCCTAGAGAATTAATCCGCCGTTCTAGTTTCTTCAGGAATCTTGAAGAATAAACCTCGAAAACCCGGAAGGACCATGCTCTAGGTCTCTCTCTATACAATTTTTCGACCTTGAGAACTTTTCCTGTTACTGTGACTACAAGTTTTGTGTCAAAAACTTTCCATGACTTTCTTGTTGCAGGAGCTCCTAACCGAAATCTTTCCACTTTAATACTCCATTGAAAGGTTTGTTGTGGAATCACTCCAGAAAAATCGAAGATTTTGAAACTACCAGTTTTGCTTAGGAAGTAAAGCTTGTGATCCTTGTAAACCATGTCAAGACAAAATGAAGCGTTGGGAATTTGATTCCACGAGGTATCCCCTTTCTTGGCAGAAACCAAACACCAATCTTCAAGTCCCCAAAGAACTACATAATCTTTGGTTTTCTCGTCAATCCAAAACACAGGGGATTGTATGTTCCTACTACAGTAGGGTTTATACCAACAAGTTTGGTAAATTGCATTGCATGCCTCATAATCTTTCCACAATAAACCCGAAGGAGGTAGATTGATCCTCTCGTGAGTAAAGAGATTCACAATATAGAGATCACTCCATCGATCTCTCATAAGGAGCCAACTTCCATGAGTTGCCCTACAAAAACTCTTTGCAAATCCCTCACCAAAATCTTGCGTTTTGTAAAGTTTTTCTTTTTCCTCGGGATTGAACAACGTGCATGACTTTTTGTTGTTGTTGTTGTTTTCTCGAGGGAAGAGAATCAGCCAATGGATATGATTTTTTGGCACGAATTGTCTGGAAGCAGAGTACCAAGACGAACACACGGATTTAGCTCGTTGGAAATTAGCAAATTTTAGGCGTTCGAAAACTAAGTTCAAGAGATCTAGAGGAAGCTCCGACCAGGTATTAGGGTTATAGTTCTTCTCCATGGCCATATTGAGAGAGACAATAAATCTCTGAAAGGTTTCGTAAACCGAAACGATAGAATGCGTCTAGGGTTTCTTATGATTTTATTTAAGTACGGAACTAACCAGGCGTTCGTTCACCGTTAAATACGTATGGGCTTTTTCGGCCTAATCTTGATAGCCCATTTGTCAACCACTGTAACAAACCATTTTGTCATTTATTTACATTTTGACCCAATTATTCTTCTTGCTCAAACTTTTGCATCAGACACTGAATAGATTTTAGAAGAACCATAACAATTATTCTTCTTGCTCAAACAACACATCTTTTTATTCAACAAATCACAACATAGCTTGTATTCGTAAAATTATTCATAAGAGGTAAAGTACATGATACAGTTGGCCTTCTGACTTTGACTTCTGTATTTTTTCAGGTCAATGAGTTCCAAAAAATCAGGTTAAGTTGGAGTAATCCCAACAAAGCTAAACTCTTTACCCTACATTCATTATAGAATTTTTATCGTTAGACAGTTAATAAGTGGATATATAGTTGTGTATGTTATAAAAACTTATTCCGATATAATCAACAGAAAATTTCATTATGCGAGTTTTCATTCCCCGACTTATATCATTATAATGCTATGCAATATTACTAATCCGAACCAATGTTTTTCTATACCGGTGAGGGGGTTTTGAGTTTACCTTGTGGTAGAGGACTCGAGTTCTTCAACGTCTGATCTCTTCCTCTTCCTCTGTGCCGGAGAAATCTTATGTTCTCCGACGAGTAACGACGTCGTAGCTTGCAAATGAGTCTGAAGCACCATCTGAGTCAAGTCGACTTCCATTTCCAACCTTCTCCTCTCAGCTTCCAACCTCGCTGCTTCACGAGCCTTGATCATCTCCATCTCTGCCAATTCCGTTCGAAGCAGAGAATCAGACAATACTCGTATGATCGCCGACAGTCCCGTCGAAGTTGTCGAGTCACAGCTCATGTTTGACTCGGTCCCGGAGCTCAAGTTTGACTCAGTCTCTGAGTCGGAGCTGTAAGGATCTTCGGAGCTATCTTTACCCGTCAAGACATCGTCGGTCGGATTATTCTCCGACGATGAGGTCTGGCTCCGGCGAAATCTTGCCGACTTGCTCATAAAGTGTAAATTTGGGCATACAGAGAGAGAGAGACAGTGGAACATGGGTTTTGTTGTTTTGGTTTGATTCTTTTAACTTTAAAAACTGATTAGACTAAAGTGGTTCCACTTTCGATTAAAAGCAACTTTTTTTTCTCACTTTGAAGGTATACGAAAGTTGTTCATACATTCATTAATTCCGTAACAAAAAAAATCAATTTTCTTTCTTTATCTATTAAATTCGCTAAAAGATTATTCGGAAATAATTCAAAGGACTTCTCCATCAGATCCCATTTTCTCAAACATTTATGATTAAAATAAATAAAAAATCCAATGATTATCTCCAAACGATTATAACATAAGTAGATTAATAATTAATAAGTTAATGTTAGTTTTGTTTCTGGCTAAGCACACGCGCAGAAGAGAACACGCTTTAAAATTAACTAGGTACGAGGCAGAAAGTGGGTTACACGCGCTTGGTTTTCGCGTAAAACCTTGTTAGCGTATTATTTCATAGTTAGTTCGATTTCCTAATTCCTAATTACTATCTCTCTCTTAAATTCGTTTTTTTTTCTTCCGATCAAAGCAGCGAAAAAAGCATCGGAGATATGTCGTCTAAGGACAAGAAACCGTCGAAGCCAACAAGTGGTCGGACTGGTGGTATCCGTACACTTTCCGATCTGAACCGAAGATCAGAGCCTGATTCCGATAGTGACTCCGATGGACCTCAAGAGTACTACACCGGTGGCGAAAAAAGGTTCGTGCTTTCAAACACTTACTTTCAAAAATTCGATTTTTCACTAGATTTATTATGATCTGCTTAATTATGTCGTGTTGGCTAAACTTTTTGATGATTCAACTATAATGGTTTTAGCCAATTGAGTGATTTAATCAAAATTATTACTTTTTGAGATTTGTGTAGTTTAGTAATTTAGTGATTGAGATTATCTAGCTTTAGCCTTGTGATTGAACTCAATTTTCAATTTGATGATTAGTATGATTTGGTAAAATGTTGGATCTTTGTTGTTGTTGTATGTGTGTAGTGGTATGCTTGTTCAGGATCCTACAAAAGAACCAAAACACGATGATGTTGATGAGATATTCAATCAAGCAAGACAACTAGGAGCTGTGGAAGGACCTCTTGAGCGTCCTTCAAGTTCTAGAAGCTTCACTGGAACAGGGAGATTGCTTTCTGGAGAAAGTGTGCCAACGGCTCTTCATCAGCCTGAGCCTGTGATTCACAATATTATTTTCTGGTCTAATGGATTCACTGTAGATGATGGACCTTTGAGGAAGTTGGATGATCCAGAGAATGCATCTTTTCTTGATGTGAGTGTGCTTTTTGTTTTGCTTAATGCTTATGAAATTGGCTTATGAATATCGTGTTGAACCGTTGTCTTTTCGTGTATTGCAGAGCATTCGAAAGTCTGAATGCCCGAAAGAGCTTGAGCCTGCTGATAAAAGAGCTCCGGTACATGTTAATCTTATGAGAAGAGATGAGAAATGCCCTGTGAGTCCTCTCTGCAAATCTCCATATATCGCTCTTTTGTATTGAACTAATGATAAGTATCGACTATCGGGATCATACGGATTTTAGCAGCCACTATTCAGCATCGACTATCCGGATTCACTAACTTGAGCTTGATCCATCTTATGACTACGGTACCAACACTTAAACATCTTTGTTTCTTCTTCTTTTGTAGGAGAAAGAGAAACTTAAGGTTGCATTTCAAGGAGTTGGAAGGACTCTAGGTGGTGCAAGCTCATCAACAGCTTCAAGCCTAGACAACCTAACTGATGTAGCAGTGGTTTCATCACCGTCACAGAGTCTTGTAGTAGATGAAACACTTCCATCCACATCGATCCAGCTTAGACTCGCGGATGGGACACGCATGGTAGCTAAGTTCAACAACCATCACACGGTCAACGACATTCGTGGTTTCATCGAGTTTTCTCGACCAGGGAATTCAAACAACTACACCCTTCAGGTCATGGGGTTCCCACCAAAGCCACTTACTGACCCTTCTCAGACCATTGATCAAGCCGGTCTCGCAAACTCTGTAGTCATTCAGAAATTCTAGAAAGTTTCGTTTCTTTCTTTCTTCTTCTATTCATATGTATTAGCGAGAGATTTCAACAACTTGGGATTGTACTGAAAATATTCATAAAAATGTTCAATCGGCTTATTGTGGCAAGAGAAATAAAAACATCATATGGTTTCTATGTTTTTTCGTTTGAATGTGTTTAATTATGTGTAAGTTCTTACATTACTTCAAATTTCAC
Organism: Arabidopsis thaliana x Arabidopsis arenosa; assembly: GCA_019202795.1. Classification (NCBI taxonomy): domain Eukaryota; kingdom Viridiplantae; phylum Streptophyta; class Magnoliopsida; order Brassicales; family Brassicaceae; genus Arabidopsis; species Arabidopsis thaliana x Arabidopsis arenosa. The sequence goes on from CM032924.1 coordinate 7,893,882, forward strand.
ATGTAAAGATATTTGATTTTGTTTGTTTTATTAAAGTTCAATCTGAACAATTAGTATGACAGTTTGGTATATCAATATATCATTTTACTTTTGATTAAATATTCATGTTATTGGTGTGCCAAACTGGCTGTTTTGGACATACATGTATCTATGATTAATTTAGTTTCATTCACTAATGATTTGTTTCATCAAATACCAAAACTGATGATTATTGTACAGTATCAAATAATTTTTACGCGTGGTACCATTCTAGATTTAAATATAAACATTGTTCTTGTCAGTAATGGCCCAAACAACATGAATACATGATAACATAAAAAAAAAAAAACTTAAATGACCATGAAAATTGAAATAAATTTTGTACTGTTTTACCTATAAATTCATCTTTCGAAATTTCCTTTTATCTACACAAATATTTCAATCAAATTTCAAAACGGCAGTAAAAAAATTTGAAAATCGAGCCACTTTTTTCCCATTTTACGGTAATTGTCAGGTGCAGAAAAAAGTGAAAATAATTCCAAAATTGTTAATAAGAGAAATAAAATAAAAGAAAAAGGGCAAAAAAATAAATTGGGCTTGTGAATAGTAAAACTCCCAAATTTGCAAATGACTCATCTTCTTCACCTGGAGAGAATCTAGGGTTCCAGATTTACTCTTCGTCTTCCCTCTCTTCTTCCCCACTGGGATTTTCCTTTTCTTCTCCTTTTTTTCTCTACCCATCGATCTACACATCCTCATCTTCTTAAAAGCCCCAATCTTTATACATTTCTTGAACAAAAAACCTAGCTTTTTTAATTCCGGCTTAACCAGTTTTCGAAAAACCCTAGCTTCCATGGCGAAAACTCGACCTGGTGTCGCCTCCAAAATTAAGCCTGGTAGGAAGGAGCTGGACTCTTATACCATCAAGGGCACCAACAAAGTTGTGAGAGGTAGTCTTTATATGATCCTTTATTATCGTCACTTGTCAAATTTAGACATTCTTCTGCATGTTTTTGGGCATTTGAGTGTTGGGTTTAGGTTTATAAAGGAAGGGATTGCTTGAAAGCTTGGTTTTGGAGTCTGTATTGTTCAATGTCTGCTTAGGTGTTTTAGATTCACTCTTGTTTTTGGTCTTTTTGTTCAGGTGTGAAGCTCGCTGCTAAGGGTTAGTCACTGCTTCGTAGCTAGGCTTTAGAAATTGTTTGGTGTATGAAATGGCACAAAATGTGATATTTGGTAGCTCTCTTGTTGTTAGAACTGAGATTTCTTGCAGTGAATTGTTTGGATTTGGGCTTTTTAGTGTAAATTTCCTTGCTTTTTTGGTTTCTTTTAATGAAGTTTGTGTTTGGCTGGTTGGTTAAATGTGAAACATGAATTCATTGTATCTCTATCATCTGCATTGTAGCTTGTTATGTTTGTTGACGCAAAATGTGTGCTTCCACATGTTAAGTATCTGCATATACCTAGAATTCTGGTTATTTTTCTTCTGGTGACTAGGTGTATAAGAGTTATGGTCTAGGCATTTTTCGTTGAAGGGAGTAATCTTTAAAAGCTTGGATGTTGAAAATCACTGCTATTTTAGATTTGCAACCCAAACTTTTGTTCATTTAAAGTTAATACCTTTTTTAGATGAAAGAATGCTAGTGTTGGGCATTTATATCGCTTTACTAATGTTGGCATGATGAGCTCTGAACTAATCCTTGAGGTTATTTTCTGAAGCGGGAGATTGTGTGTTGATGCGCCCATCAGATGCTGGCAAACCACCATATGTGGCCCGTGTTGAGAAGATTGAAGCTGATGCTAGGAACAATGTGAAGGTGCACTGTCGATGGTATTACCGTCCTGAGGAGTCCCTTGGTGGTAGGAGACAATTTCATGGAGCCAAAGAGCTTTTCCTTTCTGACCATTTTGATGTTCAAAGCGCACACACCATTGAGGGCAAATGCATCGTTCACACCTTCAAGAACTACACGAGGCTTGAAAACGTCGGGGCGGAGGATTATTATTGTAGATTCGAGTACAAGGCTGCTACTGGCGCGTTTACCCCTGATCGAGTTGCTGTGTAAGTATATAAATAGTAATCAAATCAGAACTATGTCTTCTTATTACCTGGAATTTCCATGATTTTTTATTATGTTTTGGGTTGTTTTTGGTTCTGAAGGTACTGCAAATGTGAAATGCCTTACAATCCAGACGATCTCATGGTGCAGTGTGAAGGCTGCAAAGACTGGTAAATGTTGATATTTGTCTTTTTTATTAACTTCCTTGTGTTTCAACAGAAAAGAGACTTTAGAAATCTGTTTATAAACTTACGTATTCTTTTCCACGAATTATCAATAATTAAGCATTTCAATTTGATGTTGTAGGTATCATCCTGCGTGTGTTGGCATGACGATTGAAGAAGCAAAGAAGCTTGATCACTTTGTATGTGCTGAATGCAGTTCTGATGACGATGTCAAAAAATCGCAGAACGGGTTTACTTCATCTCCAGCTGATGATGTTAAGGTCCGTTTGTCTCTCTTTAGTCATCTCCTATACAGATGTTCTATCACTTTGATAACTTTAGTCTCTGCCCCTCTGTGTGCACCTGTGTCATTGACTTCAATTTGAGATCTGGGAAAAGATACTAAACCAAAATTATGCACTGGCTTAATGGTGCTTGCTGAGTGGGGGAATGGCCACAAAGATACAATTTGTGGTTCTTGGTCCTGTCAGGATCTTTGCTTATCGTTCCTCCACGTCTTGCTGCAAAACAATCTGTCTGTTAAGGTTATCAAAGATCAAGTTTGTAATGCTTCTACTTACTTACACACATTTAAGCATTCTGTAGATATCAGAGTTAGAAATCTCTGCGAGTGTTACCGTAGGAAAAATGATTTCAAGAACCTTTTTTTATCCCATAATATTAGCTTGTCAAATGATTGGCACTCAAGAAGAACCGTTTTTCTATCTGTTTTGTGCCCAAAAGCTTGTCGTTGATATTAACAATGCTGTTGTTATCTTCAGGTGGAAACGAAGCGCAGAAAAAGATAATCGCGAGTTGGTGGGGATAAAAGCCAGAGGGGATGGTAAGTTATAACTTGGGAAGCTCTTTGGTGCAGATTTTAGTAAGTTAGGGTTTTATCTTTGTCGTCTATGGTTGTGATGATGTCTGTATGGTGCGTTCGAAAACTTAGAGAAATGTGAAAAATGGAGAGAGATTGGAGAGATGATGAAGAAAATTATGTTGGCAGAGTCAGTTGTATAGACTTTTCCGTGGGGTTTAAGTTAACTTTAGGTTTGTTTATTGTTATGGTCTGTTGTTGTTTTGTGGCTGATGAGAACAGATGAATATGAACATCGCTTTTGACTTTGGGCCATCTCAACAAAAATTAACATCAGATTTTATCTTCCTTCTTAATCATGTTTCACTTTTCTTAAAGAATCAAACCAGCTTTACCAAATTATTCAACAACAAAGAAAAACACTTTCAGAGGCAAAACTTGATACATTATTTTGATGCATTGAAAGTCTTAAGACTTGATTATTCGACAACAGAGAAAAGAAAAAAAGTACAAGAAGGATGATTGAAACATGTTTTATGTACTCTAATTATATCCTCACAAAAATACACAAACATGAAATTTCGTACTTTTTTGGTCTGAACCAAGATGCTTCTTTACATCTCTGTAGCACCCTTTGGATCAGATTCTCTTATGCTCTCTCTTCCTTTTGAGTTTCAAGCTGCATTTTAGCTTCGAATGACAGAAAAGACTCGAGCTTGGAGTAGTTTTGGATCATTACTCAGTATGAGATATCGTTGTGCTCGTGTTCAGGTGTCCTGTAAGAAAATCCAGTGTCATCACTTGATCTTCGTTTGACAACACTTGCCCTTTGAACTAATCTCACTAGCTGTTGCACCACCTCTGACATTGGAGGCCTGAACTCTGGTTCCGGCTAAATTAACAAACAAAAAGAGAGAGATATGTTACTTCACAAAACAATTTCGGTTTTGTTCAACTAGGACATTCTCTAGAGTTTGGAACTTTGGATGGTATTTTACCTGAATACAGAGAGCAATGATATCCGCAAAACGAGACAGTGACTTAGCTGGATACATGCCATTAAGAGAAGGATCAACCATTTTAGACAAAGCATCTATATCGTGAAGCTGCGGTGTAGCCCATCTCACTAGTGATTGCTCTGCTCTCGTCCTTGAGCTATCAAACACACATACATAAAGCACATTTTACTTAAGGAAACTCAAATCAATGGCTTTTGCTCAACATTGGCTACTAAAAATATGAAAAAAGAAACCTGTCAAGAGGCTTCCGACCAGTTAAGAGCTCAAGCATGACTACTCCAAAAGTGTATACATCACTTTTCACCGTATAAATTCCCGACAATGCAAACTCTGGAGCGCTGTATCCAAATGAACCCACCACTTGAGTTGAAACCTGTTGACATATATAAACCATGAAAGACTCAGAAAGTGTGTCACATTAGCTCAAAATCTGATTCTTCTCATTGTTATTACCTGTCTCTCAGTGTTAGGTGTCAAAGCAGCTAAACCACTGTCTGACAAGTGAGGATTAAGTTCTTCATCTAGCAATATATTCGCCGATTTGAAGTTTCTATGTACAATTGAAGGCAAGCAAACTTCGTGCAAGTACCTATTAAAACAAAAACAGAAAAGTATGGTTTAACAAGAAAGTTGTTCATTAAAGAGACTAGAAATAATCATAAGTTCATAACAATTTGTACATACTCTAAAGCCTTGGCAGTTCCAAGTGCCACTTTAACACGCGCATTCCAAGTAAGATTCATGCTTCTATCATCATTCGTGTGAAGCATATCATCTAGATTCCCATTTCCCACATATTCATACACTAGAAGACGTTGACCATGCTCGGTGCAGTATCCAGCCAAGGGAACAATGTTTGGATGCCTCAAGCGCGACATGTTTGAAACGGCTTCTAAGAAATTATCTTCTTCTTGTAATGAAAGTGCTGCATTATCAATCTTCTTAATCGCCATTATCTAGAAATAGGTTACACAGAGAAAATTAGTCCAAAGAAAGAATATTAGCTTGGCTTAGTGTAAAGAGCTGTCAGCTTTTGAGTTACCTTTCCATTGGGGAACTCTGCTCTATAGACACGGCCTAGAGAACCTTCACCGATGATGTTTTCTTGACTAAAGCTGTTTGTTGCAACTTGCAGAGAGGAAACAGTGTATTGTGAAGCAGTGATGGGAGATCTTATTCTACTTATAGACCCGTTCTTCATAACCCGATCAACCGTTACTTTTTCTGCAGGCGAAGACTTCAAGTCTGCAACGGATGCTACACTCTTTACCCTCTGCTCTTGTATCTCAGGTGTTCCACTAAGTGGAAGACTTCTTTGGGAAGCTCTTGTACTTCCTCTAACTTTCCTTTTTTTCTTGTGAAGGCACAAGTAAAGAACAAGTGCTATAATACCAGCAACAAATAGAGAACCGAACACTATACCAGTGACTACTCCACCAGACAAACCCTTGCCAGATTCTGAAGATTTCTTTTCAGAACCAATTTTGGGTTTCTTAGAACCAGAAGGTTCTCCTTTTTTGCCAGGTCTTTCTGGCTGCGGAGTGGCAGGGACGTTATCAAAGGAATTACCATCATATCTGTATCATTTAGGAATGTCAAAGACATAAACTTACAGTTATAACGTAAGGAATTAATAGCTTGTTATTGAAAACTTACATTAAGGTCTGAATAGAGCTAAGTTCCTTAGGTATGGATCCATTGAAATGATTGTTTGCAACATTTCTGTCAAGAAAACATATACGGTAAGTGTGATGAGGGACATTACAGATTCGTTTCTTTTTCTACTTTTGATGAAACTTACAGAGTTTTCAAAGGCAAACCGGAGAGAACATCAATGGAACCTGTCAACTGATTGTTCTGAACATAACTGTCACAAATGAAGATAATCAGATATCATTCTCATTCGGAATTTCCTTTCGCACTTCGTAAGTATCGTTCCAATGAAAAATGTTTGAAAGCACTCACAGAGCGGAAAGTGTGGACACTGTCCTTAAGGAACTCGGAAGATCGCCACTGAAGTTGTTATGAGAAAGGTCCCTGAATAAAGCAACAATAGATCAATGGAAACTGGAAACTGGCAGTGATATGACTATGATAAAGAGATAGGTAAGAGATCTTACAAGGTTGACAGTGACTTATGATCAGCAAAGATATCTCCTATCGACATTGTAAGTGAATTTCCACTTACATTCCTACACAATAATATTTCAAACTTTAACACATAAGAAAACTAAATATGCTAAATCTCACAATCTATGGTTCTAGAAAGGCAAACTCACAAATACGAAAGAGAACCCATGGCGGATATGGAGTATGGAAGGTTACCACTTAGGTTGTTTCTTGCAAGATTTCTGCATTACATTTTCTTTCAACTGTTAGTTTCAAATTAAAGACTGAGACTAAATACTATAACAACATAGCTAATCAAACACAGCATTACAGGCTTGTGAGATTCGGTGGCAACTGATATGGAAGTGTATCATGGATGCTGTTACCACTAACATCCCTGTAACCATAACAAAAGAGACCAAAGTTATTGAACCAAAATCTAAAAAGCACACAGATCAAACAAACAAACAAAAACAGAAGGAAATTTCCAAAGACAATACAATTTTCTGAGTGACATTAAGTCTGAGAGCAAGTATCCAAGAGTGCCAGAGACTCCTAAATCCGATATATCTCTGTTACAATCACAACAACAGAAAACAACATCATAAGACACTCACAGAATCAATCAAATCAATGCAAACAAAAAAAAAACTCAAAATCTGATTCTTTACATAGAGACAACTGCAGAGCCCTCACAAGTAATCCCTTTCCATGACTCTCCACATGGATCACCACCACCATTTTTCCAATTGGTTAACTGTGAAGGACTATTCAGTGAAGTATACAAAACTTGAAGGGCTTGAACTGCAATAAGAAATAGTAAGAAGAAAACAACTCAGAAGTCAGAAAAACCAATCAAAAGATCTATCAAGAAAGAAGAAAAATCTTTCATAAAGTTTACAACTTTCCTTTTTGAGCTAAAAAGTAAGTAAAGAAGAAAAATGATTTTTTTCTACCGGCATTATTTTCCGGCGGTTTTTCAGGGAAACAGACGGTGTCAAAATCATCAAATCAACATTAATGCAAAAGGGTTTATCTTCTGAATCTAAAGTAATCAACTTTAAAAAAAAACCTTCAATCTCAAATCACATCGTTAAACCAAAGAGATGATCAATCAAAACAATGAGGTAAAAAAAAAAGCAGAGAAGAAGAAAAGTCACAAAGGTCAATACTTTACCATCAGATGGATCAGTAACACAACGAACAAAAGAGAATCCAGAGATCGAAGCAATGAATAGAAGCAAAAGAGTGAACATAGCTCTATCTCCAATAGCCATTAGCGTGTCGGTAGTGATCACGTACGAGGACTAAGAAACATGGCTATGAAAGGTCCAAAAGAGAGAATAGACAGTGACAGAGAAGAAGAAGGAGAAGAAGGAGAAGAAGAAGAAGAGTAACAGTGTGTGTTGGGGATAGTAGTAGTTAGAGGCATCGCCATTAAAGAAAGGGATAGGTAGTGAGAGAGAGAGAGATTGATTCCAAGCTTGCTCTGAGTTATGAAGAGAGAGAAACTATTATTTTTATTTTTATAAAAATATTTTAATTCAGGTTTATTTTATTGTTTTATAGAAAAAACCTCTGTTTCTCCGTAGATTCATTAACATTAATTGATAAAACGTATTTAAGACTTCATTTAACTCATAAGGCAAGATTCTTAATAGCATTGATTGAAATGATTATATTATAAGTCTTTTTATAATTTATCTTAGGGTTTTTAGTAATAAAACCCCTCAACTAAAGAAAAATCGTAAGAAAACCCCTCAACTATATATTTAGTGTAAAACCCCCTCAACTTTAAATATGTTCATGAAAATTCCTCTTCGTCTCCATTATCGTAAAAATTGGACGGAGTACAATTAAATTGAAACTGAAAAATGACATATATACACTTAAACAACATGAATTGTAAACAAAAACAACAAAATCTTCTTCTATCTGATTATAAATCCTCAAACCTAAGTTCTAAAGTTCTCAAAGTGAAAAATCTAAATTGATGAACCATAATTTATCATAGTAAGATTCTCTGAAGTTTGTGTGGTGTAGAAGTCGATTAGGAGAGATTCTGAAAAATGTTACGTTTGAATTTGAACTGTAGTCCGTCCAATTTTTACGACACTGTAGACAGAGGGGAATTTGCATGAACATATTCAAAGTTGAGGGGTTTTTCCACTAAATATATAAGTGAGGGGTTTTCTTACTATTTACTTTTAGTTGAGGGGTTTTATTACTAAAACCCCTTTATCTTATTATATAATTGTGTGATTGAGATGAAATTGTTGAATTTCTTGACCAGTTTGATAATTGAATCTGACTTACTGACTTGTGTTATTGTTGGTGTCGGTGGGATTTTGGAATTTGGTTTCATTTTTTCTACATATTTTAAAGTTATGAAGAACAATTTTCTATATATATAATAAAGTGAGTTTAGTAATTATAATGTTTTAAAAAATGAGAGTAAAAAAATAGTAAATTTTGGGAGGCAACATTTGACTCGCGTTCTTTTTGGGCTATTTGGCTTTCGCTCTCAGTTTTGTTTTGCTTTTTCCAAAGCCTTTTTGTTAATCCTCTACTTGTGTTCTTAAATTCCTTATAGTACACCTTTTCTATTTCTCTGCCACGTCTTCGAGTTAACTTCACCCATTTGGTTACCAATTATTTGTACTTACTACTGTACAAGCTCTCTCAATATTTCCATCTTTTCTATTTCAATTCTGAATCATCATTTATTGACCAACCAACTCTGAAACACTATAGGATAATAGGACGTAAAATTATAAATAGATTTCACTACATTATTTTGCATGCGGAGTTTCTATATACAAATAATCTAAATGGTAAAAGTACACCTATTGGATTCGTATAAAAATGTTTTGTAAGAATTTAAATTTAAATATTGAGCGAATATATAAGATAGTTTCTTCCTAGATTTAGAGAAAAGAACCAAAATGTATTAGCCTTTTGTTTTACTAAAGACATGCGAATATAAGTCTAAATTGGTTGAACTAAGACAATCAGCTAAGAACATTAAAGATATTGGTTTGTAAATGCCAAATTGGCTTATTTTGGTGAGAAAATAAACACAAAAATTTTAGTTGGCTGAATTTTTTAAAAAATGATTTGAAAAAAACAGGGTAGTAAATTCAACCATACAAAAAATTGAGTTTACGAAGTAACATTGTTACATACAATTTTTAAAAGAACACGTGAAGGATGTATTTTGCAAGGTTTTTCTTGTATATAAACTTTAGAAAGAAAAAAAAATATAAGAATGATATAGCAGCAAAAAGGAAAACGACATATGTTTATGGACAAAAGAAATGTGGGATAGTTTCGTGAAAACGACTAATAATAGACTACATAGAGTAAAAGATATTGTCCACTCATGAAATCCACGAGCATAATGGGGTTACCTTTTGGCCTGTTCTCATGTTATATACTCTTTTTTTTGTACTTTTATGAAAATATTATTCCTCTCAGGAGATATTATAATTAATCAATGAGTAAATACACATATACAAGGAATTACATACTTAAAGCTGAAAGTGAAATCGTGTGTGGATCCAATCTGGCTAATAGCTTATAGCCCGCCCGTTCTTGACAGAGAAGAGAAACATCAATGATTATTAAATCAACTTTTTCCACCATTTTTGTTGATCTTTTTCATTATATCGTTTGATACACAAAGTTTAGAACGAGATTTTTCTCCATTTTTCTTGTTTTTTTCATTCTATATTTCATATGTTCTTATACAAAGTTTAGAACGAGATTCAAATTTGTACGGTAGAAATAGAATCATATAGTTTGTCTCTTACGGACTTACTAATAGATGAATTCGTCGGACACAGAAAACCATGTGTAGTTTTATGTTATTTTGTCACATTCATGTAGTTTAGTAGTTACACTCGTTTACAATTATATATCGTATAACTAAAATAAACTATTCTTATCTTTTGTATTGTATCGGTGAACTGAAACAGAAAAAAGTGCATGAACTCAATGTGGGTAAATGAAGGAGTATTTGGAAGAATCAAGATTGCTTTTTAATGTATTGAAAGAGAGACTTTATTCCATGGAATGAAATCCCGTGATCTTGTCTTGGATTCTTTCAACGTAAAATATATATTTAAGTAACGTATATCTATTTTATTAATGAGCAATTTTTAGAAGAAAAAAACTTCAATATGTTACTGTCATGTTATAAGCTAGCTGTAACTATTTACATATATATGTATATCTATTTTCATGAAATCTTAACTAATTAATTGGAAAAAGAGTACTTCATATGAATGGTTACATAAATCAAATGGAGAACTTAAATTTTGATGAGTAGTTGAGCTAATCAAGTCAGACAGTTGTATGTAGCAAAAAAAGATTAAATTCACATTACAAGTTTTAATATCTAAATCCTAACGAATTTTTGTTTGTTGATGCATCAAAATTACTGAAAGATAAGAGAAGGACAAACGTAAGATGTGATTGAACTTTCTATAGTCTGTATAAGTATAATGTATAAAAAAAAAAAAAAAAAAAAAAAAAAAAAAAAAAAAAAAAAAAAAAAAAAGGTATAATGTATAGCTTCCAATTAAGTTTAGTGGCTCCAAGTTAATTCTACCTCAAACCATATTGTTATGTTTTCTTTTCGATAAATATACAACACAACTAACTACTTATAGATATGAATGTGACATGAAATTTTACAAGTCACAACATGCATCGAATCAAGTGAGGATGACATGCCAAAGTCATTGTCGAGGAAATGAAAATGAGGCTATAGACCAATTGCTTCGAATGATATTGAATTTGTTTAGCCTGGTCCACTAAGCTTGGGGATATTTGAAAAGGGCCCTATTAGACTTCGACCCATAAGTTTTTTGTTAGCCTGTAAGGTCACTACATTTTCTTGAACATCTTTCCGTAAGGCATGAGAATCTTTCTCTCAAATCAATTTTAACTAACATCGAAACATTGATTTTCTCGTGGTGTATGCTTAGTTGTAATACACGAATCTTTTTGATATCATTTTCCATATATAGTGACCGAATCAAAATGATCTTTACATTAGTAGCATATTAGTGGGCTCCAGATTCGGGATCGAAATAATCCATGAACGTATAATATGGTCGTGGCCACATATAAGTTGCGAAAATCTAATCTCCAAAGTTCAATAATTCAACAACTTCCTTTTTATTTCGTTTATAATTGACTCAATATTCTGATTTAGTGGAGTATGAAAGAAACACCGCATCTTGCATGATTATTACTTTATAGCATAAAGTTCACACACTAGGCCAACATAATTACTCATTTAAGCATTGTTTATTTGTTTTAAGAAGCACCACTCACACGCTCCGCGAGTGCACTCGTTATTAACCTGTGTCCCCACGAAAAGAGCATGTCTTACCAATCGTTACGCTAGAATCTCTACAAAAGTTGGTACGTGCACTACACTAACTTAGTTTGTGCGTGATCCGAAATATCACAATACACAACATTTTCTGCCCGTTACAAAGTCCATGTTTCAACTAACCGTTACGATTTCCAAAACTAATAACTAGCTACCATGCACTCAATAAATTCTCATTATTAAAATACTATTGTTTACATCCACCGGCCAGAAAAAGGCAAAAACAATTTGTTCCTATATCAATACAATTATTGTTTACACCAATAATATACTTTTTTGTGAACAAACCATTCTTAACATTAAACAACAATGATGTTAACGTTTCATCAAGAAAAAAAAAAACACACACAATGAGGTTAATTCAAAAGAGTATAAGAGCACCTCCAATGGTGTGAAGTGTTTCTCCATGTCCAAAACTTTATGCGGCCATGGGTGTAACGATTTCTTATGAAGTAGAACAGAAACTTTTGTTAGATTTCGACAAGAGATCCAGATCCTCAACCATCCCATCAACATAGTTACATATACTCATGTTGCATTTTAGTTTACTAAATTTTTCACATAGAACAAAAAAGAAAAAAAAAAAAAAAAGGAAAAACAAAGAAGCAAACACAACATAAACAAACTGTAGAAGGAATCATCATCAATGGATTATTTAATTTGAAAATTCAATAAAGGAAAACCACTTACTACTAAGAAAATGATTTTTGCGTCAACATCACAATTGATTAAAAGCTAAAACACAAAGGAAGATTCGGAATTACTAAATTAATTCTTTTAAAATTATTTAATCAGCCGACTAAATTAATACTTTGTTTTAGGTGAACGAAACATAGCCTTTCACAAAAGAACCAACGGCACTAAGAATAAAATATTCGAAAATTAAAAAAGACGATAAATATTAAACAAATATAAATTATTATATTTTTTGTAAGCCAATGTGCGTATTAATAACCAAAAAAAAAAAAAAATTCTGAACTTCTTCTTCTTCCTTGCGACTGTACGATCTCTTTCATCTCCCACTCTCTTAAATCTTCTTAAGCCTTCGTAACTGCTTCTATAGCAACATTATCTCAAACAGTTCTATAAATAAATATTATAACAAAATCCTCAAAAAAAATTTAGTTTTTTTTTCATAGGTTTATAAATTTTACTTTTTTCGTTTGTGTGTTGCGTGTGTTACTAAATCACTGACGAGGGTAGAGAAAAACAAAAAAAAGTTCTTAGCTTTGGATGAATCTGGAAGTGATCCAAAACACTGGCTTATTCCACTCCTCTTATTTAGGGTTTCTCTCTAATAACTTCTGAACTTGCTTTCTCTTTTTCTTTAACGAGATTTAAGTCACTGGATCTCATGATTTCGGTGGAGTAAATTTGGGGATAACTCACAAAAGCCAACTTTTATTGATATTCTGAGATTTTTGGAATTTTGGTGTGTGGGGCTTGTTCCTAAAGTTTTGCCTTTGTGGGTTTTTCATAATTTCATGTTCTGAATAATTAGCCAGGGGTTTCACTTAGATTCCAATTTGAGTCACTCCAAAGATTTTGATTTGGTTAAGCTTTTAAAGAAGGTTTCTTTCGAATGTTTTATATTAGAAAGCTTCAATTTTTAACTTGGTAGTAACAAAATTTGGTTGCTTCTTTGTGTTTTACAGGTTGAATTGTTAGTTAATAGATGGCGACACTTCAGGATATTGGTGTATCAGCTGGGATAAACATTCTCAGTGCATTTGTTTTCTTCATCATCTTTGCGATTTTGAGGCTCCAGCCGTTCAATGATAGAGTTTACTTCTCAAAATGGTATCTCAAGGGTTTAAGAAGCAGCCCTGCACGTGGTGGCGCCTTTGCGCAGCGCTTTGTGAACCTGGACTTCAGGTCTTATATGAGGTTCTTGAATTGGATGCCAGAGGCTTTGAAGATGCCTGAGCCTGAGCTGATTGATCATGCTGGTTTGGATTCAGTTGTGTATCTCCGGATTTACTGGCTGGGGTAAAGTTTTGAGCTTTGTAGATTTATGGTTTATGGGTTTATATTGGTTGATTTGGTCTTAGTTGAATCTAATTGACAAGCAAAAGGGTCACTATGTTATATGCTATTTTTGGTAGTAGGAAGAGTAAATATAAACATATCTCTTTTGTTTGTTTTTTTATGAGCACAGGCTTAAGATCTTTGCTCCAATAGCAGTGCTTGCTTGGGCAGTTCTTGTGCCAGTCAACTGGACAAATAACACATTGGAGATGGCTAAGCAGCTAAGGAATGTAACTTCGAGCGATATTGACAAACTCTCTGTTTCAAATATTCCAGAGTATTCAATGAGGTGCGTTAGACCTTACCATCTTGAGTCTTTTATGTTTCCATTTGTCACAAATGGTGTAGTCAGATAAAGTTTTGAGCTACATTGTATGTTTTGCCAGGTTTTGGACTCATATAGTAATGGCTTATGCTTTTACCATCTGGACTTGTTATGTGCTGATGAAAGAATATGAGACAATTGCTAACATGAGGCTCCAGTTTGTTGCATCAGAAGCTCGTCGACCTGACCAGTTCACTGTAAGACTCCTTTCTTTCCCTTGGTTGAAACATTACACGCTGAACAGTCGTGGCCAGCGATCTAATATTTTGGGATTTGTGATAGGTTCTGGTTAGGAATGTACCTCCGGACGCAGATGAATCTGTAAGTGAACTGGTGGAGCATTTTTTCCTGGTCAATCATCCTGATCACTACCTGACACATCAGGCAAGTTCCTTAGAAGCCTGAAATTTGAAACCTTTAAGTTTTCTTTGAATTATGCTCTTCTTGAGATGTAAGAACAACATTAACATTGTCAGACTATGATACTCTTCCTGAGTTCTTACTTGCATTGATTTTGTTTGGATACAATATGTAGGTTGTATGCAATGCAAACAAGCTTGCCGATTTGGTGAAAAAGAAGAAAAAGCTGCAGAATTGGCTTGATTACTACCAGCTCAAATACGCTAGGAAAAACTCTCAGAGAATTATGGTGAAGGTACTTCAGTTAATCCCAATCTTGGTATTTTTTTGTTTGTGTTCTGTTAAACTGACCCATTTCATGCTTTTCCTCCACCAACCAGCTTGGCTTTCTTGGGCTATGGGGACAAAAAGTAGATGCCATTGAACATTACATTGCTGAAATTGACAAAATATCAAAAGAGATCAGTAAAGAAAGAGAGGAGGTGGTGAATGATCCCAAGTCCATTATGCCAGCAGCGTTTGTCTCCTTTAAAACCCGATGGGCTGCTGCTGTTTGTGCTCAGACCCAACAGACCCGAAACCCAACCCAGTGGCTGACCGAGTGGGCTCCAGAACCGCGTGATGTGTTTTGGTCAAATCTTGCTATTCCATATGTTTCTCTGACAGTAAGGAGGTTAATCATGCATGTTGCCTTCTTCTTCTTAACCTTCTTCTTCATTATCCCCATCGCGTTTGTTCAATCTCTTGCTACCATTGAAGGGATTGTGAAAGTTGCTCCGTTCTTGAAGGTTATTGTAGAGGAGTGAGTTTTCTCTTCACATTCTCTCTTCTTGACATCAGATAAACTGAAAGCATTACTAATATTGGCCTGACTGGTTTGGTTTAATGCAGTAAATTCATGAAATCGGTGATACAAGGTTTTCTACCGGGTATTGCACTGAAGATTTTCCTCGCCTTTCTGCCATCCATTCTGATGGTCATGTCTAAATTTGAAGGCTTCACATCAATCTCTTCTTTAGAGAGACGAGCAGCGTTTCGATATTACATCTTCAACTTAGTGAACGTCTTTCTTGCAAGTGTTATCACTGGAGCTGCGTTCGAACAGCTAAACTCTTTCCTCAATCAATCCCCAAACCAAATCCCCAAAACCATTGGTGTGGCCATACCGATGAAAGCAACTTTCTTCATCACGTATATAATGGTTGATGGTTGGGCAGGAGTTGCAGGAGAGATTTTAATGCTGAAACCACTGATTATGTTCCATCTCAAAAACGCCTTCTTGGTCAAGACAGAGAAAGACAGGGAAGAAGCAATGGACCCGGGAAGCATCGGTTTTAACACGGGCGAGCCTCGGATACAGCTCTACTTCCTTCTCGGTCTTGTCTACGCTCCCGTGACACCGATGCTTCTTCCTTTTATCTTGGTCTTCTTCGCCCTTGCTTACATTGTGTATCGCCACCAAGTAAGCTTCTTTTTCCTTCCTCAATTGGGTGGAATCGGTTCTAAAGCAGATTCTTGACTATCTTTTTGTTTTTTTCAGATCATAAACGTATACAACCAAGAATACGAGAGTGCTGCAGCGTTTTGGCCAGACGTTCATGGACGAGTCATAGCAGCATTGGTAATATCACAGTTACTTCTGATGGGTCTATTGGGAACGAAGCACGCTGCATTAGCTGCACCTTTTCTCATTGCTTTGCCTGTGCTTACCATCGGTTTCCACCACTTCTGCAAAGGTCGTTATGAGCCAGCCTTCATCAGATACCCTTTACAGGTTTGCTGTTTCTTCTAACAACCATTTCTCATTTTATATGTTCAATATGAATCATTCTTGTATTTGTGTCCCTTGTGTTACAGGAAGCAATGATGAAAGATACATTGGAAAGCGCAAGAGAACCAAACCTAAACCTTAAAGGCTACTTGCAAAATGCTTACATTCATCCGGTTTTCAAAGGCGATGAAGACGATGATGACATTGATGACAAGCTCGGGAAGTTTGAGGATGAAGCCATCATTGTTCCCACCAAACGTCAGTCGCGGAGGAATACTCCGGCTCCTAGCAGAATCAGTGGGGAAGATTCACCGTCTTTGCCCTTTAGTGGTAAACTAGTCTAAGAGAAGCTTTGCTCATGATCAAAAGAATATATGTACATAGATAGAGTAAGAGAGCCTACCAAAATGAGAATATGTGGCCAAGATTTGTGATGTTGATATTTTTAAATGATTTTGTCTTGTGGCGTGGTGATTCCTAAATTTCGGGGTCGTTTTATAAGAAATCGATTTTATTGGGGTTTTAATCATGAGTTTAGCTCAATTGTCTTAACTATATGATTCAAATTTGGTTTAAATTGTTGGTTCTGTTAGGCTTTAATTTGGATTCTCATTTGAAAAAAATTGGGCTCCTTTTTTTTTTTCCGCCAAAAAAAAAAATTGGGCTCCTAAGAACATCCATATCTTTTAGCTTTCTTTTTGTTAGCAATTTAAATAACAAATCCTTTAATTAATAAATAAATAAACCATTCAAGTGTTCTATTTCTATCATTGAAAAAAAATGTTAAATATAAATCTGTAAGTTTCCAATTCGCTTAGATTCTGTAACTATTATCAATAAATTTTGTATAGGAACAATTTGCGTCAGATCTACTTTAATTTACACTAAAGTTCATTTTTTCAAAATTAAATTATAGATTACATTCCAAAGCTAATTAAAGATACCCATTTTTGAAAAAAAATTAAAGATTACCTTCCAAAAATTAAGTAATATTTTTTTGACAAAAAAATAAATATTTAAGTAATCTCTGTTTACCAAAACATTTTGTTGAATATGTGTGTATATATATACGAACCATACTTAGGTTAACCCTGGGGTGAACCTTTAAATTCACCCAACAGATTATAGCCAATCGTTTTGCCATGTCATTATTAATACTAGATAATTAAAAAAAAAAGAAACACAATTAAAAAAAAAAGAAATCACAAAATAGATTTAGGGTTTAAGGTTTAGGGTTTAGGGTTTAGGGTTTAGATTTTACAATTAAAACGAAATTAGATGTCGGTTTGGGTTGCCAAATGAGTGGTTAGGGTTTAGATTTTATAATTAAAACTAAATTAGATATCGGTTAGGGTTTAGGGTTTAGGGTTTAGATTTTACAATTAAAACGAAATTAGATGTCGGTTTGGGTTGCCAAATGAGTGGTTAGGGTTTAGATTTTATAATTAAAACGAAATTAGATATCGGTTTGGGTTGACAAATGAGTGGTTAGGGTTTAAATTTTACAATTAAAACGAAATTATATATCTGTTCACCGCTGGGTTTAGGGTTTATGGTTTAGGATTTGGGTTTAGGGTTTAGGGTTTATATAACAAATATTTCACAAACCTAAACAGATATATAATTTCGTTTTAATTGTAAAATTTAAACCCTAACCACTTATTTGTCAACCCAAACCGATATCTAATTTCGTTTTAATTATAAAATCTAAACCTTAACCACTCATTTGGCAACCCAAGCCGACATCTAATTTCGTTTTAATTGTAAAATGTAAACCCTAAACCCTAAACCCTAAACCCTAAACCCTAAATCTATTTTCTGATTTCTTTTTTTTTTTAATTGTGTTTTTTTTTAATTCTCTAGTATTAGTAATGACATGGCAAAACGATTGGCTATAATCTGTTGGGTGAATTTAAAGGTTCACCTCAGGGGTAAACCTAAGTATGGTTATATAATGCTGACAGAAAATAATGTGTATATCGTCCATTGAAACGAGGAAGGAGGAAGGGTGAAAAAGATAATTAATTTAGCACAAAAGAGTGACAAATACAAAATTCACCACAACAAGAACCATGAGATCTACTACTTTGTTGTTGGTTTCTTGTGTTCTTATATCTTTCATTTTGGGCCATACTAAAGGTAAAATCTAATAACCCTAATTTCTGTCAACTGCGACCAATGGATTCTATACCATGGTCTAATATTGATCTTTAATTTACATTATCAATTACTAAGATCTTTAAAATTTAAGAATTCTTTTGGTTGATATTAAATAATAGAAGTGGAAGCTGCGTTGAATCCAATGGACCAATGTGGCCGGAAGGATATATTTTTGGGAGGATGCGGCAGCAACGGAAACAAAACATGCATAAACGACTTTGTTAAGAAAGGAGGTGCAAGCAATAAGCCTAGTAGTTGCGAGTGTGATAACTTTGGCGAAGAACATTTATGCCGATGTTATTTTCCTTGCTAGTTTTTTTTGCTATAGTTCTACAAATAAAATTTAAAATGAATAATAGTATAACATTAAGGTTTAAGGAGTTTCTTATGATGTGAAATTTCGAATCTTTTTTAGATGTTGGAAGACTTGTAATGAAGAAAACAGTCGCAAAAAAGACCTAAAAGTTTCGTTTCCTTAGTTAGCTTGACTCAGGCCCGGTCCTTGGATATTTGGGGCCTAAAGCATACTTAAATAATATAATTTTGTATTTAAAACTATTGTTAAAATGGTAGTGATTCGAACTCGGGATATTACACTAACTAATAGACTACATAACCACTAGACTAAGCAAGTATCTTAATAATGTGGCCCTAAAACCTTTGTTATATTTTGTGGCCTAAAGCAGATGTTTTGGCTGCTTTATGGGTGGGTCGGGCCTGGCTTGACTCACCCAGCCAAAGCTAGTTTCATTTCCTTAAAACTTTATATCACTCTCTTAGGTTTGAATCTATTCTAAAACAACATTATTTCGTTTCTTGATCTTCTTGTCTTGAAGAAAAGATATTATATTTCTTTGTATCGGATGGTTTAAGATGGTACGGGTCTTGCCATCTCAAAAAAAAAAAGTCTAAACGTTAGTTATTTGGAATTTAATCAAGATTAAAATAGAAGATACTGTATTTATTAGCTGGCTTTGTCTTAATTCACCAATCACCAACCGCGATCTCGAGATATGCTTTCCATTAATACAATTTGCCAATAAATTCATATTCTTACGAATCATTCGAAAAAAGTAGACCACAAGACAAAAATAAAGGTAGGCTGTTACAACCTTTACACCTATTTTGACAATAGATTAGAGACGAGCTCATTTATGAACCGTACACTAAAAAAAATATTTATTGTAGAATTATGGTTATAAAATTAACTATATAATCGTTAATTTGCATGCAGAGATAATTACATGAAGAGAAGGTAGGAAGAACAAGGGAGTCTCTCTCTCTCTCTCATATCCACTTCATAGTAAGTTCATAATCCATAACTCACCATGGACAAGACATCATTGTTCTCCATTCACGAAGGAAAGCCGATTCGATGCAAAGCAGCAATATCTAGGAAACCAGGAGAAGCATTGGTGATTGAAGAGATCCATGTGGATCCACCTCAAGCTTATGAAGTTAGGATTAAGATCCTATGTACATCTTTATGTCACACCGATGTTTCTTTTTGGAAAGTAGAAAGTGTAAGTTTTATACTTATCAACACGTAATCTATCTTTCAAAACTTGATTATTTTTTCATTAATTAGCCTTTTGAATTTTTCAGGGACCGCTCGTAAGGTTTCCTATGATTCTAGGACACGAAGCAGTCGGGTAAATATTCTTCACATACTTGTTTTACCTTCATTTATTTTTCAAAGAATTTGCCTAATTAATTACTTTATTTTTTTTTCGTTATCTAGTGTGATCGAGAGTATTGGTGAACATGTGAATGGATTTCAACAAGGCGACATCGTTTTGCCAGTGTTTCACCCTCATTGTGAAGAATGTAGAGACTGCAAATCCTCAAGGAGCAACTGGTGTGCAAGATTTGCCGATGATTTTGCATCAAACACAAGACGATATGGAATGACTTCTAGATTCAAAGACTCTTCGGGAGAAGATATTAACCATTTTCTCTTTGTCTCAAGTTTTTCTGAATATACCGTCGTAGATATCGCACATCTCGTCAAATTGTCTCCTGATATTCCGGTTGATAAAGCAGCATTGCTCAGCTGCGGTGTTTCCACAGGTTACTTCAATACTTGTTGCGTAGAGAGATCAGGGGTGAAAACATATTTTAAAATATTTTTGGGGGTTAAAACATAAAAAGAAGTAGAAATCAGGGGTTTGGTGGTTATTATTAATAATTCAAAGTTCAAACAATTGGACATGGCCTTGTGGTGTGTATCACGTGGATCAGGAATTGGAGCAGCTTGGAAAGTGGCTAACGTGGAAAAAGGCTCCACTGTTGCAGTTTTTGGCCTTGGTGCTGTTGGACTTGCGGTATCAATTTTGTGTCACTCAAATTAATGAATTTACATTAGTTTTTTTTTGGCTAGTAATAATAGTTAAATGATTTGGTAACAGGTTGCAGAAGGAGCCAGGCTACGTGGAGCCGGCAAGATCATTGGTGTTGATCTCAATCCTGAAAAATTCGAGCTAGGTAAAGTTGTTTTGTATTTTCAATTGAATATATGTTGTCTTTTAAAGTCACTATTTGTTTTGGCTTATTCTGATCACGTTGGGTTTGGTATTATATCTTACAAAACACTAAAAACTACTAGTTGTAGTTGGTGATGGTTTAACAAATGACACCATCGGTCCAGGTTGTATTATTTATTTGTCAAAATAACCAAATCAGAATGTCGTAGTTTAGTCTTTTGTTTTGTTATAACTTATAAGTTATAATAATATGTCCACTGAATATGCATATGTTTGCGAACGATATAGTAACATGATTGATATTCGTTACTACGTCAACACTCGATTTCAAATCCTTGAAAAGAAAAAAAAAAACTAAAATATCATTTGGTATAAAGACACTTAGATAAACGAATAATATTCTTACATTGAAAAGCAAAAACATTGTTTAAAATAAAATCAAAAATTTTAGATAAACTATTACTTAATATAAAAGGAAAAATAATCTTCATCATGTATACATAAACTTATGATTATCTACATTGAATAGGTAAGAAATTTGGTTTCACGGATTTCATCAATCCTACATTGTGTGGAGAAAAGAAGATTAGCGAGGTATGTTATTTAATATCTTACTCTATTTCATATAAAATTCTTAGATTTACATCATAATTATATAAACTTTGGTTGTAATGGATCATTAATTTATCCGTAAACGAATTAATTTAATTTATTTTATGGCTAATTTTGAAAAAGGTGATTCAAGAAATGACAAGAGGAGGAGTTGATTATAAGCTTCGAATGCGTTGGTTTACCTTCTTTATTGACCGAGGCTTTCAACAGCACCCGCACGGTACACTTATACCGGATCTTTTGGTTTCAAAATCATTTCAAATTTTCAATGGTTAACCAAAATTGATTAACTATGTCTTTAAGAATTTATCAATAAAATAAACTGTCTTTAAGACTAACAATTATTATATAAATAAAACAGGGTTCAGGAAAAACGGTAATGTTGGGGATAGATAAGCATCTAACTCCAGTAAGTTTGGGTAGCTTTGATCTTCTTAGAGGCAGACATGTTTGTGGAAGCTTGTTTGGTGGTCTTAAACCCAAACTGGATATTCCCATTCTCGTTGATCATTACTTAAAAAAGGTATATACATTAATCTATCTATTTAGATTACAATTTTTGGTTATTAAAAAGTATTTTACTTATTTCCAACTTTGCATGTTAATTTTTTTATTGTAGCCTTGTAGGAGCTTAATCTGGATAGTTTCATTACGCATGAACTGAAATTTGAGGAAATCAACAAAGCTTTCGATTTATTAGTGCAAGGAAAGTCTCTCCGCTGCATTCTATGGATGAACAAGTAAAGTGATTAATTATGTTGAAAGTATATATGTTGAAAAACTTTAACAAAAAAGATGTTGAAAAAGTGATTAATTGTTACTCTTTTCTATTTTCCAAGGTTTGAACGTGTTTTTGCTTTTTTTTAATAATATCAAATGTATCAGTCTGTTTTATACAAGTGAAAGTGTCTCATTCAGTCTTTCACAATTACAAATATTTTAAGAAAAAAAAACAGTGGATGACTATCATTTCTCATTTGAGAGACTTTGAGAATCCTTTTTAAACATTTTATGTATGACACTGACACATGTTTCTTTATAATGACTCAAATTTTATTATTATAACTCAAATCCACAATAGTTCAAAAAATTAACAAATTAGTTTATATTTTTTTAAAAAAATCATAAAATAAAACTATCTATCTATCAAGTTCCAATATGCATGAATTTAAATTATATATTAATATTAGTTAAAATTATAATAATACTTAACAAATATATTTAGTGAAGAGTTATGAATTATCTTTTCATGTTTTAATATCTCATCAAATTAAATGAAAAAAAGAGAAAAAAATTATTCTAACAAAATGAATCCAACAACCTATTTTGGTAAAAATTAGGCTTTTAAATCTTCTTCTTAACAATAATCCTTAACGTCTAAACCAATCACCTCCAATATTTTTAAGTTTCCAAAATCTCTTATAATTAAAAATATTAACTAATTCATCAGAAACGTTTTTTTTTTTTTTTTTTTTTTTTTTTGTCATCATCAGAAACGTTTTATATTTGACCAACAATATATATTCTTATCTTTTTTGGACAGCTTTTTGACCAACATGAATTTTTTTTTTTTGGTCAAGTCAAAAGAAATTTAAAGATTACCTTCCAAAACTAATTAAAAGTTACTCATTAGTTTTGTTTACGTTATAAATCGTTGAAGAAGAATTGGTCATTGAGTGAGTACTGAGTACATACTTTCTAAATCGTGTTCATATTAAATCCCTTTAACAAAAAAAAATAAAAAATCGTGTTCATATTTATATACACACATACATCAACTTGTATCATCAGCCAATACTAAGAAACAAGAGAAGAAAGATCATTTCAATTAGCAAATACAAAATTCACACAATAAGAATCATGAGATCTGCTACTTTAGTTTTGGTTTCCTGTGTTCTCATGTCTTTCATTTTGAGCCATGTGAAAGGTAATACGTTTTTTTTTCTGCTTTGCTTTTTCACTCCTAAAATAAAAAAAATCTAATTTTGCCAATTACAAAAGATGTTTGATATAACAATTGTTGCAATTTCAATAACTAGGATCTTTCGTTCAAAAATTTAACAATTTTTGTGGTTGATATAAAATTATAGAAGTGGAAGCTGGATTGGATCCCATGGTGGCTAACCTACGCGTCCGGAAGGATATATTTATCGGGGGATGCGGCGGCGACGGAAACAAAACATGCATGAAAGACTTTGTTAAGAAAGGAGGTGTGACGAATAAACCTATTAGTTGCGAGTGTGATGACTTTGGCTACGAACATTTATGCCGGTGTAATTTTTCTTGATGTAGTTTTTCTTCATATCCTTTATTAAATCTCAAAAAAAAAAACATAGAAGAAAATTGTTTGTTTTGGTGTGTAATAATCTTAAAAGGCCTTAAAGCCTCGTTTCCTTGACATTTGTACAATTTCCTTTCTTTATCTATGATTATCAGAACTTGTCGGTGTGTGTTTCTTTTGAGTCCACGATGACTAATTGTGATACAGACAAGTGTTTCTATTCTCTCTTGTGTCTACAAACTTATTTCCACAAAATCATGGAACAAAACAGAGAGGGAAACAGAGAAATGGAACTGATTTTGTCTCTGTTTACCACTTTTCTGCTTTTCTTCGTATTGTCTGGGAGATGCAGCGACAAGAACGACTTCCCCGAGGGCTTCACTTTCGGATCCGCCACTTCTGCTTATCAGGTTCGTTGGAATTTGATCTTTCAACTTCTAGGGTTCTTTCATTTATCTGAAAAATAAATGTTTGGTTTTTGAAAGTGGGAAGGAGCTTTTAATTTGATGAAGATGGGAGAAAACCTAGCGTCTGGGATACTTTCCTTCACTCTCGTAATAAGCTTTTCTTTTTCATTTCATTTGTTCTTTCTTTTGTCTTATGATATTAGTTGAATTGGTGTTTGATCAATTTGTTGACTCTTAACATCAATTTTGGAAATTCAAGTGGTTCTGGTTTGGATTCTAATTCATTTATAAACAAAAAACAATATGTTGTCTTAAATTGACAGGTAACCGAAGTAACGGAGATATAGCATGTGATGGGTACCATAAGTACAAGGTTAGCTTATTCACCAAGAAAACTCTTAAAAGAGTTTATTACATCAACATCGGCTTTGTTATCACATCAAAGATTTTGCTTTTGCATGTGTGTAGGAGGATGTGCAGCTTATGGTGGAAACTGGCTTAGATGCCTTCAGATTCTCCATTTCTTGGTCTAGGCTTATACCAAGTTAGTCTTCTTAAACACGCTTATTGTTTTTATGCCAGAACTTTACTTCATGAGCTTTTATTTCATTTAGATGGAAGAGGTCTTGTTAATCCCAAGGGTCTACAGTTCTATAAGAACTTCATTCAAGAACTTGTAAGCCATGGTGAGACAACTCTTGGATACCAAAATTTTCTGTTGTGTTGAGTTTGGACTTAAGTAGACTTAATTACTACAGGAATTGAACCACATGTGACACTGTTCCATTACGATCATCCTCAGTATCTTGAAGATGACTATGGAGGATGGATCAACCGCAAAATCATGTTAGCCTCATTTACTTAAATTTTCTTTTCATATTCCGTAATGTAAAAAAAGAATGGTTGATATAATTCTTGTTATTGTAGCCAAGACTTTACTGCTTATGCAGATGTTTGCTTCAGAGAGTTTGGGCATCACGTTAAATTCTGGACCACGATCAACGAGGCTAATGTATTCACTATTGGAGGATACAATGATGGGATCACACCGCCTGGTCGTTGCTCCTCACCGGGCAGAAACTGCTCATCAGGGAACTCTTCAACTGAACCATATATAGTAGGCCATAACTTGCTTCTTGCGCATGCCTCTGCATCACGACTATATAAGCAAAAGTACAAGGTATACATTTTTATATAGTTTACATAATCCTCTCTTGAATGTGTGAGTTACGAGCAACATATTGTATATAATGTTCAGGATATGCAAGGAGGTTCTGTAGGGTTTAGCTTATTTGCTCTAGGGTTTACACCTTCTACAAGCTCCAAGGATGATGAAATTGCAATTCAAAGAGCCAAAGAATTCTACTTCGGCTGGTGAGTCAGGCCGAAACAGTTTCCAAATTGCAAAACATATCCAAGGGTTTAAGCTGAAAACAGAACACTCTGTTCTTTAAAAATCAGGATGCTTGAGCCTCTTATATTCGGAGACTATCCCGATGAAATGAAAAGAACCGTTGGATCAAGACTGCCAGTTTTCTCAAAGGAAGAATCAGAACAAGTTAAAGGCTCATCTGATTTCGTAGGAATCATTCACTATCTTGCAGCCTCGGTCACAAGCATCAAAATCAAACCTTCTATTTCAGGAAACCCAGATTTTTATTCAGACATGGGTGTATCTATGACATGTAGGATAATCAAACTCTTATCTTTTGAATAACAAATACAAAGTCTCTGCTTCTTTTTTTCTTCTTGATATCTTTTGTTTTTGTTTTACTGCTTGGGACTTGGGAGGGACAGTCCTTGGGAATTTTTCGGCTTTCGAGGTAAGATTTCACGGCTACTAAATTCAGATGCAAAACTCATAATATTCCTTATACCTTAATTCAAGGCTACTTATGTGTTTCTTAGTTGTTTTGTTTTTCTTTGGAAAAGTATGCTCTTGCTCCATGGGCTATGGAAAGTGTCCTTGAGTATATAAAGCAGAGCTATGGAAATCCACCTATCTACATTCTTGAAAATGGTCTCTCTCTTGTAAGTGCGGATGAGGTACGATAAATTGTAGAAAGTAAACGAGACAAGAAATTTGTTAACGAGGTTCGGTTTTTCCTACTCCCCGGGACCAAGTCCAGATTCGATTTCACTAGAACAAGAAAGCAAATTACAACCAATTCGCAAACGCGTAAAACAAGCCCAACCCTCTTGATTTACCGCTCCCTTCTATAACGTGAAACCTTAAGGATAATCTCTACCCTTAACTAAACTCTTCTTGAGTCTAGATTTAATCAGGATAACCTAACCCTGAGCTAAACTCCCCTTGAGCCTAGACTTCAAAACAAAACCACTTGATCACACAAGCACAAACCGCAAAACTAAGTTGCACACAACCTCACCGAAAGCTCTCAAAGATTTCTTCTCTATGCCTCAGCTCTCTTGCTTCTCAAAGACGTCCTCCACTCCTCCTTATATAGCCAAAACGATTTTCTAATCACCATAGGAGAAGATTTCCAATTTCCATAAGAAAAAATAAATTTCCTTTTATACTTTTCCTTTTTCTCATCAAACTCCACTTTCATCAAGTCTTCCAAATCTCTTTAAGTCCTTTTTCCTTTGTGATTCATCCTCTAAACACGCTCCAAACATATCTTCTCAAACCTTCTAGAAACCGACACTCACACAAAAACAGTCGCATCTTGACTTACTTCTTGAATCATTCAGAAACTCCATCAGACAAAATCTTGTATTACTTCTTGACTCATTCAACAACTTCATCAGACTGCAACTACATCTTCATTCTCCCCCTTTTTGACTATGTTTGTGAACTCAACAGTTCTAACTCCAAAACAACATCACGAAACACATCAACATTCTCCCCCTGAATGAGTCACAATATGGTCAAAACTACTTAGAAAATTCTCCCCGTTTTGCAATACGAGGTTGATAGCCTAGTACACCACCTCCATAGAAATCATCTTTCCTAACCCAAATCTTCCTGCGCCTTAAGCCTTCATGACTGGATTCTCGAATGAATCTGAAACAATTCCTCTTAATATGCCCTTGAACTCCACAATGATAACATGTAGGACCATGAAATCTCTTATCATAAGCATTCTTAACATTGCACATTCTTTGATGAACTTCTCAACTCTTCATCAATTCTATCCTTCCTCTCTTTTCCCTTTCGTTTCAGATATTTAGTAAACTGTCTTGACAACATAGCCATTGAATCTTCAGTTGATGATCCCTTAAGAGCAACTCCAATATCAACTTCCTTCTTCACTTCATCTACCTTTTTCATCTTTCCCTTAGTTTCATATGCTTTGCTTAACTCAAAAGCTTGAAGAATCCCAACAAACTCATCAAAAGCCATCTCATCTAGATTATGAGCTTCTTCAACTGCAGAAATCTTTGACTCAAATTTTGCAGGCAATGATCTCTTCAACTTCTTCACTAGCTTTTTGTCCTTGTAGACCTTTCCAAGAGCAAACGATTCATTAGATATGTCACATAACTTTGCACTAAAATCAGCCACAGTTTCCTCTTCTTCCATCCTTAGATTCTCAAATTGCGAAGCCAACATATCCAATTTCGTTCTCTTTACGCTTGTAGTACCCTCAAACATATTCTCCAATGTCTTCCATGCTTTTTGAGCTGATGCACATTGAGAAATCAACTTAAAGCGGCTTGAATCAATAGCATTGTAAATCGCAGTCTTAGCCTTAGAATTGCAACTTGATAGCTTTTTCTCTGCAGCAGTCCACTTATCTCTTGGCTTGAGACTTACAACTCCATCATCATCCGTAACTTTAGGAGCCTCCCAACCAAGTTCAATTGAATTCCAACAATCTTCATCAAGATTACTAATAAAAGCTTGCATACGAACCTTCCAATATCCATAATTCGCTGAATCAAGAAGTGGTGGTCTTGTCATAGACGTACCTTCCTTGTATGACTCCATCTCACACGATTCTCAGCTCTGTCTTACTTTCTGAACGATCTCCTGAACAAACTTCTGAACAATCTCCTGAACCTCACCCTGATCTACCCGAAACAAGACTAAATCTCTATCGAAAACCCGCTCTGATACCAATTGTAAGTGCGGATGAGGTACGATAAATTGTAGAAAGTAAACGAGACAAGAAATTTGTTAACGAGGTTCGGTTTTTCCTACTCCCCGGGACCAAGTCCAGATTCGATTTCACTAGAACAAGAAAGCAAATTACAACCAATTCGCAAACGCGTAAAACAAGCCCAACCCTCTTGATTTACCGCTCCCTTCTATAACGTGAAACCTTAAGGATAATCTCTACCCTTAACTAAACTCTTCTTGAGTCTAGATTTAATCAGGATAACCTAACCCTGAGCTAAACTCCCCTTGAGCCTAGACTTCAAAACAAAACCACTTGATCACACAAGCACAAACCGCAAAACTAAGTTGCACACAACCTCACCGAAAGCTCTCAAAGATTTCTTCTCTATGCCTCAGCTCTCTTGCTTCTCAAAGACGTCCTCCACTCCTCCTTATATAGCCAAAACGATTTTCTAATCACCATAGGAGAAGATTTCCAATTTCCATAAGAAAAAATAAATTTCCTTTTATACTTTTCCTTTTTCTCATCAAACTCCACTTTCATCAAGTCTTCCAAATCTCTTTAAGTCCTTTTTCCTTTGTGATTCATCCTCTAAACACGCTCCAAACATATCTTCTCAAACCTTCTAGAAACCGACACTCACACAAAAACAGTCGCATCTTGACTTACTTCTTGAATCATTCAGAAACTCCATCAGACAAAATCTTGTATTACTTCTTGACTCATTCAACAACTTCATCAGACTGCAACTACATCTTCATCTCTCTCTCTCTCTCACTCTTTCTGATCTCTCTTTCTTGTTTTTAACTTAGTCTGCTTAATTCTCTTGCCAATGCAAACGAATAGGTACACCGATGAAGCAAGATTTGCAGCTACAACAGAAGGACACACCAAGGATTGAGTACTTACATGCTTACATTGGTGCTGTGCTCAAAGCCGTTAGGTAAGTAAAGTATCTTATTGTATCTTCTTCTTCTCTTCTCTTGTCGATGTACTAAAGAAAATGATTATACTACGTGTAGGAATGGATCAGACACGAGGGGTTACTTCGTATGGTCATTTATGGATTTATATGAGTTAGTGAAGGGATACGAGTTTAGTTTTGGATTATACTCTGTCAATTTCAGTGATCCTCATCGTAAGAGATCTCCCAAACTCTCTGCTCATTGGTACTCTGCTTTTCTCAAGGGCAACACCACTTTTCTTGGTTCTCAAGGCATCACGCAGATGCAGAGCAACTTCTCTTCTTCAGCTTCTTCGTAGTAATGTTGCATTTAGATATTCTCATGAATCTGATTCCTTCAGTTATGAGAGTTGTGCCGAACGAAATCTCATGTTCTAGCCTCTCTGTTTTACTGTGTTTGAACTGCTTGCCGTTTTAAAAGTCTATCATCCGAATTTTTATTTTTTCCTTAAAACGGCATGATTTCCTTAAGCCCATGAAATAGTGGGATTTTTTTTTTTTTTTTAAATTTTTTTTAATAACATTTGTGACATGAGTTCCATATTTCATTTCAACACACCACTCGTTCATATAAAATTATTTGTAATTCGGTTTAATTTAGGTTTGGTATGGTTTTATATATTTTCGGCTAGATATCGGTTCGGTTTTTGTTTAAAAGAAAACTCATAAATATCAAGCATAATAAATGGACTGTTTGAAGTAAAAGAAACAAAAAGATACTAATGGATTGGTACACGTACGTAAAACACCCCACCAAATAAACATTAGACAAATTAATGTAATTAATACTATTAATTAAACAAAATACATTAAGACTTTGGATTTTTCCATCCAAGCAAGTCGGCTAGAGAAATGTTCGTGGGGAAGCACGTACATGGATCTTGTGCAACAACACCAAAGTCTCACCAATACAACTTTGATCTTTAGGCCAATATTAGGACAAGATCGTGTTTACCACACCTTCTAATCTTTCCGACACAATCTCTCATCTAAACACTCCCTTAAGTACTTGCCCATCTTTTCTCTTTTCTTAGTATCCCTACTGAAACCTTAAACCCACCCGACCATGGCTCTTTTCACCGTTTCTTGCCTCCTCGTGGCACTATTCTTATGTCAGTCCTTGGTCCATGCCGTAAATAATGGTTATTACGGGTATACCCCCACGGTTGCCAACTACCTCCCCGAGAAACCTCAGAACATCATGAATCCGGTGGACTCCTGTTGGCGGCTCAAGTCTGACTGGGCTGTCAATCGTAAAGACCTAGCGAATTGCGTGGTTGGGTTTGGTTCATCTACCTTGGGCGGCAAGAAAGGTAAGTTATATGTTGTCACAAACCCTAACGACAATGCACAAAACCCTCAACCAGGTTCTTTGCGGTATGGTGCGATCCAAGCCAAACCATTGTGGATTACTTTCGCTAAGGATATGCTCATAACCCTAGAGAATGAGCTCATGGTCAATAGCTATAAGACCATTGATGGGAGAGGGGCAAAAGTGGAAATTGCATACGGACCATGCATCACGATACAAGATGTGACGAACGTAATCGTGCACGGGATCAGTATCCATGACTGCAAACCAGGGAGGTACGGAATGGTGAGGAGCAGCCCGACGCATGTTGGTCACCGTAAGGGATCGGACGGTGATGCTATCGCTATTTTTGGTTCGTGGAATATTTGGATCGATCATTGTTACCTAGCGCGTTGCACGGACGGACTCATCGATGTGATCCATGCCTCCACAGGAATCACTATTTCCAACAACTATTTCACTCAGCATGACAAAGTCAGTTTCAATTTTATAAAATCATTAATATAGCTGTTTATGATGTTTCAAGCATTAAATCACATTTTGATATTTGTTGTTATATATGTATAGGTGATGTTGCTTGGACATAACGATGATTTTGTGCAAGATGTGAACATGAAAGTGACCGTGGCATTCAATCATTTTGGACCAGGACTTGTGGAGAGAATGCCAAGGTAAT
Source organism: Arabidopsis thaliana x Arabidopsis arenosa (assembly GCA_019202795.1). NCBI lineage: Eukaryota > Viridiplantae > Streptophyta > Magnoliopsida > Brassicales > Brassicaceae > Arabidopsis > Arabidopsis thaliana x Arabidopsis arenosa. The sequence continues at coordinate 7,924,904 of CM032924.1, forward strand.
TAGAAAATAAAATAACTATTAAGCATTTTTAATGCAGAATTAGACATGTAAATATGTAATAATGTAAAAAAAGTGTGGTGGGTGCAGGGTAAGACGTGGGTACGCTCATGTAGCAAACAATAGATACGATAAATGGATAATGTATGCAATTGGTGGTAGCGCCGATCCCACCATTTTCAGTGAAGGCAACTATTTCATTGCTTCTGATAAATCTAACAGCAAAGAGGTAATTTAATTCTATCCTCCTAATTCAATATTATAATTACATATATACCCATCGGATCTAAACATGCATGTAGGCTAGTGATTGATATTATTGTTGTTATTGTATCACCATCTATATTCAACAAACCAGTATATTGCATCTTTTGACAAAGAAAAAAGATAGATTCGAAATTTGACTACAATACTGTTTTACCTAGAAAAAAGAGAGAGAGAGAGTCATGTTGGTCTTTTTAGCCGAAAGTAGTTTTGGACAGTTTGGTCCGGTGGACCCAAGATCATATATTATAGATTAATTTCTAAATTGTTTCTAAGAATAAGTTTAGCTGAAAAACAAGAACGGTAAGTACAAATACTTTAGTCTGAGTTAGGTTGAAATTCTATATATATTTTATATTGTAGTACTAGTCATTGTTTGAACGATTGAGCACCTATTAATCACCAATTTGGATTACATTTTTCTTATCCCTTTTTTATTTTAATATCGGTTTCTAAGGACTGATTGACCATGATTATTCCACCACTACCCAAATTTTATCCGCTGATTTTTCCGAAAATAAATGACGGTAGCTAACATCCGACGTTTACACGTCTGACTAATTATCTAAACGTCTAATTTTGGTTATATAATGATTATTGTCTAAAGATCATTATGCACCTATGATTAATTCATGAAAATAAAAATACTAAGCATGATTAAAATAAACAGGTGACGAAGAGAGAAGTAAAAGGAGGGTGGAACAATTGGAGATGGAGAACTTCAAAAGATGTTTTCAAGAACGGAGCTTACTTCGTACCTTCTGGTTATGGCAGCATTTCGCTACCGTATAGTTCTTCTCAGCGATTCACAGTCGCCCCAGGAAACTTGGTCCCTTCTTTAACCGCAGACGCTGGCCCTCTAAACTGCAACCGCAACGGCCCTTGTTATTAGTATACATGATCTTTTCACGAGATTCATCTAATTTCTGGTATAGCACGTTACTTTTCGTTTTTTACTTAGTTGTGCTCGATCTATATATGTTTTGGTCTGGATTTGCTACACATGGAGCACTGGGTATGAAAGATGAGAAACCACAAGAGTTTGTAAGAAAAAAATGCATATTTTGTTTATTTTGTGTATACATATTTACATATTTTATATTTATTTGCAAGAAAAGTAAAATCCCTTATCAATTGGACTGATCCGACTCTTATGTACTTACCAATTTACCAGCGTTATTTTTTGGTCTGGTTCGACCTAAACTATTTTTCCGTACTCTATTTGCGTTTTCTCCCGAACCTGATTTGTTGACGGTTTTTGGCCAGCCCGGCCTTCTTTTTTAATCCTAGAAGCTACAATATAAGATTGGGTACAGCGGACAAAAAATATTAAAACGTACGATCGGCGGATTAAGGAATATACATTTTATTACCAATCATGGTCAGAGAAGTAGAAAGCAAAGAAAATAGGATTAAAAAACCTCTCATTCCTCCAGTCATCTTCCATTGACATGTTTAACAACCATAAAACAAAACGATTCACCATTCATGTATCCTCAACATCCTTTCCTTTACTAAGTAAAAACCAAGAAAATAGGATTGGTCCGAGAAACTCCATAAAATCATAAGTACAAAAATAAATTGACTAAAACGTGTTGGGAGATCGACCAGAACCGATAGAGACTATTGCCGAGATCACAAACGAAGGTCATAATTCGATTATATATATGAAAATATCATTGATATTTGTTAATATTTTATTTTAGAAAACTTTCAATTAATTATTTGTGAATATATTATTTCTGTTTGTTTAAAAAATTAAGGTTACTTCAATCTCTCGAAGGCATGTCACCTAATCTCCACTGCGAAATCCTTTGTTGGCGAACATGATAAGCAGTGCTAATTGTATTTATTTTTATCAGAGCCACTAATCATAACGTTGTCGTTCTTAGTACTCAGTAATTTAGTAAAAAAAAGTGTTTCTGAGCAGCTTGTTTTGCTATGGGATATTCAGTTCTTGTCATAAAACTTAATTACATTTGTTTGTGAATATTTTAGTTTAAGAAACTTATATTTATTTGTGAATAATTTATTTCTGATATCGATAGACTTTGACTTTGGTTGATTATGATTCATAAGTGTGGACTATTAACATGACAAACAAAAACTGAAGACTTTTAAGTTTTCTTTTTTATAATCTAAATATAATTGCAAGCTCATTCCAGCCCCTCTTTTATGTTTCTATTTAATTTTATTAGTGTTTTGACAAATAAATTTTCTTCCATATTAGAAAACTATAATTTTATTATTTGTGAACTGTTAGTTCTAACTTTATTTATACTCAAATTTAATCTCGTTCCAAATTCTCCATGTTTAATTCATATAAATTCCGCCTAAATGCTTCAGTTTTCTATTAGCTATAGTCGATTAAAACTTCAAACTAAATGATAAAATTCAATATTTTGAAAATTTGAGGTGTTATTCTTTTCCAATAACAAAAGTGAGGCCTAAGATCGGCATTTATTTCTTGTTTTATGTCAACAAGATCGGCACTTTTTTTTTTTCAAGATTGGCACTAATAACGGGGGTATATATTGAACGAATTATAGTTTAACTCTAAATTATTTCATATGTATATTTAAATTTCAGTATTAGGGTATTTAGTACACACTCAATTGACTAAGTCTAGTATCCGAAGATGCACGTTAGCTTACTGAATCCTAGCTGACGTATAAGCTAGAGAATCAAACACACATTTGTGTATATATGGACAAGTGCCAAGTACCTCATTGGTCAATGCAGCTGCAATTTTCATTAATAAAAAAGCTTTCATTAATTAATGTAGTTCGATTTGTTCTGTTATGTGATACATTTTCTATTCTCCGTGAGTTTGTTTTATGTAAAATGAATGACACAACTTAGTTCTTGATTAGTTTTTACAATTATATTTGTTTTTGTTTATTGCCAGAACTTAGTTCTTGATTAGTTTTTATATATAGTCTGCAGATATAGCTGTATAGTAGTGGTATAGGCCACACAAGTTATAAATATGGCCATTTGAGGTCTCAACAATTGGTAAGAAGATGAAAAAGAACTGAGTGTTTTTTTTTTCTTTTTTGAGAGAACAGTCAGTTCATTGATTTCACCTTCGAAATGATCTTTGCAAAAGATTTCAACATCCTTTTTAATTTCACTTTGTACTTAAGAAAATTGTTTTAAGAATGTCAACTTCCATGATAGCTTACAATTGATGAAATTGTTTTGGAAAACTATAAATTTTCACCAATTAGTTGTATACTTGTATGTATAAAGTTTTGCCTAAAAAAAAGTTGTATGTATAAAATATGAAATCTAACAGTATATTTTTTAAAGATAATTAAGTCACGCATGTATATTTTCGAATTTGGATGTGGATTGTGATGCAACATCAACAATTTATATGCCACCAGATATATTACATGTCTCAGTATGGTGTTGGATGATTATTTGTTTTTAATTTTAAATATAAAAAAACATACTGTATAAAAGAATAGTATTTGTATACTAGTTATAATGACTTAAAACAAGTTATGGACGCGTTGATTTTCTATCAAAATTTGGATAAAACAAGTTGTACGTGGACGGGTTGATTTTCCATCAAAATTTGGACTCTTTCTCAATTGTGTATGTCATATTGATATTTTCTGTATTTTAATTATATCGGATATATCAAAGAGACTGAATGGGTTGATTTTCACTCAACTTCTCATTTAAAAAATAAAAAGTTGGTACGCCATTATTGTAAGATAGCGAAACAGGCTATTAAACTACAAGAAATTCGTAATATTGTATAGCAGCAAAAGAAGACTTGGAACCTCTGATGTCGTCGAGATAGTAATATGGGTCGTATGAACAATTTTGAAAATCAATGTAAGTAATTAACTTTGTAATGTTTCCTTTGAGTAGTACACATCAAGTTAAACATATATATAAACAAGAAAACTCACATGCTAATCCCTCTAATTACTATGTAGTTTGAAAAAAATATTTTAGAAACTTTAAGTAATTAACATATATAATGATTTGTGGTTCAAAAGAGGATTAGTATTAAATTGATGATATTGATACTTAATCATTGCCTCTATCTCTTATTTTATGTTTTACATCCTCAATACCTATGATGAATCCCTATTAACAAATGCTTGTTTAATTTTATTTGAAGTAAAACGTTTCGTTTCTCTTTAGAGAAGATTTTTGGAAAATAGACATTTTTTGCGATTAAATGATTAAACAAACAATGTGGTAAATGATTTTTTATAATAATCACGAAAAATCCTTTAATGTGCCATTTTTGAGATATTTTCTATGATAAATTCCAGTCATTGTTTTCCTGATTAAAACCAAAATTTCCGGAGGTAAAATGTAACTTCGACGTAGGGTATAATCTACATACTTCTCAAGTTACCCGTGGATGAATTATCCGCGACCACCAAAGCACCCCTTTGGCTTGGGGTTCACTTCAACTCAACCATGCGTCCTCACTTTTGAAAGCTGAAACAAAAGCTTTGTTAGCGGCTATGCAACAAATTTGGATACGAGGTTTTAAGACGATTTGCTTTGAAGGGGATTGTGAAACTCTCATAAATTTGATTAATAGATCTACTTTTTCATAGTGCGATTCGAAACATCCTCTTTGATATTCAGTATTGGACATCAAAATTTCTATCCGTATGTTTCACTTTCACGAAACGCTAATATAATAATGTAGCTCATCATCTAGCCAAACAAAAATGTCTATCTTCTGTTTTTTATTCTGAGTCTGTATGGCTCCAAAAACTTCTTTGTAATTATCTTTCAAATTAATAAAAAGTTTGTTGAAGAAAAAAAAAAATCGGAAGGTTGCGATTCTTTACGTGAAAGTTCAATCTCTTAGAGCACGTTTTTCCTCATCCTCAGATTTTACCAAGTAGCTAATTACAATAGTTTTACAATATTTATTAAGAGCTCACAAAATTAATTTTGTCAAACTTTAGGCTTCACTTTCTAATTAGTTTGCTCAACGTACGTCGGTTTAAAGTTTGTTTCCTCCAAGCTAAAGATTTCACACACACAAACACAACTATTTCTACACAACTATATACACATGTGCATATTATATCAATACATACTAGTAATACACTGTACCGGCTATTAAACGAGTCTCAACAAAACTTAATTGTTTGTAAGATTATTCTTTTGCCATAAAAACGTTTTTTTAAATCACGTGAAAGGTGCCGGTCTAGTCGCTAGCGGTGTTTTTTTTTTCAATTCTTTGATCTAATATTAGAAATAGTCAAAAACAATTCTTAAAATGAGGAAAAACTAAACCTGAATAAGATTCATTTATAACTGATTTCCAATTTGTATAAAAATAGCTTTTCTACAAATCACCTACTTTTCGCCGCATTTCAATTTCTTTGTGTGTATATTGACATGTTCAATAAGATTTTCAAATTTAGTAAAAAAATCTGAAAACATTCATAAATATTTTCTTAAGAAGAGAAATTTGACTTTTTAATATCTTAAGAAAATTATCTAGATATCTTAGTGTAATGGATTTGATTTATCTAAAACACTGATCACACACGTCTAAGAGTTCCGTACCAATATAGCTAAAACTTAATTAAATCAATAGACACAGAAAGCATGGTGTTGAAATATATAAAACAAAAACAACATGCAGTCTTTTAATCTTCCATTGAAACACCACGCAACTTTATCATTTCTGGAATCATAAAACGGCAGCATGTTTGTTAAAAAAATAGAAAGACCAAAAGTAAACGTGCAAATCTCTTACACATGTCTATTAGATTATGGGACCCATGTCCCTCCTATAATGTCAGGTGGCAGACACATGACGCAGACTCTGACGCTTTTTAACAAAACCAAAAGTCTCCACGAAACTTCCTACAAGAATTTTATTACAAAAACCTAAATATACACATTTATATAATCTATAGAATTATAATTGGTAAAATAAAATTTGGAGAGATATTTGAGTCGACGTCAAAACCATTTTTGTAGGCGAATCATCTGGACCGGTAAGAGTCTCTCATCGATAATAACCACATACTTTAATCAAACTCTTTCTCTCTCTTTCTAAGATCTCTTGCTTTGCTCTTTTCCTTCTTGATCTTCCTATATATGGAGAAGCACCAAAACGGTACTTACTATACGATACTGTACGGATCCATCAAACTGGATTGATTATCTAAACGTACCTTTTATCTTATCCGCCAAGTTACCTTCCTAGGGTTTCGGAGAATTCAATCAACAACAAAGAAAAAAATCATCGTTACTATAATCAGTATCACACAGACTTAGATGTTCCGGTTTCCAGTGAGTCTAGGCGGTTCACGTGACGAAGCCCGTCACGATCAGATCACACCGTTGGATGAGCATCGTGTGGTGGTTGATGAGGTTGACTTCTTCTCAGAGAAGAGAGATAGGGTTTCACGTGAGAACATCAACGACGAAGACGACGAAGCCAATAAGGCTCACGTCAAAATGGAGAATTCAAGAGTTGAAGAAAACGATCGTTCCAGAGATGTCAATGTAAGTATAGTTGATTTTTCTCCTAATTTTTGTTATCGATATTAATGATTTATTTTATTTCCTTATATGTGTTGAAAGTTGTTTCTTTGGTTGGTGAGATGTGATGTGAATGCCCATAACACTAGCAACAATTATTTTCCAAACGGTTGATTATATTATTTTTACATATATAAAACGCAGATCAACTGAATCTGGTTTATGTATTAATACGATGTATATAAATATAGATCGGGCTGAATCTTCTGACCGCGAATACGGGAAGCGATGAATCAACGGTGGACGATGGACTATCAATGGATATGGAAGATAAACGTGCAAAGATTGAGGTACTTTTTGATTTCCTTTTTATTCTATAAGTAATTACCCACGAACACAAGTACTTGCATCCTATTACATATCTTTAGTTTCTAACTCCACTTAATGGTGTTTGGTTCGAGATCAATAAAGCTTAATTTGTGAAAATTTACAAAATTTTAAGGAGAAATTGTTTGACCAAAAAGCACAAATTTTCGATAGATTAGTACTGTTCAAAATTTGGGAGACGTTTCGTTTTTTCTTTTCTAATATGTATATGTTTTTGGTTGTAATAATTGAAATGAAGAACGCACAACTACAAGAAGAGCTCAAGACGATGAAAATAGAGAATCAAAGGCTAAGAGATATGTTGAGCCAAGCGACGACCAACTTCAATGTCTTACAAATGCAACTTGTTGCCGTCATGAGGCAACAAGAACAACGTAACTCCTCCCAAGACCATCTCCTGGTAATATTACATTAATTTGCCTTTTTACTTAATTGATTTTTTAAAAAATTCCCTCTAAAATATACATATATTGTATATGTATGGTTAAATCGTGTCCGTAAAAAAAAAATATATCGATCTCCAAACCGTATTTATTGAATTCTCTGTAGCTTTTTGGCACACTACTACCACATGATCATGAACTATGTGGACAAACCGAAAGTTTGTATAGTTGATCAATGGTTTTGTATTTTTGGTCGTTATATCGGTTGTAAAATTTGAAATTTTTAGTATTAAGTAACGTAACGTCGGCACATGAGATTTATTTATTTTAAAAATGAAATGTTTTCGATAATTGATACATAGACAAATCCAACACGAAATTCATTGACTAAATTATTTCATGATCTATTTGAAAAGTATCAATATTATTTAACTAAAACAAAGTATAATTCCTCAGCTACTTTCTATTTATTTTTATTTTATTTTCTTAGCTAAGTATTAGTTATAAATAATGCAAAAAGACTAATATGCAGTTACGTATATATATATCAAGTATTAAAGTTTAAGCTTACTTTAACTTAGGCTACGGAGGGCAAAGCAGAAGGAAGGAAACGGCAGGAACTGCAAACCATGGTGCCAAGGCAGTTCATGGACCTCGGGCCGTCGTCTGGCCCGGCAGAGCATGGAGCCGAAGTGTCATCTGAAGAGAGGACAACGGTTCGTTCGGGTTCTCCTCCTTCGCTTCTAGAAAGTTCCAATCCCCGAGAGAACGGAAAGAGGTTGCTTGGAAGAGAAGAAAGCTCAGAGGAATCCGAGTCTAACGCCTGGGGAAACCCTAACAAAGTCCCTAAACATAATCCATCCTCTAGCAACAGCAACGGAAACAGAAACGGAAATGTTATTGATCAGTCGGCCGCAGAAGCCACAATGCGAAAAGCCCGTGTCTCAGTTCGTGCCCGATCTGAAGCTGCGATGGTAACCCTAATTCCCTCTAATGGTAGCTAGGCAAAAGCTTATATTCGAACATAAACTTAAATGATTTTATATTTTAATGTTGTTAACTTGTTATATAGATAAGCGATGGATGTCAATGGAGAAAGTACGGACAAAAAATGGCTAAAGGAAACCCGTGTCCGCGAGCTTATTATCGCTGCACAATGGCCGGTGGATGTCCTGTTCGCAAGCAAGTACGTATGCTTTTACATTTTATGTCGGCATGTTTATATAAAAATATATGATCTTCTATATAATTTGCTTTTGAAACAAAGGAAGCCTTAACCAATGATGTCTTAACAGGTGCAACGTTGCGCAGAAGACAGATCTATTCTCATGACCACCTACGAAGGAAACCACAACCATCCGCTCCCACCAGCCGCTATGGCCATGGCCTCAACAACCACCGCAGCAGCAAGCATGCTCCTCTCGGGCTCAATGTCGAGTCAAGACGGTTTGATGAACCCAACAAACCTCCTAGCTCGAGCCATCTTGCCTTGCTCCTCAAGCATGGCCACAATCTCAGCCTCCGCACCATTCCCAACCATCACATTGGACCTCACCAATTCACCCAACGGTAACAACCCCAATATGACCACTAATAACCCGTTGATGCAGTTCGCTCAACGGCCTGGTTTCAACCCGGCGGTTTTGCCTCAAGTGGTCGGCCAAGCTATGTATTATAACCAACAACAGTCCAAGTTTTCTGGTTTACAGTTACCGGCTCAGCCACTGCAGATGGCGGCCACTTCCTCGGTGGCCGAGGGCGTTAGTGCTTCCAGTGCAGCGATTGCGTCCGATCCAAACTTTGCGGCGGCTCTAGCGGCAGCAATTACCTCCATTATGAACGGTTCCAGTCATCAGAATAATAACACCAATAGTAATAATGTGGCTACAAGCAACGGTGACAGTAGGCAATAAGAGTTTTCATTTTGATGGTCGATCTTTTTTTTTCGTACTTTGTTTTGAGTTTTGGATGTGTAATTATACGTATCTTTTTTGTTTAGCTTTTTTTCCGTGAACAACAAGGGTCTTAAGAACATGTTTTTTCTTTCTGTTCTTCATGTAAGATCAACTATTTTGTTTGGAAATTAATATCTCTCTAAAATATATTTTCTTCAATATGAACTCACACATATTTTCTTTTATATATGTAATGTAATATAGTTTTTTTGATATATTACTTTAAAAATGAAATGATATTTTTTTAGTTTTATAGTTAGGAATTTTGGATAAAACACCCTAAAAGTAAAAGGAACAAAAATGAAAGCAAAATACGCATAACAATTAACATTGTTCTAAAGGTCACAAAATATATGGGCTAGTCGAAGCCTTGAAGCCTGGTCTTTAAATGATGATTAAATCAATTAATTCACCGACTAATTTACCGGAAGGATTATATTAGTTACCTATAAACATAATAAACCAAGATATAAATAGAACAGATCTTTCTTTTCGGTTTTAATATGATATCACAAGCTTTATTGTTTCAACTATTCTAAGTTCAAGATATTCGATTTTATTGTAGAAAATCTGCGGAAAATTTTCAAAATTAGTGTGCGTGGATGCATACAAATATTGTTGAGATGTCCTCGAAGAATGCCTCAAAATATCCCTTTGACTCGTGTGAAGAATAATGTGGTCGTCACACTAAGTGGAGATGTCTTAATTGTTAGCAGTATGTCCAAAATATGGAACTTTGAAATCTACAAGATGGATTCTTCGAAAGGGAACAAGTGGGAGCAAACTTTTTCTTTAGGTAATGAGGCAATTATTTTGGATTTAGGTATTACAATGCCTGCTAAGGACATTGAAGGAATCAAGAGAAATTCGATCTACTTTAGTGCCACGGATGATGATCAACATGACAAAAATGATGTTTTCATATTCAATCTCAATACAAAGAAGGTTGAGCACCCGCTCAAATATTCTTTTGGATGTCCATTGATATAATTGATTTTATAAACTTTATAACCTTACAATGGATGTCCAAAAGAATACTAAAAGTTATGTCAAAATCACAATGCTATAACTTTATAAAATCAATTATATCAAATATTTGTTAAAACATCAAATTAAGTTTATAATAAGTCTAATGACAATTCACTGTTTTTATTAAACTCTATTTATATGCTATAATTATTGAAAAAATTGAAATAGTTAAAAAAGAGGCAAAACATAAGCACAAAATATGCAAAACAGAAGTTTGAAAAAGATATTAAAAAGGTTTGAAAGTTGTGGGAGCACCCTCCTTAAAAAATATATTTTTGTAAAGATCTAACTACACTATAGTGTAAAGATCTAACTACTTTATCAAAGAATGGATCTAACTAACCTGCGTACGACTGGAGGAGGAAGAGATAGAAAGCTATAACATATTTTATAAACAAACTATAATAACACAGTCGAAAACTTACCATTGTGTTTAAAGGTACTTGTGCACTTGAGATGTAACGATTGTGAGGGTTAGGCATGGGCAGTACCCAAAGGTTAGCACTTCCGGTATCAAAGATAACAGCGAAAGTTTGGCCTGGAGTGCCGATTATGTTATCACCATAGTACCTACGGTCGTTTTCATTCTGCAACCGTACTCCATCATTTTTCGTTGAAAAGTTATCTATCTTCAAGGGGATTCTCACAAGCTCTTGAGCTGACACAAAAAGAAAAGAGGAAAAAAAAGATAAGTATACATAAGTGTATGGACATATTGATATAGTGTAAGGATCTAAATAACCTGCAAGAGATTGGAGGAGGAGGGAGAGATAGAAAGCTACAATAAGAGCTCTTGAAACTTTAAACTATTCATCTCTCGTTTTTTTTTTCTTCTTAATTTATTTTGATTCGTGCTCTCTGTTCAACCCAATGCATTGTTTTATATAGAACTAGTTGAAAGGAGAGATAAATCAAGAGTAGTTGAGAGCATTAACTAACACCCCAAGTATGAGTTGAAGAAGTGGGTTAAGATTGTGACCTCAACAACGGCGTTACATAATTTTATCCGAGATTCACAGCAAGAAGATAGTGATTTTAGACATTGGGAAATGGTGGAATCATATGAGCAGCATGGTGATGAAAATGATGGGCATGTTCCATATGTACCTTCTGGTGACAGAATTATGGAGGATATGCGGGATTCTATCACTACAGAGATGGCTGAAGGAACGAGACTTCCATATTAACAGGTTCCATCTCTATGCCTTATGCTTTAATTTACTTCTGGTTCAATAAGATTGGTACTTTACTGAGTTTCTGTGATTTGCTTGGCTTGAGGAAAGACCATTCTTGATATAAATTTGAACACGTTGCTTTGGATCTTATTGTTGTTCTTGGCTTGAGAAAAGACCATTCTTGATATAAATGTGACAAAGGCTTTGTTTTTGTTGCAGAATTTGAGCACGTTTACAAAGGAGACGATCAAAATCGAGAGGCTCTAATGGTAGGCTTGCTCAAAACTTGCTCTATATTGCAATCAGAATCAGAAATTATAAGACTGTGTATTGTTTTTATGATTTTTGGAGTTTATGTTTGGTAATAATGTTGGTTGTTCTTTAATTTCATAACATATGCATATGCTTTGGTTCTTATAAAAAATTTAATTTAATGAAAATGGAAATTTATAAATTTTTAAATATAATAATTTGACATTTGTTTGGTTGTAAAATATATTTGATCAATAATTAAAATTAAAATGATTAAGATTGAGAATTAAAATATAATTAGATGAAAACATGGGTATTTTAGTCATTTTTATTTAGATGAGGATGTAGATGAATTACCAAATAATTAAACAAACAAAGGTTCATTTAAATGCATCATTAAGATGAACTACCCAAATGATCAAACAAACATCATTCAGATGCATCATCCAAATGGATCATTTGGATGCAAATGCCAAATGATGAAACAAACAAGGCCTAACTCTGAGGGTTTCTCCAGTTAGTGTGACTACAAGATGCGTTCTTTTGATATGCCAAACATCACCAAGCTCTGGGTAAATACGTTCTGGCATTCCCTTTTCTATCCCCTCATCATAGTTAACGTGCGTTTCAAAGATTTGTCGTGGAATATCTCCAGAAAATTCCAAAACTTTGACATCACGCGAGCTATTATACAAGTAAATCTTATGATCTTTGTATACCATATCACTGTAATAATTAATAGCATGTTTCCAAAGATTATCTCCATTTCTACAATAAACTAGACACGGGTATCGCCTTTGCATTAACCACATAACCACATAATCTTTGGTTTTTTCATCTATCCACAATATAGGGAGCTCAATATGGATGTCTTTTTCAGGATAATGGTAATATTCATCATCAATTTTTATACGGAACATATCATCTATGGTTCGTTCAATCTTAATTCTACCAAATTCTGCCTCCACAGACGGAAGATTAATCCTCTCGCGAGTAAATAGATTCATAATATAGAGATTATATCTAGGATCTTTCAAAAAGAGCCAACTTCCATAAATTGCCAAACAATGACTACTTACGAACTCAACACCAAGATCTTGTATCCTATACACTTTCTCTTTTTCCTCAGGATTAAACAAGAGACAGTAATCTTTACCTTTTTCTGGAAACATAATGAGCCAAGGTATAAATCTGTTAGCTCGGCACAAATCGTAGTTTGCACGACCTCGTCTTCTCTAGTTCGTACGATCTTTGTAAGTACTCCGGCTCGTTCAAATTCGTGTTCGACAAAACCCAATCTTATTCTGTAATTGATCTCATCAAAAAATTAATCAAACATCCAGTTCGGCTTCGTACTAAAAGTTATCTTCGGTTATTCATACGAGAAAGTATTGTTGGGATCGTAACATCAACATATTCGAAAGCACTTTGAGATAACATCAACAGCATTTTAATGTTAATTAATCGTTATTGAGATAGTAGTTATACATAATGCAAAATCAAGGGGGATACCACATGATTCTGTAACAACAAACAATGGTCAGACAATAAGATAAGTAATTTGACTGGGAAAATCATCTGATCGGATATTTGGGTCCCATTGTTAGGAGAAATATAAAAACTGGCGCATCTAATTAATTTAATGCTGTTAATTATCTAATCAATTAGTATTTGATCTTTCTAACATACTTTTGAGTTTTGAGGCTCACCACTTAAATCAAACGTCTGTATTATTACATTATAGATTAGTTTGTGCTCGTGAAGAAAAAAAAAAGGGTAAATTGATCTGTTGAGGGAGTAAATGTTTTTATTAAAGAAACAAACTATTTTTTTCAACATGATTGTCAATTTCAATTGCTATATATATACTAGAAAAATATTATTCGTCAATGCATGTATTTTATGTTAATGTGACAATCCAATATATGGTTCATAGGGTATCAGTGGATCAATGTGATTGCTTGTTTTGAATACGATAAATCAATTGCCATAGAAAATTTATATCTTGGGAAAATATTTGATTAATGAAGAAGTTAATTAGGATTTGTTAATGATCACATAAGTTCAACAAAGAAAAAACAAACGATTACGTAGTAGGCCTGGGCATTCGGGTACCCGTTCGGGTTCGGTTCTTTTTTTTCGGGTATCGGGTCTATTCGGGTAGGGGGTCAAGACCCATTCGGGTATTCTAAAAATTCGGGTTCGGTTCGGGTTCGGGTTCGGGTCGGTTCGGGTATTTTAATAAAAAAGCAAAATACCCGAAAATAACCAAAAATACCCGAAATATTTACGGGTTCGGGTCGGGTTCGGGTTTTTAACTCATATATACCCAAATCTAACCGAAATACCCGATTTCTCGAAAATACATTGGTTACTCTTTACCCAAATATAACCAAAAATATCTAAAATACCTAATATATTCGGATTTATGATTGTAATTTTAGGTATTTCGGGTATTATAAATATAAATATAACTAATATTTTTAGGTGTATATTTGTATTCGGGTACATTCGGGTACATTCGGGTATTGGATTCGGTTCGGGTTCGGTTCGGGTTTTTTTCGGGTAGGAGGTTAGGACCCATTCGGGTATTTTTAAAAATCGGGTTCGGGTTCGGTTCGGGTATTGTTCGGGTTTTTCGGTTCGGGTATTCGGTTCCGGGTATTTTGCCCAGGCCTATTACCTAGTACAAGAACTTGCCATCAATTATAATATTGTTTTTTGGCACGAAGCTTCCATTTCCATAAAGTTTATATAAAACAACAGACAATAACCTTTAGCATTTTTTTTAATCGCTTGGTTTGGACAAAATATACAATTCGAAGTCTCACAGACACAGTCACAAAGCCCTAATGACCACAAAATAAAATAAATCTTCTCCTTTACTTTCTTGTCTTTTTGCCAACAATAATTAGAGAATAATATGTGGGTGTAACAGTGCTCTTTATAACAATTAATTTACACAAAGTAAAGATCACATATTAAATTTTTAAATCTTAGACAACTAACCAAAATCAAAATCGAATTTTCTACTTTGAATCGTAAGTGGCTAAGTTCGAATGATTATGTTTCCGATACCTAAAGAAATAAATCAAAGTAAAAACAACAAGAAGCGCAACACCGGAGACACCACAGATGATACTCGCCGCAAGAAACACGTGCCTCATCACGTGATC
Source organism: Arabidopsis thaliana x Arabidopsis arenosa (assembly GCA_019202795.1). Taxonomy (NCBI): domain Eukaryota; kingdom Viridiplantae; phylum Streptophyta; class Magnoliopsida; order Brassicales; family Brassicaceae; genus Arabidopsis; species Arabidopsis thaliana x Arabidopsis arenosa. Next base: position 7,940,011 of record CM032924.1, read on the forward strand.
ACGTTTGTTCCCAGCTCCGTCTCTCCACCAAGAATCATCGTCTCCACCGTCTGCCGCCGTAGCTTTAGGGAGGAGCTGAGAGTGAGAAGGAGGAGGAGAAGAAGAATGTGAATCTCCGAAGAAGGACATCATTTGGTGAGTTAGATTCAGTCGGTGGTGAGCTGAATTGATACTGTAGGCCATGATCTGAAGGACGTAATTCTCCGGCGAGTGAGTTGCCGGTGAAGATAACGAGGAATGTTATAGTGAATGGGAAGATCGACGAAGATCTAACGCGGTTTAAGAAAAGAGCCATGAGAGAGAGAGAATTTGCTTTTTAACTCTTTTTTTGTTTCGTTAACTAGTTAAGTACTTAAGTAGCTTTATACTTTATGTGATGTGTGATTAGTATGAACGACACCGTTTTCGACACGAGGTTGTTGTGGGGGTCCTTTACCGTAATACACTAATACTTTCTGGGGTTTTCATTTTTTTTTTATCACGGAGTCTCACTGATGTTGATAGGTGTAAAAGTGATCATAATATTGTCAAAAAAAATATACCAAGTCACTAACTCTTAATGGAGAAGAAATGGGTTGGTTTTGAACTTGAAGGAAAAGTATTTCTGTTTGCGTTTTATACGTTACAAAATGACTTTTAAAAGGATTAAAATTTGACAGGCCCATCCAAAAGATTTTGTTTTTTCGGGCTAAAACTATTGGGCTGGGCCTAGATATACCTTCCACCGAAGAAGGTAAGATGTGAACTTTGGTGTGGAGGTGAGAGTCATTCCCATGCTTTCGAAGGATCACCCGTATTCTGTGGGTGTATTGTTGAATTTACTAGAATATAATAGTTGGGGAATAGGGCCATCAAAATTGTATATGTAATTGTGAAGAAAGATCCCACATTGGAAAGATCGGAAGGGACTTGAGTAGTATATAAGGGATATGGGCCAATTCACTCATAGCTAATTGGTTTTGAGTTGGAAACCCATAAAACTTAACATGGTATCAGAGCCTGAACATACGCTGGCCAGTTAATCCGGCCCGGAAAGAGGTCCGATCACCCCTCTAATTGATGGCCCAAAGGAAGGCTCAATTCCGTCAAGATAGCTAGAAGAGCATTATCTCGAGGGGGCGTGATGGATTCTGTCGAGATTAATGGCTAAAAGAACCATTATCTCGAGGGGACGTGTGAAGAAAGATCCTACATTGGAAAGATGGGAAGAGACTTGAGTATTATATAAGGGGTATGGGCCAATCCACTCATTGTCAATTGGTTTTGAGTTGGAGGCCCATAAAACTTAACAGTAATGAACTTCTATATGATACCATGATGGCATGATCATTGTTCTTAACTTTGATTGAAATACTTTAATTACTTGCATTGATGATGACTAATGAGCGTTTACGTATCATTGAGGCTGCCACAGAGAAGATGAGGAAGGAGGGTGCACTTGATTCAAACCTCAACCTTGGTGTGATAGGTTTGTGACTCAAATTTTCATTCAAACCTCAACCTTGCCACACACACACGCTTCTATCATATGTCCTACTTTTTTTTTTTTTTTTTTGTATTGCTTCTCGAACCAGAAACTATAATTTGGATATTAAATTTTTAAAATTGGAATATCCTGAAATTTAAAGATATTTATCCGGTATCGAGTCACCGTCAGATTTCTTATTCCAAAATTCAAGTTTGCAAACTGTGGCCGCAGGTCAACCAATGCTTACCATCCACATTGGTTAATTTTGTAAAGGTGTCTTAATAATGTTTTAATATTAAATTTAATATTATGACCAATCATGTAATGACACCTAAGGTGTCTCAAACAATCAAAAATGTCTATAAAGAGACACTTTGCTAATAAAGAGACACGATTGTTTTACCAAAAAAAAAAAAAAAAAAGAGACACGATTGTCTTCTGTTCATACATTTTTTCTTTAATTTTTATTATATTTTAATATAAGACACCCAATTTTTTTTGTCCAATGGAGTTGCTCGACACAAAAATTGGTGGCTTACACGAGTTTTTACCTGGTCTGTTTGACTCTAATAATGAGTCTAGAAGTGTAATTGGCCGAGCTCAAATTGTAATTTTTTTTTCAAATGCAAAACATTCCTACATGCGGGCAAACATTCATATTTGAAGCCTAATTAATTATACTCCTTTTTTAACATAAATGAGAAAAGATTTTCAACGGAACCAAGGAAAAAAAAACGACACAAAGGAAACAAACCTCCGAGGGAAGATGATGGAGAAAGATCAACAATGTTTGAGAAATCGTGTTCCAAACAACACCTAGTTATATAATACACAGTACAATTCACATTTAGAATTAAAAATAAACATGTTATTTATAAATATTTTTTTAAATTCAACTAAAGTTCAAACCAAAGCTCGGCCCAGCCCATAGCACTACAATTTTAAAGTTTTTTCTCCGGGGAAAGCACCAATAGGATTCTGTGAGTGAGCTATAAAGTAAGGCCCATAATACACACGTCATATTAGTGACGTCATAATATTATTAGAGCATGGGCAGTGGGGCAAGTAGGTGGGTGTGAGTCTTGGGGTGTAGGTATTAAAAAAACGAAAAAATTGTCTATTTCTTCACACCCGGGTGTAAGTTTACACTCGGGTGTAACACTTTTTCTCTCTATCTCTCTCTTTCTTTCTCTTTCTCTTTTCTCTTTTGCTTTAAATTATAATACTAAAAAAATACTTATACCCACACAAACACATTTGCCACTGCTGATGGTGTTATGGTTCTCGATTCTATAAGCTAAAGTACAACCAGGATTCTGTGGGCCAATGACACTGCAATTTGTAATGTTTTTCCTCCAGAGAAAGCCACAAGTTAATAAACTTTTATTTGATATTCAAATCATATAAAAATAGATTGAAAAAAAAACCTTTGCTGAGAGAGCCTGACATTGGTTGGATAATTAGAGTCGTTGGATCAGAGTGTGTTGTGGGTTTATATTTTAGTGCTCACCAGCTACAGCTCTCTGACACTCTCTTTCTCTCAACGCGGTTTCGTGTCACCTTCTTAACTCTTGAGTTATTATTAACCAATCCCACTTTTATATTTTGGAATTTGGTAGATGAGAGATTTATATTTCGTTGCACCAAGAAAATAAATATTCGATTTTAAGTTAAAAAGTAGTATATACTAAAGTTTAAGATTTTTGTTTTCTTCTAAAAAGATATGCAAATAACTTAACAATTTTACCACACGTCACTAATATGACATATTGACTTTGACTTGCCCATATATTCCTGGTTGTACTTTTATTTCACAGATTCTTGTACTCCGTGAAGATCACTTGAGTTCAACGTGAGTTATAATTTGATACAAAAGTAACTTACCAATTATCAAAAAAAAAAAAAAATAGTAAATTGACTTTTAGAAATACTATAGTCCCTTAATTCTATGATTTAATTGTGCTAGTTCACATATTAACCCTTAGGGTTAGGGATTAAAAAATAAAAAAAAAAAGACAAAACTCAAGTATCCCAATGTCTGAAGGGAAAATATTTTGACTCTCCTCGCCGTTTGTTTATTCTTCTCAACGAAGGAAAAGAAAAGAAAAGTCTTTTCCAAGTCATGGCGGATCGCTCCGGATCACAGTCCTCCGTGGTCATTACCATGAAGGTGACCACTACTCCGGCGGCACATTTAGCTTTCACCAACTTGGCTTACTGCTCACTCTCTGATCTCTGTCAATTCGCCGTTCCCGGCACCGATCTCTTCCTCGCCAACGTCGCTGACGTCTTCATTCTATCGTTCTCATATCCTTTTTTTAATCTTACCTCTGTTTTCAAGTTTTAAAATTTTATTAGCTAGTACCTTTTAATAAGTAGATTGTTTTCTCAAGTGACACATGTTGAACTACCTCACTTGTTTAAGTTTAAGTTTTTGAACTGTTTGTTTGGTCGGTGAGCTTTATTTGTATCAATGCCCTACTATTGTCTCCCTGGGTACTTAATTTTTGTTAGTTAACTTAACTGTTACATACTGGACACGAGAGTATCCATGATGGAACCATTGCTCTAAATGCTGTTCAACGAAGACATGCTAGAGTTTCTGCTGATGACATGGTAACCATCAGCAGGTAAATTCTCACACTTAAGATTTTTGTCTTGCATTTTATTTATTTGTTGGTCTCTAAAGACTGTCCTGTTCTTGCAGATTCATTCCTCCTGAAAATTTTGACCTGACTTTGCTGGCACTTGAGTTAGAATTTGTAAAGAAGGGCACTAAAAACGAACAGGTATGCATTTTTGTGGTGCGTTGATGATCCGTGAACATCTTATGTATGATATTATCTTTCAGGTTGATGCTGTGCTCCTTTCAACCCAACTCAAGAGGAAATTCATTAATCAGGTAAAGTTTTGAACCATTGCTGCGTATGACTTTATGTGTCCTAGCTCCTAATATATGATTTGTATACTTTGAGCTCATGCTATGTCACTAAGACCATGTAACTAAGAGAAATAAATCAGGATGCATTATTGTTAATCTACATTCTTTTCCAATTTTGCGCAATATGCACATGGATTTTTTCTGTGTGTTTTTTGGTACTAATCACATTTTTCTTCTGCTGAAGATTGGTTTCTCAATGAATGTGTTTTCCTTGTCTCGCTCGCATTTAAAACATTTGCATGATTTATTGCATACTTATATATGCAGGTCTTGACAGTAGGCCAGAGAGTTACATTTGAGTATCATGGAACTAACTACATTTTTACGGTCAATCGAGCGGTTACAGAGGGGCAAGACCAGTTTAATGGTATAGAAAGAGGGATAATCTCCAACGATACATATTTTGTGTTTGAAGCATCAAATGCAACTGGGATAAAGGTCTGGTTTTGATCAATTCCCTTGGTAGTACTTTTTTGTTTGGTTCTGACAATACCATCCAACCAACATTTATCTTGTTTGAATTTGTCAAGGCAACTCGTGTTACTTGCTAAAATCTGATTTGTGTAACTTCATATACAGATTATCAACCAACGAGAGGCGGCTACTAGCAAAATATTTAAAGAAAAGGAGTTTAACCTTCAGTCCCTGGGTATTGGTGGCTTAAATGCAGAGTTTGTTGATATATTCCGAAGAGCATTTGCTTCTCGTATATTTCCTCCTCATGTCAGGAACAGGTCTTGTGATTCGTTCTTCAAGCAGATTTTGTCAGTTATTGCTGCTTGTAGTCCTTTAAAGTTTGATCTTGCAGATTGGGGGCAAAGCACGTTAAAGGGATGCTTCTTTTCGGACCTCCTGGTACTGGCAAGACCTTGATGGCACGTCAAATTGGAAAAATGCTCAATGGAAAGGAGCCAAAGGTATATTCCTGGTCCTCTCAACACAAATGTGTGAGGCTGTTCTGTGTTGGCTTTATTCAACAAGTATACATGTGTTAAAGCCTTCATATTTTTTTCTTCTTATCTTCACATCATAGATCGTGAATGGTCCTGAGGTGCTAAGTAAGTTTGTCGGTGAGACAGAAAAGAATGTAAGAGACCTGTTTGCTGATGCTGAGAACGACCAGAAAAACCTTGGTGCGGAAGATTCTGTTTACCCTGACTTGTGCTATCATGTTTTCCTTTTCTTGCAAGTGTGCTAATTTGGCACTCTTATTAAACTTTTCAGGTGATGACAGTGAGCTGCATGTCATTATTTTCGATGAAATCGATGCTATTTGTAAGGTACACGACTATATTAAAGCTGCTGTCAATGTTGACATTAAAACACTCGTGTTTTGTGCTTCCCTATTGCTTCTGGAGAGTAGCGAACAATCATAGCGTCTGATTTGTGAACAATGTTCGTTAAACTAAGTTGTAGAAATTGTATGTTTTCAGTCAAGAGGATCAAGCAGGGATGGCACAGGTGTCCATGACAGTATTGTAAACCAGCTCCTGACAAAGGTTAGCGTACGACCAAGCTATTGGCCTAAATTTACGTCTTTTATCTTTCCAGATGTGGCTAACACTTGTTATTATCCAGATTGATGGTGTGGAGGCCTTGAACAATGTTTTACTTATTGGAATGACAAACAGGAAGGATATGCTTGATGAAGCTCTTCTAAGGTCTCTGCCTCCTTGTGCTTATTAGTATTTATAAAGTATTTTATATTCTGATTTCCTATATTCACTTTGACAAGATGACATCATGTGTTTGCTTTTATATATGCATGAACTTTAGATTTGAGTTAGTGGATATAGATAATAATGTTTTGTGTTCTGCATGCCTACAGGCCTGGAAGGTTAGAGGTTCATATTGAGATTGGGCTTCCCGATGATGCTGGACGTTTAGAAATTCTTCAGATTCATACGAAAATGATGAAGGAAAATTCATTCCTTGCTCCTCATGTCAATCTCCAAGAGCTTGGTATGCTTTCATCGTTCATACTTGTTCATATCATTTTGCCAGACCTGTTCTGCATGTTTATAAGAAAAAAACTTTCATTTGTATTAATATTTAAAGTCCGCACATGGACAACCACAAGCATGTGTGACATAGAAATTTGTTATTTGCTAGCATAAAATCTGACTATTGACCTGACTTGTCCAATATTTTTTTACTGAAAAGCTGCTCAGACGAAGAACTACAGTGGTGCTGAGCTTGAAGGTGTTGTGAAAAGTGCTACATCATATGCTTTGAACAGACATCTGAGCATGGAGGATCTTACAAAACCAGTGGATGAAGAGAATATCAAAGTTACAATGGAGGATTTTCTTCAAGCATTACGTGAAGTAAAGCCTGCATTTGGAGCCTCTTCAAAAGACCTTCAAAACTGCAGGTAAATTTGGTTGAGTCATTAATGTTCTTACTTGAAGTTCTCTTGCACATTATTTATTGATACTAGTTACTAGCACCTCAAAGTCCAGTCCTGATGTTTTTTCTTACCTAGAGCCTGCTTATGTTGCGTCTGAGATAGGTTTCATAGACAAAGATGGGCTGAGATTACTCTAGTTATAGATTTTCTTTTCTTACCTTTTACCTTATTGCTCTAGTTGTAGATTTTATTTGCCGTCATATTGCATACCTTTGGCTCTGGATATTGATCTGCTAATGCTGGTATTTCCTATATTTACGACATATAATATAGACCCAAGGGATTTGTGGACTGTGGTGATCGGCAAAATCTCATCTATGAAAGAGTCATGTTTCTTGTTGACCAAGTTGTCAACGAAAGAAGTCCTCCAGTCACTTGCCTTCTTGAGGGACCTAGTGGAAGGTACCTTTACACTTTATTTTGAAACAACACATTTTCAAAAATAGAATATCTTTCAGTTTCTTAAAATTTAACTTTGTAAATTATAAACGCAAACGTCAACGGTAGGAAAAACTTCTGTTTGCGTTTGCGTATGCGTATACAATAAACAAAAGAAGTTTGCTTAAGATGTGAAAGGTTATGGATTCGTTTGGAAGAAAAAAAGAACACTGAACACAATAAGCAAAGGCAAAGATAAACAAACTTTAATTGAGGCCTATATCATATGTTTTGGCATGTTGTTTCTAGCGTTTCCTAATATCTAAGCTTCTTTGGCCAGTGGGAAAACTGCGTTAGCCGCGACCGTTGGCATGGACAGTAACTTCCCATATGTTAAAATAGTAAGTGCCGCTCTTTCTTTCATTATACTGGTTAGTTATTTTGGACCCTTATAAGTTGTTGACTCTTTTGTTTTTGTTTCACCACTTGGGCAGGTCTCTGCAGAGACAATGGCTGGTCTTCAGGAGAGCACAAAGTCTGCTCACATTGCCAAGGTCCTAGCTTCAAAGCCTGCTACTTCTTTATGAATGTCTACTAACACTTGTTTTGGTGTGAATGATCAGGTCTTTGAGGATGCATACAAATCACCATTGAGCATTGTTATCCTTGACAATATTGAAAGGTGGTGCATACATTTCTACTCTTTCTTTCCTTCAAATACTTGATTGGTTTCATAATTCTTTTTTTTTTTTCCTATAACATTTGTAGGTTGTTGGAATACTCAGAAATTGGACCACGATTTTCAAACACGATTTTTCAAACATTGTTAATCTTTCTCAGTCAGCTTCCCCCGGAGGTATGTTTCCTGGTTTCAAAATTTTAGTAATTTTCCTCTACGGTACAAAGTAACATTTGTCTAACTTGGTAAATGTTTTTTGTTGACAGGGGAGCAAACTTCTTGTACTTGGTACAACAAGTGAATTAACGTTCTTAAATGCCGTTGGTTTGCGTAAAGCTTTCTCTGTGACATACTCTGTTCCATTACTAAGGACAGAAGATGCTAAGAAGGTAATTTATTTTCCTGTTGGAAAGATTTTTTCATTCATGTTAGAAAGGGCCAGAGTTAGGTTTCTAAGTTCATTTTAAATTCCAAAAAAGGGTACTGCATATTTATTTGCTTTTTAATCCAAAGTTTTACATACGAAAAATTATAATTATGTAAATGGGTCGCATGAAAACAACCTTAGTGTCTAACATATTATATGGTGCAGGTGCTGAAGCAACTAAACGTGTTCTCAGAGGATGATATCGAAGAAGCTTCCAAAGCCCTTAATGATGTATGTACTCGATCTCATTTTGTCTTTAACTATTACTTTTTTATCAGAACTGACAAACAAAAGGCTCGTAATTATGAATTTCTCACATCTTTCGTAGATTCCAATCAAGCAGCTGTACTTTCTTATCGAAATGGCAGCCCAAAGAGATGGCAGGTCTAAAGAGACTATCTATACAAGGAAGGAGAAACTCAACATCACTCATTTCTTTGATTGCCTTGAAGAAGTTACCGGATATTAGCATCTGATTTTACAGTTGCACAAAACAGTAATTAATTTAAGACTCGAAGACTCATATTGCAAGAGCCTTGAGATGGCATTGCCGAGATTGGTTTGATTCTTATTGGATTATTAAACTCTATTTAACTAAAACGAAAAAGATTCTATTTATACATGTGGTTATGGTTTTATTTTAGTAATCATTTTTCTTATTCCAGAATTGATATATGATTCTTGTGAGACTTAACTTAGTCACTAGATGGAACTTTTCATATAGCAAATAGGGAGAGAGAAACAGAGAGTTGTCAAAATAAAACATTTACCAGTTAATATTTACGTACCAGACATTAATTAAACTATATGCATCAGATGATATTATCACCATAAAATAAAGTAGTATATGCATCAAACCCATATCAGTAGAGTATAATTTGTAGTAATTTGTCTTCTTTCTTGATATACGACCTAGTCCTCTGTCTTTCCTCGCCAGCAGCATCATGGAGAAGAGCAAGAGCTAAAATCATGGAAATTTAAAAGTATTTGTATCAGCTTGAAACATAAATTAAGAAATAACTCAAAATATATTGAAGCAAAATCATGGAAAATATATTAGCATGCATAATCTAGAAGCTTCTATTACGAAATGACTAAAAAATTTATAAAAGTAAAATCATGGAAAAATTTAAAAAGCATAAATTAACTCAAAACTCATCAAAGCAAAAATGAGTACCTTTCATTCTCACTTGCAGGTTTCACATCTACCATCGCCGATGTGAAATCTCCAATTGTCAGCTTCAAACCTTCAGTAGTGGGATCTCCTCTTTTTCTCAACAGTTGTGTGGATAGAGCATTACCTTGAGCAAGTCGAACAAGAAGCTCAAGCTCAGGGCGATCATAGTTCACGGTTCGAGAAGCTGTAAAAAAAATTGAAAATAAGAATTAGGACATAAGATACCTGAAGAAATGAATGGAAAATTTGAGTCACAAACCTATCACACCAAGGTTCAGGTTTGAATCAAGTGCACCCTCCTTCCTCATCTTCTCTGTAAGCGTTCATCATATCTGAGAGGAGAGGTAACATCAGCCTTTGATCTTGCACCAGCCATATTGTGTTTGGTGTTGTGAGTGTAAGGAAAAGCAAGAGAATTAATGAACTTGATCTGATAGACTTATGATCGATCTCAATGCGTGTATATATAGAAGGCTACATGTGTGGGTTTTTTTTTTCATTTTTTCTAAACTTTAGGGGCAAACAAATAAACAAAACATAAAAACAGGACTGGTTAATTAATTAAGTTGAGAAATTACCCTCAAAAACTTTCAATCTCTTTGCTCTGTAAGGGGTAATCGTGGAAGTAACTATCAATCTTTAAGTTTAAAACCGCCTTGAGAATAATCCTCAAAATGTATATCAGTTGAGGCATTATGGACTTATGCGTATAATAATTTCCTTAGCACACCCCGATTTAGAAACAAAAGAAGTCTGTGTTTTAAAATTTCCAAGGAAAATACAAACTAGGTTAATTGTCACATCCAACTTCAGCAGGAAAAGAAAGTTGTTTCTGATTTGCTGCACCCTCAGATTGCCCCATGTAGAAACTAGTTTGATACTGCAGATATGATATTAATTATCTGTGTTCACACACATAATTTGGATATTTATTCCTTCAGTAAGTGATTTCTTAAACATTTTTTGTTATCCAACTTGCTGCTTTATAAGAAAATTATCTGTGCATGAATTCTATCTACTATATATTACAAATATACCATTATAAATATAATATATTTACCTACACTATGTAAGTGGAAGAAGCTCAGAGAATGTCATTTTATATTTATTCATTGTCAATTATATTTGAGGGAAAAAACCAATGCATGCATTTTTATCAAAAAAAAATTTCACGTTTGTGTTGAAAAAAGATTTTGTCTCACAGTTTGGCAAAGTGAGATTTCATTCTCATGTTTTGACAGTTAAGACATTTTATGACGAAAATGCCCCTAAGGAATTAAACCAAACGGCACAGTTTCTGACCGGTTTAGTTTCTTTTGATTTTTGTTGCGGTTTAGTTTCTTTTGGTTTTGAAAAAAAAAAGAAAAAAAAAACATGTCGAAGAAGAAGAAGGAGAGAGAGACGGAGAGATTCGAGAGAGAAGTAGAAATCAGTTCGAAATTCATTCATCCATCATCTTCGTTTTTCGACATCACCGATCGAATTGTTGGCTACTTGATTTGAGGCATCACATTGAACTCCAAAAACCGGCGAAGAGAAAGTTGCAGTTTTTCCGGCGAAGAGGAACTGAGAAAACTCCGGCGAGATACCAACCTTCGAGATGGCTCGGAATAAACCAAACGACGTAGTCTCGAGGAAGAAGCATACGCAGGAAGGCCCCGAGAAGGACAAGGTGGAACTCAGAGTATCCCCGAGGAGGAAACTCCCTCCGACAAAGCCGCCGGTGGAATTGGGTAAGTTCTGATATTATTCCGTTTATAGTTTCTTTGGGTGTATCGGAATCTTAAAGCTTGTTTGATTAAAGGGATAGAAGTTGCCGGATTTTGCTAAATCTGTAGGTTGAAAATGTTTGAAGTTGAATTGGAAATCTCTGTTTCCGCCAAAATTCAGATTTTGAGTATATAATGTTGATAATTCTTGTGTACGTACACGAACTCTTATTGTTTACATCCTTACTTAATTGTATATCACTTGTAATTTCAGGCAGTACAAGTGTTGCTCCGACTGAAGATCTTATAGTTGAAGAGTTACCACCAAGACTCTTTGCTCTAGACCGGTACCCTTCGAAGACGAAGATGAACGCGTATTCCAAACCGGAGTACATTTCTGACATAGCGGAAGTTCTTAAGGGAAAAGATGAGATGCAGATGCTTCTCGACTCTCCATTTGGGTACCTTTTTGGAATACATGCTAACAAGTCTTCCTTCTCAGGTAAGCTTGTGCTTGGATTAATATGCCGTCAGTTAGTGACAAATAAAGTGAATGAGATGTGGATGGTTTTCGGCGGTCATCCAATCAAATTTGGACTAAGAGAATTTAGTATGGTAACTGGGCTGGAATGTGGGGAGTATCCCAAGAAGAAAGACGTGGAGGCTGTGCTAAAGGTTAAACCTGGGTGTAAAAAAGTCTGGGATGCTCTGTTTGTGGAGAAGTTTGGGGAGGATGCGAATCCATTAGTGCATGATTTGGTGGCCTGGCTGAAGGAGGATAAAACCATGGATGGGTGGAAGCAACTGGCTCTATCACTTATAATCCTGGTAGATGGTGTGATAGCGTGCGGTAAAAACCCCATCAGGCCTCAAGATACGACTGTTGAGATGACGAAGAACGTGAAGTTCTTCTTGAAATACCCATGGGGAAGGCTGTCTTTTACCCGTACTTTGGAGAGGATAGCAAACTTCCAAACCCCTTCAGATGCTCAAAAACTGATAGGGTCTGTAAAGGATGGGTCTTATGCACTACATGGATTCCCATTAGCACTCCAGCTGTTTGCGTTTGAAACAATCCCATCCCTTGCTAAGCTAGTACCTGATGATGAAGCTAACAAGACATTTACTCAGAGGTCTATCCATCATCTTGCCTCACTGCGGGCAATCAGGACATCCATCATCTTGGAGTGTGAGGCTACTGAAGAGGTATGTACAATTGTTTATGTACGTACATTAATTAAAAAGTAAGTGTACATTCTCTAAGTGGTTAACAAACTTATTGGTGTAGGTTGAGGTAACCTATCTTGTGAAACCAGAGGACAATATTTGTCCTCCATCCCTGTCATGGGATGATGAAGTTGAGGATCCAAGAGTTGCTTACATTGAGCGACTGTTGCTAGCTGGTCACGAGTGGCAGGAGGAAGAATGGGTTGGAGGTTATGCTGCATTTCCAAAGCAGGAGCGCCCACCACAACTAGGAGAGATACGTGAGTGTAAATGTTGTTTTTATACTTTCTGATTATTGTCCCTTGAAGACCAATCAATGATTAAACTGGTCTATCGTAGGTGTGAAGAAGAGGAAAAGAATTGTACGAGCCCCGAATGCACCTGCTTTGAAAAAACAGAAATCTGTTGTGGAAGAAGAAAATGAGGACACTGCTGAGGATTGTTCTGAAGATCCCCAGTTTGAGAAGTTTGTAGATGAACTTAGGAGGTGTTTCAGGAGGCATGAAGCACAAAATAAACAAATGCAAGAAGACTTGAAGAACTTTGTCCGTCAGGAGATACGTGCTGCCTTAGATCCAAAGGGCAAAAAGACAGAACCAACCAAAACTTCCCATGCTTCACAGGGCCCAACTAAATCGGTGGTTAAGGCACCGATGAGTGTGAAGAAGGCATCTAAAAGGATGTCTACACAGAAAGTCTTCAAGTCTGGAACAAGAAAGTCTTCAAGGCTGAAGAATATAATGACGTCAGTTGCGGAGATTACTCAGCTTTCTGATGGTAACTCTTCGTCTGAGGAAGATGACCAGGTATGGCATGTACGTACATTTATATATAGTATTTTAAATGTACGTACATGAAGATTAATAACTGTAACTTGTCTGCTATGGTACATGATGAAGCCAACAATGAAGATGGTTTTACTGCAAATGATGGACAAGATTTTTCGAACAGAGACGAAGATATGGTTGACATTGGAGTAAGCTTTAAGGAATCCAACACAGTTTTGTTTTCTGAAGCTTCCATAGACCGTGACCCCAATTCATCAGCAGCTTTTATCCATTGTCTTAAACTGGAAAGTTGAATAACAATCCTATTAAATAGCATTTTGACTATCGTTCTCTCTCTCACATAATAACTTTCCTCTCCTCAAATAAAAGAAATATGATCCCTACCAAGAAAAAAAGAAATATGAAAACGAGCCTTCAAGTTTATCTTATTTATTTTAATTTATAGTGTTAAACCATGAGTCAATGATAACATTTTGTTTTTGGTACTTTATATGAAGATTTGATGAAATCATGCATTCAGACTTCTAGTAAGGTTTTATTTTATGTTTTTACAAAGTATCTAGGGATCGTCGAGATATTCTATTTTTTATTTTATTTTTATTTTATTTTTTATTTTTTTTTTAGATATTCTATTTTTTAGTCACAACGCGTCTATTATTCTGATTTCTTAAATTTGATAAACAAATCAAAATTCATTTTTTATTTAACCGTGGGATACACGGTATTAATTGGCATGCATGAGATAATGCAGTAAAGTCTTTAAGACAAAATTAGTGCCACGTATGTAATGCAAATTTGTCGTAAGTGTGTAGACTCCGAAGAAAAATATAGATAAGTTTAGGGCTTATTTGGAAAGTTGATTTCTACCGGAGAAATGAAAAAGAGAGTAGGATAAAAACAAGAAGAAGATACAAAAAAGCTTATCGAGAATAACTAAACGTGTCACATAGTGGCGAATCAGAGACTAATATTACAAAAAATTCAGAGAGTAAATAGAGGTAGGTATGACTTTATTATGACTGAAACTACATATATTCCTTTTGTTTTTGACTTTTCTGCAACTTGAGGTTTCAGTGAGTAAATAGATGAGGACCACTACCCTTTCTTTTATTTCCCACTCTTTTATTTTTCTTCTCTCTTCGTGCACGAGAGAGAGAGATCGCATAATGAGTTTTTGTCCAATTAACATTAGACCCCACCTTCTATATACATGAACAATCACATAGAAGTACTTTCATCGGACTATAGAGTTAAGAGGGAAAAAGTGATTGTGAAAAGCCAAGTGTTTCCATAGACTATGGTCTTGGTGTGAAAATATAATCCTAAATTATTATTGTATTATTTTCATCAATATAGTCCTAAATTATATCTTTCACATGTTATATCTTTGAATAGTGTAAATTACACTGTGTAAATCCTTAACTATATCTTTTAAAGTTTTTGGACTCTTTCCCTAAGCTTTGTAATCTGGGGTTGGGCCTGAAAGTGTGAGATTAGTTAAATAAATATATAAGCCCAGTTAGTAAATGTTCATCAAAAATCGTTACTATTATAGTATTATTATTATACAAGGAGTTCGGTTGTAAGTTGTGTAACTAATTAACAGACATGTGAAAACTAGAGAGAGAGAGAGGTAGCATATATTACAGATATTATATCTTGATCAAGTTTAATCAACGCGGATCGGAATTCGCAACATTAATAAATAAGCATAAAACATTTTGTTAATTTTAGAGACTTCTAATTTATAAATTAGTTAGCAATGAGCGTTTTGGTCTATGTATATTATATAGTATGTAACTTTCATGTGGGATATTTGTCATTTATGATGTGAAATAGACAAATAGTTGTTGTATGCTTCTTCGAGAAAATTGTATATTTGTCTATTAATCTCGATATAATCTTCATAAAACCTAATTTTGAGTTACATTGATCGGATTCTCGGACCAAATTGATATTTGTTCAGGTAAGGTAGTGTGTGATTGGTCTTAAATAGAATGCGAAGATCATGAGTTTGAGGACATTGTTCTATGGAAAGGGAACAATGATATGTTTAGACCACTTATTTTTTTCATGCGAGTTTGCTTCAACGTAACAGTATGGAATGACTTAGCAAAGAATATCTACAGCACAAGGCACTCCACGAACTGGCATGATCTGATTGTCTCCATCTCCGGAAATTGGAAGGATCGAATTGCAAGCTTCATTGCTCGATATGTTTTCCAAGCTACGATACACACAATCTGGCGTGAGAGGAACGAGAGAAAGCATGGAGAGAAGCATGAATTAGTAAAAACACGCTTTTAGGCACACGCTAACCGTTTTCTCTCTCGCCGAGCCCCAAACCGTTTCATCACAAGCCTCCGTTTTTTGCATCGTTTCTGGCCGGCGTCGGAGATCTTTTCTCTTTGACGGGGTTTTGAGATTTGTCTCTCTCTCTCGTTTTATGTTCGTAAGGTCCAAGAATAAAGGTTTTAGAGATGATTCAACTTTATAGAAAACATCATATTTCTGATTTATTATTTAAAGAACACATGCAAGTCCGTTACTTAATCTATATTACAACGTAACACATAGTAGCTTTATAACCGATCGATTACCTTATGTTTCATATTTTCTTTAGTTTGTGTTGAACCTAGAATACCATTTAGCCGAATCTTTCTCCCTTCTATCAGCTGGATTAGTGAAGTTCACCCAATTCAAACCAAAGCGGATTGTGTAACCGCTACTGAACTCGTAATTATCCATCGAAGACCATGGAAAATACCCAGCTATGTTGCATCCATCCCTATATAAAATGTGTACTTATAAATATGAGAAAGAAATGATATTTATTTTTTTCTTCCATGTAAACATATCCTAAAAATATAAACATCACATATAACTTACTCGATTGCGCATTTGAGACACGACAAATGACTACAGTGGCTTTCAATTCGTCCTTGGTCTGCTAGTGCTTCAGCAAGTGTTAGATTGCCAAATGTAGAAAATCCTGCAAAGTTCATAAAATGTTCATAGATTATTGTTAATTATATAACTTTATTTAATCACATACATATGTTCGTTTAGTCTATACATATACCATTCTCAGTGATGTAGGTAAGTGGGTTTGCGTAATTGTCTTTGATATAGTTTAGAATTTGACGGAGTCCAGGAGGATAATACACAAAATTAGCACTCTGTAAAAAAATCGTTGGAATTAGTGATATAAATTTTGATTTATTATGAGCTATTTTTTTATTGTTATCAATATTGTTTGGTAAAAGCTAAAATTGATACTCACTTGAACACCAATTAGAACTCCACCACGAGAAACTGCTTATTAACAAAGAAAACAAAAATCAGTTTACGTAGATACAGCATGGAGATACTATATCATTCCCAATTGCATGTGAGATAGAAAAATGTAAAGAAAATACCATTTAATTAATATGAATATATGAATTAAAAAATGATGGATAGACATACAGCTAATATTGGCTCTTGGATCAGTTTGGATGTTGGGTGGTGTCGAAATGGGTCGCAAGGAATCAGTTGCATATTGTGTGAAGTAATAGTTTAAACCTAGAAAATCAATGGATCCTTTCACTAATTGAGATTCTAGAAGTGTAAATCTCGGCAATCTTTCCCCTAAAGTATCTTTCATGATCTTCGGATAATCTCCATACACCAGAGGATCCAAGAACCATCCAACAATGAAATCAATTGCTCGCCGCGCAGCCATCTGATCTAAACACTTGCTTCATTTAAAGGCTCAATCATTATTAACTCATGCAATTTTTTTTCTTGTTTCTAGTGTAAAAAAACGTATTGAAGCGAAAATGCTCGATCAATAGTTTTTTGAGATATTATTTAAGATTTTTTCATAAAATAACTCATATTTTATTATATTACCTTGTATTTTTGTCGATATAGAAATGCAGTTGTAGCATGAGCAAGAAGTTGGTGATAGCCAACAATATAAGGTTCTGTACCAGAATTTCCTCCAAATTCACAACCTGTACATCGCCCCGGTGGAAATGTTCCATCTCCATAACCTTTGTTTGCAAACGTGTAAGGTTGATTAAATGTGATCCAAAACTTCACTCGATCCCCGAATCTTTGAAAGAGAAGTTCAGCGTAATCCTTGTAATCTCCCCAACATAAAGATATTCATGAGCTAATGAATGTAATGTATAGTGGAAAAATAAGAGGATCAGATGAATGTAATACTGTAACATAAGATCGAAATCTATATATAATAGCAATCTAATAAATACCATTTGCACATCTGAACGGTTGCGTCTTTTTATCGCAACCTTTCGTTTAAATCGGTTATTTTTTTACGGTTATTTTGGTTGCGTCTTTTTATCGTAATTTTCGTTTTAATCGGTTATTTTTTTACGGTTATGTCGTTTCCAATAAATACCATTTGTACATCTGAACGGTTGTGCCTTTTTATTGCAACCTTTCGTTTAAATATTTATGGTTGTTTTTCTTACAGTTATTTTTGTACGGTCATGTTGTTTTATTGAATTTCTTTTTACGTAAACCAATAAACTACATATAAAATTGGTTTATTTCATAGTTTACATATGGATATATTTTTAATTTTTAAACTAAAATTTATATTTTACGGGTATGTTTTTTAGAAAATTGCAATCCGAATATCTTCTGCGGTTGCTTCTTTTTATTGTACCTCTTCATAAACAGTTGCAACCTTTTATTCGAATTATTGCAATATTTAGTTTATATTGTACCTCTTCACGAACAATTGCACCTCTTCTTTTTATTGTACCTCTTCACGAACAATTGCAACCTTTAGTTTATATCACAAACAATTGTAACTTTTGATTTATAGTTTATTTCACGAACGATTGCAACCTTTGATTTATATATTTTGTTTTGTATTTCACGAACAATTGCAACCTTTGGTTTATTTTACAAATTGCTATAACATCTAATTATCTACCGTCGCGTCTCTCGGTATAATTTTCATAAACTAATATTTTTAATTTTTAATTACAAAATGCATTTAAATGAGATTGTAATCGTTTAATTGAACCGTTGAAACATTTGGTTTATTTGACCAATCATTGCAATTTTTGGTTTTGTTTTACGAACCATTGTAATTTTTAGTTTATTTGACGAACTTGACGAACCGCTACAATTTTTGATATATCGCAACATTTCATTTATTTCTTTTTAAACTAAAAAAATTATTTTACGTTATGTTTTTTGAGAAAGTTGCAATCCGAGTAAATATTTTTTACGGTTGCATCTTTTTATCGTAATTTTTCATAAAATGATTGCAGCCGTTTAGTTGAACCATTGCAACATTTAGTTTATTTCACGAAAAATTGCAACTTTAAGTTTATTTTATAAATCGTTATAACATTTAATCATCTACCATCGTTATTATTAATTTTCGTTTGATATTTTTTTAACGATTTTTGAAATATTTTCCCCCGCGACATCGCGGGGGTCCGGAGTCCTAGTAAATATAATAAGAGAACTTTTTTGGACAAAACAGCTATTATTTGAATCGCTTACACTATACGTCGGTTTAAAAAACTGCCATACTCGTCTTCTAAAGTTTGGGGGACATCCCAATGGAATATTGTCACGAATGGTTCTATGCCTACATGTACCGATGTACGCGTAATCAAGTTAATAAGATCAAAATTATAACGATAACATAAAAAGAAACATGCACACGCGCGTGTTGGTGACAAAATACCATTGGTTTTCAGTTCGTTGATGAGATCGTCGTAGTATTTTACTAGATGAATGTAGCCACGCTACGCGTGACTTGTTACAATTTTAATGTAAAAATGAATTTAAAATTTGAAATGAAAACTAAAAGAAAATTATGCTTTTAATATTATCACACATATTCTTTTATGATTACAAATTTACAATGTATAATTTTTTAACACCACTTATTTTTTAGTATTGTAAGAATTAATCAATTAAGTGGTACGACTCGAAATATTTTATAAATTATTTATATATTGTAATTAAAAAAACATATATCTAGAATAGTGTAGTTTCTAGATATATCTAACACCTACTTACATTTTTTTATTAAGTCTAAGTTCTAATATCTTCAACTTTAAGAAAATTCAACTTATTTATATACAATCATAATATTTGTGTGTTTGATGCAAAGGAAAAACAGTAATAGCATACATTTTTCATTAAAGATACTTTTTCTCACATCTTTTTACCAACATGATATTTAAACATTTGCTATTGATTATCTAACTGTTTTTATTAAATTAATTTTGTTGAAAAAAAATAATTTTGACCACAAACCTTGGAAAAATACTACAATGATATTCATATCACTACATGTTAGAACATATATTTGACAAATGCATTAAAAATTTTAATTTCAAAATGCTAAAACATCGAATAATATTTTTTGTTTAAATAAATAGATAAAGAGAATAATCATACATCAATAGTAAAAACCGAAGATATACCATTTCAATTTGATTGACTTGTGTGTATATTAGAATAGTTAGCTTTTGAACTTCCATAGATAAATCGGGAAACAGATAAATATTATAGCAAGAATTTTGAAAACTAAAAATGAAAGAAATATATTCTTGTAATGCGGTGAAAACAAAATAAAATGGAATACAATATAAACTACATATATACCATATAATCTCTAAAAATAAAATAAACGAAATACAAATTGAATACAATGTAAACTACATATCATATAATCTTTAAAAATAAATATTACAATCAAACCTTCACTATCACCATGACACAATTGTTTTTAACTCATGCAAGAACATAAAATAAAGTAAATTTACAGATTTGAAAATATGGTGGAGAATGATAAGAGAATTGATATTTATAGATGAGAAGTGGTGAAACTCTTATAATTATTGAGTATGAGTTACAAATTATTATTTATTGGTAGAAGTTACTATTGAGTTTAAATATAGAGTTTAAATTATAGTCAATATCATTTTTAAATAGTTAATGCATTTTAGTGGAGGAGTTACAAATGAATTTAAATGTGGAGTTACACATGAGTTTTAAAGGGAGTTAATTAGAGATTAATATATTAAAGGTAAATATAAGAAAATATTTAAAAAAAAATGTCAAGTAGACCAATCATGGGAGAGTGAAACCCTACTTTTATATGTATGATTCCATTCTCATCCACTCCTCCACTCAGCTTTCCCTCTAAGAGAGCAATATATGCATAAATAAGAGTTTGTAAGAATGTAAAAAAAAAATCTCAGTTAGAAGAGAGAATGAGAGTAATTGTGTACTTGGGAGAACCCTTGACCATGCAATCGAGAATCTGTAAGCTTGAACATTTAAGCGTTTCAGTAATTGGACATCCTCCTATAAATAAGCAATGAACTTTCTCGATCAAATTTCATTCCAAGTGACAATACAAAAAAACTTTCGTATACATAGGTCATCTATATTATTAAAAAAAAACCTTATAAAGCTCATAGGAATTCAATGCCAGATCTCCAGTAGTGCGGTCTGGAACCCTTTCTGCTAGATGAAAAGTCAAAATTATGAGCATATATTTTTTTTAATTGTTATCAAAAAAAAAAAAAAAAAATTCTGTCAAACTTAAAACGTTACAATAAAAATGAGCATATATATTTTTCAAAATGTATACATACAGTCGATAAACCATGTTCCATGTATGATATATGTGTGTATATATATAATTATTTACATGTAAAAATTAGGACAAAACCTGGATATCTGTGAGTATAGTAGTCCCATCCATTAACCGCTCTATGCGCAGCACCTTCAATCTAGTACAAGCAACTCAATTTGTTTTTTAAGAAGCAAAAAGTTCTTCCTATAGTTAACTAGTACTAGAGAGTGGTCTAAAATATGTTATAACAAACATACTTGGTATGCTGAAGTTGCTGCACCAAAAGTAAAGTTTCGTGGAAAATCAGTTCGATTGAAAGTTTGCACATCATTGCAATTGAATGGTTCTTTAGCTTGGCACACTGGATCACAAACTCGTTGACTTGTTGCACTTAAAGCTGCAAAGAGGAGCACAAAGATGCAAGTTTCGGGAAATCTCAAGGCTTGATAGATTACTTTTGCTGATTGTATTTTCGGCTGATGGAGAATCGTGAACTTGGAGGGAGTTTATATCAGGGCCGGCCCGCAGGACAGGCCACCCAAGCGGTGGCTTGGGGCACCACAATTTTTTTTTTTTTTTAAGGGTTTTTTTTTTTTTTTTTTTTTTGGTAAAAAGGCCCATAAAATGAAAATATTTGGTAGAAACTAAAATCTTTTTCGAAAAAAATAAATAAAATAGGGCCCAAACAATTAAATTTGAATGTAATAATATTCAAAATATCATTATTTTTGTATAATTTACTAAAAATAGGTCAAAAAAAAATTTTAGCCCTAAAACTTATAAATATATTGAGCCTCATTTTATTTTTCGTGTAGGGCCTCACAAATGCTCGGAGCGGCACTGGTTTATATAGAAGGTTTCAAAAGCATGGGATCTGCATGGAGATTGCATTCAATTCGTTACGTGTAATAATTCACTTACTCTTCATCATGTTCACTGGTCAAGGCTCGATGCCTTTTTAAATTATTATATGACAACAATATATGCAACTGATTCATTGCAACCCATTTCGAGGCCACCCAACGGCCTAACTGATCCAAGAGCCAATTTTAGCAATATGTCTATCCATCATTTTTAATTGATTAAATGGTTTTTTTTTTTTTTTTTGACATTTTAGCAGTATGTTTTTATAGGTGGTCTTATAAAGCATGGCAGTTGCATGGAGATTAAGTTCGTTACGTGTAAGAATTCACTACTTGCAATTTTACACCTCATGTTTCCTGGTCAAATCTTGATGCCTTTTGAAATTAATATTCACCTACAAAGCTACAATTGTTTTCATTCTTCTTAGTACTTCCTTTATTTCAAGAAATTTAACTCTTTAGACTTTTCACACATAGCTTTTAAGGGAAAGTTTAAAGAACTTTACCTGCGGGCAAAAGTCACTATAGATCAAATTTTATTTCTACCATTAATATTATGTCATATAGAAAAATGGGCTTGTGAGTTGTGTAAGGCTGAAATTTTCTTAAGCCTACCCCTAATATATTTACAGCCTATTGTAAGGAATAGTTTGGCAGCAGAACATCAGTATTGAATTAGAGACTGTATTACAGTGGCTTTGCCCGCAGGTAAAGTTCTTTTTAATCCAAATGTACTTACCACCGCCTTCATTTGAAATCTAATCATCCATAAGACGAGTGGTTTTCCGACAATAATGAAATGTAACTAAATGAAACTAAAAACTTCAAATCTCAAACTAGCTAGATGTAAACTTGGAGTTGGTTCTACTGTGCTCCTAGTTCCATATTCTCTCTTGGGATGAGGGGTATATTCAAAGGGAACAAACTTAAGGCATATTTCGGACCTAGATTACGGTTCAAGCCTCAACCGTAATCCTTTTTTCTTTTTCTTTTTTGACGGAAAAAAAAAAAGATTACGGTTGAGGTTTGAACTTCGAAGTTATCAAAAGGAAAAAAAAAATGTAGGAACAATGTAATATAACTAGCTAATTATACTCCGTATATTTAGATATTTATTTTTCATACGTTTTATCATATTGTTAATTATTTCAAAATAATAAACCAAATAATGTAAAAAGGTGTTATCCCAAATTTCTGAGTAAATGAAATTTGTATCATATTCAATTAATCTTTCCAACAAGAATCGAACAATAAAAATACACATGTGAATCAAAATGAAAACCAAGTGATTAAAATTCATCAAACGATGTGCCACATACAAGTAAGTTTTCATCATATATATATACATACTAAATTTGATATTATTCCAATATGATTTTATAGTCATTATATTTACTTTACTTTCACACTTGGAAAAGAAAAGAGACACAAGTCCAACATAGATGTGTTTATGGCATTAGAAAATAAAAAAAAAGGTATTGAAAAGATACAACAGACTTGAGATCAATCATTTCCGTATGATATTTGGCACAAACCATCGAGCATCAGATGAATGAATGAATGAACGAACAAATATTTCTGAAATACATCCAATTTTGAATAATAAGATAATATCAGAGCCTTAATGGATTATAGATTTGTTACATGTCTAAATATTGACCGTGTATATACAAAAATCACTTTTACAAATATAAAAGAAAGATTTTTAGGTGTGAGATTCTTGTCTTTTGTTTTTGTTTTAGCTTTGTATGATCTGCACTAGGTTATCATAGGGAGAGTAAAAGTGTATATATTAAGTAACCAAAACTAATTTGCAATTCAGGTTTGTACAGAAATTCAAAAAATCATCTATCATTTTCTCTATACACAAAACATTTTAATGAATATCAATTTGTCTGTAGACTTTTTTTTTTTTTTTTTTTTTTTTTTTTTTTTTTTTTTTTGAAAACTAATTTGTCTGTAGACTAATTAAAAGAGCTTGCTTGCGCATTCATCTATGGCTGATCCTTGTAACCTAGACAAGCTAGATCTTCTGGCAAGATCTTTCAATTCAGACAAGCTTCTCCCGAGTTTCAACGCTACTTTGGTCTCGAAAACTTGCCCATTCTCTCTTCTCTCTGTTTTGATCGTATCTTCCAAAAGAGAGAAGAATCCGGCGGAGTTTCTATACATCTCAAACACCATCCCTACTTGACCTCCATGCTCTAACGTGTTCACTACGGCAGCCAATGAAGCACACGTTGTTGCTACTACTCCAGCTAAACCTGAACCGTGGCCTATAAAACCGGAACTTACAGCAGCAATTCCGGTTAACACCGGTCCAGAGATTGCCAAAACCCGGTTTAACTTCAACGCCACGTTACCTAATTTATCGTACTCCTCTGCATCTCTACTCTTAATAACCTCAACAACTTCTCTCATCTCCACCTCTAGCTCCGAGTTCCACCCGTTAGCTTCGGTTCTGGAATGAGTGGATTCGGGTTTTGTTTCGGGCCACCAAGTCGCTGGCTTGAATTCTTGAGGGAACTTCTCGAGCATGGTGCCGACTAGAGGAAGTGGGTAAGCTTTGTCTAAACAGAGCACTCTCTTTATAGCTTCTTTCACGTCTGCTTCACTGATTCCATCTTCACTTTTTTCCCTCAGAACCATCTCGATTTTGTTTCTTAGCTGTTTGAACAACCTCGTCGCGTTCCTCTGCTCCTCCACAAGCTGTGACGGCTGAATCTTGTTCATCAAGGCAGCCAAACCTGTAGCAGAAGCCAGCAACACCGTAGAAGCTATATTCACCGCGGAAACGGAATCTACTCCACTGGCGTTCATAGAAGCTATCCCGGCCATCAAAGCGGCAGTGAGAGTTATCATGTTGACGGAATTGAGCAAGAGAGAGTTCCAGTTATTGCGTTGCTCTCCACTGTTCTTGTGCATCTCTACTCTATCTATAACTTCTTCAAGAACCGCCATGAGCCGCGACCTTTGCAAAACCTGATCATCGCACCCTCTCTTCTTCTGCCTTTGTTTCTCTAACAGCGAAAGATCAAAATCTTCAGCAAACCCATCCAACCGAAAACTCGGTTCTTCGACTCTGAAATTCCGGTTCTTGATCGGTATTTGCTGAATCGAGACATTAAACTTCGGTAATTTAGGGAGTGAGACCGCTGATCTTGTTCTTGTGCAAGAAGAACAAGAAGTAGTAAGCATAAATCTTGAAGCCTGTAGTGAAGCCATATGGAGGAGATTATGTTTTGTTGATTATGATTGTGTTTGTTTCTGGTGTTTCTTGTTCTGTTTGTTGAAACTAAGGAGCAGAAGATCTAACGTATATATAGTTTGTGAGAATTACAGGTGAACAATAGAGGAATAGAAAATGTTTGACCAATAGGAAGAGACTTTTGACCAATGACCAGTTCGTAGTTGTTGGATTCTCTTGTGGCGATTTTGGTCAACCATTAGAATCAGTAAAAGCTCTAACTTCTCAAAATAAATTATGGTTCACTTGTTGTTGCCTCCTTAGAACGAGTCTTGCTTCAACATTGAATAGTTTGTATTCACAATCAAAAAGTCTACTAAATATATAAAAACAGACTAATACAAACTACTATAGCAAAGAAGTTAAGCTAATAACTTTTCAAATCACAATCATGTTAACCTACACAATTTCATTCATATCCCCAAAAAAAAAAACATAGCTTTTTTCAACTCTCAAGCTTTTTAGTTTTTACCTTCTTCATTCTCACATGCTTCTTCTCTCTACAAAACTCTGATTTTATTTTAGGTTATGTGCAATTGCGGCTAACTTGGGTTTTAAATAAAGCCCATTTAAAGAAACTTATTGGGCTATTGGTGTATATAGTACTATATTAAGCATTTCAAATTTGGCGGGATCAAAACGGTTAATTATGTTTTTCGGTTACTAAATACATACACGAGCTAGAGAATTTGTGCAGATTCATCTATCAGCTAAAAAAGCATTTAGTCAATTTATATACTACTAGTTAATATAATTTGGCTAAAATATACATTAATACTAACAGCACAATTATATGTTACCTGATTTTTATGTTTTCGTTTACTATTCGCCTAATAAGCAATTTTTCTATTGAGATATGCAATGCAATTTCTCTAAGAAAAATGTAAGTTGACAACTCCTAAGTAACACTACAATCATTTGAAAACAGAATTATTCTAAATGACAACCAAAATTTCAAAACGTTTAAGTTATCTGGCTACTTGGTAAGTTTATAAATTTTATTTTGTGGTTTTAGTTGCGATAAAAATAAATAGAAAAATGTATCGTAATTTTATTCATTATGGAAAACGAATTCATCGTACATGATTTTATCGATAAGATTTATCAAATAGAATAACTAAATATCAAAATTTGAAACAAAATCCTTATTTAATGGAATTGACAAATAAGATATGTATGGAGTGAGTCCCTACTCACTAGGGAGAATTTTTATCACCGGTGAGATTGGTTTGGTAAGTGGTACCACCACCACTTCCTCCTCCAATGCCTATACCAAAGCCAATGCCCATTCCAAAACCCACTCCTCCTCCTCCTCCATTGCCAGTTCCGGCTCCTCCTCCCATTCCATATCCTTCTCCTCTTCCACTTCCACTTCCGCTGCCTCCGCCACTACCTCCACCACCACCTCCTCCACCACCACCGCCTCCACTACCACTACCTTTGCCCGTACCAGAACCATAACCACTACCACTTCCGTAACCTGATCCATTTCCACCACCTCCTCCACCTCCACCTCCTCCACCGCTGCCACCACCTCCTCCACTATTTCCAAAGCCAATTCCAACACCGAAACCACTACCATGACCATATCCTCCACCAGATTTACTATCACCGCTACCACCTCCACCACCACCTCCTCCTCCTCCTCCACTTGCTGCTCCAGTAACTCCACCACCAGCACCGGATCCGCTTCCATGACCTGATCCTTCATTGGCACCACCCCCTTCTCCACCACCACCTCCTCCCCCTCCTCCTACTCCACCAGCTGCTCCTCCAACTCCAGCACCAGCACCAGCCCCACTTCCATGACCTGAACCTCCATTGGCACCACCGCCTTCTCCGCCACCGCCTCCTCCTCCTCCACCTCCTCCAGCTCCTCCAGATGATCCACCAACTCCAGCACCATCTCCAGAACCACTTCCATGACCCGATCCTCCGTTGGCACCACCCCCTTCTCCGCCACCACCTCCTCCACCTCCTCCTACTCCACCAGATGCTCCACCGACACCAGCACCAGCTCCAGAACCACTCCCATGACCTGATCCTCCACTTGAACCACCTCCTTCTCCGCCACCGCCTCCTCCACCACCTCCTACTCCACCAGGTCCTCCACCAACACCAGCACCAGCACCGGATCCACTTCCATGACCAGAACCTCCATTTGCACCACTGCCACCACCTTCTCCTCCGCCGCCTCCTCCACCTCCTCCAACACCACCATAGCCACTCATACCAGCTCCAGCACCATATCCTTCTCCATGACCATACCCATCACCTCCTTCACCACCACCTCCTCCACCGCCACCTCCTCCACCTCCACCGCCATATCTTTTAGCAGCTTTTCCGTAGAAACTACCACAACCACGCCAACTCCGAGATGAACAATCATCATCGTCAATGTTATTCTCCACATTATCTCCACAACTTCCCCCAAGCAATGCAAAAACAATGCATGAAACAAGAAGAAGCACGTATAAAAACCTTGAATGAGTAGCCATTGAAGTACTCTTTTTAGTTTTCAAAGAACTAGAAAACTGCTTTGGTTTGATTCCATTTCTGCTTGGTTATGCTCTCTATTTATAGCACCAATTCGAAGTGGAATATCGATTATTTTGATTTTTAAAAAAATTATTAGTTCAATAGTCAGACCAGTGTTGGTCCATATTCATTTAGACTTACTGTGTTTCCAAGGTACGTGACCTATTAGGAGCGAAATATTTTATTGCGAATTGAGAACAGAGTTCTAATTTAAGTCAATGCAAAAGTTCTACAAAGTCAACTGATTGGGTAGACAACCACACTAAAAGACACATGTATTTTTTTTTTTTGTAACGATAATGTGTATTTAAAAATAATTTGAAATAACCAAATTGTCGTGTACTTCACTTATACTATATGTTATCGCTAAACATTTGAAATTGTAGTAACTTTTTTGTGTTTATCATTCGCTTATTTACGATAGAACTTTCCTGCTACTGTTACCTTTGAATTAGTCATCAACTAGTAACTAGTACTAATGCTCATATGCGTATTAACGTATAATTAAGAAATTGTCAACCGGGATCGGTGAGTTATCACTAATCAAAACGTCTAATTATTATATTATTTCACAGTATTGGATCTGCCACTGTTTTCAGATAAAGCATTGAAATTTCTAGCCTCCTCAGGAAAGATAATTCCGTCGTATTATTTATAACTATTATTTTAGTATAGCTGATTGATTAATCATGCATATTACATTATACTAAATTCTAAATATTATGATGACTAAATATTATATATAGTTTTGTTATGGTGGTGGACTGGTGGAGCAGGTGCTGTAGAACGTATTAGTTTTCTAGGATGTGTAAATATCTAGTAGCTCCAATACTTATTTTAGCTGTAAATGCACATTGTAGCGTTTGAGTTGCTGCACATATTAGCGTTTGAGTTATAAGATACAGTAGTAACTTTAAGAAGATTTTTTTAAAAAAAAGTTGCTTTCCTCATAGAGGAAACGCAAAGCAACAGATCTCATTAACAAACAAACAAGCAAAAAAAATATATATATATATATATATATAGACCATTATTAACATATTAGTTAAATTTTTGTTAGTCTAGTTTTTGCCTTTTAGGTTGGAGACACACTTTTGATCATAATGTGCGTTAGAAGTCCTAAATTTTGGTAATGAGTTCGCGATTATACCCCAATAAATAGATGAGCTATCAGCATCTTTGATTTGGTGTGATAGGATGATATGAAGATCTATGACATATCACATATACATGTATATTTGTGTGTATATATATATCATAAGAAATATTTAAGTCACATTCCGTGTGACTTAGAGAAACCCATGGGACACGATATTTGTAGATGTATAGGTGTAATTCGTAACTTCGTATGTGGTCTCCTAAAGAAAATTCAAAGATACTTGACTACTTGAGTGCAAGTGACTTACCAAAATCTTATCCTCTTATATATGTAGGTGAAGATATATATTGGAATACATACAGTAAAGTCTAACTTAAGAATACCATGTAAATTCTACGTTCTTATAATATTGATGATGATTCGGTCGAGTAATTTGTGTCCTACTTGCTCGAAAAGGATCTATTGTTACATGATCAAACAGATATTTGAGTGAAATTAATGGAAGGTGGAAGAAAAGGATAAAAGCGAAAGAGATACGATTTCACGAGAAAGAAAGGACGATAATTTTGTAGAATCTCAAATTAATGGTTCGAAGTAGTTTTTGAACATTTTCTAACGTTGAACTCTACTTTATTCTGGAATAATCATCTTGTATCGGGTCTCGTGGGTATTACCACTCGATATGTAGAGCGTAAAAATATGATTTTTCAATATATAAAACGTGGAAATTGTTCTTTGCTCAACTAATTAGCTTTTTCCTGTTATTTTCTTCTGCTAATCATAATTATTTATTATTTCAATTCAACGAATAGTCATTAAGTCATATTGAATCCATTCCTCTCGTCAATAACCGGTAAATATCATATTCTAGAGGAAAATTAACAACTCCACTTAATTATACTTATATGACCCGTTTCAAATTTTTGATTTTTTTTTTGGTCATAACTCATAACTAAGCTATATGATAGTTTTATGGATAGGTCGTTTGTGGCGATTGGTTAGAAACTCAAAAGAAATGACTCTCCAAAATTTGATAAGCTGCACTTCAAAAAAAAAAAAAAAAAACATTCTAAAAAATGCGGTGATGGTTCGATTAGTATGTAAATAGTCCAATTTAAAACCTTGAAACGTTAAGGCGCTGGCCTGTTAAATTAATGTTATAACAATAATAGAGCACTGCAAAACAAATTAACATTTCTAAACATATATATGTACATATAGATTTGGATGATTATGGATTACATTTTACAATCTTTGAAGATACGTATAAAGGATTTTGGAGTTTAGCGTTGAAGAAAGTTGTAGATGGGAGAAGGTCTAGTCTTAGACTGGTACTCAATAGTTTTAGACTGGTACTCAATAGTTTTAGTGGAAGCAGCTTCAGAACTATGGAATAAAGTTTATACTATGTGTGAACGCACGACCAAATATGCAATATTTTGTTTTACTGCGTTTTAGATCGTCCAGCGACTTGAGAGGTACGTCAATTTTTCAATCCAAGTATTCTTGGTCTTACATTTTGGGGGCATTCAAAAAAATTCATTTAGTTAATGTATATGGCCTTATAATCGCGACCAATCTTGACCCCTAAAAACAAGGCGGACCAATCTTGACGACCCCTAAGAAACGGACGGTAACATGTTTTTGCTTTATGTAGTGTCTAATTTATTAAATTTTTGGTTAGAGTTTACAATTTTGGTCTAAAGTATAAAGTTATTTGGTAATTTATACATCAACTTTAACAAAAAAAAGATAAGAAGATAATTTATACGTCAACATTATGATAACATATCACATAACAAATCATTCAATTTGTAACACTTGGATGAAAAATAAATTGTATAGATCAAAATTTTCTAATTAGAAGTCCATCAATTACCTTGTATATACTTAAATTTTCTTCCATTTTTGACGAGTTCGCAAAATGTTATTTATTTTTAATCAGCAAATATCAAATTTTCCAGGCTATTAGTGGATGAAAATTATAGATACACAAAAACGCTACACTGATGGCTAGTAAAACAAAATAATTTGTTTATTTAAAATAAGAACACAACATTTGATTTCGTCATAAAAATTAAATTGAAAAGCTCAAGTCAAGCTCCAACTTTTTCTTGTTCCTAAATTTCTTGCCGTAGTGAATAAATCCAACAAAGCTCACAACTCTTTGCCACCCTCTCGTGACAATACTAAACATTTCAAATCATTCAATCTAAGGAAAAAAAAAAAGAAAGGAAACCCTTGAGCCGGCGCGTCCAATATCCCTTCTAGAATGGCCTGGTGTGGCGGCCTCTAGCTAGTCCACACATAAGAGCGTTCTTTGGTGGTGGATACTCATCTCTGTACGAAGTAGAGGAAGTGTAAACTCGGAGATAGAATTGTTGCCCTAAATACTGTCTTGCCCAATTCTCCGACCTTATGTTCCACATCCCAACATTATCCAACGCTATGTAGATCGCTGTCCATGCCCTAGGATATACTTGAACGGTGGACCGTGAAACCGCATCCCGCAGGTTGTACTTTGATCGGCTTCCGGGTGTCCATTGTCCTCCATCCATTCTGTTATCCAAGGAAATATGAAATACATTCAACATAATTCTAAGACATGAAACCAAACCGAACTAACCAAACTATATACTAGACATGGTTTGCTTACATTTTCGAAATACCGATAAACCAAAAACGAACCAAAGCCAAATTTGTGAATCAGATTGCCCATTTTAGTTCCTAATTATAAGATAAATAATATTTCAAGATTTTGATTTTTTCAATAGTAAAGAGAATTGTCTTCTTACCCGACGACGAAGAAAGAGTAACCGGAGACGTGCCAAGACTGGACTGAATTTTCCCAGTTTTGGAAAACAACCTCGATGAATTCTCTGAAGTTAGCTGCCATAACAGAGCTTTGAAGGTACCCTCCGTTTCCACCAGAGGGACTCGTTGGGATGCTTCCAAGGTTAAAAACTCCGGGAATCTTGAAGTAATCTGCGAGCTTCAATGGTGTATCAGGCGCAACAAACGAGGCACCGTTCACGGCGAACCTTTGCTTGCCGTTGATCCAAGGAGCCGAGTTGGCAAGTATGATCGTACGGCCTGGTTTGATCAAACCATAGTGATACGAACCTTGCGGGTTTGGTCTCGGGCCACTCGCGGTAAGATTCCTCCTATATATCACATGAATACACAAACATCAGAAAATCAAATTTCAAATAAAATCCCCTGTTTTTTAGCGGTTACTTGTACATCAAGAAACATGTTTTTTACCGGATAGTTCGAGCTTGGTAGAGCGAAGATGCAATGTCCAAAGTGGGACCATTTGGAACAGGGCCAGAGACGCCTTTTCTCGAGTTACTGTAATGGAGAATCGAAGTCGTTGTGAGGACTTTTCGCGTGAACCTCGAGGAGATGACGATATAATAGTCTTGAGGCGCTTGGTTAGCCGTCACGAGAACAGAGTAAGACTGTCCTAAATGAATGTCAAGTGAAGTGTAGATGTTTTGAACAGTGTGAGACCCTTCTACTTCAACGAGCTTCATCGTGTGTCCTTGGATTCTGAAGTTTAATGAAGTCGCGACCCCGACGTTTGATATTCTGAATCTATAGGTCTTGCCCGGTTGAACTGTGAAGGTATTGCCTCCCCAGCCGCGACCATTGATGAGAACTCCATCAGGGTTCGGTAGATTCCTTCCGGCTTCTAACAGACGTCTCAAAACCTAAAAAACCAAAAATATAGTCATATATATCAATAAACCAAATACCTAAACCCAAAACGTAAATCGTGTTGTTTGGTTCCTTTTCTTGCGGTTCAAGCAAAGAGATTAGGGCAATAAGGAGTGTACTTACATAATGATTTGTTTTGTACCAATCTCCGACGAGAAGCCAGAAGTCACCGTCAGGGGGAGAGAACGGGACAGGGATGCGAGGACGACTCCAGACACGGATGGCTCCAAATGCACCAGCGGCTTTGTGGAAGGCAAGAGAAGGGAAATAGTAGAAGCTACCAATTTGATCTTTGACTTGGATTACATAAGTGAAATTTTTGCCAGGTGGGATTGGACATGTTGTCCCTACGACTCCATCTTGCCATGAGTTCTTCCTCTGTTGCACTCCGTTCCTAAGAAGAAACAGACTTTAAAGATTAGGGACATTTTTCATTAAATCAAGAGTTTGGGGTTATATTTTAGATATTCAAATAGAACCGGGACTTAAAAAGTTAATTTGAAAGACTTCCTTTTGTTTCCCACTGACACTTAAAGCTCACATGTGTCATCGCATGTGACTAGTATGGATGGATCAAGTGGAATATTTTAATTTTCTTATGCCATATCTATATTAAGATATTATATATTGTATGTTTGACAGCCAATCATGTCGGGTGTAAGAAAGAGCTTTTATGATTCAATAAAGAAAAAGAAATTGACATTCTCAAATTAAATAAAACAAGAAAATTATTTTCCATTTCTTTGTAGCCAAATCTATTTTACTTGAAAAACTATAATGCTAGCTAGATTTTCTGATTTAACTCTTTACAAGTTATCAAAATCCTTCAGATTTGACAAAAGTATTAATCCCAATTGACAAAAAAAAGTTACTAAATCCCTAAGAGTAAATACTAATTTTGTTCTTTTGAGACTTTTGAGTTGAGACATTCTTATATTAACTAACTACAAACAAAATAAAATTGATTGTTAATGAAGTACTTTATTTGCTTTAAAACTTCCATTACCGCTACAAGTAAGTATACGTTTTTAATAGCACTAAAAATCACCGAGAAAAACCAATGAATATAAATTTCTGATTAAATCATCAAGAAGTATTGTTCTTTGGAAGAGATCTATCCTTTCTTCTTCTTGTATTCGAATGCATAAACATATATAAGAATGTATAATTTAAGTATTGAAATTGTGTGAGATGAGAAGTACTCAAAGCACATTTGTCCAAAAGCTACATTCTTTTGGAAAACAAAAACAAAATTCACAAAATCAAAAGTTAAGATCTTATGCTGTTTTTTCATTCTTTATTGCTTCTTTCTGTCCAAGAATATTCAACTCTCACGGCAACGCATTATGCACATTATACGGCAAATAAGTAAAGATTTGTGAAAGAACTTACCAAGAAATGAGGAAAGGCTCTTTCAAGTAATTGAAAACACTAATAATGATATTATCATTTGTGATTGCGTCAATGTGAGGTCCAGGAAACTGCCCATTTATCAATATTCCCTGCATTAACCCGAGAAAATGTTATTACAAGATTTTCTCGACAAAACAAACAGAGAAAATGTGAAAAACCAAGAAAGAGAGAAGAAGAAGAAACAGTTGAAAGAACACACTTGTTGTTTAACACCAAGGGGATAAATGTCACCATAAGTGATTTTCCAGGTGAAGAATCTATAAGGGTTATCTCCAAGCACACCATTGATTAAAACTAGAAGAAGAACTATAGAGACTTTGCAAGAACCTCTCATTTTTTTTCCTCTCTTCTCTGGTTTTCTTTTTTTGGGTTTGGATTATTGGTTTGAGTCTGAGACTGAAGAGAGGTGTAGATCCATATACAGAGGATTTCGGAGAATCTATTTATGATACCCTCTTAAATATTAGTAGCAGTGGCACCGACGTAATTAATATGTTTTTGTATTGAAGAAATATTTTTTTATAAAATATTAAAATTTATATCCTCAAATGTTATCAAAATCATAAAATTGAATTGGTTGAATTGAGAGCTTAATTTGAATTATTAACTATGGGTTTGAACTAAAATTGAAAAACGAAATTAAAAAATAAGAGACTTTTTCCTATAAGTCAATGTCATTATTAAATCCTTTCACACTTTACAATATTGTTTGGAAAATTTCGTTTACATGTACAATTTTTTATAAATATTAAAGTAAAAATAATGTTATTTTTATTTGATTTATAGCCTAACGAAAAACATTTTTCTTATTAGCTCCAATAGATTGAGCAAGCTAGGATTTAGTTATTTACCAATTCGGTGTAACACCTTGGATTGCAAATTATGTCATAATAGTTAGTTATATACAATAGAAAAAATATATATTAAATTTGTCATAAGATACTCTGTCTTTTTACTCTTTTTAGAGCAACATTATTGGGAGGTGCTTAGGTTTGGTTCTTAGTAATTTTTTTGGTTCTTATCCCAATTTTTGACTCTTAGCTAAGAGTCATTCCTTAGCAAAATCATCAATTACACCTTTAATTTTAATCTCTTTTGAGCTAAGAACCAAGTTAAGCACCTCCCAATAAAGATGGTCTTAGATCTCACTCATCAAAAAGTTTATAATTAATTTTATTTAAAAGTGTTTGGGCCTTCTTTGGGTCAAGAGTACATCGACCATTGCTCCGTATTGTCCGCAAGTGAAGGTGTTTTGAAACGCGGCGTGTGAGCTGTCAGGAGGTAAGAATCACGTGTTTCTGTTAAATCTTGTATTGAATAATTTAACCGTCGGATGAATTAATTAGCTGAAGTCAATGCTATTGGACGGTGAAGATTACAGATCAGAGTTATGAAGGTGAGGGTGTACCATGGAAATGAAGCGGAAGATACAAGTTTCTGCGATTTCACGTGCTTGAGTACAATTCTGCACCATTAGCAAAGATTGAAGAAAAAGACAAACAAGAAAAATACTGTTATTTCAATTATGTTATAATGGAAATAACCAAAACTCATGTCATGTATGTGTGAATGTAAAATGTGGTCATGTTTTGTAATCATAGGTACCATTCGACAAAAAAGTCTGGTTATGTCATCAGTGAGTTCCGAAAATTTCGGTAGAAGAAAGTCCTTTGAAAAGTTTCTGATTTATGGGTTTTAAGCTTAATTGTAAATTGTGATTTATTTTCTTGAGTTGATTATAGCAACAAATTATTACAAAGATGTAGTACAAAAGATTAGAGATCGATTTATGTCTAATGCGGTTTATGGGGTTATAAACTGTTGTCGACACTCCAAAACAATTACTTAAGCAAAAATGGATGTCATGACTCAGACTGGACCATAATCATGAAATAACTGGATTATAAAATACTTTTGGACTTAGGAATATTATTGTATTTACGTTTACGTGGAGGAAGGTTCCTCGTTCCTCAATGAATATTATTAATATACATACTGATGCCATGCACCGCTTAGTTATTACTACGGAATCGACGGGATCTTCGTTACCAATGATATAGTAGACTAAATGCAATTTTAGATCTCATTCAATGCTGCTATCTACTTGCGTGTTTCTTTTCCAACATCATCTCTAACAGGATTTGAATCCGTCATATGACAACATTAATACAAAACCATTGGAAACACATGTAATGATCAACTGTTTAATTTTTAAGGGCAGCGATGTTAAAACTAAAAAGTTTATAACAAACACATGAAACGTAGTAAACAAATCAAACACATGTGGTTCCGTGGTTTATTCGATTGAATCGACGACTTATCCTAACATCATGTTACCAAAAAGAAAAAAAAAATCTATAAAAAAATTGTTACAACTCTCATTTGTTGTAGAATAAAAAAATTCTATTTATTTTATTTTTAAAACTCATACAAATCAAATTCTACTAACATCAAATTCTATTTAG
Organism: Arabidopsis thaliana x Arabidopsis arenosa; assembly: GCA_019202795.1. Lineage (NCBI taxonomy): Eukaryota > Viridiplantae > Streptophyta > Magnoliopsida > Brassicales > Brassicaceae > Arabidopsis > Arabidopsis thaliana x Arabidopsis arenosa. The sequence continues at coordinate 7,976,187 of CM032924.1, forward strand.
TATGGCTCGTGATTGGTGTTCAAACAAAAAAGGGATGACTCTTGATTTCGCGGAAAGAAAAAAGTGTTAAAACATGTAAAAAGTATTCTAGAGTGCGATTTCGGTGGCTTACCATTATATAGCAATGCACTAATGTATACGAATGAACAAAACATTCATTGGAATGGGCCAATTGATAACCTAATGTATCAGGCCACAATTCACTATGAGGCCATAAGGGCCAGTAGTACTCTTTTTGTCTCTCTCGACCTATTCCTAATTATATACATTTGGTTCTATAGTAGCTAGCCCAAATACAATAATAGAAACTTTTTCTTTACTGATTTAACCGGCCACTTGGATGTGCAATGACTTGAAAGTGCGAATAAGAGCTTTCTGCAATATATTCTCTCTTTCTCTCTAAGCCAAGAAATTTACGGCATAAAATTAAAAATGAAGTCACAATCACAACTGATCATCTTCATGTATGATGTATCATGTATGTTATCAATTCCTTACTCAAATTCCATATCTTATATATTCAGTGTTTGAGGCAATTGTTTTGTTAGAATACAAAGCAAAATAAACATGTGTTGGTTTAGTTTTATCACATGCATTAGAATGCTTAGGTTGGTGAAGCAAGTAGTAGAACACGATCAAGTTGGTGAACTTTCCCATGCTTGTTTATGGATGAAATATGTTTTCATTGATTTACTCTATTAATGATCTTTTGGTTGGAAAATAAAAATTAACGATTTATAATCTGTTATCATTATTTCTCGTCCAAACAAATTACCATCGGTTATTTTCCAATTTAATTTACTACAATACTTTGGAATATGGTGATCACAATTTACACAATAGACGGACGAATCTGTAATTGAGCTTATCAAATTTAATATAAATTTGTTTTTTCATAAACTATATATGTAACTTAATGATTTGCACTACCATCGTTATTTATCATAGTGCGTATGAGTTATTAACTACACAACAAAAAAATTTCTAAAAATTGAGATTTCGTGACTGAAAAAAATTCGTAAATGGTTAAGATGTGGTAAATACACTGTATTATAAACAAAATTCTTAAGATTGAAGTGTATAAAATAAATAAAATAGAAATAGTACTCTTGAAGATGAATTTAGAATTGTATAGTGAGAGTAACCTATAGTATTTATACAAAATTACAAATAAATAAAGTTTTAAAAATATTTATACTAAGTAATTAAAAATAGTTTTAGAAGAAAAAAAACAAAAAAGAAATAGGAAAAAGGGGTTACTAACGCCAAAAACCCAACCCTTGTCCTGTGTTCTTCATCAGCGCCGCGTTCTCAAAGTTGCTCTCACTTCTCCGATCTCTAATCGAATGTAAGTTTTTCTCTCATTCCATTTCCAAGAATCGTATGGATCTCAAAGTAGATTCGTATTAAGATGAATCAAGTAAAAGAGATTGACAAACCTAGTTGTTCCCGTAGTCTGAGAGGCTTAGATTTGGAATCGAAATCGATTGTTATGGTTTAGGTAACGAATAAACCCAGATACGAAATCCTTGCTTTGAGCTTATCAAACCCTAATTTCTAGGGATTTAGATCCATTTGCATCACATTTCTGCTTAGTAAATCAAGAAATAGTCTCCAAAGATTGTTCTTTTAACAACATTTCAACCAATCTGTGCTTGATTTGTAAGAACCATTGTGTCAGTTTCACTCTCACTATAATGTTCTTCATCACCAAATCTCTCTTTGGCTTCAAAGTTTTTATCTTTCTGCTTTCTATGCATCATTATCGTATCATGCATTTCTTCATTTGATCTCCTCTGCTTTTAGCTAGCAAGAAATTTAGAGGTTTCTTAACTAAGTGTGAGCTAATTGGATTACAATGACAACCACTTCTGTGAGATATTATCATCTTTAAAGAATTGTGTTTTTGGTTATATGCAGAAGTTATGGCTGGGAAAGCTGCAGAAACTGTGGCAAAGACAGTGATGGGGTTTCAATATCCATGGAGGGCAAAACTCGATAAGTACAGAACTGAGCTGACGAAAGGCGTGTGGGGTTATTGGGAGATGGGAGCATGGAAACCGTTAGGGATAAGTGCACGAAGGAGGGCGATGCTGAGGAAAGAAGTGTTGACTAATGGAGAAGATTGGCCTTATGATCCAGAGAGGAAAGCTATGAGGACAAAGAGGAAAGGGCATAAATGCGATAGGATTTCGGCTGAGAAAAGAGAGAACACTGCGAAACTTATGCTGAAGATGCCTCAGATGCTTCTTGATTATAAGAAGAGAAGGTGGGAGAAGAAGATGAAGGAAGAAGAGAAAGCTAAAGAAGACAAGTGATTGATTTGTTGAGATCATCATTACTATACTCTTGGCTGATGAATAAGAATAATTTAGCTTGTTGATGAAATCTGGATTTTGAAATCTTGGAAGGTTTAAGAGCACAAGTTTGCTTCTGATATGCTTTTGTATGATGTTTTTTTATGTTTGTTTTTTAACAGAACCCAAAAGTGGTTGTGGTTAGGATCGGATTCGTATTTTTTAACCCAAAACTAATTTTCACTGTAAAAAATGGTTTATGAAATATTGGTTCGTGCAATTTCTAGAAGAAATGAAGACGAAGAGCTTAGAGATCGATAGGATTTGTTGATAAATTGATAAATTAGACTAATTTCAGTTTACTAAACGATAAAATCGTAATAAACGAAAAAAAAGTCTTAACAAAAAGAAAATCTCAAGTATTTTATTTAGTCAAATCTATAAATAAGAGCGGATTTTTTTGGATTTTTAGAGGACAACAAACACGATTAAGTATTTATCTAAAATTTTAATAATCATATACATCACAATGTTTATATTTTACCCATTCGATTAATTTATAATAGAAAAGTTTGTTAGCTCTAAAACAAAATAAAATCTTACTCCCTCTGTTTCATAAAGAGTGTCGTTTTAGAGTTTTGCACACAAATTAAGAAAACATTAAATTTTTTGTTTTTTCTAAACAAAAACATCATTACCTATATACTTAAACACAATCTGCCCAATAGTAAAACAATCTGCAGAATACTAATAGTCATAAAACATAAAAAATCATTAAATTTTGCATTGAAAACCTAAAACGACACTCTTTGTGAAACAAAAATAAAACCTTAAAACGACACTCTTTGTGAAACGGAGGGAGTATAAAATAGATTATTAAAACCATTAAGCGTGTAAAATGTTTTTGAGATAAGTGTGTGTTACCTTAATAGAAAAAAAGAATTGTTGGGCGAAAGTTGACTACTTTTCTCTACCACACGACCAAAGTGACGCAAGCAATGATATATAGAAAAGCAAATGCCGCCACCTAAAAAAAGACGTCTAGGTTCAATGAACCTAATTTCACCTGCTTCTTTTATAATCCCATTTCTCTCACAAATCTTAACAGAAAACAAAATTTAAAAAACAACAAAAAAAAAACCTTAAGAACACATTTTCAAGAGATTTGGTTTGGTGTGAAAATGGCACTAGCAATCAACGTTTCTTCATCTTCTTCTTCTGCGATCTCAAGCTCTAGCTTCCCTTCTTCCGATCTCAAAGGTACCATTTTTATTTCTAATATCAATTCAGAACTCAATTTCAATCCCAAATTCGTGGAGAATCTTAGAAATGGCTTCATGGGTCATTGTGTTTTGAGGTTAAATTCGATCAATGTCGAATCTAATTTGATTTGTTTGTTTGATTCTTCAATACAGTACCACAAATCGGATCATTGAGGTTATTGGATCGTATCAATGTCTCTACGGCGTCTCTGAGTTTGTCTGCGAAGAGATCCTCCGTGAAAGCTCTTAATGTGCAATCAATTACAAAGGAATCCATGGTTGCTTCTGGTAAGTTCTGGTTTGATCTTGGTTGATTTCGTTTGTTGAAAAACTTAAATTAAGTTTTATGCTAATGATCTTGTGCTTTATTACAAAACAGAGGTTACAGAGAAGCTAGATGTGGTGGAAGTTGAAGACTTTGAGGAACTAGCTAAGAGATTAGAGAATGCTTCTCCTCTTGAGATTATGGATAAAGCTCTTGAGAAGTTTGGGAATGACATTGCAATTGCCTTTAGGTAATGAATTGATCTGAGAATTTGATAAAGGAAAGATTTTTGTTTTTTTTTTCTTTTAGTTTACTGATTTGGAGATTTGTTGTTTTGTTTGGTTTCAGTGGAGCTGAAGATGTTGCTCTGATTGAGTATGCTCATTTAACTGGAAGACCTTATAGGGTTTTCAGTTTGGATACAGGAAGATTGAATCCGGAAACATACAGACTCTTCGATACCGTGGAGAAACATTACGGTATTCGGATTGAGTATATGTTTCCTGATGCTGTTGAGGTTCAAGCTTTGGTTAGGAACAAGGGTTTGTTCTCTTTCTATGAAGATGGTCACCAGGAGTGCTGCCGTATTAGAAAGGTGAGACCTTTGAGGCGTGCTTTGAAGGGTTTACGTGCTTGGATCACTGGTCAGAGAAAAGATCAATCGCCTGGGACAAGATCGGAGATTCCGGTTGTTCAGGTTGATCCAGTGTTTGAAGGATTAGATGGTGGAGTTGGTAGTTTGGTGAAGTGGAATCCGGTTGCGAATGTTGAAGGGAATGATGTTTGGAATTTCTTGAGGACTATGGATGTTCCTGTCAACACGCTTCACGCTGCTGGTTATGTTTCGATCGGATGTGAGCCCTGTACGAGAGCAGTTTTGCCGGGTCAGCATGAGAGAGAAGGGAGATGGTGGTGGGAAGATGCTAAGGCTAAGGAGTGTGGACTTCACAAAGGGAATATCAAGGAGAATACCAATGGAAACGCAACTGCTAATGTCAACGGGACATCCACGGTGGCGGATATTTTCAACAGCGAAAATGTTGTGAACTTGAGCCGGCAAGGAATTGAGAATTTGATGAAGTTGGAGAACCGGAAAGAGGCTTGGATCGTTGTGCTTTATGCACCGTGGTGCCCGTTTTGTCAGGCAATGGAAGCTTCATTCGATGAGTTGGCGGATAAGCTGGGCGGAAATGGCGTGAAGGTTGCTAAGTTTAGAGCTGATCGTGACCAGAAGGACTTTGCCAAAAAGGAGTTGCAGCTTGGAAGCTTTCCAACAATACTTGTGTTCCCAAAGAACTCTTCAAGACCAATCAAGTATCCATCGGAGAAGAGAGATGTTGATTCTTTGACATCTTTCTTGAATCTTGTTCGGTAAATCCGCAACAAAATCCGCCGACTTTACGAGGAGAAAGAGATCAATAAGAGACCATTCAGTCTCGTTCCAGAATGCTAGAACAGATTGAAGCAGGTCAAGATGAGAATCTCTATTGGAGCTTTAGCTTTTTGTATAGCTGTGGTTAAAAATAATTACACCTAGGTTTTGCCTTTTGTGATTTTATTTTTTCCAATCTTCAGTGTATTACTCTTTTTTTACTTTGTGATGGATATGAACAAGTATTCCAAGATACTTTGATATGAAAGTGACTCATTAGCCCCAAAATCACCAAAAGCAAAAGACATTAAGAAAAAGGAAACGTTTCAATTAATAAACCCAAAGGCAAAGAGATTCAAACATCCAAAGCAAAGTTATAAAGGCCAGAGAAAAGAAGGAAGCAATGTACATTTCATCTTCCTGATTTATCTATGTACATCGAAGTCATCGAAAAGATCGATTTTTATTCAAGCAACGGTAAAGAATCCAAAAGTGTTCTCACCACTGTAAGTCATGTAGAGGAACCCATCTTCATCTTTGTGTTCTTCATAGATTGCAGACATCAATGCAGCTGTTAAGAAACAAAGTGAAACCAAGTTAAAGGTAAAGAACCAAACTTTGATCTTGAATAGTGTTAAAGAGTTTAAAACCCTTACCAGTTGGAGGCAATGTGTTCTTAACAAACACAAAGATAGCTTTCTCAGCTCCAAGCTTGATTCTTTTACGCACCACGTATACAAATTGTCCCACTGTTAGATCTGCTGGTACAAGATACCTAAAAGAAAGTAGAAGAAACATAAGTTTTTCAAGATTATGATATAGGGAAAACGAGAGATAAATCAAACCCATTACTCACTTCTTCTTGTCAATGTCAGGAACATCACTTTGTCCAGCCTTTTCCACAATCACCTACATACAATCCAAGATCCTAAATTAGAACAATGCTTAACTAAATTTAGTAAAACAAGTTAATCAACTCAAGAACTCGCGAGCTTACGGGAATTCTGTCAGGGTACTTCTCTCTGATTCGAGAAGATTCACTCATTCTTGCCTCTGATTAACAAAACATAACCAAAAGATTAATCACAAGTACATCATATTAAACAGAGATATCATGAAATCTCAGAGGTTAATTAGGCTTGGGTTAGTTTAATTAGTACCGCTTAGAACAAAAACAGAGAAACGAACAACAAAGTAAGCATCAAAATCATATGCAGAGATTAAATCCGATCCCAAAATCAAAACTAGACACGATCTGAAGCAAGTCTTAGCAAGGGAATCGAAATTAATATTCAGAATTCAGAAACTCAACAAAAATTAAGAATCAAGTAATTGAAAATTCGATTACGCAAAAGCTAAAGAAATTGAATAACTTCGATCAGAAGTAACAAACCGAGAGGGTTAGAGATCTTGAAGGAACTCTTAGCCATGGCGATTCGATTAGTCTCTGCAAATTTCAAGCAAGCAAAGATCATAATTATAAACACGATCGTCTGCTAGATCGGGGAGAAAAAAAAACCCAGAAAACCCTAAAAGATGTCGAATTTATTGGTGAGAAGAAACATACCCGAAGAAGAAACTGAATGCGATTCGTTGGAAAATTAGGGTTTGCTGAGAAGAAATTGATTTTGATAGAAACTGGAGAAGAAGAATCGAGAGAGAAGTCAATATCAAGAGGAAAGGGTATTTAAGTTAAATAAGAAAGTAATAATTAAATTAATAATTTAGTTAGGGTTTTCTAATGGTTGCCTACACGGAACTGTTTTGGAATCAGTAAACCACTTGGATTATTATTTGTTGATTGGATTACAAGAAATCTCTTACACTTGTCTTACGTCACCACCATCGCTTTATTTTTCCGAGATTTTTGGATCGTTTTGGGCCATATTGGGCCTGCTTTTAGGCTTTGTTGTATAGCTAACTAAGTTTTACGTAGTGCATTTTTTTTAACGTCTTTATTTACTAGAAAAAGTTTTACAAAAGTCTTGAGTACCAATGTACCATAAAAAAAAAAATTGTAGTTTAAGCTAATGACTCAATTGTTATCATACTAAACTTTTTATATTTTCGAAAAAGTTAAATTGTAAAAAAAATTGCTTACCATACCGAACTGAATTTAGCTCACATTATTATTTACAATATAGTGTGATTGGTACTATTTGTATATTGAACAAATCCAATAAAAAAAAAAATCCAACGAAACTTGACATTTTTTTTTGTCGGCAATTCAAATTTAGTACGGGTGAGATAGTACCAACTTGAATAAACTGAAATTTATCAAAACAAAGTAATTTTTTTACTTGTACATCTTGAAAATAGATTTTACTATAGTAAATTAATTAAGAATATTATTATCTATATTTTGAACGAATCGAAACCAAATTCAAATCCAACTTTTTCAATTCCAATTTGGTTGAAGAATATCCTTTTGTGCAAAATTTAAATCAACACACCGAAATAGATAACAGATACATATACCCATTCCCCTAGTAACACCATCCCTAGTTGCTATAACATTGAAAAGTGAAAGCTAATGAGCAATATGGCACGAGCCCTTAACCTTGTGTCGGACCAAAAATGTTAACATTATTCGCAACATTTTCCTCTCTTAATCGAGCCCAAAAATGGTGAAGAGATCGAGAGTGGTTTCAAATTTCTCACATTCAAAGGTTCCAAAGTATATGCCATTTTGTTTTTCTAAATTATCATTTAAGCTCACTAACTACTAAAGAGTTAAAGACCATTGAGAACTACAAACACAACACAAGAAAAATGATATGGGCCCATGCATGGGATTGACAAGTCATCTTCATCGTCATCATACTTATCTAAAAAATCCAAAAACCTAACAACAACAACAAAAAAGAAAGAGAACTCAACCATATTGGTAGTGTCATGATTCCCTACATGGTGATAACGACAATAACACTGATATTTAATAAAAATCATGTGGATACCATAAAGTTTTAGGTTTTTTTTCATGATAATGATATGGTATATATGGTGTTATAAAGGGTTTTGTGTAAATGTGATATTGATCATCCACCCATGCTCCATGCCATACCATAACTATGGTGGTGATGTTGTTGATGAAGATGTGATATTCGATTCCAAGAAACCAGTTCTTCTTAAGATAGCATTTCTTGTTTTGCTGAGATCTCTTCCTTTGAGTGTTCTTCCGATTCCTTCACACATAGAGAATGATGAGATCTGCGTTCTTGCAAGCCTTTTTGCTACCAATTCATGTGGAGGAACCATTGAGCCTTCATCATCATCATCATCAATGGCCCACGAATGCAAGTGGTTGCTTGTGTTCTTCTTTGAATACCCATAAACCTTGGACCAGTCAGGAATATTCATTGGAGCAGATGACTGTTTTGCCCCTCCAGAGACCTCGTTGCCCTTAGGAATGTACCGTGCAGAAGATGAAGAAGAGGCTGAGAAGAGATTGTTACTTTTGGACATTTTCATTTCAGGACCTGGAGTTTCACTTTCTCTTAAAACTGACCACACTTCTTCTTCTTGAAACTCTTCTCCCCCTTCCATTGCCACTCAACAAAACCCTTTAAATATATCCTTCTTCTGCTTCAACTAAGTGATCTTCTTCCTCCTGAATCCATGAAAATATTATCACATCATTTTATCTAAAACCCAAAATAAAAGAGAAGAGACAGAGTGATGGGAGAGAAAAGAGAGAGAGGGAGAGAGAGAATTTATTACCTGAGAGACGCAGAGGAAGATTCAGTGAAAATGTGATATTGTATAAAAATGTGAACCATAAACAACATTAAACAATCTCTCTTTGCTGGCAAATGAGAGACAGAGAGGTCATTGATTGCTTCAAAGGAATCAAAAGCCTCCACAATAGGCAGAGGTTTCAGAAACCTCCAAAACTGTAATAATTTCGTACTTTTTTTTGGGGTGCCATAACTATGAATTAAATTGTCTATAAAAAAATAAAATAATTAAAAGGGTTAGATAGAGGAGTGGTAGCCTTTGGTACTATTTCTACTAAGACCTGCCAAAATTATTGATAGAGTCTGATTCATGCAAGAAGACAAAAACAATGTACTATATTGAAAAGACTTGCTTTATCTTAAATTATGCTTTTGCCTAAGCCCTTTTCAAATTACACTTTCTAATCCTTTTTTGGCTATAATTATAGATATTGTTATAGTTTGAAGAGGACAATGTAAATTGACTCAAAAGGGCTTGTGATATTATTGTCCTTCATTAAAATATGGTTTGATCTAGTGGTTTTTGAACAACCAAGGATGTGTAGTTATGTAGTAAATGGTTTTTCTTTTTCTATCACTATGTATAATTATTGAAAAGATTTGTTCTGCGAAAATAAGTGTAGCAATTAATTTGTATTTATCACACAAAAAATCTGAATTCCGTGTCCGTACACACATAAATACATGAGACTTTCTGGTGGGGTAAGAATCAAATCGATTTATAATTTCTGAAAAGAAAAAAAAAACAATTTGTTAGGCTATCCAATCCAATCCAACATTTCATGGGTCTCGTCGCAAGGGTCCAGGGACGTTATTCCAAAGCACGATGCATTAAAATCTGTAACTTTTATACAAGACCTCTTGTTTTTTCAGAGGTTTCTTATTTCACCCCTCGAAATTTATAGAACGCAAATACGTACCTAGCTACCCTAAAATGTAACGAACTAGTGACCATAATAATTGTAAAGAACCTCAAATTTATCAGTCAAGCTTAAGAAAAAATTCTTAGAAAAATCTTGTTCATGCTGAAAGTACAAAAATTGTTGGAACAAAAACGATGTATATGACTAAGGGGTGACTTTTGCAGTATGATGTTGCTGTATCTTTTAAATCAGTTGAAAATGAGAGAATGAAAGTGCATAAGATGTTGGGATAAGAGATGATATGGTATATAAGATAGGCGGATTAAATATAAGATGTTTACAAAAAAGATTACTCGTCATAAGAAATTAGAGATGGAGAGATGTTTAGGAAAGGATTTTTTTAAAAAAAAAATTTGTATCTCATTAAATCTAGGACGGTAAAAAAAAAAAAAAAAAAACTAAGACCGTACATTTCATAGCTATGGGTACGAGGAAAGTATGTGCTAGCTAGGGGTAACTGAAAATATACATATTAGAAAAAATGATTTTTATAGGTTTGGTCTTTAAGCGAACAAGCAAACCAAGTTCATTAATTATAACACAAGTATAGTGTACGTATTACAGTGAGTTGGTCCCAACTTCTAAGACTTTATGTAGTTAAAAAATAAGTCAGTGTGGAACTAAGGAATTGTCTTAGTGTTGAGTCATATGATCGAGTGTAGTCTGTAAAAATGGCTTAACACAATTTTATTTAAATAATTCGAGACTTTGTGTGCGCTAATCGCTATACATCTTTATTTCGACACTCGAACTATTTAATTTGAATAACAATAGGTATATGTTGAGACTAAATGGTTAATAACTTCATTTGTTCCTAATTGTAATTTCTTTAAAAAAAATAAAGAAATTTGTGTGATTCATTGTATATATACACACTTAAATTATGTTAAAAGAGTCGCAATTATTCACTTTTTTTTGTAGACCTTGTAAAAACAACAAGTAACTCTAAATCTTTCCGGGCAAACACCTGAACAAGATAAATGCCATGCATTTCAAGAATCTCTCCTGTGTTCTTAATTAACTTGACGACGTTTGCCATAATAAACCCTGTTCAGATCATAATCATCGAGAATCTCAACAGGGTCTTTGTCTTGCTCAAACAAAATGGGTGAGAAATCAGTTGTTTAATTGTGTCCGAGGCGGTTTCTCTTTCAAGTTTTGAATTTCCCTTCTTTAGTCGTTAACCAAAGCAATTGGTCTCGCGGAATTTCCATCGATGTCACAGCTATCTCTTCTTTTGGGTGAGTGAGGAGATAACTTGTGAGCCACGGGATCGGATTTGACCACAAAAGACACAAACTTTATAACACATAAGAAAAGCTCCACTTTATGTCTTTAATCGGTTTCTTCTGTTACACGATGTTTAACTTACATCAAGAACATTGGCTCACTGAATTTTTGTAATGGGCTTTCATAGGGCCTTAGAGGCCCATATTACTCAAATTTAAAACCCCTTTCACAGCAAAAAAAAAAAAACAAAAAACCCTTATATGGTTTCGTTGGTTTATGTTGAGATTTGTGTGTTTGGGTGGTTTTGTCTTATCTCTCTCTTAAGAACTAAGTGTTTTCTTTAAACTTGTACTTTTTCTCACACTTGATTACAAGAGCAAACATACAATAGTTATAACAGAAGAAAACCAACAAAACCCATTCCCTACTCCATAGTCCATACTTCTTAACTCTAGACACACTCAACCTCTAGACGATCATTAGAAGTACAAACACGTCTTAACAACTTCCTTAGTTTAAACCAAAAATAACCTAATTAACACTGACTAAAACGTATTGGGCCTAACTAGAATAATGGCCCAAAAATAACTGCAACACAAAAACACTTATTCTGCGATTAACCCTCTTGGAATTGTACATGTTACAAATGTAAGAAGTCATTTTAAAGCTATAGTCATGATGTCAAAATTACTAGGAGTTGAAAATAAACTGTGATTAAAGGTCTAGTTGATTTACGGAATCAGAGTTTATCATGTTTCCTTTTCAACCAAAAGGTGCTTAGAAGTTAGAAGTTTACAACCGCTTTAAGAGCTTAGGAAATTTTCTTTATACAAAAGATGGTAACCTTCCCAGACACACAGTATCTTTATTTTGATTAAATGATTTGTCTTACAAACAAACTTAATGGTTTAAAATCTATTGAAAGTAAAAAAAATGGTTGCCAAATCAACTTTACAAAGAGATGAAATAAAACTGTCACATCTATAACTAAACAGAAATGTGTTATGCGATCAAATGCTGTTATAATGCTTAAATCTTTCAACTAGCTCATATCACACGGTATTTCTACGGTCCTTGAAACCTTTTTTATATATATAGCAACTGTCACTTTAAAAGAAGGGAAATTAAAAATGACATGGCAACTATTCAGAGTTCATATTCTTCACTATATCTGGAAACTAAGAATTTGATCCTAGATTGCTTTAAAAAGTCTGGTGAGAGAAATATTACTTAACGTCTTTTGTCTTGGTATTGAATCTTGCAGGCCTGAGGCCCCCATGATGAATGCAACGTTAAGGACACGGATGAGTACAGTGTCCATTGTCAGATGAAGATCCATGATTAACTACTAACTTGTCTGAATTCATATTTTGATAACCGGGTACACAGGAACTTAACCGGTAATCTAATGATACCGGTTATTATCATCATGTACTCAACAATTTTACATCTTACACGTCAATTTTTTAGTTAGAACTTGCTAATCGGTGTTTAGCACTCGTGGAGCCACTGAGCTAGAGAGTGACATTACTGAGAGGGTCCCCACAGACTCATTTGGTGACACTTGGATAAGGAAACAAAGTGTCGGTGGTCACAGTACTTCGTTTTTATTGGAATATCAAAAATATCCAAATATGAGGTGAATGTTGAATCTACGGATTCAATGTGATCTTGGTAAAAGCACCGATACTTCTCCCAGATTAAAAAAAAAAAAAGTTCTAGGATTAAGAAAAGAAGAAGAATAGAATTTGTAGTAACCTCTCATTTTATAGCTCTGTTAATATATATAGGACATATAATCTCTTTTATACATATTTCCATATTTAGTTAATTTTAAACATTCTCTCTATTCAAAATTAGCTAAATATATGAAAGAGAACATAATTCCAGGATTTCCTTATTTTTGTAGGGACATAATATGTACTAGTATATACCTAACAAATTTCGAAGTTAATGTGAAAATATTAAAACAACGTTTTTTTAAAACATATGAAAATTTCTAAATGTACTATGAACAGATAAAGCATAGGGAACACTCAAGAGTGAAGAGTGGTGAACGTGTTTTAATATACACTCATCAAATGGATCAAGACAAGATTCATTCAATATTTGAGAAGACTTTACATTTCATAACTCTCTACTGACAATTACTAAATTAAGTAAAATACAGTTGAATATGTACAAATGGAATTATATTTTAGATTAAATAATCGAAATGTACTTGAAAAAAAATAAGAATCCACCTTGAGTTCATCGAAAAGAAAGATTCCGTAACATAAAAGGACCGGTTTATCCGCTGTATTAAAAGTTTAACAATAACAAACGTTTTCAGATAATTGCAAATCGACCCGTGAACATTTCTTAACTTTAGCTATTAAACCCCATAAATAATATTTGTTATAGCCGCCCCCATTGTTTGTATTAACAAAAGAAGCAGATTTTTTTTGTAATGTTCTTTACTCTATAGTCATAGGGGCCACTGATGCACTCAATGAGACCAAAATCCAAAACTTTACTAAATGTGAATGGTTTTGCTAACCAGAACACCCTTCTAAATGAGGTAAATTATCTAAAATGCCATCCACATTAAAATCTCCAACTAACTTATTTATTTGATCATAGCACTGTGTAGGACTCTAACTAGCTAGCATGATCTACGATCACTCACGCGTCCTTCGAAATATGTAGTAACAAAGTGTGGTTTTAGATTTCTTACCAAAATTAAATTTTCACTATAATGTGTGGCATATATTTGATGGAACTATAAAATAAAATGAGTAATTTCAAGTGAAACTCCATAAATCACTTTTTATTAGTTACTATCAAATTTTAGAAAATAAATGTCAAGGCAACAGTCAATATGAATTATCAACTTTATAAATTTTCTTATAATAATTCTACACTTTTCATTGAATATAGATTCTTAATCACGACTGACGGAACATACAATTATTGTAGTCTTTATAATAATATTTCTCAAAGTGAAAAATGAATAAAGCTTAATGATATATGATCTGTCACGTAAACTTATAAAAACAGTAGCAAACTCACCAACTTGCCTTAATTTAACTATAACCTTCAAATTAATTTTTAATTTTCTTTTCTTGTTCAAAAAAAAGAGAAAGAAAACTCCATTTCCCTTTATTTAAGGAGGCTGTATTGCTTGCTCACTGACTCAACACAAGAGTGAAGAAAGAAAGAGAGAAAAAAAAAATGGGAGGCAAAGGTGTGATGATGGTGGCGATACTTTGCCTTTGGGCACTCTCTGCAACATCTGAAGCAGTAACAGAGACGGAGCCAGGTTTGATGATGAACTTCTACAAGGACACGTGTCCTCAGGCTGAAGATATCATCCGTGAACAAGTCAAACTCCTCTACAAACGCCACAAGAACACCGCTTTCTCTTGGCTACGTAACATCTTCCACGACTGCGCCGTCGAGGTCTGATCTCTTTCCCTCTCTCTCAATGATCTTTGTGTTAAAACATAGCTAAAGGTTTGATCTTTAACTTGAAACAGAGCCAACGATTTACTCTGTTTTTGCTTTGTTTTTTGGGTGTAACAGTCGTGTGATGCGTCGCTTTTGCTGGATTCGACAAGAAGAGAGCTAGGAGAGAAAGAACATGACAGGAGCTTTGGACTGAGAAACTTTAGGTACATCGAGGAGATCAAGGAAGCTCTTGAGAGGGAGTGTCCTGGTGTTGTCTCATGTTCTGACATTCTCGTCTTGTCGGCAAGAGAAGGAATCGAAGCAGTAAGTTAAAACAAGTCGTGCCGTTTCTCTCTCTGGTTATGAAACTGCATGTTGTTTTTTCTTTTTTAGGGAATGTTTTGTAAAGTTGGTGTGTTTGTGTAGGTGGGAGGACCATATATTCCTTTGAAGACAGGAAGGAGAGATGGACTTAAAAGCAGGACCGATATGCTTGAGTCGTATCTTCCCGACCACAACGAGAGTATCTCCGTCGTTCTTGACAAGTTCAAATCCATCGGAATCGACACTCCCGGCCTCGTTGCTCTCCTAGGTACCGTTATCTTTCTCTTCCTTGATTATCACTCAATAGTCTCCGGTAAAAACGTATCGCTCGAAATTCGAAACTGTTTGAGTGTTTACCATCCAAGAAATGTTGTTGCTAACGCCCTAGTTTAAGGGTATTTTAGTTAATTTCCTCATGCATGAAAATGAAACCACTTAAGCTAATCTTGTCAAATCACGAAAGGAGTATGCGATCTGAGTCGGAAAGTTGAAAGTTATCCTTACCGAACTATCACTAGTCCTCAGAAAAAGACAAGATTATCCTTGTTTTTGCTCCGGCTCAATGGTCTAGCACAAGGTTATTCTGGTCAATCAACTCATGCATGCTTAAAAGTAGTAATCAAACTAATTGACTTTACACTTATGGGATCTGAATTTAGGCGATCGGAATTTAAGTTTCTTGTTAGATTTTTTAAGCTTCGATATTGAAAGATTTTGACTTTTTGTTATGACACGTGCAGGGTCACACAGCGTGGGAAGAACTCACTGTGTCAAGCTGGTCCATCGTTTGTACCCTGAGGTGGACCCGTCCTTGAACCCGGACCACGTCCCTCACATGCTACACAAGTGTCCTGACTCTATCCCTGACCCAAAGGCGGTCCAGTACGTGCGTAACGACCGTGGTACCCCCATGGTGCTAGACAACAATTACTACCGTAACATCCTAGACAACAAGGGTTTGCTCCTTGTGGACCATCAGCTCGCACACGACAAAAGAACCAGACCAATTGTTAAGAAGATGGCTAAGGACCAGGCCTACTTCTTCAAGGAGTTCACTAGGGCAATCCAGATCTTATCCGAGAACAACCCTTTGACTGGCTCTAAGGGTGAGATCAGGAAGCAATGTAATCTTGCAAACAAGAACCATTGAAGTTGGAAAAAGTGAGAAAGACAGAGGCTCTGGTGTGTTGGGATCTCTGCTTGGTACGAACCAAGATGAATAAAATAATCTTTTAAGTTAAATCAACGAAAGGGTGATGATGAATGCATCATGGTAGTGACCACATCCTTCTTTTGTGTGTTCTTGTTGCAGCCTTAATGCTTTAATTATGATGTTAGTGGCTTTGAGTTATTTAATCTAAATGTTAGCACTTTGTTGATTTTGGGTTTGTGGTGGGGATAATATATATAAGGGAAAGGATGTATGATATGATGGATGGTGTTTGGCTATCATGTATGACGATGTAATGATAAGTAAACAGTCCGAATCTTTTAATATAATTTCATGTTGAATATTTAGAAACAATGAAATAGCTATATATAACTTGATCAACATGCATGATATATATAAGTACTGTGTATGGTGATATACTGATATCGATCTATTTTACTGATCTCACTAAAGATTTTTCAATTTAAATGACATGAATAATTCAATATGATAGTATGACTCATGAAAAAGATTCCAGAAATAATAATTCAAAATAAAAGAAACGGCCCACAAGCTAAAGAATAAAGCCAAAAGTCGCAAGCAAAAATAAACAAAAGATGGCGTTAAATATTTAATCACATGACCCGCATTGAATTATAAAGGACAAAGACATGTTATATACATAGAGCAAAAAATATCTAACGGATGAGATCCTCTCTACAAGAGTAGTATTTAGAGCATGATTAACAATGGTATCTTAAAAATGGTTCTTAGAAGTATTAAAGTAATAACATGACATGTGGCTGGCTCTTAAGGTTAGTTTTGGGTCTTAGCTAAGCCACTTTCTTAGTTTTTACTTTTTAACATGATTTGTTTTTAATTTTTGATCTAAAATTTACTTAAGAACTCTTTAAGACACCCTTGTTAACGGTGGAACACTTCAATTAGAAAATACATAGAAAACGTTAGGTAGACTTTAGCTTTTATTATAACTAGACGTGAGAGATAATAATGGTGGTGGCGTGTAGACAACAATGCAGTGGTCTATGGTTAAAGATATTTTCAGTTTCAATTCCGAAAAATAATTTAAACATCCACAGTAACACTTGGAGCACGTATTATGTTCAGTGTCAGCGAGTTTAATTTGTTTTCTACAAAATAATTGAGTTGCACCTACTTGTTAGCTTCTGTATTTATTCATTTGTAGACATTTGGTAGCTTGTGTATTAGATTCTATTTCTAGCCAATGTTTCATTTATTTATTTTTGATTTTTGATTCGATTTTTGAATCCATTTATTTTTCAGCCAATGTTTCAAAATGCGCTAGACTAGGCAGCGAAAGTCTAGCGCACAACTCTTAACCACTGGCATTTGGATGGGGTCTAGGTGAATAATTTTCTTATAGAAATATAAAGATAAGTGATGATCCCATTCATGCTCTTCCTACTTTGATTTTTGTTGATCAAGAAAACAATTGTAAGTTCATCACCTGTTCTGTGTTTTTGTCTATGTATCGGTGGCTTAACTTATACCTATGAAGTATCAACCATGCGGAACTAAACGGACCAGCCTATTTATTTTATGACTTGTTAAACGGGCTACATTGCTCAATTTTAAATGATAGGCTAACATACTTCAGGCCCATGACAACATCCCTAATATTATTGATGCCTTAGACATCAAGCAAAGCAAATTGCTCATCATTTACTTCAATCTTTGTTTCACTTAATGTTATATCAGTGCAAAAAGCTTCTAAGACTTTTAATAATTAGATCTTTGTTACACGGAAATGTATCCACATTGAAAATTTTATTATCCCTTTGAACATTCAAGAAAAAGGAAAGGAAAAATGTCATCTATTCACATGGGATACTCTCCATCTTTAGCTTGAGATGAAAAAAACATCATATTTTTTCGATACTCATCTTCATGCTTAAAGCGGAAATTGTATCAAATCAACCGAAACTACACTAAATTGCATAAGATTTTATTTTGTTAATGATGTTTCTATCTCTTAATACGAACTTTTAATGTGGACCCATTGTAAATCATAACTTAGTTCTAACGGTGGCAAACGGGTCAAGCCAGTAAGGCCGACCTTGATCATAAGTTACTAAATGTGGGCTTAGTCCATGACTTTTGATGTGTTTTTGCCAACGGAATGAAGCCGAAGATAAAACTTTGATCTCTTTGCGTGAAATTGCACGTATAAACTCATTAATTGTGATGTTGAGTATTGACTTTGATCACTGCTTCCATGAAATTGCTTCCTCTCTTCCTTGTTTTTGAGAAGAAAATGAATACATCGGATTGTTCCCAGTCTCATGATCATAAAGAGTGGTGGAGCCATATATTAATTTTCAACTACGTGACTAACCCTGATAGTTACAGTGATATCTTTTTAATGAGACAAAACTTCACGAAGCTCTCTTGCTTGGATCAACGTTCTTAGTCAAATATATAGAGTCAACGTTTTGTGTCACTATATTCAATTATACAAAAAAACCTCTGTTTCATTTTTTCTCCATAACTTTCTCTAGAAAGATCCATGATCCTCTCTCCACCACTCACAAATGGATTCTTTATTTTTTCTTACCATTGTTGTAGCTGCAATATGCTTCTTCGTGATTTTAAGAAAATTTAGATCCGAAAAAGAAAACAAAGAAATAAATTCTTCTTCTATATCACCTCCATCTTCTTTGTCTTACAAGTGGAAACACGACGTCTTTCCAAGCTTCCGTGGTGTAGATGTCCGTCGGGACTTTCTAAGTCATATTCAGAAGGAGTTCCAAAGAAAAGGAATCACACCGTTTATCGATAATGAGATCAAGAGAGGAGAATCCATAGGTCATGAACTTATACATGCCATTAGAGGATCTAAGATCGCGATCATTTTGCTCTCGAGGAACTACGCTTCTTCAAAGTGGTGTCTTGACGAATTGGTGGAGATTATGAAGTGTAGAGAAGAGTTAGGTCAAACTGTGATGGTCATTTTCTACAAAGTAGATCCATATGATGTAAAGAAGCAGGTCGGAGAATTTGGCAAGGTTTTCAGAAAAACTTGTGTGGGTAAAACTAAGGATGACATAAAGAGATGGAGACAAGCTTTAGCAAAAGTGGCAACAATTGCGGGTTACCATTCAAGCAACTGGTTCGTATTTTCTATTATTTCTACTTGTTTAAAATGGTTGGAGACTTTAAATGGGTTTTTGGTTTGTGTTTTTGATAAACTGACTAATCATACAATCAAGATTTTGTTATTTTAGTAGAAAATTAAAAAATCATTTCACTTTGCTTTTTATCAAAAACTAAAAAATAAAGTCCAACAACCCAATAATTATATCGTCTATAATAATAGGGGTTTTTACTCATTCTACCATTTTTTAGAAAAGATCTTGTGGATGGATACTAAAGATTGTCAATTTTTCCTTCTTGTCCACCGAAACTTCATCTATAATGGTTTTAATGTATCAGAATTTTTCCATCAAACCTAACACTTGATAACTTGTTCAGAAATTATTTGTTTGTTAATCACATCATGTGATTCACATGTACTAGTACAGTGCCTGTAGTAAACTAAATATAAGAATACAAAGTACCCAAATTTGTGGTATGTTTTTAAATTTTTAGGATTTGATTGTATTTTTGGGAAAAGAACATGCATGTATGGCAGTTTTGAGAAATATACATGATATTTGTAAGTTTTATACAATTTTGAGCCCAAGAAAAACAGATAATTTGAATGCACATGATATTTTTCATGACTATTTAATTAATGGATGTATTAATCTTTCCTTTTGTAAGGGATAATGAAGCGGCCATGATCGAAAGACTCGCCATTGATGTTTCCAATGAGCTGATTAGTTCTGCGCCATCTAGTGATTTTGACGGTTTCGTTGGAATGAAAGCTCATATGGAAAATATAGAACCATTCTTACGCCTAGACTCGGATGAAGTCAAGATGATAGGGATTTGTGGTCCTTATGGAATTGGTAAGAGCACCATTGCCAGATTTATATTTGGTGAATACTCTCATGAGTTCGAGCTAAGTGTCTTCATGGAAAATATCAAAAGACGTTATCCAAGACCTTGTTACGATGAGTACAGTATGAAACTGCAATTACAAAAGGAGTTTTTGTCTCAAATAATGAACCAGGAGGATATCAAGATTCATCATTTAGGAGTTGCAAAAGACAGATTAAAATACAAGAGAGTGCTTGTTGTTCTTGATGATGTGGATCAGTTGGTGCAACTAGATGCAATGGCACAAGAAACTGGATGGTTTGGTCCTGGAAGTCGGATTATCATCACAACGCAAGATAAAAGGCTTTTGAATGCACATGGAATTAACCACATTTATGAGGTGGGTTTGTCACCTGACGATGAGGCTCTTCAAATCTTCTGCATGTATGCTTTTGGTCAAATGTCTCCATATAATGGTTTTGAGAATCTTGCTTGGGAAGTTACAAAACTTTCGGGTAAACTCCCTTTGGGACTAAGGGTAATGGGATCTTATTTCAGAGGAATGTCTAAGCATGAGTGGGAAAAGGAACTACCAAGGTTAAGGACTAGCCTTGATGGGAAAATTGAAAGCATTTTAAAGTTTAGTTATGATGCCTTACGTGAAGAAGATAAAGATTTAGTTCTTTGTATAGCTTGGTTTATCAACAATGAATGGATTGGGAAAGTGGAAGAGCATTTCCCAAAGAATTTCGTTGAGGTGAGCCAAGGTCTTCACGTCTTAGCCGAGAAATCTCTCATGTCTATCAGCTTCGGATATATATGGATGCATGATTTGGTAGCACGTTTGGGTAGAAAGATTGTTCGTAAACAATCCATTCATGAACCCGGGCACGTTTTGGTTGATGTTGGAGAGACATGCCAAGTTCTGAATAATGGTACAATGGAAAGTTTTCACATTAGTCATTCACCGAGTTTTCCTCTACAAAATTTGATTAAAACAAATTTTACTTATGTGTCTTATGCTTTTTCTTGGTTAAAAAGTTTTATAATGAAATTGAAGAAGAAATAATGATATATATATATATATATATATATATATATATATCGTTTTTGGGGCTCAGATATTAATTGCTCGTTTTATAATGAAATTGAAGAAGAAATAATTCCATAAAGTTTGTAATTGCTCGTTTAATTACTATTCATACACATAGGATATGTACAATTCCGTTCGCGTTACACAAAATTTATAGATACTAAACCCTAAATTCACAAAGTCTCATCCGCTGCCGACGAAACCATGTCCGATACCGACGAGACCATGTCCGTGTTTGACAAATATGTGTCCGAGAATTCGCTGTCCTCCGCCGAAACCATTGATCCGATCGAAAAATACCTAAGTAAGATCTCTCTCTCTCTCTCATCTTAGTCGAAATTGTTTGTCTATGAACTGGATTAGCTTTCATCTGATCGATCTGTCATTAGTAAACTAGCGTCTATCTAATCGTCGATCTGCCATAGTAAATCCCTTAATTATAATTGATCTAACTTATTTTATTCACGATCTGAATTTTTTTTACCGTCTCGTAATTGTTTAATCCTGAAACCTGGCAGATGCTGACGCATGCATCTTTTGGGACATGGGGAGTTACCCAATCCCTAATGGTGTGGATCCTTGTTTAGTAGTAGAGAAAATCAAATCAGAGCTCGCGGATATAGGTTGTCGTGTGGATGTGTCAATCCACGCTTACGGTAATAAGGATACATTCTCGGATGGTGAATTACTATCTAAATTTTCAGCTGCCGAAATCAAAATCGATCTCTTACCCGAAGGTGATATTATTCTCCTTCTCTGTTTATTTTTTTTTGACATATACATGTCCCTAATCTAGATCTCCGTTGATGTACTTTCCAGGAGATAAAGACGCGGGAATTTTTTCCATGTTAGTGGACATGTTCCAATGGGCACTGAAAAGTTCTTCAACAAGAAATTTGATTGTACTCTCAAAAAACATGGATAATCCAGACGTGCTGAAACATTTTGCCTCTTTGTGGAGGTGGAAATGTGGTCTTATATTATCACCAACATGGGTACCTGAAGTGTTGATGGAGGAAACCGCTCACAACGTCTTTGACCAGAACAAGCGGAAAGCAGATACTCTTGCTGATTCTGATCACCCATCTAAAACCCTAAAAGTCACAGAGTACATCTCATCATCTGCAGCGCCTAATATTTTTCTCGATAACTCGGCTGAAACCATGTCCAGATTATTCCCCATTCCCACCACTGCTCGTGAAATGTGTAAGTTGTATCCCTTGCTCGAAATTGTTTGACTATGGTCTGGATTAGATTTCATCTCTATCAATCTGCCATAGTTAATTTTAATGGATCTATTTTCTAGTATAATTTTACTGATCTCATGTTTCGTAATAGTTTTTTTAATCGTTGTCCGTTTTGACCTCACAGGTCGTAAGACACTTCTCTTCTGGGTCATTGAGGATGAAAATATGCCTGCAGTTAGCGAGTTTTGGTCGAAACATGACGAAATCACTTTAGCTCTCCTCAAAGAGGGTTACCGTGGGAGGAAGACAATCAACGGTTACGTTGTTAATCCGAAATTGCCAAAAGAACATTTTAGGGATGGTTATGGGGAACACGGTATCACAATCTATTTGGATCCAGAAGGTGATGAAAGTATAAGATATAACAAGATGTTACTACACCTTCTTTATTGGGCATACATGATGGAATCCGAAAGTAATTTGGTGGTACTCTCAAGAAACCAAAACTTTGGACAAGGCACCAAGTTCGACCGTGTACGTGAGACTTTGGAAGAGTTAAGTATCAAAGTTGCCGTATTAAATCCTGATAAAGTCTAAGACTAAGACTATGTTCTCCTCGACCAAGACCGAAGCGAAGGCCTCTTGCTCTTATGATGGGACTAATGTTAATTTCAATGCTTTTATGGTGGGAGTAAAAATTATTAGGACATCTTTTGCTTTTAAATTGTGTGTACAAGACTATTCTCGAATCAAAAACTCATATATATAACCTTTGTTTTTGCATCATATATTTTACTTGCCATCTTCTTCTGGTTTCTTGAAATTCGATCCTTAGCTGCATTGTTTTTGTAGTTTTAACTTAAGAGCTAGCTTCTTAAGCTTGTTCATAACAAAATTATATCAACTAGCAAAATAGCAAAACCTCTGTTTTCAAGCTTACCACTATTTAGTACTAAAACATCACTAAATGAAACAAGATTCTTAAGATACATAC
Source organism: Arabidopsis thaliana x Arabidopsis arenosa (assembly GCA_019202795.1). NCBI lineage: Eukaryota > Viridiplantae > Streptophyta > Magnoliopsida > Brassicales > Brassicaceae > Arabidopsis > Arabidopsis thaliana x Arabidopsis arenosa. The sequence continues at coordinate 7,999,413 of CM032924.1, forward strand.
TATTCTTGACAAAATCTATATCCACAACATAACTCCAGAATCTTAAGAAATCTAAAACATTTGCATATGTATAACACTAAAAACCAGAAGAAGATGATTTGATTTCACAAACTTACCTTCTTCAGTGAACACAGACAATCCAAAATTAGTAGCTTTAAGCATAGCATTCTCATCAGTACTAGCGAGCAAGAAAATAGTATCCAGTTTAAGTCACCTTCTTCAATGAACAACACAAATAGTATCCAGTTTAAGTCAGCAACTCTTTTGCACGGTCGTAGAAAATGTTGGCTATCTAATTAATTTTAGGTTCCTCTATCAAGGCTTTTCGATTTATCAGTCATTGGACTGGAAGAAGTTTCCCTTGTGTTGGCAGTGTGATACCACTTCTCATCATCGCACAAAATTCTTCATAGTTTATTCTTCCATCCTGCAAAAGAGACCCATTAATCTCAAGCTTTGCTTAAGACTTGTTCATAACTTGTTTGATGCTATGTAGAGGGAAAACAAAACTTACATTATCTGTATCGACTTCCGCTATGACTTCTTTGATGCTAGCTTCATCTCCCATACCATACTCTTTCATGGCTGACTCCAACTCATCCATTGTGATAAACCTATATATTTTAAGAAAAATCCAAATTGGTTTCTTAAAGTAGCTCCAAGTCTATATTTACGTTGTCCCTCAAGGGACCAAACTTACCCGCTGTTGTCTTTGTCGAAGTATTAGAAGGCTTTGAATACGTGTTCATCTCGATCAAATCTGTATCTATGCATCGTCGCTGAGATAAACTCGATGTAGTCGATTGTTCCATTACCATCTACATCAGCCTGAAACATATATAAAATAAGGCTATATATTCAGGCTCCATCTTTTTTTAGAAGAATAAGAAACATTAGAAGCAGAGCAAAGAAGATGGCAATACTTACGGCTTCCATGAGTTGCTTCACTTCAGCTTCAGTGAGTTTAGAGCCAAGTTTAGCCAGCCCGGTTTTCAGTTCTTCGTAAGTGATTGTTCCACTTTTATCGGTATCCATATTCGCAAACATGGTTTTGAGACCTTTAATTTCCTCTTCCGAGAGACTCTCTGCAATAACCTGCAAAACAGATTCAGAAGCACAACCAATGATAAAGCAAAACAAAAAAAAAGAATGTGTTTCTTGTAGAAGAAACGTTTGTAGTTTTTACCTTAAGAGCTAGCTTCTTAAGCTTGTTCATTGCTCGGAATTGCTTCATCCGAGATAACACAGCGCTATCAATGGGCTTGTCCGGTGCTTCTCCTCCTTTGATCCAAGGATGTTCTGGAAAGAAAAAAAACACCACAAGGATCTTTACAGACTAGTAAAGCATTGCAAAGTACGTTGACTACAAAACCGCACTTAAAGAGACCAATGTGACTTTACCAAGAGCTTGTGCCGCTGAGATTCGTTGCTTAGGGTCCTTAGTAAGCAACTTCCTCACAAGGTCTTTAGCACTCTCAGATATAGAAGGCCATGGTTGGCTCTGAAAATCAATTTCTCCCTTTATAATCTCATCAAATATCCCCTTCTCAGTTTCTACAATGTACCAAAAACAACAACACATATAAACAACATAACTAAAAGGAAAAACCAAATCAAACAATTGGTCAGATTTTATTACCAGCCCAAAAAGGAGGCACACCACAAAGCAAGATATATAGAATAATCCCTGCACTCCAAATATCTATTTCTTTTCCATAACTTCGTCTTAATACTTCAGGAGCAACATAGTACGCACTTCCTACTATATCCCTGTAGACTTTCCCTGCAATTTTTTCGGTTTATGAACACAAGATTATATCAACTAACAAAACTGGCATAATCTGACAATAAGAAAAGGAAAAGAACACATAAGTTCTATAATAATCCATTTACACACATTCTCAAGTTCACACAAAACTAGCAAAACCTCTGTTTTCAAGCTTTCCACTATTTACTAAAACATCACTAAATGAAGCAAGATTCTTAAATCTAAAGATACATACTATTCTTGACAAAATCTATATTCACAACATAACTCCAGAATCTTAAGAAATCTAAAACATTTGCATATGTATAACACTAAAAAGCAGAAGAAGAGGATTTGATTACACAAACTCACCTTCTTCAATGAACACAGACAATCCAAAATCAGTAGCTTTAAGCATAGCATTCTCATCAGTACTAGCGAGCAAGAAATTCTCAGGCTTAAGATCACGATGAATCACTCCCATGAAATGACAAATGTCAACAACATTCAAAATCGATCTAATAACACCAGCAGCTGCTTTCTCAGAGTAATGTCCTTGAGCTATAATCCTATCAAACAATTCACTACCACCACACAACTCCATCACCAAATGTATCGATTGTCTATCTTCATAAGCACCTTTGATCTCAACAATGTTCTCTTGTCCAGACAAATGCTGCATTATCTGAATCTCTCTCTTCACATCATCTCTGTCTTGCTTTCTCGTTAGCTTCCTCTTGAGTATTGATTTGCAAGCGTATGTGTTCCCTGTTGAATTCTCTTTGCAAGTGTAGGTTATACCAAATTGACCTCGACCTAATTCGTTACCTAACGTGTAAAGTTTCCTGATTTCTTCAAAGGGTTTGCCTAGAATTGTCTCTGTTTCTCTAAAAACGATTGGTTTCAATGTTGTTGTTGTTAGAACCTGCTGATTAACGGGTTTAGATTCTTGTTGTTGTTGTTGATGATGATGATGATTTGATTGGGTTGTTGTCGGAATTTGAGGAGATGGAGGTTTCTGAGGCTTGAGAACGTCACGAGACTACGAGAGACATGGGTTTCCGGTTGATTTGTCGGAATTGAGCTCTGTACGCTTCCATTGATGATGTCACTCTCTGTGTCTCGGTGTTTGCTGCTAAAGCAACCCATTTTTAGGGTTTTTTGAGAATTTCTTGTGTTCTAGGTTAGAGGAGAAGTAAGCCCGATTGGGAAATTTATCGGACAATACAAAAAGAAAATTAGCAATTTCGTTCACGAGTTTTTTTATTACCATTTTCGGTGAAAGTGGAGATTTTGTTTTCCATTTATGTTTCGCCGACATTAACGGTTTTAATTTAATTTTTCCACGGAAATATTCCATTTTCAGCTACCTTGAATTCTTGATTATTCTAATCAAAGCTAGAATTTAAGAGAAAGACCGTTGAATTAGTTTTCTAAAGTATAAAGTAGTTAAAAAATAATCTTGAATATGAATATATATGATCATAGTCATCATTGTTTTGATATAGACTAGTTGATCAATATTAAATTACATATCGAATAGAAGAGTGATATAAATGATGACAGTAGTTATTGTTTAGTCAATAGACAATAGTGCTTAATTAGTTACTCCAACTCTATGGACAAATCATATACTATAATCTAATATTAATGATCAAATTAATTACTTAAAATTAACCATAAAACCCGGTTTGGCTCCACACGGCGTCTCTGACCCGTCTCATGTCACGTCCCTTTAACGTCCTCCCCACGCCCAAAAACACCGACGAACTACCGTCACCGTTACGGCTACGCGCGGCCACGTATTCATGAGGCGGCACTATCTCACTCCCCCAATTAAAATCCGCCGCGTCAGCATCAACATTATTATTATTATGCATTGACTTGATAGACTCCACCTTTAGGATCTTGCTCCAGTCAGGAACTTTCACCGGCGCAGAAGTCGACACGTGTCTCTTCCTCCGTCCATCACTCGAGACGGTCAGGTCACTCACGCGGCCTCCGTTCCGTCTCCATTCATTGTCAGTCCACTCGAGAGAGCGTGTGATCCACGCGCCTACTGTCGTTGGTTCGTCAGGCTCGACCACCGACCAGACATCCTCTTCCATGAGCTCCAGCTCGGCGGTGGTTTCTCCGTCCACGGACTGCTGATGGCTTCCAAGAAATCGCTCGCTCCGACTAATCGGTAAACTCCGACCTTTGCCCATATAAATCTCTTTTTTACCTAAGAAAAGTGTATACCCGCTTTGATTTATGTGTTAAATTACCGTTATTGATCACCTAGTAATATATTTGGAAGTGTAAGAACAAGAGAAAGATGGAACTCTTGTATTGGTTTGTGTAATGAGTGAGGATCGAGGAAGAGGATGAGCATGTTTGTGTATATAGGCTCACAAAGGCACAATCGTTGCCTCGATATCCACGCTTCTCTCTCTTCTTGAAGACTCTTTCTAGATCTAGATCTGTTTTCCGGTTACTTCTGCTCTTCACCGTAGGTCTCAGGTTTGCTTCGAGAGATCAGGAGTGAGCATAATCTCGTCTCCGACGGCTGCGGTGTGGTGTGTCTCCGTTTTGATGCAGTTGTGGTTCCGGTGTGTCGGAAGTAGTGCTCTGCTGCAGTTCCTTCTTGGTTGAGGACGTCGAGAAGGGTAGCGGATGTCTCTCGTGGCTCAGCCGTTGTGTCGGTCACTGCAACTGCGGCGGAAGTCGTAAGGGAGATGGTGGGTTGAGCTGTTCCGCCGTGGAGGTTAACTGTAGAACCGCTCGGTTCTTAGATGGCGGTCGCGGAGATCGGAGTCTGAGTGTTCGTTTGAGCCATCGGCCTCAGATGCCACCGCGTTTTGCTTCCTCTTGGCCGGATTGATGGGTTTGTTGCTCGGTGAATTGGGGATTCGTCGGGACGGGGAATGAGGGGTTATATCTGAGTCTGTCGGTTTGCTCGGTCTAGGAACTGACAGCGGCGGGCCGTGTTGTCGGAGGGTTGACCATGTCGGGTGGTCTGTGGCGGGTTTGGGGGGGTCGGCGGACATGGAACGACGACGGAATCAGATGCTTCTGTCTTTGTCTCCTAGCTCTTTCGATTCAATCGCAAAGCTGTGGACCGCGCATCTGCCGGCGTTAGTGAGTCGGACTCTCTGCTTCACGGTGTCACCAGGATACGATCCTCCTTTCCGGTGCCAGATTGTTTTTCTCCGATTTGCTTTTTTGTAACTGTGTTTCTCGTTGTTTGTAATCGTGGCCCAAGCCCATATTTGGGATAAGTCTTTATAATGATAAGCCCATATTAAAAAAAAAAAAAAAAAAAAAAAAAAAAAAAAAAAAAAAATGTTTGTGTATATATACATCAAATTGAGTTTGCATTGCGTGTGTGGTTTTACTCAGTTATGTTCGGTAAGATCAAAAGAAGATGTCATAGTCCACGTAAAATAGTCGACACAGTAACCATTTAGATAACGGCGCACTACTATTTTGTATTTCTTTTAGCATTTTAGACGAGAGTAAGTTAAGATTTATATTTTCCCATTCTAAAAGTAATTCAATAATCATATACAATGTGATGTCTTAGTTGTCGACGTACCATCATGCGTTCTAACAAGATTTCTATCGTAGCTTCAATATAGATTTAATTTGTGAGACAAATGATGATTAATTTTGATAACCAAGGAGTTTTATATCAAAAATCTATATTAATCTATAGTCTGTGAAACGTGATCATATTCTTGTCATTTAAAACCCTTTAACAAATTCACAGTATTCAAGTATAATCAAAATCACGGTACTATACCATTTATAGATTTGTGCACGTCCTAGACTCCTAGTATGTACAATAAGTCGTTAAGCTTAGCCAAGCATACGTGAATTATATATATGGCAAATGCTTGAGTTTACATGAAAATAAAATTCGAAATGAGAAACTATAGTTTATTCCCCAGAATTTAGTTTTTGGTATTTTTGTAAGTATCCGAAAGAGATGGTGCAGATTCGACAAAATTACATAATCATATTATTGGCTTATGTCTTTCTCTGTAGCTGAAGGTGGGGTCTATATCTCCGCATGGGAAAGCACACAAGATATGTCGCAGTTCAGCTGTTCGACACGTGTTCACTCATTGCAAGCAGGTCCAACTAATTTTGTCTATTAACGTTGACACGTGATCTAATCTGAACCAACGAATAGGCAGATTAAGACCGGAGTCGACGAGGGTGTTGTTGGATTGGAGAGTGAATGGCTAACGATGGAGACCGACGAACTAACAAAGTCTACGTATGTGGTCCATCATTGTTCTGTCCTTTCCTTCTTTTTACTTTGCCTCACTTATTAGCGGTTTTATCATTTCATAGTATTTGTTTAGTACTTTTTTTTCCTGGTCGAATGATGAGTTTTTGATAATTTTGTTGAATCTGGAATTCAGTATTACCGACGAGATGCTTTGTTGGTAATTACTTTTTAATTTTTTTGTCGTCCACAATCAAAAATCTTAAATTTTCTACTGAACGTTAACTGATTCTGATGTTATAAACCGGGTGTCAGGAATCCTAAAAACACAAAGTACCTATCGTCATACGCAAAGAGAATCCCATGGAGTGATGACGTTCGTTGTTTTTTTATTGTCTTGAAATTTTTTTTTGATTTTTTTTAATGATTAGTATCTTATTTTTTAATCATTTATAATATTTTCTTATCTCTCATAATTTTACCTTTTATACACAATATTTTCAGTCACCTAGTTTCATAGTATTTGTTTAGTAGTTTTTTTTTCCTGGTCGAATCGCATTTGTTTAGTTCATTGTTTTGTATATAACGGGCTCCCAACCCTACACTAATTTAACTGTGAATGTTTTAGCAACTTCGAGTCTTCGACCCATTAATAAACCAGGCCTATTTCAGCTACTCAGTATGGGCCTATAAAAGAAATGACCAATTCCATGTAGAAATAGTGTTACGTAACTCCTGGAATTGGTATTTGAATGTGTATATCTAATGGATGAAAATTATTGACGAGAAAAAATGAAAATAATTGACCAGAGTCTGTTTTTTCTTGGTGGCAGTTTGTAGTACTTTTGACCAGATTCTATTCATACGCAGTACAATGGTGAAAATTATACAATTTTGTACACGTGAATTTGGAACAAGAAGAGAAAGGAGTAAATTATAGTATAAGTGAAAAAAAAGGATCAGTAAGACAAGAAAAAGTCAAAAAGTGATGCCCTTCCCATGCAAATAGATTAGCTGATAGTGTGACACTTCTTCACACGTTCCTTCCTTTATAAGCAAAAAAATTATTTCGAGTCAAAAAAAGTAACAAAAATAAATATTTCTCTTCTAATAATATGTTTTACCTACCCATTTCATTACTTTAGCACGTGAAACACAACTGCAAATTTTCATATAAAATAATTATACTAATTTTCGTAACTACTAACAAGAATCAATTACAGATTTTATCAATTTTCTTCGTAGCATTTATGAATTTTATTATTTTGTCTAAAATTTTATAGATTTACTATTTTTAAGATATAAAAATTCAATTTAACATGTATTAGATCCGTTACATTTAGATTTAATTGGTTTCATTTATTCTTAAAATTTAGTTTGTATTTAGAAAAAAAATTATAAATATATATATATATATATATATCTATATTTGTTAAATGTTTGAAAATAATAAATTTATAAAATTTTAATAAAAAAGGTAAATCCATAAATATCACTAAAATGGCAAAATCCGTATTAACTCTCTTACTAATAATGAGAAATTAGGACGTGTGGTGCAACCCTCCATGGCTCCATGAAAGAATGATTTGTGTTATTGATACACAGTTTTGTTACCAGCATGGTTTGAACCACGCAGAAAAATATTAGTTATTTTTTAAGAGATTCGAAGTCACTATTTTTTGACGATGCCATCATGTCAAGCTCGTATAATTAAGTTATAATCATTCCATGATTTAAAGTGGAATTTGTAACAGGTTTATCAAAACAGCAGGATACACAACTATATACACAAAGTGACAAAACACATTAACGTTATAAATGAAAAAAACTTATAATTATATAAAAGAAAAGAAGAAAGAGAGAAGAATTTTAAGGTGTTTGACATTTAACATTTTGCACCACAAGACCATCTCCATGTTTTATTTTCTTTTTTTATTTATTTTTATAATTACGTGAAGGCCTTTTAGTTTGTTGACAAATAATAATGGGAAAGTAAATAAACTAAATATACATTGTATTAAAGAAAATGCTAGATTACGACAGTGTTACACATAAAAATTACGAACTGAATTTAGGCGATGACACAATTATAAGTGTGACGTTAGTGAATAATATACTAAATTAGTGAAAAGGTTTATCCAAAAAAAAAAAAATATATCCAGCAGCGAAATATTTTGTTGATTAAAATATAAAATCATTGCTGTAAGTTGCAAGTCTTTGGAATGGCACGGCCGACATAATAGACAATTATTATGTAACTTTTAAGTCCACTCCCATCAACTTCATCAGTTAACTGATATTTTCCCCTTATATTTTCTTTTTATTGCCAAAGTTATATATCAACATTAATCATACTATATTATCGAAAAGCTAGTGGACACTAAATATTTATGCGGTCCTCATTAATTCAATAAGTCAAATATTAATAGGGATAAATTTTGAAGTTACCTGTTGACCCAAAAAAAAAAAAATCAAATTTGCTTGTAGTTTTGACATCATTATTTTCAAGACGAATTTCATACTAATTTTACACTGTATTATCTAACTTTAGAGTTCAATTTTTATATCTTATCACTTTTTCACGCACTCTCAAAACTGGTTCGGATAAAATTATCAAAGGCAAAAGAAATTGTTATCAAGTATTTAAAAATAGAAGTTGTACGTAATACAATTTTTAAGTGAAGTAATTCATGTCGACAATTTTTTTTTTTTTTTTGGAAGTAAATCAGTTACAAGAAGTGGATGAGGATGAAACAGCCTTGGTCAACTAATTACAACGTAACTTTGAAAGGAATTCTACGTAAAGACTAATCAACCTTTGTCTTCTCTCCTAACATGGCCGTACAAATCTAATCCTTTTCCCTCGAGCCTTATACCCATTTTTTAATACTAAAAACAAACAATTAAGCTATAAATACTTCTCTCTGAATCTCAACAAACTCAATCATCAAATTAATAAACAAAATAAAATGGGAAACTGTATATGCATAACGGAAAAAACGACGACGTCGTGGTCCGGAGACGATAGTGAATCATATAACAAGAGGAGGAGAAGAAGAAGTTCCACCGTGGCTCACCACGACAACGACGACGGAGAGAAGCTGCTCGGAGAAACAAGCAACGTTACAACATCAAGTTCGTCATCGTCTTGTGGGAGAAGAGAGATTAAGATAAGGATGACGAAGAAGGAACTTGAAGATCTCATGAGCAACATTGGTTTGAAGAGTTTGACGGCTGAAGAGATTCTTTCTAGGTTAATTTTCGACGGTGGAGATCAAAGCGGATTCTCTGCCGTCGATATGTCGAATCACCACCAGCCGTGGAAACCGGCGTTACAAAGCATACCGGAGATCGATTAGTGTTATTTTCTTCTTCTTTTTTTTCTTCTTCAAATTAATAGGTAAAAAAGCTGAGTGATGCGTGTGTCCTATACTTGACCCTCTCGATCAGTGATTTTAGCTAATTAAAAAAGTATGTACACATGTTTGGTTTTGTAATTAATTTGTTTGTTTGAGATTTAATGAATTGTTTGTTTTATTGTCTTTGCTATTTATCACATCTAAAATCTAGATGTTGATAGATGTTTTAAAAAAATTTGAAATAATTGTGATGATTCGTAAACATAAAATTATAAATATACATAAACAGTGTTTTGCGAATCGTTAAAATAACGTACAGTCGCATCTAAAAATGGTGGTCTTGTAGTGCGTAATTGCAGATAGGTCCACGCAGTCCGGTCCGAAGGGTGATGAGCTTAAAGCAAACAAAATGGGTTTGGCCCACTAATAAATAGTTATCTTGAAAATTCTAAAGAAATGCAAGGATAAAGGTTCGAACTAACATCACGTCTGACTTTAGCAAAATGAATTACAGTAAAACCTCTATAAATTAATAATGTTGGGACCAGAAAATTTTATTAATTTAGAGAGGTATTAATTTATCGATAAATTAATAATTATTAATTTATAGAGAGATTTTAATAATTTTGTAATTTCTTAAAAAAAATTATCTAAAAATAATTTTTTCTTTATAAACAATATCTTTTAAAAACTAATTACAAGTTGAAAAACAATTATTAAGTTAAAAAAACAACACAAACTTTTTCGAATAATAGAGTCATATTTCATCAAAAATTTTACATATAATATTATATATATATATCATAATAATTCATATATAACATATATAAATTTATATAATGTATATATATATTGATAAATTAATACAATTATTAATTTATGATATAGATGGGACTATATGTTTACATGAGATTTTCAAAAAAATTATTATCTTATTAATTTATCGATTTATGTCATATTTTACACTGGTCCTAACTCGGGACCGGAAGAATTTATTAATTTAGAGAGGTTATTAATTTATAGAGTATTAATTTATAGAGGTTTTACTGTAATGATGCCCTCGAACTTATTAATTGTTGGGCTTTAGTTCATGGTCGGACCTTGGTCCACAACATGATAATTAAATTTCTTGCAGTCACCTTCCATTAACTACCAATCTAATCACATGAATGACATGCATGCAGAAGGCATGGGTTTACAAAAAACAATAATAAGAGTATATGCATATGGTTTAAATCGGTACGTTAGATAGCGTTAGGGTTTCAGTTTGTGTAACATTTTAATATTGAAGTGTTTAAGATAAGGATTGGTCTTCATTCGTTTATATTCAGAAAATAAAATCATTAAACTGAAATATTAGTTTAGTTTCGTTTGTAATTTATCCAAATGGGTGTTCCTTGATTAAGAAAAAAAACACACGTAAGATTTATGTACACAATAAACAATGGCTTATGAAAGCTTGTTGACAAAAAAAGTTTGTATGAGATTGAGGTCATTCTAGAGGCGTTTAATCAGTGATGGGGCTTTTAGAGGACTACCCTAATCATAGAGAACCTTGAAACCGATCGTGCTTACATGTTTCTAGATACGAGTAACAGAAAATCAATTAATTTAAGAAGGATTGTGTTTTCATGACTAATTAAGGATGTGTGTGGTTATCCGTTTCACATGTTGGCATCAAAATGTCAACGTTTCACATTCAAATCCTACAAAAAAAAAACAAAATCTACTTTTAAATCGTTATATCACATAAAATATTATATTATAAAATATTAAGATAGAAATACCTTAAAGCAAGACAGAATTTTAATTAAATTATTATTTTCATTATTAATTGGAATGGTGACAAGTAAACAAGCGGTTGAACTTAAAATAGATTAGATAATGGAAACAAATAGAATATATGCATAATGGACTCAACATGTAAAACAAGCGGTACCAAACAGGAAAAACAAAAATTGAATGGTGACGATTATTAATACGATATGGAAATTAAATTTTGACTAACTTTTTGTAACATTTTGAGTGACTTTTTTTTTTTTTGTTTTGGTCAAAAGCTGGAATTTCATTAATTAAAAGGCGATAACCGGCCTCGATACAATGTTTAACAAAGAACGCTTTGCAAGAGCATCAGCTTGTCGATTAACATTTCTAGAGACGAAAGAGAAGCGAATTTTCTGGAAAGTAGATGATAGAACCAGGATATCGTGGAGAATCCCGTGGAGATCCTTGTGCGGAGTCTCCGATAGTATTGCTTCGATCAATTGTTTTGAGTCCGAAGCGATTGAGAGATTTTTGATGCCCATCTCAGAGGCATGGAGCAGCGCCTGGTAAATAGCGATTGCTTCGGCGAGTAACGGTGAGCGAATATTAGTCAAGCATTCAGATCCCTCTCGAAGAAGACCCTCTCTGCAATTGCTAAATACCCAGCCAAAACCAGCAGCTTTTTGATTTGCATTCCAAGCGGCGTCCGTATGGCACACGGTCGTTTCAGGGTCATTTGGGGAAGTGGGTTTTGTTCCAGGGGTGGAGAGCTTCTGATTTTGAGTTGGCGGATGGGTTTGCGCATAGTTCCATTCACGGGCTAGGGCGATGGCTTGTGATAAGGTTTCTCTCGGCGAGGAATGTTTATCTTTGAAGATGCGATGGTTTCGGGCTAGCCAAATAGACCATAGTATCCACGGGAATAATGGTCCTCCTCCAGTATCACAAGGTGGAAGGCAGATCAGATTCTTGGCTCTTTCGAGGAGATCTCTGAGAGAGGTAATTTGTTCTGGGACGAGACTAGCCTTGAAAGGAGCTTTTTCCCAGATCTCTGCGGCGAAGGAACATTTGTAGAGGAGGTGAAAGGTTGTTTCTTCCTCACCACAGAACGGGCACTTGGCATCCGTGTAGATTCTTCGCTGGCTCAAATTATCTCCCGTAGGTAACGCACCCCTCATGGCCTTCCAAAGGAAAAATTTTGTTTTTGGAGATGTCTGAATGTGCCATATGTTCTTTGTCCATTGGAAATCTCGAATTGGTTCTGGGAGTGGGCTTGATTCTGACTCCTCTTTGATGGTCTCGTAATAGCCTGACTTGGCTGAGTATAAGCCTGTCTTAGTGGGGAGCCAAGCAAAAGAATCTGTGGCTCCAAGCTTGCTCAGGCGGATCTCCAGAATCTGTTTTTCAAGTTCTGGGATGGTTTGCTGAATTTTCTCTCTGTCCCAATCTAGGGAGGTAGAGGATATGAGATATGCTACCTTAAGATCTTGGGTATCTTCCTGGGGTGGTCCCATTGGAGTTATAGGGGAAGTAGTAGACAGCCAGGGATCATACCACAGGGAGGTCTGCTTGCCATTTCCGATAACTCTACCAAGCTGTTTCTTTAGGAGGTCTTTCCCAGCGCAAATGCCTCTCCATCCATGGGAAGTGTTTGCAGGTGGCTGACTCGCCAAAAAACTTGTGGAGTGGCAGTACTTACCTAACAGGATTCTAGCCAGCAGGCAGGAGGGTTTGGTCAATATTCGCCAACTTATCTTGGCCAGGAGAGCATCATTAAAGGACTGAATATCCCGGAATCCCAAGCCTCCTTCTCCTCTTGATTTGGTCAGGTTTTTCCAGGAAACCCAACACATTTTTTTCTTTTCCATACTTGTATCCCACCAGAATCTAGTTAGCGCTGATTGAATGCGTTTGCAGAGGGATTGTGGCAGTTGAAAACATGACATCGTGTATGTGGGCATGGCTGCTAGTACCGCTTTGAGCATTACAAGCTTTCCTGCAGCTGAAAGGAATTTCGAAGACCAGCTGCAAGCCCTTTGGCGTATTCTATCCACTAGTATGGTAAAGAGATCTTTTTTCTTCCTGCCAAAGAGCTCGGGAAGCCCCAAGTACTTTCCCAATCCACCTTCACTCTGAATTCCAAGTTGACTTTTAATTCTTTCTCTAATCTCAGGAACTGTTTTTGCAGAGAAGGTGATTGCTGACTTCTGCGGATTTATCATCTGGCCAGAAGCAGATTCATATTTCTGAAGGATTGAGAGTAGTGTTGCAACATCCTTGGACTCGGCTTTACAGAAAAACATTGTGTCATCTGCAAATAAGAGGTGACTAATTCTGGGGCTTTTCTTCCCTAATTTAATGCCTGTAAGAGTTCCAATAGCTTCAGCTCTATGGCATAAACCTGAGAGTACTTCGCTGCAGAGAATGAAAATGAAAGGGGAGAGGGGGTCGCCTTGCCGGATTCCCCGCTGCGGTATAACAAGGCCTTGCGCTTCTCCATTGAGAAGGTATGAATACGAAACTGTGGAGATGCATTGCATGATCCAGCTTATCCATATATGGCTGAAACCCAGTCTCTCCATCACCATTCTTATGAATTCCCATTCAATTCTGTCATACGCCTTGCTCATGTCCGTCTTCACTGCCATATAACATTTCTTTTTTGCCTTTGACGTGTGCAGGTAGTGTAGAGCCTCATGTGTGATTAAGACATTGTCAGAAATGGCTCTTTGCGGAACGAAGGCGGATTGGTTCTCAGAGATCAGATCGTGCAAGATAGGTTGCAGCCTTTTGGTGAGTAATTTGGCAATGATTTTGTAGTAGACTGAGCACAGCGCGATAGGTCTATAGTCTTTCATCGTTCTGGGACTTTTTATCTTCGGGATAAGTCTGACATGTGTAGCGTTTAAATTCTTTGGCAGGATTCCAGAGGAGAAGAAACCTTGAATCTCCAGAATTATGTTCTTCCCCACTGTTTCCCAATTGGTTTGAAAGAAGCTTGCAGAAAAACCATCAGGGCCCGGTGCTTTATCCGCATGGATAGAGAAACATGCAAGTCTGATATCGTTAGCTGAAGGTATAGCAGTCAGTTTGATATTTGTTTCCTCTGAAATCTTAGGCTGGAGGGCTTCCACAATGGTTGACAGTCTTTCCCCTTCTTTTGCAGTGAAAATCTGATTGTAATAATCAGTAATAACTTTCAGGATGTCCTGCTCTGCAAAGAAAGTCCCTCCTTTGTCATCCTCAATAACAGAGAATTTATTTATGGCTCTTCTGCCTTTGGTTATGGCGTGGAAATAACCCGAATTTTTATCTCCCAGGGAAAGCCACAGCTGGCGGCTCCTCTGCTTCCAGAATTCCTCTTCCTCCTTATAAGCATGTTTCAGTTCTTCATTAATGGTAGAAAGAAGTTCAGCCTCTGAGTTTGGGTCTGTCATGGCCACTTCCAGCTTTCCTCGCCACAAATTAATCTTTTCCTGACTATTAAGGTGTTTCTTTCTGCTCCATTTAATGATTGCACTTCTGCACCTGCTGATCTTGGTATCAACTTTTTCAATAAGTGCACCTTGCCAGTTTTCATAGATTAGCTGGGTAACCTCTTCATTGTTCCTTAATCGCCTATCATATCTGAAAAGACCCTTTTTCCTTTTCTTTTTCAGGTCAAAGTAGGTGGCGATTGGTCGATGATCAGATCCCTCAAAATCCAAATATTCACATCTTCCAGCCGGGTAAGAGATTGCCCATTCACTGTTAGACATGGCTCTATCTAGTCTACAGAAGACCAAATGTTCATGTCGTTTTCCTCTCCATGAAAGGAAGTTCCCGGAGTGTCGTAGATCGAAGAGATCACATTCCGACATGAATGTTCTAAAATCCACAAAGGATCCTTCCGGGCGAGCAGGACCTCCAAGTTTCTCAGAGGAATCAATGATATCATTGAAATCTCCGGTAAGGAACCATGGTTCTGATCTAGATTGTCCTAAAGCAGACAGTTGGGTCCAGATTTCCTTCCTTTTTGATTGATCAGGTTCTCCGTAGATGAAAGTGGCAAAAAAGGACTTTCCTTCTGCTTCAATGCGTGTATCAATGAAGTTATGACATTCTGATAGTATCTGCAGAGACACAGTTTGATTCCAGAGCAAAGCTAGCCCACCTCCGCCTGGGCTGTGTGGTGAGACAAGTTTCATGTCAGAATAGCCCATCCATTGGAGGGTTTTGATTACTGATTCTTCTGAGTTTTTCGTCTCCATTAGGAAAATTATGTCGGGGGAGATGTTTGAGTGCATCTCCTTTAACCGTCGAACTGTCATGGGGTTCCCTAAACCACAACAGTTCCAGCTGACTACTTTTAAGGAAGAGGAAGGGGTGGATTGTGAAAATCCACCGTCTTCTTAGCTATAGCGGGTATGATG
The DNA here is from genome assembly GCA_019202795.1 of Arabidopsis thaliana x Arabidopsis arenosa. NCBI lineage: Eukaryota > Viridiplantae > Streptophyta > Magnoliopsida > Brassicales > Brassicaceae > Arabidopsis > Arabidopsis thaliana x Arabidopsis arenosa. The sequence continues at coordinate 8,014,911 of CM032924.1, forward strand.
GTAGTCTGAGGGGGAACTCGGCTAGAGGAGGGACCTGCTTCACCACCATGGGAGGTATTTTTCTGTTTTGTTTGCTTCCCTTGCTTTCCACGTGTAGAAAGGATAGTCTCCTCACTATTTGTTCTTCTCTTGGGAGAGTTCTGTATTACGACCTTGTTTCTTTTGCTGGATTTTGCTCCAGTGAGTCTGAGAGGACTTTTGCTTCCTTGTCTATTAATTGGAGGTCTGCCTCTTTTTCTTTTTGTGTTTGAGGCCACACTGGGGGGGATATCAGCAGGGTGGATAGGGAGATCAGGAGATAAACTCGCAGCCATGTTCTGTTGAGTCTCTGAAGGTATAGTGGTAGATTGGATTTGCAGGGAGGCTGCTGATATTATTTGTGCCGCAGTATCAGTCATTAAGCCTCTAGCTTCCCCCTGGAGGACTCTCTGCTTTCTGGCCAGACTCTCAGTAGGGTCCGCACAGCTTGTGTATTGGACAGTGACTTCCCGCAGTTCATCCATGACCTCTTCAGTGGTAGGCACATGTCTAGGTGGAGGGGATGAGAACTCAGTAAGGAGTGGTTTCTCTAGGGGAGGTCGTCTTGTTCTAGAGTTTTCAGAGCAGTCAGTCCAAGTAAGCTCCCTGGGTGTTGTTTTCTCTCTCCATTCTAGTGATGGTTGTTGAACACTGAAATTATTTCTTGGCTTCTCTCTAGCAGTTGCCTTCCTGGAGTAATCAAGGCGTCTAGGAGGAGATCTTCTACCACCTGAAAGATAGTAGTTATGCGACTTTGTTTCAGATCTTGAGATACTCCTATGATCTTTTTCCTCAAAATTGCTTTTGCTTGAAGGCTGAACAGCTCTTGGTTTGTTGAGATTCATATGATTGGAGATGTTTCTTTCAAATGGTTCCTGGATGGTTCTCTGGCTAGGAATTGGATGATTCCTACTTGAAGAGTTTTTTGACTGCTGGACCATATCAGCATGCCTTGAGGACTCTTTTTCACTTTTTAAGCCAGGACATTCAGTTTTGTCATGGGACAGTCGGTGGCAATGTTTGCAGTGGTTCTTTAAACCTTTATACTCTAGGGTGACTAGAGCTTCAGTTCCATCGGGGAAATCTACCACTGTTTCCTTGGTTAGGGGCTTGAGGCCATCAATTAGGACTTTAATCTTTGCAGCAGTGGAAGACAGCTCATGGTCAATAACTTCCCCGAGTTCTTCTCCTATTTTGTAGACCATCTGTTGTTTCCAGTAGTGTTTTGGCAGTCCCTGTAGATCAATCCAAAACGGGATCTTTGATGGGAAGGTAGGAGATATAACTGGCTCCCATCTTTGGAGGATCACCATCCACTGGTCAAAATGGTATGGCCTATTATCAAGTACTTTTTGGAGGTCCTCTTCGAACTCAAATCTGAATTGGAAGCAGCCTCTCCCAAGGTCCGAGCCGGTGGCTTTGCCTCTCAGGTTCCATCTATTAGAGAGAAAAGGGATTAGAGACCACAGTCTCTGTACTGAGGGGTTGGTGAGCCGTCCCATAAGGGTTAGAGAGTTTTCTTCAATCAAATCTGAGGTATCCAGGACTGGGGCTCTGATACGCATTCGAGGGGGAGGGGAGAACACCTCTTCGTTCTCTTTCCTTGGGGAGAGGTGAGGAGTTCTTCGGTCCCTAGGTCCCAAAGAGGGAGATCTGTAGTTACTGCTGGAGTGAGATCTGTGTGGGTACGCAATTCCTTTCCCTTTAGCAGAGTAGGGTATTCTATAAGACATGACTTCGGGGAAAAGAGCAGCTTGTAGTGGGCTACAGAGTTGAAACAGCCTTTACTAGTTGAGGCAGTTGTTGTCTAGTCCTTGAGGAGTCGGGTTGACACTCAAATTGCTTTAAAAGGGTTCTTCACACAAGGTGAGAAAGTTCTCCAACATTAGAGTTGGGATTCTGTTGTTGACATAAATGATGAGAGATTAAAGGGTTCTTCACATGAAGTGAGAGTATTCAAGAATGTTCAAAGAGTGGACCCAAACTAGACATAAATGAAGGTGGCAAGTTGTACCTCAGAGGAGATAAGTACCATAGCTGAATCCTTCACCTTCAGGTCAAAATATGTGGGCGCAGGTGTGTTTTGTGGGAGAGACAACTTGGGGGAGGGGGCCAGCAGGTGTTCCCTGTCCAGGAGCATGACTTCAGTGGTCGGAAAACCAGCAACAGCCAGCCAGAGGACGCCGGCAAAGCTAAAACGAAGAGGAGGAAAGTTGAGATTTGAGAAAATTTGCCTTTTTTAGTAGGAAAAAGTGGTTGAGATCTGTTTTTTTCAAAAACAACTGCCTTCTTTTAGTGCATAGGGAAAAGTGCCTGGGAGAGAAAAGGAGCTCAAGAAAGTCACGTTCACATTTTGAGTGACTATTACACGGAATTGATTTATAATTTATCGCATACCATTTTTCACAATTTTCAAAATTTAATTAGTAATAACCATATCATGTATGACGAACCTTATTATTGGCAAAAGATGTGTTTGTGTACCTCATGCGGCATGTTTTCATTTCATTTTTTTTTTTTGTATTTTTATTTAGAAACCACATGTTTCTAAATTTTGTAAGGATGATAACACAAGACTGCGTTCATGTACGTCAATATGTGTCTGCCACATTATTCATAGCCAAAATCTTTCTCAGCCGATAAGCTAACGGTTAAATAAAAGACACAATTAATAGAACAAGAAACTAATTTATCGAAAACCATGTTAGAGTTAGAGAGGGTACAAAATTTGGGTCAGTTTTTTTTTTTTAGTTTCTTCTGAGAGGTTATTCCGAAAGGATTTATCTGTTGTTAGTTTGTGTTGGTTAGTTATGATCTGAGAGTGCAGAATAACTCGGTGCTCATAGCCAAAGGTGGCTTCTTATCGTTGGTCACAAAGAGGGCCTTGCGTAAGAGGCCTATTCTCATCTTGACGTTCACAAATTTTGTCTCCTTGTTTTAATTTGTCCACTATCATGATATTTACTAAATTCAAATCAACGTGATCCTACCGGTTATATCCAACATCAACAATTTAAAGTTTGTAAGTTATGATGTCAAACTTGACCTACTTATGACCTGATAATTATTTTGGTTATCTTCTTTTTGGTATTATTTTATCCCACTGGACTCTATTTTATTCCTAACTGTGGGAGAGCTGAGAGCTCGGTCGAGTCAATAAGCTGCTTGGTCTAGGTAGGCCCACTAATCTTCTTTTAATCGTTCAAGGTTTTAGGTCTTTGTTTGCTTTGGTCAAAATTTGTATAAAGGTTAAACCTATAAATTATCTGTATGGAGTGAGGACTATTAATGGTTAAGTTTGTATATATCCCGTATCCGTTTATCGGAGATTCGGAAAGCTCTAGAGTTTGAACATCGGAGATAAATAGAAGACTAAATTATTCTTGTATGGTTCCCAATCCGAACAAATTGAGACGTCTTAGTGGACTAATCCATATTTTTGGATCACTAATTAATACTCTAAAAATAATTAGTGATCCAAAAATATAACATATTATTCTAATTTAGTAGTAAAAACAAGTTGATTTAAATTAAGTAAACATATTGAAATGACGATTAATTTACTAGTTTTTTGTTTTTAATGTTATGTACGTATAAATCATTGAATGGCACGGACCCAATAAGGTTGGTGTAGGTAAGAAGATTTCACTTCCAAGTTGAGTTTGTGATTTCATAACGCTCTTGTTTGTTAGTGTAATTAAGCTGTAGATTAGATGAATAACTTATAATAAATACTAAATAGACAAGACCTTTTTTAACGAAACAAAATAAAAATAAATAGACAAGACCATGCCTCTTCTCGTGGCAAACGTGGCTAGCAAATTGACAATTGTTGGGTCACTATCATATCAACATAGCTAATAACTTACGATCATTTATTCATCTCATCGATTTTAAATATCTATTTATGTGCAATATTAGAGTTAGACATTTACATATGTTCGGTAATTATGTGAGTGATGAGAAACGATGGATTCTACGGAACCAGAGGAAACTACTGAGAGTTTGAGTAAGTAATCAAGGCTAAAAATGGGTATACACACTACAAGAAATATCTACATTATTAACACGAGAGAAGAGCTATAATATGTCATTGATAGCGTTTTCATAAATGCTATTTTAGGCCCCTGTTATGGTAGACCCCCACATACGATAGCGTTTTTTTGGCATGTTATTAAATGTCTATATATTGTAGCGCTAATCGAATGCTATAATATATTTTACTGTTGTTACATTTAGTGTTGTTTTATAAAATGTTGTAACATTATTTTTCCGCTATATAAATTTAATTTGATTTTTATTTAATTTGCATTTTTGAACCCTGTTTTGCAATATTTATTTTATTGGATTTATATATAATTTCTTTTTTATTACATAAATTATCAAAAATATTCATTACACAAAACATATATAACAAGTCTTATACAAAAAAAATCTAACTATTACTCTTACACAACAAAGTACTAATTTATGAGATAAACTACAAAGAGAAACAAATCGCCATGAAACTAACAAAGAAACAAGATAATAAAGCAACTCAATTCCTCAGTCATAGACGTCCACTTTCCACCACCAATCTTTGCAACCTACAATCATATATAAATACACAGTTTGGCAAATCTCATAAACACTTTATATAGGAGTCAAGCATAGCAATGAGCTAAGTTAAAGTCTTACATCCTTAATGAGAGAACTTAGATGCTCTCGTCAAAAAGAATGACAGAATATATTCCTGCAAAGTGAAAGGCAACATCAGCAAAATCCCCAAAGACTAAACAACTAACTATCAACAAAAGTAAGTGTGAAATGATGAACATTACACGAAGATAAAGAAGCCCGTAAGAGGTCGTTTGGGCATGTTTAAGGTAGAAGAGCTCTTCTTCGTATCCTTGGCTATTCTAAGTCTTTTTGGCTTAGGTTCATCAGACTTCGTCATCTTCCTGAAAAACAAAAACAATATCACATATAGAAACAATACATTCAAGTCAAAGGTAAGGCAAAACGAGTTTTACTTCTCTGAATGTTTCTTCTTAGCCTCAGTCACATGTCTCCACAACTTGAACTTCTAGACAACAACAACAACAACCAGATCCACAGAGATTATGAGAACACTGAAAACACAAAATACACTAAGGAGGTTAAAAAAAAAGAGATGAATACTAGATATAGGAAGCTCTAGCTCTAAAAAGAAGCTCTTCTCTTTTGGCTTCTGGATATTGAAAGAACTAGACAAAAATAAAACCGCAAACAAATAGACAAAACTGTGGCCAAAACACACGTATGAATCAATGACCAAAGGAGACATGCACATAGTGACAAAAACTTTCTGAAATTAGTAGAAGTTACTGACTAAACATAAACATCATCAACGGATCATCCCTGCTAAATCAAGACATCCATATTTTTTTAATAGAAAACGTTAGCATCACAACCATAAGCCATTAAACAAAGTATTGATGGTGGGTACCGTTATGTATAATGTGAAAACCTACACATGTGAAGACCTGCATCTTGTGAAAACCTGCATCTTGTGAAAACCTGCATCTTGTGAAAACCTGCATCATGTTTTGTAATTGAAAATATGCATCATATCTAAACCTCTCACGATCATTAAAGAGCTGGAACCAAACATGTATTGATCCAAAAGGAGCGAACTAAACCTGTTAACATAGTGCTTTGACAGAAAATAATCTATTGACTCAATGAATCAAACCTGAAATTCAAAATCCGACAAGCAAGCTAAAAGATACAACAAAGTATATATATGACTCATATTATGAAAGTTTCAACTTTGAATTATTCAAACAGTGAGGCACAAAATCTAGCTCGAAACTCATGAGAAAACAAAGTAAGTAAATAGCACGAAATTGAACAAAACAGACAAATCATGCTCATAAAATGGCAATTAAGAACAAATCTAGCTCGAAATTACTCTAGAGAAAATATAAATTGGGTTAGAAAGAGACGAAACTATCACATTCAAGAAACCAAACCTAGAAAATTTGACTAAAATTTGAGTAAAAATCGAAAAAATCTGAAACACCACTCAAATAAGGTTCCAAAGAAACGCTTACATAATTCTTTACGAGAGCGATATCATCTTCATCAAATGGGCGAGGATTCTTCTCGGCTCTAATCTCATCTTCACTAGATTTATGAATCTCACGAACAGCGATGGTTCCAAGACGGTAACGATGTGGCTTCTTGACTCCTCCGTTACCACCTGCATTACCAATTTCGTTAGAGACGAAATGATAAACTCAAAATTCAATCAAAATCAGAAAAACCCTAGATCCCCTTTCAAAATTAGTGGAGACTTGGGCTTTGATGGAGGGGAATTTTGCGTATAGGAGAAATTTTTTGATGAATTAGATGGGATTAGGATGGAAAAGAACAGAGACCGGTGAAGAAAGTGGAATCGAAGGTTGAGGCTATGGAGATTTGTTGATAGACCCATCGTTACCGATAGAGTGATGGAAATGGTAGCGATAGAGTGAGAACAGTGAGATCGAAAGGATGAGAGAGGGAGACCACTAATCGATTTTTTTTTAGGTCTAAGTCTGTGAGAAGTTCTCAATTCGTTTTGGGTAAAAGGAGGAAATGTTTGTGAAAAGTTTTGCTAACTGTTGGCGGAATAGGTCATTTTTGTTTCCCGCTTAAGGATTTTCGGTCTTAGCATTTATGAGGTGCTATTAAAAAGTAACCAAAATCACGAACTCATCTATTATAGCAGATCAGGAAAATGCGCTATCGTCTAGTGCTATCAATGTGGACTTTTTTTGTAGTGACAAAATGTACATGTACTACGACTACGAAATATAAGAAAAATTATATGGTGGTTGGTTTCTATTTGAATTTAGCAATAAACTAAAGAATAAACTGTATTGAATGATATAAAATTGGGGACTATAAAGATTATATAAAAATATTAAACGACCATCAAAATTTTCATGAAAAGGCCAATAAAACATTTTTTTTAAATGACAAGTCCTTGATGGCGACAATAAGGGCGAAATCTGAAATCTATCGCCGGAAAATCTGAAAGAGAAGGCCACCACTTTCGTTTCAAGTCTCGTATTCCCGTTATCACGATGATGAATTATTTGAAATCTGTCACCGTCTTCTTGTTCCTCGTATCATTTCGAGGTAACTGTTTTTTCTCTCAAAGTAGAGTGCCCTTTCTCCGGCGACGACGATGTCGTTTCCGATGTAACAGAGTTACTATGTCGGACAGATTGGTTGATTTTGAAAAATCGTTTCCCCCAAAATTTTCTTTTCAAAACCCTAATTTTATCCGACCCAAGTCACTCAAATCTGGAATCCAAATCAATCCCCGTTTTTTCCTCTTGCGTCTTGCCGAAAAAGTGACAAATGCTCGCGAGAACCATGTTCTAAAAGAAACCGTTTTTCTCAACCGCTTTTACTTTGAAGGGAAGAATTTTCTTTGGCTGACAATATATACAGTTATCAATGGTCTTTTGTCTCCAAATTGCAGTGGCTTATATCTATTGGCCATTCCTAGCGGTTTATGTGTTCTCCTTTTAATGGCTTTATTATGGAAAAAACGACCATGGAAACCACCATGGAGAAAGGTTCGACTCATAGACGAAGTGGCAACAAAGGGAGTTTCTGTATCGTACATTACTACATGTATCAACGAGAGGCAGCCTCAAATTTTACTGTTAATGAAGTTACAAGAAGCAATCATAAGGAGTACCTTTCATTTATGGTCGTTGAAGAACGCCAACAAGAGAATCAGAGACGAAGAGCAATTATGGGCATTACCTATAACCAAGAAAGATGTCATCTCCTCGAGATGTTTTACTGGGAAGCGATGTAACAGATGGATCGCTACCATTGATCGTTTTAAAGTTAAATGGAGTTTCGTCAAAAGAACGATAGCCAAACGAGACGATCATATCGGATTAAAGAAGAAAACGAAGAAGGAAGATAATAGATTTGATAATCTATTGACGTGTAAGACTTATAAAACAAAGCGACGTTTACTTCACTTGTTCGATTATATTTTCTTCTTCTTAAACTTTAATCATTTCTGGATTGTAAGTGTATGTCCTAAAGACAACTATGTAATCTCTGTTTCCATATTAATAAAGTAAAGTAAGATGTTAAAAAAAAAAAAAAGATTATATAAAAATATTGATTTTTGTGATTTCTTTTAAATATTTTTTAGAAAATGAAAAGCTCATCTTGTTCTTCCTTTTTTTTCTCTCGCTTCTAAAAGTCCTATTTAATTCCTTTTTTTATCTTTTGGCGAGGGTAACTCTAATAAATTATATTCGTATCTGATTTTTATGTAACCATAAACATTTCAACATAGGTTATATCTACTTTGTAATGCTCCTAAAAGTATATTTAGGTTAAAATTTGAGTTTGATTTGTATGCTTACGGTTTCCAGATTTTGGGTTGATTCGTATGTTTAGGGTTTAATTCCAAAATTTAATCAACTTATTTGTTGCAGCCATTCTAGAGACTTTTTTTTTTTTTTTTTTTCTAGAGACTTTTTTGTTTTTTGTTTTTTGGGTGCAAAAAGATTCTAAAGACGCATGTGACGTTCTTTTAGCCAAATACCATACATCGGTTGAAAACTTGAAATTGACATGTCGCTAGCTATACTACAAAGTATCCCACTCATATATTTTGTTAATCTATTAATTAGTTTTAGTTCTTTCCATAGTTTCTGTAATATTTCGCGATCATAGCTATAATTTTTTAATTCAAATAAAATCTGATAATTTGATCATCTCCTTTATTTATATATACGTATATGATGCTGTATTGGGCAAGTAGCTCTCAAGGCACTGAATCTCAAATCTTTTACGTATAACTCAATTATTGTTTTATTGATAAAGTAAGCTCAGTCTTTCGCACGACATCAAGATATATACGGTATAGAGTTTGTGGTACCAACATAGTGCTGTAACGTACTAACAGTCACGTGCGGTATTTGAAATCAGTTACACTCTAACTAATTAACTATACGTACATTTTACACGTGGTAAAAACAAAACTAAATCATTCAATTGTTTCTTTCTTCACGCTTGTGACACTTTATAGTTTATAAATTATAACAAATAGTCCTTTTCTTTATAATTTGATTACTTTTGTCCGTCTGTGTTCACCGAATTACCTTATGGCGTTTGTAAATTTATCTGATTCAAAATTTATGGAGATGGAAACGAGTGAAGTATCTACAAATGTATAGCGTTTGTAAAATTTCTGAATCATGAGTTTTGGATATCTATAGTTTTAAGTATTCACAAAATTTATAAGTTTTCATCTCAATTAATTATGCAAAATGAGTATTTTTTATTTTATAACAGGATACCTCGAGTCAAAACCTATTCTAATCTCTAATGCATGTAAAATGGTGGATATTATTACCATTTTAGACATCTGAAACCAGAAAACTTGTTCATCAATGGTGGAACTCGATCTCTACTCTTGACCCACATAAAAAATCATCAATCCAATAAAATCACTAGAACACACTTAGGTCTTGAAATAATCAAAATCTAACTTTGATAAGTGACGTAGTTCAGTTCTGTTTAAAATAATACGAGTATATATAATTATATATTAATATATTGGTAAATAAATGTCTAATAATATTAATTTATTAGATTTTGTAGTATTTCTTTATTAGAATCATTTCAGTTGTATTCTGTGCATTGCGTCTAATTACTTTTTATTGCTCTCTTTTTACCTATAAAAAGCATAAACCCATTTTCCAATAAGAGTTTTCTTTTTCTCTTCTTTTTACGTGTACGATCCCAATTTATAACACCACAAAAAGGGTTTATTTTTCTTATCTCCATTTTGATCATTTCAAAAACCCCACATGTCCACAGTCCACCCATATTTCCTCAAGTCTTTTTATAAACAAACCATTTTCTTGCTTCTGTTCGCAAAAATATAAGTCTATAACCTTAAAAGTTAAAACCAAAAAAAAAAAAAAACTAAACTTATGGATGTGTCAAATGAGACGGTGGAGACAACCGATCTCCGGAGACCTTTAGTAGATCCGGCAGACACGGAGGCGAAACCTCTTTCAGAGGTCGGGCTCGAGAGCGTGTTAACGGAGAGTAGCTTGTCGTACCGGAGGCGTGTGTACCTAGGAGCGTGTATAGAGATGAAAGTACTTTTCCCGTTGGCACTTCCGGCGATACTTATCTACTTAGTCAACTCCGGAATGGGTATCTCCGCTCGTATCTTCGCCGGACATGTTGGTAGTCAAGAACTCGCGGCCGCGTCCATTGGAAACAGCTGCTTCAATCTCGTCTATGGACTTATGGTACGTTTTACGCTACCATATACATGCGAGTAGACATGTTGGTATTATTAATTTTATTCATTCGTTATAAGCGTTCTCGCATTTTTAGTGAGATAAATGGCCACCATTATAATTAGTTGGAAATTTTAAATTTAAAGATTTTCTCGTTTTGTGGGTACTAGCTCCTACTATTAACCTAAAAGCTTTGTTTGTTTTGTGTGTGCAATCTAACCTAAAAGCTAACCACGTTTATTTCGCCAAGGATAACAGCCTGTAACGATGCTGTCTTTCTATCCTATATCCTAATTTGTTCTTTTTTTTTTTTTTCTTTTTTTTCCTAATTTGTTCTTACCATTTAATGATTAGGTATTTTATTCGTTTACTTTGTCTTATGAATCTGTACCATTTCTCCTTTAAAAAAATTAAAGGAAAACTGATTTTTTTTTGAGGTCAACTACTAGGCACGATTTTGTTAACTTACTAGTTACAATTTAGTCATATAATGCTGAACAATTCTTTAAATGATAAGCATATCTTATAAAAATAATACCAATTAATGTAATTTATGTAATTTACTCTTAGGGAATATAGTGATAACTTTTTTCAGGCGTTAAATTTACTCTGATTAATACTCCCTCCGTTTCAGTTTAGTTGTCGTTTTAGGATTAAAATTTTGTTTCATAATAGTTGTCGTTTTAGGTTTTCAATGCAAATGTTTGGTGAAAATTAATGTTTTGTCATTAATTTTTTAATGTTTTGACCAATGAAAAAATTATAAAATATATTAATAAAGGGTAAAACAAAAAATTTAATGATTTTCTTAATTTGTGTGCAAAAACCTTAAACGACAACTAAAACGAAACGGAGGGAGTATATAAATTATTACCGTCATGGTAACAACTATAAATTAAATGAACTTATCAATTCGATATTATTAGGGAGAGAAACTTACGTTATGCAGCTACTCCCATTAGATCATTTACATTGAAGGTCTTTTAACGAGAGACAACTCCTTAATAAAAAAATAATAAAAAATGAAAAAGAGAAGAAGAAGAGTCTATTGTACATTGGTCAATTTTATTTTTACAACTAATAAAAATATGAATATTTTTTTTGTTTAAGATACTCTTTTGGGTTTCTCATAGATAGAAATGTTCTTAGCACACAATATATTTTTACCAAATAAAATCACTATGGTAACAGCTTTTGTGTGAAAAAGTTCAAATTTGTAAGAGAATAATCTTTCACTTATTAAACCGTGTAAATATTTTTCTTTTTGTCAGCTATAACTTAACCAAGTGTCGTTTTGCTTAATAAATGAGAATTAAATTTTATGTCGACCATTTCTTGTAGTATAGTTTATTTTGCAAGTCATTCTTTTGATTATTATTATTGTTTGCTTATGAGTAGTCAAATATTTATGATTCTCTCTTTGTATTCTAGCGTAAAACTGAGCTTTCTAATTTTTGCCCATGGGAGCAATCTGTTTACCTAATATTAGGACTTTCTACTTTTTTCTCTTACTTTATAGAATTTTTAAAGATCTTCTACGTTATATTGTTTTTTTTTGTGTGCAACACGTTCTATTGTTTAATGTGAATAATCTACACTAGGTTTTTTCTTTTCTTGGATCAGATCGCTCTCTGATTTTCTTGTTCCATTTATGAAACTAAAAACGATTAAAAAAAAAAGATACCCATTTCCAATAAAACTTTTTTTTATTACGTGAACAATCTCTATTTATAACACATTAAAGAGCTTCATTTTGATTATTTCAAAAACCCCACTCAGATCCTCAAAACTCCAAATTTCCTCCTCAGTCTTATCATATAGACAAAACCCTTTTCTTTGTAAAACTTGTCACAAACTATGGAAGGGCCAAGTGAAACCACGAATCTAGCCGATCTCCGAAAATTGGTTCTATCTCTGATAAATAATTAATGCTTAGTCTTGTGTTTATAATAAAATTACACTAATGTTCATATACGAGTATCTAAGGTATGTGGTGGAAATGTTGTCCACATATAGAGCTTTTGCAGTAGGTTTAGCAGACTAATCTTTCGTTACATGCCACTTACATACTCATGAATAGGCTGACACAATGATGTTCTCTTACTTTTTTCCTCATGAAATGTGCTCATCGTGTCTTGTCATTAGTTATTTATGCACAATCACTCATGTGTTTTTTTTTTTTTTTTTTTAATTCTCTTATCTTTTTAAATTTTTCAACAAAAAGCAATCTATGTAACTACTTTTTTGTTTCTCTTTTTGCCTTTTTCATGTGTTTTTTGTAGTTAGGTATGGGCAGTGCAGTCGAAACACTATGTGGGCAAGCCTATGGAGCCCATCGTTACGAGATGCTTGGGATCTATCTCCAAAGAGCAACTATAGTCCTCGCTCTTGTTGGCTTGCCCATGACATTACTATACACCTTCTCGTACCCGATTCTAATCCTATTAGGGGAGCCCAAAACGGTATCGTACATGGGATCCAAGTACATCGCCGGACTCATTCCTCAAATCTTCGCTTACGCCGTCAACTTCACGGCCCAAAAGTTCCTCCAGGCCCAAAGCGTGGTGGCCCCGAGCGCGTACATCTCAGCCGCCGCCCTCATCCTTCAGATCTTGCTGACGTGGACCACCGTTTATGTTATGGACATGGGCCTTATGGGCATAGCTTATGTTCTTACTATATCTTGGTGGGTCATTGTTGGATCCCAGTGTTTTTACATTGCAGTTAGTCCCAAGTTCAGACACACGTGGACTGGTCTTAGCTGGAGATCGTTCCAAGGTCTTTGGAGCTTCTTTAAACTCTCTGCTGGCTCCGCCGTTATGATTTGTCTGGAAATGTGGTACTCGCAGATTCTTGTTCTTCTTGCTGGTTTGCTCAAAGATCCTGCTCGGTCTCTAGATTCTCTCTCCATCTGGTAAGTCCATTAATTAGTTAGTATCTTGATTCTTGATACTTCTCTTTTATCTAACTATTTTTTCTTGTTATTTTTCGCAGTATGTCGATCTCAGCATTATCATTCATGGTCTCCGTCGGCTTTAATGCAGCTGTAAGGTTAGTATTTGTTTCTTGATCAATTTCAGATTATCAACCAAACATTGCTCGATCGAGTTAAATCATAATCAATGTTTTATTTAAAATACTATGACATTGACAGTGTACGAACAAGTAATGAGCTTGGAGCAGGAAATCCGAAATCAGCATTGTTCTCTACATGGACCGCAACTTTTGTTTCCTTTGTGATCTCCGTGACGGAGGCCCTCGCCGTGATTTGGTTTCGTGATTACGTTAGCTACATTTTCACGTCGGATGCTGACGTGGCTAAAGCGGTTTCTGACCTCTGTCCTTTTCTTGCCATCACCATAATTCTCAACGGAATCCAACCTGTCTTGTCCGGTATACGTTCATTTAGATTAAAACTAGAGAAATTAACTGGTGCACCTTAACCGAACCGGACCAAAATAAATATCGGTTTGGTGTTGTTTGCAGGAGTGGCAGTGGGATGTGGATGGCAAACATACGTGGCTTATGTGAACGTTGGTTGTTACTATGTTGTTGGTATTCCCGTTGGGTGTGTCCTCGGCTTCACTTTCGATTTTCAAGCCAAGGTTCGCTTTCAAATATTTTCTGTATAGTATTAGTATTTAGTATATGCTTTGTTATTTTCAGTTTAATAGAAATAATTTTATGTGAACTTTGGTTAAAGGGAATATGGACCGGGATGATTGGAGGTACCCTCATGCAAACACTCATTTTACTTTACGTCACGTACCGAACAGATTGGGATAAAGAGGTAATGTTACATGAAATTAAGTTACATCATATTTTTTAACTATCATATAGTATAAGCTGAATTTGATTTTGAAGCGTTTGTCGAAATTATTAAGATTATTATTGTATAATGATCTAGGTGGAAACAGCGAGAAAACGTTTGGATATGTGGGAGGACAAGAAGGAGCCCCTCCAAAGCTAGTAAGGGATACAAAAAATATATATATAGAAAATAGTTAATACTCAAATCTAACAATCTGATACTTAATATTCAGGTTATAACAAGTGTGGGGGAGTGAAAAACAATAAAGAAATAAAAGGTGTTGGCAAAAAAAAAAGGAAGAAGAAGAAAGACAATAATCAATAATGAAAAGGAAATAAGTGTGGTGTGTGCAGGTGGTTTCAATGTACGTAGGTTTTCATGGTTGTGCAGCTTGTTCTATGGAAATAGAACAAATTCACCAGATTTTCTTTTTCTCATATTATAGGAAAAAAAATATTATCTGATGGATAATTCTTTATTTAAATTTGTTCTTACATTTGACTTTTTGTTTCCTTTCTCAAATTGAACTATATTATGTCTTTTTCTTATTAGACAGTAATTAAATTATTTATCATGGAATTTTGATGTAATGGTGTAGTAAGTAAAGTAGCACATCAATGTGACATAGCTATCCAGTTTTCATTTACCAGTACATTGTAGTTTAGTGGATGATTATTTGTCGATATGCCATCATTCCATTTAAATTCGTTTAATACATATACTTGACAAAAGAAAAAAGTTTCTGTACTCAAAATATCCGAGTTACAAGGGCAGCTCTTGACAAATTATGAGTGCCACTATTAATAACTATAGTGAAGGGTCAGTTATCTAATCCATGATGCATGATTCATACAAAATAAATGTATAGTTAAAAAGACTATAATAGGCAAATTTCCTAAGCAAACAAAAATAAATTTAGTCAACCTTGTAAAGTGACAAAAAATATTACGTAAAATCAAAATCGATCAACTGTCTTCACCAATATAATTAACAATAGTCACTAGATTGTTTTTCAAAGATTTATTATTACGAAAAATATTGAATATATTATTCGACATATTAATTAACATGGAAGGATATAGAATTATTGATTTCTCAAGACGGAAAAAAAGAAGCTAAAAGGAAAAGGTTGATTAACGATGCAATTCTACTTTCAAATAATATTTTCATTAAGTCATTGAGCTGATAAAGTCTGTTTTGCACAACCTTATAAATTACGCGAGTGAACGGCTTATATAATAATTGACCACTTAAAAAAACAAACACAAAAGTTGATTTTTGTTGACCGACTTGTTATGAGTCTTGGCCTAAATTGGCGTCAAACTTTATATAAGACATAGCTGTATACTTTTGTTCTATGCAATTTGTTTGTATTAATATTAGGGTGTTTATTGTTTTTGCTTTACATTTTAATATTCTTGTAAAGAAAATCCACATTCTATTGTTTTATATAACAACAACTTACAATATTTTATCTTGTCTTATTCCTTGGACCACACCGACGGTCTCGTATCGCACTCTAATTTTCTAGTTCCATTTGAAAAAGAAAAAATCAAACACCAAAGTTCAAGAAGACTTTTTCTACATGTAGTAGAGTCCCCTATTTTAAAACACAAAACGGTTTGTTTTTCTTATGATCATTTTGATTATCTTAAAACCCAACCGATCGTCACTCTCCACCCAATATACTCCTCAGCCTTTATATAAACAACCCTTTCCTCGTAAAACTTTTCATAGCCTAATTAACGTAGACGTTAAAACAAATAATAACCTATGAAGGTGTCAAATGAGACGGTGGAGAGAATCGAACTCCGGCGACCGTTGGTGGACACGGAGAAGAAACCTCTATTGGAGGTCGGGCTCGAAAGCGTGTTAACGGATAGTAGCTTGCCTTACCGGAGGCGTGTGTACTTAGGCGTGTGCATAGAGTTGAAACTACTTTTCCGGTTGGCACTTCCGGCGATACTTGTCTATTTAATCAACGGTGGAATGGGTATTTCCGCTCGTATCTTCGCCGGACATATCGGCAGTAACCAACTCGCCGCCGCGTCCATCGGAAACAGCTGCTTCAGTCTCGTTTATGCCCTCATGGTACGTTTACCTTACATATGTATGGAGACTTGGGACAGAGCTGATATTGAATATTCTTTTTTCTATGACGTTAACAAATGGTTTGCATTATTTGTGAGGTAATATATATGGGATCACCAAATAATTCATTTACGTTTTAAAACTAAAACTGTGATTGGTTAACTCAATTAACTACAGTAAAATAATGTCGTGAAATTCTATTAATTTATAAAGATATTAATTTATCGATAAAATAATAATTAGAATTGATTTATAGAGACATTTGGCTAATTTTGTAGTTTACAAAAAACATTTATCTAAAAAAATGGTTTTCGTTATAATTCTCTCTTTCATGAGATATCAAAGAAAATAAAAAGTTTAGCTTTTTGGCATTTTAAAATGTTTTCTTTTTATATAGTTGGGCATGGGTAGTGCTGTCGAGACACTATGTGGACAAGCCTATGGAGCTCATCGATACGAGATGCTTGGGATCTATCTCCAAAGAGCAACCATTGTCCTTGCTCTAGTTGGCTTACCTATGACAATACTATACACCTTCTCGTACCCGATTCTTCTCCTCTTAGGCGAGCCTAAAACGGTATCATACATGGGATCTTTATACATCGCCGGACTCATTCCTCAAATCTTCGCTTACGCCGTCTACTTCACGGCCCAAAAGTTCCTCCAAGCCCAAAGCGTGGTGGCTCCCAGCGCGTACATCTCAGCCGCCGCACTCCTCCTCCAGATATCGCTTTCGTGGATCACCGTTTATGTAATGGGCTTGGGGCTCATGGGCATAGCTTATGTTCTTACTATCTCTTGGTGGGTCATTGTTGGAGCCCAAACGTCTTACATTATAGTTAGCGTAAGGTTTAAAGACACTTGGACTGGTGTTAGCTGGAAATCGTTACATGGTCTTTGGAGCTTCTTTAAACTGTCTGCTGGCTCTGCTGTCATGATCTGTTTGGAACTGTGGTATACACAGATTCTTGTTCTTCTCGCTGGTTTGCTTAAAGATCCTGCACTCTCTCTAGATTCTCTATCTATATGGTAAGTCCATTTATTAAGATTAAATTTTCATATACTTTACCATTTTTAGATACACTTATATTTAAACAAAGATTGAAACGTTAAAAAGTATTTTTCTTTGATGTATCATTTGTTTTGTTTGGCAGTATGTCAATTTCAGCTTTATCATTCATGGTCTCCGTCGGCTTTAATGCAGCTGTAAGGTTAGTATTATTTCTTAATTAATACTCAGATTATTGATCAAACGTTACTGAAATCATAAAATAAAATAAAATGAAATGTGACAGTGTACGTACAAGTAATGAGCTTGGAGCAGGAAATCCGAAATCGGTGTTGTTCTCTACATGGACAGCAACTTTTGTTTCCTTCGTGATCTCCGTCGTGGAGGCACTTGTCGTGATTGCTTCACGTGATAACGTCAGCTACATTTTCACGTCAGATGCTGACGTGGCTAAAGCCGTCTCTGATCTCTGTCCTTTTCTCGCCGTCACCATTATTCTTAACGGAATTCAACCTGTCTTGTCCGGTATACATGCAAATATTTTGGTAAAACCGGCGTCTATCAACCGAACCGGACCAGATAAATATTGGTTTGGTGTTGTTTGCAGGAGTGGCAGTGGGATGTGGATGGCAGACATACGTGGCTTATGTGAATGTTGGTTGTTACTATATTGTTGGTATTCCCATTGGATGTATTCTTGGCTTCACTTTCAATTTTCAAGCCAAGGTTCGTTTCCAAATACTTTCTTCTGTATAATATATGGTTTATTATCATCTATTTAATAAGAAGACTTGTTTTGTATGCATGTGAATTTGGTTATAGGGAATATGGACCGGGATGATTGGAGGTACCCTCATGCAAACACTCATTTTACTTTACGTCACGTATCGAGCAGATTGGGATAAAGAGGTAATGTTACATGAAATTGTGTTACATCTTATCAATTACGGTTTTTCAATCATTTATCAAATGTTATAATATGGTTTCACTAGGTGAGTCAAAATTATTAAGGTTTTTATTATCCGATGTTTAGGTGGAAAAAGCGAGAAAGCGATTGGATATGTGGGACGACAAGGAACGGCCTCTTCGGAATTAATTAGTAATGAAGTTATATAAAAGTAATCTGTTTTTAGAAAACAAGATCCTTTTTTCATAAAAGAAACTATTCAGTAGATTTTATTTTTCTGTGTGAAAAATATTTTTGGCTAATTCTGATGGATTAGTCTCAATCTATAGTAAAAGCTGTTTTTAAATGGATCTTGTTTTTGAAGTAAGTAATGATTTATCATGAATGTTAATGTAACAGTTAACTAGCATATCAATGTAGCTTGGTTTTACAATTACTTTTACCTAATTAGTTCAATGAATAATTAATTTTGGTTTGGTTTGATTTGATTTCAAATTCGGTTCAGTAAATTGTGAATTGTGATGGAAATCGAGTATCCCCTGTTCTGTTAGACACTTAACATTTAAGCTTAGTCCTAATAGACAAACGCGAGTTATAATTAAGAGGAGCTCAAGACAAATTGTGAGTGCTTCTATTAAGATTTAAGAATAAGAGTGAATGTCAGAAATCTAATTAATGATCGTACAAACTAAATAAACAATGTAAAGAAGCTATAATAGTCAACTTCCCTACGCAAATAAAGATGAAATTAGTCAACGGGTGGAATCAAAATGCTTCGTAAAGCACTAAAGCATCTACCGACTTAATTAATCTTAAGGAAAGGTTCAATGGACTGAGCCACTGAGGCCATGTTCAGAATCGCACAACTTTTTTTTTTTTTGGTCAACATGACAATCGTACACCCTATTCCACTATTTCACACGAAACATTTTGCCTTTCTCTTTTTTTTTTTTGAAAAAACTAACTTCTAAAATATATAACCACATGAAAAAGTACGTCAAATCTAAATCACTAGCTTACATGCTACCTTTTAGTATCATATGTTGTAGTCAATAGTATCTTATTTACTATTCATATGCCCTTAATTTAGGACATAAAAGACTCTATCACAAATTCATAGGGTGAACTATTCTGAAGGTGATGAAATTAATGTGAATCCAGATCCTTATTTGTTAAAAAATCATCTGTGAATAAACCCACACGGTTCATATATAGTTTAGACTCCTAAGAAAAAATTGATATTACACCAGTGTTAACATCGACGAGTATTTATTCAATATATGATAAGAAAACAAAATAACTCCTTTTCTTAAAAAATGTTCAAACATGAAGAGCGAAGAGAGGAAGAAGATTATATAGAGCCATTTCGAGGAGAGGAACAGAAGCAATAACGTCTAAGAGATTTGAGAACACGTGACATAAGATCACCATGCTTGTCCACCATTACACAACTCTTCATTAGCTTCCTCAGCTTCTTCCCTATCTTCATTCTTATCCCGGCCACTCTAAAGGACAACGTTTTGATCGTAGTAGTTCTCTTCTGTTGCTGTCTTAATGTCTCTCTGTCGGCTCGTTGGAGAATCTTGTGGATCAGAAACTGAGCTCTCCTGTGGATTATTTCATTAGTATCTTCTTTATCTATCTTTTTGTATTGGTTTGGATTCATCATCATTGCCATTTTTGTTTTTTGGAGCTAAAGTTTTCGTCTTTTGTTTGACTAAATTAAGGTAATGTCATCAGAATCATTGTACTACATATATAGGCAACTAGGCATATGTATGTGGGCATTTTATATTGTTTGACTATATGAGCATAACATGTGGACTATCCATTATTCCAGGTGGTTCACGCAGACATATCATACCGTACATGTAATTTAGGCAGTGTTCTAAAAAGCGGTCTAGGCGGTCGCCTAGGCCCCGACTAGGTGCTAGGCTCTCATGCGACGCCTAGATAACCGCCTTGACTGCCTAAAATTACATAGATTTTGTTTCATGTATTTTTTTAATTTCAATTAGAGTTTTATTTATATATATATATATATAGTTATAAATATTCATATATTGTTTAGTATAAATAGAAATAAATGTTTTATCTAGTTTTTGTTTATAATTTCATAATTTTTAGTTTTATATACATATTTTATATAACTTTTATATATAATATCATATTTATAATGTTTTATGTTATAAACGTCTAAACCGCCTAAAAAATCGCTTAGGCCCCGATTAGGCGTTCTAGGCGCTAGGCACTGGGTCACCGTCCGCTTAGCGCCTAGCGCTTTCTTGAACACTTATTTAGGTAACAAACTAATTAACAATGAAAAACTACAAAATTTAACTATGATGAATCTCGTAAATTTCTTGTATGTAACTCTGAATATATTTCTTAAATAAATGGGAAAAGTTTATTATAATTTTGTTCATATAAAATTGATTTTGAAATAAATTATTTTTGTTTTATTTTAATTATTTCTGTTTTATTTTTTTGAACGACAAGCAAAATGAATTAAGCAATGAAATTAAAAAAACCTTCATTGCTTTCTTCTTCTTTGCTCTGCGCCGTCCCGCCTTGTCTCTCTCAAACTCGCTTACCCTATCGACTCATTCCTCGCAGGTTAGCTTCTTCGACCAATACTGCTTTCGCATTCCTTCTGGGTTCGTTTCTTTACCTCAAAGTTTCCGCCTTTTCTATAGTTGTTGTCGATCTTAAACTACAGAGATTGATAAACCCTAGTTATTATCCTTCAATGTTGAAACTTTGAACCTAGATTAGTCAGAACATCATCGGAATTAGTCACTAACACAGTTTACATAGCCTAAGAACCGGTCCTGAGTGTTCAGGATTCGTGCATGTTCCTTGAACTCTAGGTACTGATGAAAATCTAGGGTATATATCTGTTCCTGGGATAGATTGTTGTTCCTTTTCCCCTTTAGATGCTGAGTTTTGTCACTGTTCTAAATCAATATGATGGTTTCAATCTCTGTGAAAAGATTGATTTGTGAATGTTGTTAAATGGTTTATTTCTGCTCACTTAATTTGGATTTTCATTGTTTTGTGGTCAGGGTAAGGGTTTCATCAGCCACTTTCGCCAATGCAAAGCTTGTAACTTTGAGAAACCACGCTGTTAATTTGCACATAGATTACTATTCCATGGCCGGTACTCGCCACCATGACGAAAGCCCTTCAAAACCCAACAAGAAGCAGAAGGGAAGCCGCAATCCAGAAAAGAGTCTCCTTATCAATCTTCATTCCTGTTCCAAGAGAAAGGACCTCTCAGCTGCGTTGGCTCTTTATGATGCAGCTATCACTTCCAGTGACATCCGCCTCAGCCAGCAACACTTCCAATCTCTTCTTTATCTCTGCTCAGCGTTCATTAGTGACCCATCTCTTCAAACCCTTGCCATTGACCGTGGCTTTCAAATTTTTGACCGTATGGTTAGTTCAGGGATAAGTCCTAATGAATCCTCCGTCACTGCAGTGGCACGACTAGCTGCTGCCAAGGGTGACGGTGATTATGCTTTCAAGCTTGTCAAAGACCTTGTTGCCGTTGGTGGTGTATCGGTCCCTCGTCTGAGAACTTATGCTCCGGCTTTGCTCTGTTTCTGTGAGAGTTTGGAGGCTGATAAGGGTTATGAAGTGGAAGATCACATGGATGCTTCAGGTATTATGTTAGAGGAGGCAGAGATCTCTGCTTTGCTGAAGGTAAGCGCTGCCACGGGCCGAGAAAACAAGGTTTATAGATATTTGCATAAATTAAGAGACTGTGTTGGCTGTGTTAGTGAAGAAACTTCAAAAACAATCGAGGAATGGTTTTATGGAGTGAAAGCTAGCGAAGTTTGTGATAATGGGATTGGTTCTAATATTGAGCTGCTTAGAGCAGCTGTTTTGAAGAATGGGGGTGGGTGGCATGGTCTTGGGTGGGTTGGGGAAGGCAAATGGATTGTGAAGATAGGTAATGTTAGCCCAGCCGGGAAATGTTTGAGCTGTAGTGAGCATTTGGCTTGTGTTGATACCAATGAGGTAGACACTGAAAATTTTGTGAATTCTTTGGTGGCTTTGGCTATGGAGAGGAAGGCGAAGATGAATTCATGCGAGCCTATGGCAGATTTCAGCGAGTTTCAGGTTAGAAAGGAATAATGGCTTTTTTATATCTTGCGTCTAATATTGTTTGGAGCTTGTAACCCTGGGAGATAAAATCTTGCTTGAGATAAATATTCTGTTGAAATCAAGTTTATATTTCTTGCTTAGTTAACTTTGATATTTATATAGAGAAATGTAATAATGCTTAGAGTTCTTAGGGCTAAGGAGACTTCAATACCTGTATTTGTTTTGCATTGATCGTTTAAACTCTGCATAGATTATTGATCTCTCTTAGCATATATGACCATCAATCGGTAAACATTCTCTGTGTTCTGTATAGTTCTGAATGTGAAATCATTAGCTATATAACAGGCACTATCAAGAAAGAAAAGAAAATTCTATAATGTAGCTTCTGTTTTTAAGATTGTCTTGGATGTAATGTAGGCATTTCGTATTGTCCTTGGTGGAATTCTATTAAGTTTGATGCTTGAAAAACAGAGTTCTTATTTGAAATCTGTATCTTGAATATTATCTACTTTACATTTAGATGTCAATCTTTTTTGTTTTAACTATTTGACAGGAGTGGCTTGAAAAGCATGGAGACTACGAAGCTATACTAGATGGAGCAAATATTGGGCTTTACCAACAAAATTTTACAGATGGTGGCTTCAGTCTACCACAGGTTCTCATCGATTTTTCTTCCTTTGCAATTCAGAATACATTCCTGCAAATACTGACACAATGCAACATTGTGCAAAAGAGCAGCTTGAAGCTGTAGTGAAGGAACTTTACAATAAAAGTGGTAACAAAAAACAGCCGCTAATTCTCTTGCACAAGAAACGGGTCAATGCACTTTTAGGAAACCCGAATCACCGGAATCTGGTGGAGGAATGGATTAATAACAATGTCCTATACGCAACCCCACCAGGTTCCAATGATGATTGGTATGGACTGATTCTGACTTAAGCTTCCTTTACATTCCCACTAACATGGTATGGTTTGCTTACTCAAATCTTGGTTTCTTTATATAAATTTTGTTTCAGGTATTGGCTTTATGCTGCTGCTAAACTCAAGTGTTTGCTTGTGACTAATGATGAGATGAGAGATCACATTTTTGAACTATTAAGTAACAGTTTTTTCCAAAAATGGAAAGAAAGACATCAAGTTCGGTTTACCTTTGTGAAAGGCTGTCTCAAGCTTGAAATGCCACCTCCTTTTTCAGTTGTGATCCAGGTTTTTCACAAATCTTATATCACATATGTGCTTCTGTTTCTTTTGTTTTGTTGAAATATGTGTATCTTATGTTTTGGGTATGTTTTAGGAATCGGAGAAAGGATCATGGCATGTTCCAATCACGAATCAAGACAATGAGGAATCTTCAAGAAGTTGGATGTGCATTACAAGGCAGAGTTTATAGAAATACTCAATTTGTCTAAGTCAGTTTCATTTGAGCAGTCTTTGACGATTATGTTCAAAGAGCCAATTTTCCACCGTCCGATGTTAGAACTCAAATCAGTTTTTTTACCATTGATTAAAGTCTTTTTTTATCTCCCTTTTGGTGGAGTTAAAGCACATGAAAAAGAATCCTTACCTTTGTCTTTTTACTGAAGTAGAGATGCTTGTAAGGTTTTGATTTACGTTTTAAAAAATTTGTTTAAATATCAAGCACCATAAGGTATATGATTCTATTAAGTAGAAAAGTAAAAACCTAACAGTGACATTTCAGGTGGTAATCGACCTGAGTGAGAAATGGTGTAAATTTGCTCTTCCCAAAGTTTCAATTCTCACATGAAACAGAGTTAGTACTGTTGTTCGCAGTTCTGGTTGTTCGGCTAGTTGGCCATTGGCTTCGGCTTTGGTGTTTCTCATGAGTGAGCTTGTACCCAACTTGTCCACTGATCCTTCCAAAGAGATGTTAGATCATGCACTACAAGAAAACACCCCAATTCCAATATAGTATCATTTTACTTACTAACATAATTTTATTACTTCTCATTAGCTCCTTCAAATTATTTTATGTCATTCAGTTATTGGTCTAGATTTCTCAGAAAAAGGACACATTTATTGTAAAACAGGTTTTTTGGTTGAATAAATTTCACATTCAAAGAAAAAAAGTAATAAAAAGAAGAAAAGTAAATTGATATAGTATTTATTAAAAGTATATTAGTAAGTAAAATGATATGAAGTAATAATATATCAAATTTTTTAAGAAATTAAATAATATTTGTAACGTAACGGTTGAAATGAAATATTAAAACTTATGAAGGTAAATAATGATGATGTGTTAATGGGAAAAGTTCTATTTAAGTCAGTTTTTCAGACTAAACGAATAACTTTTGACATTTTCAAAGTAACAAATTTTATTTTTAAGGTTAAATCATAAGAGAAAATTTATAACTAAACGGTTGAAAGTAACAAATTCAAACTATTGAAAGTCAATAATTAATATAGTATAATACATTTAAACTACTGAAACTAAATAAAGGTGCTACATTATTGGAAACGCCAAATTTAAGTAAATTCTCCAACTAAACGACTAAATTGTGACATTTCCAAAGCAAGTATTTTGTCTTTTAAGGTTAAATCATAAAAGAAAATTTATAACGAAACGGTTGAAAGTAACAAATTCAAACTATTGAAATAAATAATTAATGTACTCCCTCTGTCCCATTTTATTAGATGTTTGAACTAAAAGCACAAATATTAAGAAACAATAAATATATTCTCATTTATGAAAATTCAACCAATAGAAGAAGATCCTGCATAATTAAAATAATTAAAATCTATTAAACTAATATAAATCATGCATTGAAAGTAGAGAAAATCTTATATAGTGGAACAAATAAAAAGGCCTAAAACATCTTATATATTGGGACAGAGGGAGTAGTATATTACATTTAAACTATTGAAACTAAATAATGGTGCTACATTAATGGAAACACCAAATTTAAGTAAATTCTCCAACTAAACTACTAAATTATGACATTTTCAAAGCAAGTATTTTGTTTTTGGTAAAATCTTAAAATGACCGTTGAATTAATATTTCTAGTCGTCCCATATTTTTGGCACTATTTTTATAGTTTTTCTTTCAATAATAGTTTTACCATCCTGTTAATATGTAAAATTATTTTGGCATTTCATACAAAAATAAATTTCAATATTAGGAACAAAATTAATAAAAATGAGACTTTTGGTTTTGAATTTACATACATACAAACAAAAATAAAATTATAGCAATATCTTCAATGCTTGAGAAAAAGCCCATTAATAGCCCATATTAGGCTAGTAATCAACATGAGTAGGTACGAAAAGGAGACGCCAGAGAGAAACCGCAAGAAAGCAAAAACTTAAACAACGTAGCCGAAGAAAGATTATAAATACACACTCTCTCTCACACAACATGTTCACGCTCCTCACAAAACAGAGATTTTTCTGAGTTTTCGAAGAACCATTTCGTGTGGTTTGGCGTCGCGTGGTCGAGAGGTAAACTAATATTTGATCGTGTGTTTTTTTTCGGATAACATTAGACTCAAGTGTTTTTCTCTAGAAATTTTAATATATGATCATTTCTAGGTCTTGATAATTCTGAATCCACGTTTTGGATGTTATTAGATTCAGCCATTCAGGTTTCTTAAAATTGTTTTTCGATTTTATTCTGGTGCTTTCTCTTGTTTAATCAATACAGAAGTTTGATCCGTTTTTTCCTCCGTTTATGGATTTAAATCTTCACTTAATTGCTATTTAGACACTAGGTTTTGATAAATCTAGGGTAAAAAATTGTGTGTTGTCGAGGATTGATTAATTTTAATATGATGAGATTTTTTTTTTTTTTTCCCATATTCCTATATCATTATTATTCTGAATTGATACTTAGGTTACATGCTACTATGTTCCGCTTTGGAAATCAGTTTCATAATTTCAAATTTTCCGTTTGGTGTCTCTGTTTAAACTTGGTTTCTGTGTCTTTGATAATTTCTAATTCATATTAAAACAATCATTAGATAGGGGATTAGTGTGGAACTCTAAAATGTTTTTGCACTAATGTAACAATCTTCATTTGTGCTTGTGTAAAGAACTTTATATTTTGTCTGTTCATTTATTACTTATGAGCTATTCAATGCCATTAAGTTATGATAGTTAACTTAACAAAATCACATTTCTTGGTTATTAATTTCTGTAGAAGGATGAATCAGCAGAATCAAGACACCATGAACTCACCTCCTCCTACTGCTAATGATGGCTTGGCGAAGCGAAAAAGAGGCCGACCACGCAAAGATGAAAACTCAACTCCAAAACCGGACACCAATTTGGTAGGTAAGGCGGTTACTGGTGTAGTCGAAGGATCTTTCGACGCAGGCTATCTCCTTAATGTTAAGGTTAAAGACAGTGACACCAAACTCAGAGGTCTCGTGTTCATACCGGGCAAAGTCAATCCGATCACTCCAGAAAACGATGTGGCTCCTCTTGTTAAAATGTACGAAAGAGAAGATATCAAGACCAACCAAGCTGATCATTCTTTCCCTACTGATCAACCAATGAAAGATGCTGACACTACTGATCAACCAATGAAAGATGCTGCTGTCACTACTGTCTTGGATATTTCTGAATCCACTCGAGCTTTGGTCTTAGTGCCACAAGCTAGCAATGGCCAACCGAAAGAAGCTAAGATGGAGAAAGATGGAGTCACTGCACAACATGCTGACACTCGGTTAGTGGATTTTTTTCCAACTCCAGGGACAATGATGATGACGACTGCTCAACCGAATTTTGTCTTGGTTCCGAAAGAGACAGAACAACCGAAATCTCTTGGTGAAACTTGTGGATTCGATCTTATGGCCACGGAACCGGTTCGTCAAGGAGAGAAAGTTCCAGAGCAGCTTCAGCTAGAGCTTGGAAACAAGACAACATTGAGTGGAGACAACAACAACTACATCGCAACAACAGAACCCGATCCTAAAACCTCTGTGTCGAAGAGGGGATTAATTGCGAACTTGCTTGAAGGAGAGGAGAAGAAGGTTGATAGCAACATGGAAGAAGAAGCTACTCCATCAGTGCAGTAGTTAAAACTCTATTCAGTTGTTTTGGGGAATATGGAACAGACCCCATTATATTTTATGTTGTCTTCTCTTCCAGTATTTTACAGACCTCAGTGTTGTCCGTTATGATACCGTTTGTTTTTCTGGTTTTAAACATTTGTTTTTTAATCTCTTCTTCTAAACCAGCTGGCTCCATCAATTATATTAACCTAGAGCCGGCAACTATTAATGCTACAATTCTACAATAGAGTTGATTGATTTACATAGACTAAGGGGAATAAGTATATACCATAAAAATTTAGCCACATAAATTGTTACCACTCAATATAAATTTGCACCACGGAAGCCAAACATATTCGAAACACTATCACGGGAAGGCGACATAGGAGGCGTTGAAGACCGCTAATGCTCCACTTAATTCGATAATACCACGTTTTTCCATTTGTCTAAGTGTTATAATCTTGTTTTTTTTTTCAAGATTACTCTATATCTAAGTAAAAATCTTTCTAATACTTGAACTTTTATTTTTAATGATATTTACAAACTTAAAAAAAAATAGCCAAACATTTTCTTCTTAAAAGAAATCCATAAAAACACAAAAGAAGACTAAACCAAGCATCATATGTATTTGCGAATTTGAATAATCTCATATTCTTTTTATTATTATTATTAATCTTATATTCGTTTGGTTCATCATTTTCGATATTGTTATTAATATTATTTTTAGTTTTGTAATATTCTTCGAAAATAATTAAATTAGGTTTGTTTTTTTTTTTTTGTTCGATTAGTTTTGGTTGAGCTTGATCTTTCATGAAAAACTTTGACTCAGTTTTAGACTTTTCAGTTCTGATTTTATTTTAGCTGATTCAGTCTGATTCAATTCGTAATATTGCAATAATCAAATTATCAACCGAGCCAATATTTGTTTTTCTTGCCTACGGCTACAAAAAACTCTTACTGGGTTTTACAAAAGATTCGATCTTTCTCAGTTGTTTTGTGATACCAATACTTTATTTCTGCGTTACTGTAGGATTACATCGTTTCCAGGTTTGGTGATCTTGATCAGAGCTTCCATTTTTTCACTCAGATCTGACTCTTTTGGGGAAGTTTCAAGAATGGATTTGCATTTGAAGAACTTATTTGGTAGGTTTCAGGATCAATTCGGGTCAGGTCCGGGTCTTGGACCTGGATCCGGTGTTTGCTTGATGAAAGTTGAAGGTATATCTTCCAACATTATTCAGTCCATATTTAGAGCTTCAGCTTCTTTATACAGAAGTGAGCCATGGAAGAGGCTCAGACCGGGTCATTTGTTCGGTGTTCGGGTTGGGAAAGATTCAGATTGGTCGGGAAAGAGACAGCCTTTTCAATGTGTTCAGTTCATAGGAGGTGATGGTGGTGATATAGCAATCTATATGTATAGGTCCATGAGCTATGCACTGAAAATGATTGATGATTCATGGGAAATGGCTAGAGTTCCTAATGTTGAGGTCTTTAGGGTTACTTATGAGCTTGAGTCATTGATGTTTCCTTCTAACAGGAGGATGGTTAAGTCTTTGTCTTTAGAAGTTTCTGGAACTGATCGGTTTCCTGTCATTGATGTTGCGCGGTGCATGACCTCTGGTGAGCTTCAGTTCAGAAGCCCGACACTTGAAGAGCTTAGGCTTGTGTTTGCTGTGATGAAAGCTCTTTCTTTGGTTCATCCCTTGCTGCGTCAAGAGGAGAAGCAAGTCAGGGGATCGCCAAGGATGATAAAGTTTTCGCCTTTTATCGAAACTGTCGATGTTCAGTGGCCATCAGAGATGGGTAAAGGTCATGATTTTGTTGCTGTCACGGTGTCTCATCCTCCCGGTCAATCATATGAACAGAAGTCTAAGAAAACTGCTATGGCACGCGAAGATGATGAGTTGGAAATAGTTTCTGGCATGATCAATCTGCGAGTTGGTCAAGGTGCAGAAGTGAGTTTAAGACAGTGCACAATGTGTGAGAAAGCTGTTAATAGAGATGAGTCTGTTTGTTGTAGCCATTGCCGTGCAACCATCTACTGTAGTTCAGACTGCGAGAAACGGCATTGGCGAGAGATGCACCGGAGTGTTTGTAGTCTCTATGAAGCTATGATGAGTAGAGAAGAAGAGCTCAAGATAAAGATCTTCACTTTCTCGTGTTATGCTGAGAACCCATGTGAATGGCTTGGATCTTTAGGTATCCATAAAAAGGGAATGTGGAGAAGACAATGCTGTTGCTATTCTCACCAACCTTTCGGACTCTTACAGTGTTTTTCCACAGATGCACAATCTGAATCATGGGGAGGGCTAAAGGACGGGGATTATCCACAAGATTTACCGATTCAGAATCTGAACAATGGGCGTTCCCTGGGTATGATCCTCATGTCAGATTGGTCAGATTACTATGATTTACGATGTCTACCACGGTCAAGCCCTGTTTCTGACATTCTCTGTTACCCTTTAACCCTTTACCACATATTAACATCTGTAAGCACCCATTCCAAGAATCTGTTGCTGAAAGGGAAAGAAGTGACTGTCCATTACTTAGGTCCAGAACGAGAACTCGACTGGATCAAAGCATTTGCAGAGATCAATCACTTGCTTAATGGTTTAGGAACAGTGCAGATCATAATGATCGGACCTGAAGTTCCATCTGACTTATCTGGTACAATAGCAACCACCTCAACAACAAACAGCAGAGTTAAGGTGAATTTTGTGAAAGGTTTGTACCAAGATGAGGTAGCATACCTGACTTCACCGGATATCATTGTAGCCTTGAACTGTGACCTGGACGGTTACTCGAGCTGGGCAGGAGCAGTTGAGACGGTGAACAATATGGGCATCCCCGGTTTCTTCACTGATAAGACAGAAGAAGCTTGCGGAAATGCAAAGGCAGTTTTGCGTAACGCAGGGCTGAATATCTCTCATCCAGTTGCTCCTAACCCTTTCCGCTCACCTGTAAGGTCTTGTGCAAAGTCCAGCAATCTTCCCTGTTACGGCAACGGCTTCATCCTCGGGGTGAACACATAAAAGACTTGTCTAAAAGTTGTAATAAGCATTACTGCAGTAGAATTAAAGAAAACTTAGCCATTATAGTGGCAATTGTGTTCACTTCTGTACAAAATGTCATACAATGTGGGATTTAAACCAATCATCCTACTTTGCTTGAAGAGATAATCCTTTCTTTTTAGACTTTTTCTTTTTCTTTTTCAGTTTTGGAGTAAATACAATACGGCTTTCTTTAACTATACATTTGACATCTTTATCGTCATTAGGAATCTTTGATACTAATGCCTCTGCACTTTTCGAATCTCCTGCAGCTACTAGAACCTGATACATCCTGTGAAACCATATAACCAAGAACTCATTATCCATCACTCTCTCACCAGAAGAAAGCTTTCGACTAAGAAAAGTTCAAAATCATTCTCTCTTAAATGTAGGAGAGAAAAGAGCTCTTGCCTTAAATAGTTGAGGACATTGTAAGGAAGTTCTGCAAATTGGTACTCTTTCCATACCAGTAGAGCGTTCTGCTTATCTTTGGCATTGACACAAGCATGTAGAAGAAAATCTAGACATTTTCTTGAAGGACATAACTCAAGCTCTTCCTTCATAAAGCTCACCAAGTCCAGCCCTAGCTTCACATCATTAGACTCTGTTTCTGCTATTGACTTAAACACCTGATTTCAACAATAAGATGCCAAGTGAAAAGCATGTAAAGTTTGTGAAAAGCTTGTAAATGTTTTCAAATCGTATGAGAAAAATAGAATCGGACCTCTTCAAACCAATATTCCACAGCGATGTCATCCTTGGACAAGTGGTTTTTGGTCTGCTCTAGCAAATCGAGTATAGAGCTACACAAAAGAGGTTGAATAAAGCACAGGATAATTAACAATGATGGTGTACACGTGAACTAAACAAAGAACACGCATAATTCACTGTACCTTGATCTATTGTTGCGAACAGCAAACACGATAATTTTGAAGAAACCATCTATCCAAAATTTATAATCACGCAGCTCATGAGTGAGTTCAACCAACGTTCTCAACTCTGCGTTTGAATCAGAGTTATCCTACAGAAAAATATTTTGAGGTCATTGCAATACGTTATGTTATCTCTAATTCACTATTAGTCGGATAATTAACGAGAAAAAAATATGACTGAAGTACAAACTTTCAACTTACTATAAGAGATATAATAGCTTTTGGCTCTACGGGGCAGCCGAGTTTCTTCATTTCTTCATAAATACTTAAAGCATCTGTTATATTTCCATTTGATGCCAGAGCAGATATAAGCACACTTTTCAGCTCATTGTGATCCTTAGCCGGAACTTCCAGGTCCAGGAGCACCTAACGTAAGAAAAAAGCTTGAGCTCTTACACTAAATCACGAATATAATCATTCAAGAACTTTTGAAAAAACATATAATACGCATGCTTACCTGTTTTGCCTTCTCAGACTGTCCACATGATGCATATGCTTTAATAAGGGACATGTAAACGTGCTTATTAACTTCAACTCCTGCTTTCTTCATCTCCTTATAATACTTTGAATAAGCAAAAAAAAAAAAAAAAACAGATTATGTATGTATATCATCTCCTCATTATATTTCTCTCATACCCTAGCATTATTTATGTTTGTATCTATGGGTACAACTGACAACACAACAAGAGAGACAGTGTCATTAGGTACTCAACTTCACGATTAGAAGAACATGAAAAGACTCGGACAAGGTAAAATACAGTTTGATTACCTTCGCAATAGTTGCCTCCTCGCCGCAATAGTTTATTAGATAACTAAAAGTCACGGAATCAGGTTTAACATCAGCTTCTTTCATTTCCTTGAGGACCTTTAAAGCACTGTTCACGTTTTTCTTCAAAACCATACAAAAATGTCAGTAAAAAACAACTCAGGAGACAATACGGAAGACAGAGATATGAACTATCCATCGGTCTAGAATTTGCCAATAATTTCAGAGATAAGGTCTTAAGCTATATCAATTGTTTGACAACAGCTACCTGCCTAAACGATATACATCAATGCTACAATAGAAATTTACACGAGACATGCTTCTTTGCATGTTGCAACAATCTTATTTCCATGCATATTTCAACATTAATGACTAAAGGAATATATGGATAACGCTAAGACGATAGTTGGTGGATCCTATGATAGGCAAGACAAGAAAAAATTGAAAAGAGAGCTTAAAATATTACCTCCCGGAAATATCCTGCCATTATAGAATTGTACATGCTAGAGTTCGGTGCCAAATTGAAATGCTTCAAATTACCAAGCATAGTATATGCACCTTCAAACTGCACGGAACCAATAGGTTAAGAGCAAATTTTTATGGTTAGAAAACAAAAGTTGCATCTGTGAGAAACAGCACATTCATACTTAATTGCTAAGGTCTATAAAACAAAGTTCACGACAGGAAGGAACTTAAGCTGATAGAATAAGAAATACGTTACGTCTTTGATTCTTATGCACAAATTTATCGATCTCCTGAAAGTCTCACTATTTGGCTTCACACTCTTGTTGCTCATTATTGAATAGATTCTTTGCACCTGAAACAGAAAAAGTATGATCAAACGCAACTCTGTATAACATGAGTATGAGAAAGACGATGTCGGTGATCTATCAAGAGCGTATCAATGACCAGCCTAAAATTAGCTGTGTTATTGGATTTAGAACAGATAGTGAAGTCAGTCAACAAAAAGATTGGGACGAAATCCAAGGAACATGCTTCGAGCAAAAGGAGGTCGGTACCAAATTAAACTCAAGAATCTGCTCAACGGCCTGTAACAATGAGTGCAGGATGTTTGCCGATATTACCAGACCTGCTTCACACAGATTTTCAACTATATCAAGAGCAGTGACCACCTACAACACAGAGAAATTATCGTTAGTCAGCTATGGAGCCAGGAGAGTACTGGAAGTTGAAAATGACAGAAGCGTACAAATACCTCATTTGAGCCACAAAGATAACTGACAAGATTCTCATAAGATGTATATGAAGGCACGATATCTAGTTCTTCATGCAACTTGTTAAACTTGAAAATGGCATCCTCTACCTTTAGTCACCAAAATATGTAAGAACGGTTAGGAGCCATAGGCTATCTTAAAAAAAGAAGCTTTAACAACTTTGCGCTACTTAAAAGATGTGAGTGATTTCAATCTCAATAATAAGGATAAGTTAATTAGTTACTCACTTTAATTTGTACAATAAAAAATGGAATAGGATTCAGAACAAATATTTGGTTGTTTCAAGGACATGGGCCAAGTTTGTAGTACACCCAACATGAAAAGCATGTTGGGACCTCACAATCTCAAGACCTATAGGATTGTATATTAAACATCATGTAAACATTTTGAGAGACACTAATGGATATAGCATTTCTCATTCTCGGGGAGAAAAGAACAATTGCCAATGTATATGTGGTTGACCCTAAGTTAGGAAATTAAATACCAAAAGGTCAGGAGAGAGATAATATTTAGCTAGAAGATTTTAATGGATCAAGGATTGACGTTGCTTACTCACAGAAAGCTTGGAATCGAAGTGAATTAACACACTCTAGTTATATCTATTTCAATACAAAAAAAGATCTAGGATGAGACTTGGGTGCAAGAAACATTGTCAATGAACAAAAAACACCATATTAATGTTAAAATCAGATGCAAATATTCTAGAAACGAAACAAGGAAAACACCAGAGTTAACAACCGCCTCAATAATTTTGCAAGTACTATATATAGAAAGTCCTCACCGATGAATTTGGGATGCAGGTTGCATAGCTGAATATGAGATTTGAAACTGTCTCCACTCCATCTGGACATATCAAGAAACCATGTTACAATCCTAGAAAATGAGTCATCAGCGAACTTTTTTAGTTTGCATCAAATATGAATTGGTCACTGCAACTATATAATGAAGTATACATCCACCTTAAAAATTCATAATACCAATAAGATAAAACAGCACCAGGTTATTTTGATTGATTTCTATCTCACCTTTACCACAGTCTCTTAGTTCCCAAAGTAGCTTCACGGCAACAGACTCCAACATCAATTTTCCAAGGTATCCAAATATGCTTTTCAATGCGTCTGGGGAAGATACTGTTGTTATGTTGACAATCTCTAACAGCTTCTGAAAATTTTCCTTACTGTCTTTCTCGCACAGTGCAACCAAATAATATTCTGTTTAAGGACCAAAAGGTTACTTTGAGAGTAGAGCAAATGAAAACCCAGAATTCTAAATGAATATAACAATACATGTAGGCGTACCTTGTAAATTTGATAAACTTAGCCCACTATCATCAATTGTATTGCAAAGTTTGTGGATCTTCTCTTCGTCGTTGACTTGGATCCAAAGGAGCATTTCATAGTAGACAAGTCTCCCACAAGACTCAGGACAAGCCTCCTTAATAAAATCCTTGAGAATTTGGAATTCCTCTACCATTTCCATATCAACTAAGTACTTAAAGAAAGGCCCATAAGCTCCTTCTCCTATAGAGAATCCAAGTTGTCTCATTTCCTTGAGATGTTCAATAGCCTTCCCAATTTGATCAAGAGCATATTCTGCATCATTGCTTCTCCTTGCGCGTTCTATGCATAGTTTAGTCATTGCATTGTATTCTTTCTCACCCGCTTCTTTTCCCATTTTAGTCAACACCTCAAACATAGTCTCAGTGCCCAACTTCCGAACACAGCCCTTGGCAAGCTTCTCCATAATCTCTGACTGTTTTTTCTGATAATTCTCTGTCTGCACCCTACCACGTGAAGCCTGTTTTGGCTTTTGCGACGAAACAATTTTCCTATTCAGGAAATCTGAGGTTTCCAGTGCGTTCTTCGAAAAACCATTATCGCCATTTCTTTCTTGAATAAGACTATTACCAATAGATTTAACTGAAACAAACATTACATCACTCAGTTCCAAAGAAAAGGTACCAAATGGACAACACATTATCTATTTCCTAGATAAATGTAAACACTTGAGAAAGAACAAGCACCAGACAAAGAGGTGTAACATACCATCTAACGCAGACGAGACCTGACCCGCGAGTGCCGGTTCTCCAAGATCTACACAAAGGCACTAAGATCATGATGAACCAAATCGAAGTAGACGACTTTTAAACATGATCCAGCCAAAAAAAGCAATCAATTCCTGAAAATGATTCTCTTATTCCACTAGCAAAGACATAGATGTACCTTGTCCAGTGATGGACGAATCTTCGGAAGACTTAAGCGATGAGAGAAAGTCCGGCATTAAACTCAATGACACTGTTCCACAACAATGATTTTTCAATTCTCGCGTAATTTCTAAAGAAAAGTCCAAATTTTGAAAATGACCCAATCGGAGAAATCTGAGAAGCAGAGACATTACCTAGTCCAGTGTCGGAAGTCAGTGAATCTCCGGCTATGGCTTTGGCTTCGACTTCGGCAGTCTTGGCAGCTTTTCTCATCGCAAAGCGAAATAACGCGCTTAAGCTTTTCTTCGCTTTTAAAGCCATTGTTCTTCACATGTACCAAATCGAATCAAGAACTAGGACGAAATACCCCAATAACATGAGATCGGAGAAGAAGAAGATCAATCATTCGGAAGAAGTGTTTGATAAAACCCGCCGATAAACCCTGCAAGTGGCACTAATGTAATTAAGCTCTGTAATTGAGGGTAATTGAGTAAAATAATTCACTAAAGATGGGTCGAGTAAATTTCTCCTTTTTTCTTACGGTCCTGTAAATTTTCCTCTTTGGTAAATAAACCGCGATAAAGTAATACTATTATATTCTTCCTTCTAAAAAATTGCAAAACTTATTATCAGACAAGTGGCTACTTTATCTGCAACTTGCGAGGTCGAACCAAAAATGAGTGGTTGAAAATATTTGTACTCGAAATAAATTTTAACAATAATATGAGAAAACCAAAAATATATTTATTTGAAGGGAACCATAGTACTATTTACTTTAGTAGTCGATAACTATAAAAATATTATCATCCAATCAATCTTTAAAGCTTGTCGGGGAATTTTTTTTTTTTTTTTTAGAGTACAAGTATTTTTAGCAAGTATTTATTTTTCGAGATACCCAAGAAGGCAAGAATTGCTCCACTCGTGAGTGAGTCGACAAAATTGTTGGAATTTTTCTCATAAATCAATCCCCCCACCCAATTATCGACTTTACAAGTGATTTGTACTTAATGTGTCATTTACTATCGACTTTTTTGTTGGTTAAAGATGGACTTTTCAAGTTAGACAACAACTTGCTCAAATGGTTCATGTGGGGTTATGTTTTTACTATAAATAAGAACCAAAAATCAATCAATCCACAAGAGAAAAAATAAAGAAAAATAAAAATACAAAAAATGGATTTTCAGACAATTCAAGTGATGCCATGGGAATATGTTTTATCTTCTCAAGCTCTTAGTGGCTATCAAGAGAATCATGTTCGTTGGTCTCAGTCTCCAGAGTCTCACACTTTCTCTGTTGATCTTCCTGGTAATTATAATAACTAATTTCCTAAGTTAATTCATTACCACACATTGTAACGAATAATCTTGGATTATCTTCATTTTTTTTTGTTCCCAATCAGGGTTTAGGAAAGAAGAAATAAAAGT